>CM060902.1:150985000-152235000 GCA_030737815.1 Allium fistulosum
AATGTTAATGTTTAATAATCTGAAACAAAATATTAATAAATGTAATTGATGAAAGAACGTTGTTAAATTTGAGAAATGATTGAATTAAGTTTGAAATGATTTAATAATCAAGTTTGAAATTATAATTAAGTTTGAAATTATTAAACTTTGAAATTATTTAATAATTAAGTTTTGAATTATTTAATGATTAAATAATATTGAATTATTTAATGATTAAATTGAATTGAATTCTTTAATAAGTGAAATTGAATTTCTTTAACAAGAAATAAAATGTGATTTATTGAAATTAATATAAGACTTGAAATTTAAAGAATTTGATTTGATGAATTTAATTTAATTCAAATTGTAAGTCTTGAAATAAGGAAGTTGAATTTAAATAATGGATTTAATGAATTGGAAATTTAATAGGATTGTTTTGAATGACAAATTTACTTAACGAATATTAAATGAAATCGATAAATGAATTTAAATTGATTTGAATGTTAAATTAAGTTAATTTAAATGATTTCGGAATGAAACTGATATGCGAACTTGAATCAATATTTGAAGTGTTTTAAATAAAAATTGAAATTGAATTGTAAGATCTTGAAATTTTGAACATGGAAGTTTTGAAACGTAAATTTTGGAAATTGGTTTAGAAAGACAAATGAAATGTTGATTTACAAATTCTAATTGAAATTGAATTTGATTTGGTTTTGAAATATATAAACGACCAATCGGTGTAATAATTACGGAAGTTATTAAAGAGACCGGAATCGGTTATGGATATACTCTCTGTCTAAACTGAAAACCACTTTAATAACTATACGCGGAGTGGTGATCCAGAATGAAGTGGTTGGAATGATGTACGTGATGACTGAAGAAAGAGAACGATAATGGATAGCCTTGACACTTGTGTCAAATTGGAAATGACTAAAACAGGAGCCGTGCCGGGCCAATGGAGGTCAGCTACCTCAAGTGGACACACTTCTTCGAACTACTCATTACTTGTTGTCGATTGGTGCACCCTTGATTTTGGGAGTGTTGTTTCACGGTGTTGCGGTCGCTGCGGCGATGCGTTCTCACCAGTCCGGATCAGGCAAACGGTAGTATCACTACCTTGGGTATTGCCTCATGTGCCTTGTCATACTTGTATTTCCTATTCGCGACCACTACGAAATTGTTTTGTACCTTTAGTATATGGATTGCCCTCTGGTGACTTCCGGTTTTGGGGAAACTACGGTCTTGTATATGCTTTTGGGAATAAAAATGTGTTAAGGGTGGAATGGGCCATGACTTAACACTATTTTGATATCTTTATATTACTGATAGACATTATCTACTTATCGTACACTACTACATAGTTGATAGTTTAACGGATCCTTAAAGGATGGTTATTCCAAACATCCTTTGAGTTACTTGTATTTTAGTTGCTATTTCACTTGAGTTGGATTTATTAATATAAGAATGTTAATCCTGACTCGAGTGTCTTGTGTTTTTGCTTTACGCTCGGGTCAGACTGAGTGTACCAGTATTCGAGACTCACCTTTGGAGTTGGAGGTTTGCTTGATGATCCAGCCATCTATTCTGCTTTCAGTATTCGATGATTCCAGTGATGTATTCTGATTTGTATCTGATGTATCGTATTACTCTTCTGTTGTAAACTCTGATGTATCATATACATTTATATAGTAGCTTCATGAACTACTATTTCTTTTATTTCCGCTGCATTTATTACTCTGTGTCTGTGATCTGTGATTATTTATTTACTGTATATGTTTAGTTTTGCCAAATTTAAATTAACAACGCGGTATTTTGAGCAATTCAACTCCGGCATGAGTGTCTATTTATACACTTATAATGGATGCGAATGGTCCAAAATATCGGGTCGTTACAGGGTTTGTCGCAGGGTTGTAAGGTTTCTGTGGAGCTGCTGGTTTGTCTAATCGCGAACAAGGATTTGGGGACGAAGTCTAAATGCGGTTATAAAGGTAATTAATTAAATTAGTTTGTAATTAGTGAAATTAATATATATTTTAATTCGAAAATCTTGTATAACATATAATTTTTCATACAAGGTGCATATCAAATGTAACGAGTCGCGTTGGATTCGTAGTGGCTAATACTACGCATTGGAATAAATTTAAAATTGGAACGGATCATGACTAAAATCAAAGTGAGTAACTCTCACTCATTGTTTAACGATGTTTTTTCTATGAGTTAGAAAATCGCTGATAAATTTTGAATTAAATTTATACCGCAAGCGCACGACGTACTATCCTAGTACGTAGTGAGTACGGGTCTATCCGCAGTGAATTATTAGGTTTTAAATCTCTATTCAATCAAATTATACCAAAGTCGAGAGTGAATTAAACTAGAAAATGAGAAAATTAACAAAAAGAAAGTGATAAAAAATATGAAAGTAGAAGACAATTTAGAGGTAATTTCCACTCTCTAGATCATATAAATCAGCAAAATGAAGTTATGATCTCTCTTTTGGTCATTAGTGAGATTAGTTGATGTGCTTATCATAAGTATGGTATATTTGTGCTATTAATTAGCCCAATATAAACCATCAAACTATAACATACCCACTAATACACATTTAATTCTCATGAATGACAACAAAGTTGAAAGCAAATCTATTTTAAACATGACCTATTAACTATTGTTTATAAATATAGGCCATCAAATTTTAATTTCAACATTCACTTCTTTGCCATAATCATATTTAGATAAAGTAGCAATTTATGTTATGTTTGTTTAAACATAGCCTATTTGGTGTCAACAATATAGACTATCAAATTCAAAGCTAAATAACAACATTAAACCACTTCAAATGTTTCCATTAAGCACTAAAAGAGAACATAAACATCAAAATGTTGCATCTACGTACTAGAGAGCTTCATTACCCCTAAATTGAAGGGATTAGCCTCTCATATTTGTTGTCAAATCAACAAATGTAGAAAACAACATGAAACAAACAGGAGCAAAAAGGGAGCAAAATGAAAATAAAAACTAATTAACAAGAAATAAATACTAATCTACTTGCATAAAAAGTAAACTACACTACTAACATAAGAAGAGAAGCATGTAAAAGAAAAGAGCATGTATTAAATTGCATAAAAAAATTACATGGAATAAAAATGGCTAAGTAGCCATGAAAAGAAAGAGAGCTCTCATTTTATTTTTTATCTAAACTAACTAAGAGAAGAGAGCCTAACTGAGCCTAATTACATGAAGATAAGGGGTATTTATACATGTTTGGAAACCCTAATTCTTTTTTTGGGAACTTACCAAACTACCCTCTTAGGAAGTGTGGTGGACAAGTAATCATTAGCATCAAATAATCATCATTTAAGTGTGCATGAAGCTTTAATAGCCATTAGCATGTGGATTAGCTTCTAATTTGTACATGAAGCTAGGTGGGTTGGTGGGTCCTCCATAATCCATGAAATGAATTATTTCAAACTCCATTCCTTTGTATTCATTCTTGTGCATGCATATATCTTCATGAAGCCACTTGTATTTGAATTTAAATTCCTACAAAATAACATAGAATTTTCTATTAAATTTTAGAAAATTAATATATGCACAAAAATGACCATTTTTCCCTTGGATGAAGATGAATATGTGACGATCTAAAATCGTCTGAATTTTGGTTTAAATAAGTTAAAATACCCAATATGATCATTTATTTAATTTAAATAGATTAAATATGGTGGTAAAAATATGCACATTTACGTGCACATCACTTATCTTGGATAATTGGTTTTATTTGAAATAGTTAAAAATTATTTATTTGTTGACTGGATGAATTGATAAATTATTATTATTAGTTGGATGTTATATTATATATGTTAGTATATATATAGTAGTTGGATATATTTCCCGCCTATTGGAGCGGGTGAGACCCTATGCGCCCCGCATAATAGCAGATGACCCTATATTACCGCGATATCCCGCCCCGAAGCGGGACTGGTATTTTATGTTGTATGACATCTGTGGATGCAAGGAAACAGGTTGGAGAGATCCAACTAGATTCCTCAAAAATGTTGATTTAAATTTCATATATAGTGATATATGATTTGTGTGAATAATCTGATATAGATTATGTGGTGAATTTGAATTATTTGATGTTATAGTAGTACTGGCCTTAATCTTTGTATTTTAAATAACATAAATATTACTTAGAAAGAATTTAAAAGGAGATTTTGAATATAAACATATTTATATCGAAATTTGGATTATTTTTAAAGAAATTGATTTGGATAAAACAATAATTGATTTTGGGTTATACTTAACTATTTGTAAAAAATATTTTAAATAAAGATTTTAAAATAATTTATATAGAGGATTTTTAACAATGGATTTTAAAATGATATTTTCTAGAAAAAAATATGGAAAAGAAGTTAAAATCGATATTTCAAATAGATTTGCAAAAATAAGAGGAATTTATAAAGAAATGGATTTATAAAATGGAATTTTATAAATGAGATTATATTTGTAAACAAGTAAAATCCAAAAGTGTTTATATATTTATAAATGATGTTTATAAATAAGGGAAATGATATCAGTTGACAAATTGTAAATATAAATTTACAATGTGAATTTATATCGAGTTATGGAAATCGGTTTCGGAAAAAAATAGTGGAATCTATTTTTGAATGTGAGAATGATTATGAAATTGAAATGTAGTCGATGTGATGGAAGGGGATCCAGGCGAGTTCCTCTGTACAATTTTCTAGAGATGTACTATAGCGGGTGGTACCCCAGTAGCCCAATCATTGTATGGTACCCAATATCCACTACGAGCCTTTATTGTTTTAATTGTAGAGCCTAGTATGCTAGAATTTAATTAATGTAACAATTTCGGATATTTTAATAAGTATTTGTATTTAGACACTATTATAATATCACTAGATTTTCTATAGAAGTGTTTTGGTTAATGTAAGGTAAAAACCCATCGTATTTATATGTGACGTGGTCTTACGAGATACCTTTGTTTCCAAAGAATTTTGATAACTGTAATAATTCAAATTGAGTGTGTTTTCTCATGCTGGTTTTCCAGACTGACTCGGGCGTTATTTTATTATATTGCTTGGGTCATACCGAGTATACAGATTCAGGTTTGAATGCTATAGAGCTTAGGAGATGAGCTGGAGGAGACTCGGACGTATTCCACGTACTTGATTTATATTCCGCTGTGTGTGTTAAACTGAATGTTCAGTGTTGTAAGGACAAGTTATTATAACTGTCCAAAATGATTGTTGATTGTTGTATTCTAATGATTGTATATATATTAATAGCTACAGATTCTTTTGTATAAAAATCGGTTATTACATATTATATTTTGTTCCGCTGCGATTGTGAGATTTTGTATCGTTGTTTCTACTTTCTTCTATCTCTTCTTCTTCACCTTAATGATCCATATTTCCATTCAGTTTGAGTTGGTCATGTGTGGTACGTTGACTGCTTAAATTGTACGAAAAAGTGGATCGTTACAAAGTGGTAGCAGAGCGCAAGGTTAAGCGAGAACCTTGGCTTTGGTGGGGGTTACTTATTATAGATAGGGTCAGTAGTATCCTAGAATGAGTTTGAGTGTATTAATTGATATGAGCGCTTATTTGTTAGTGAATTTAAATTGATTTATACCGTGTTGACTTATCTGTTGAGTGGTTTATGAATTCTGGTCGAATAGTGGGACGCCACGAAATCGATAGGAATTTTTAAACACTTGAACCAGGTAAACACACACAATATTGTTTTGAAGCGGGTAAATGAAATAATTTTACCCAACTATATTTTGATATGAAAGAAATAATTTTCTGAAATCGTTATAGTATATTGATGTGTTTAGTTGTTATTATTATAATCCCAACCAGATTATAAAATTTAAAATGGTTATATATAACGAAATAGGGATTGTGTAAGAATAATTTATGCAAATGAATTACAAATAAAAATTGATTCACCCCAGAGTCGGAGATTTAAAATCCCGGGAAGTTTGGAAAATATTTTGTAACGCCCCACTCTGAGACCCACTGTAACAAAGAGTATTACGGGAGTAATACTGTCTGTTAAAGCGGAGAATAGAGTATAGTGGAAGCGACCATCTATAATCAAGCTATAACTATCTACCGAATACGTCGAAAGGTGGAATCTATTTAAATTTTTCTCAATCAGGTGGTTCGACATATTCGGTAAATACTTATAACGAAATTACAAATGGCTAAAGATCTATCAGGACAAAGCATAATAACATAATGAAATAGCATCACAGAACAGAATCACATAACAGATATAAAATCCCAGAACAATACATCATCAATACAGATCCAAATACTATAAGTGGGTACAAAGCCACCGCTCACACATGTGAGTCAAAAATATGTACATATCAAAGTCTGAATGATAATATAGTAGCAGAATAGTGGACAAATAAAGCGCTATCTATCAGCATAGCAGATAATGTCCAAGCGGAAGCACAGAAGCTAAGTCCAGAGACCTAACCTGAAACAACTCGGTCTGACCCGAGCGAAAACACTCGGGTCAGGCTAGCTAAACAATCAGTAATAACTGAGATATATAATAATGCGGTACATAAATAAAATAGTACTTATCCAAAGAGAAGTATATTATGAACCACATGAATATAATGATGATCCCTAATCATCAATAAACAATAAAAATCTCTAAAGAGAAATCAACACCAAAGTGTAGAATAAATAAAGTCGCCTCATATCATCGGCGTAGCCAAAGCCATAAAAAGATGCCCATAGGAAATAATCCCAATAGTGACCAGAGTCTGTGATCAATGCCCAAGCAAAGATCGATGCTCCAAAGAGCCATGGGGATATACTGAAAAGTCAATGAAATCAAACACTGAAAAGCAGTGTCCAGAGACACTGTGGATCCATAAGGTAATCGCACTTACATCGTATGGTTCCATAGAACCAACACCGAATGGCGGTACTCGAATGGATATAAAAATAATCAGATAATACAAGTTTTGCACGTGCACCGACCAGAGTCGTTGTTGCCAAGTACTGTAGAGTTGTGATCGATCACTCGCACCGATGCGAAACGCGCGAGACGGCGAGATCCTTCCCAGAAGGATAAAGGCCCAGAGGCACACGCCGAAAAATAAACTGCTCCATAGAGCAGGTGTCCAGAGACGGTTGCCCAGAGGCGTGGTGACCCAGAGGTCCAGTACTGGCCGCCCAGAGGCTAATGTGTCACTAACTTCTTGGAGAGGAACCCGCAAAGTGTTAACAATGAGTCCCATACCCCACGTTCGCACTAAACGGTTTCCTAACCAATAGCAAGCTCACACTCCAAACAATAAAAAGTCTACCTCATATCATCGGTAAACTAGACCCAAAGGTCAAAACGATCAATCGAATAGGTCGGGGATTAACCGGAAAGAAAATACACACGGTTTCCATAGGCCGGAGATTTCCTAACCGTTTAAGCACCTTTCCACTTCGCTCGACGTGCTTAAAGTGAGTGTGAGATTTTTATTATAGAAAATAATGGTGTAAAGCGGATTTATAATTGATTTTCGGAATCACTTTTAAAACGGTCTTTTGAAAGGTCTCCTATTATGGAGTAATTAATTTAATAATTAAAATAATATTATATAATAATTTTCAAAAGACATTTAGGAGTGAAAAATCTTTTGAAAATGATTCATAAAACCCGTGTACGAAATCTAGAGACAAATCTCAAAGAAATCAATGAAAACCAGAAAATCATCAAAAATATTCTAAGTGTTTGTAAACATTCAAAAACAGCTGTGAACTCAAGTTCGATAATTTATTTGGACCAGTAAACTATGTCCAAATGTCATGAATATTTGCAGGCATGTAGTCCAGTATCCCTAATTTAATATGCAAAAAGAATTTCTGGATTCCGAGTTGAGACGAAGTGGCAGCGACGTCTCAAAGTTGGACCCAGAACAAGATTTACACTGTTTACAAACAACGACTAGAGTTCAACTTCGACACGAAATTCGAAGTACCAAACGAACTCCAATGTTGTCCAAATTTTCCTGAGATGGAGTTCGGAACTCCACCTTTCTAACGAGACCAAAAACGTTGAATTCCGACTTCCGATGCGAACGTGGAGGCATCGCGGAGTGGCGCTCAAAAGCTGGAAACAGAAGGGATATTTGATTTTCATTCCAAGTGTTTGACCATTCAAAAACTGCTGCGAACCCAAGTTCGGCAATTTATTTGGACCAGCAAACTGAATCCAAATGACATGAAAACTGGTAGGAATATAGTCCAACATCCCTACTATAAGATGCAAAAAGAATTTCTGGAATCCGAGTTGAGACGAAGTAGCAGCGACGTCTCAAAGTTGGACCCAGAACAAGATTCACACTGTTTACAAACAGCGACAAGAGTTCAACTTCGACACGAAATTCGAAGTACCAAAAGAATGCCGATGATGCCTAAATTTTACAGAGATGGAGTTCGAAACTCCACCTTTCCAACGAGACCAAAAACGTCGAATTCCGACTTCGGATGCGATCGTGGCGGCATCGCGAAGTGGAGAAAAAAATCCGGAACAGGGTTTAAAAAAAAATTATTTATTATTTTTTTTTCTTTTTTTTCTCGGGACAGTGGTAAGAATGTACAATTTTAACCAAAATAACTTCGAAATTTCATGAAACTCAAAACATGAAAGTTTTAGCTCTAAATCTAAGCTTTCCAGAACATCCAAAATTATTAGATTTGGATAAGAAACGAGAGAGATACATGCAAAACAATATCAGATTGAAACTCAAGATAACTTGTTAAAGACAGAATTGGTCTTCTGTCTTTGAACGCATTTCAGGTCATCTAAATAGCAATATTACAGAAAACTCACTGAACAAAAATTGTAGCATATGTTTTAAGCTTTCCGGAACATCCAAAATTATCTAATTCGGATCAAAAACGAGTAACTTATGGCCAAATCAATTTCAGGGTTTTATTTTATCAACCTTGTAGTTTGTTGTCAGGTCAGCGACAAACAAACGTGATTTCGACCATTGAAACCACAAAATTAGGCAAAGCTCAAAACATGAAAGTTATAGGCTACAGAATAAGCTTTCCAGAACTTCAAGAAAATCTTAATTCCGATTTAAGATGAATGAGATATGCCTAATTTACTAACAGCAATAAACTAATTATAATTTCAGCTAGCATATATTACCTCTTTCCAAGCAATGAAAAGAAGATCAAAGAGTTTCACAATCTAAATGCACAAAAAAAGAGGATTACAAAATAATTTCAGAAATTAAAGAATGAATTAGAGGTGGGTTTTGTGATTGCTATTACCTCTTTTAGTAGTTTGGATTAACTCTCTTTGATTTGGTGTAGATTGGAGTATTGCTTAGGAGGCCATGACTAGGTTTTGGAGCTTTCTAATTAGGTTTTAGTGGTTATGAAATGAAGTGTTGGCTGAAATGGGAGAGTAAAAGATACTTTATAGGCTAATGGTTAGGGTTATTGGATCTAATACCCATTAGGACTTTGTATTATTCATGTGCATACATATATAGGCAATTTTCTCTAAGTACACTCTACATACAAATTACTAAATACATTTCAAACCATAGAAAATTATGAAAATATGTTAACAATTACTTTTAGCCATTTCATAAAATCCTATATCAACAATATTTTACATTTTAACCCCTAATTTTTCCAAAACACCGTTTATAGTTAATATTAGCCAAAATCACCATTTTGCAAATAAATTGCAAATTAATTTCCCAAATCAAATATTGCACTATTTTACACATATAAAATTTTGCAATAATATAAATTACAAATTTCCCTAATTAATTTCCTTGAAATGCTCCATTTTACACTTAAGCCCAAAATATTAATTTATTCAAAATGACTAAATTTTGAACAAATTAGCCACATTAAAAATTCATTAATAGCTCCAATTAAATTAAAATCCCAATTTTAATTTATTATTTGGTAACCGCAATCACGGGTTGTTACAGACTCCCCCCCTTAAGAAAATTGCGTCCCCGCAATTCCTTAAATATAGAAGTCGTCTATAACATCTAATCCACAAAAGGAATACAGAAGACAGAGCTCGATTTCGAAAATCACACATAGAAAGAGTCTCAAGAATATCGTCGATGAAAACCAGAACGAACCTATTGATGTATTCCCGGAATACTCGATTCATGAGATCGACGAAGAAAGCCGGAGCGTTCGTCAAGCCGAACGGCATGACCAACCACTCAAAAGAACCATGACGAGTGCAAAATGCTGTAAGAGGAATGCTGTCTTCCATGACTCGTAGCTGATGGAATCCGGTGGCAAGGTCAAACTGAGAGAAGACCTTCGCACCGCTCAAATGGTCAAACATGTCGTAACGGGAATTAGAGTTAGACATGATTCAATGATAGATAATTAATTAAGGAATACTACGGAATATAACGGATTCCTATACATATTCCTAACTTATCTATCAATAAACATGAGGAAGGGATATGATTTAATTCGGATCTAATTTAAAATGTATTGTACTAAGTGTATCTGTTCTGTGTTTATTATGCTTATTCCTGAAACCAGGCTCTGATACCAAGCTGTAACGCCCCACTCTGAGACCCACTGTAACAAAGAGTATTACGGGAGTAATACTGTCTGTTAAAGCGGAGAATAGAGTATAGTGGAAGCGACCATCTATAATCAAGCTATAACTATCTACCGAATACGTCGAAAGGTGGAATCTATTTAAATTTTTCTCAATCAGGTGGTTCAACATATTCGGTAAATACTTATAACGAAATTACAAATGGCTAAAGATCTATCAGGACAAAGCATAATAACATAATGAAATAGCATCACAGAACAGAATCACATAACAGATATAAAATCCCAGAACAATACATCATCAATACAGATCCAAATACTATAAGTGGGTACAAAGCCACCGCTCACACATGTGAGTCAAAAATATGTACATATCAAAGTCTGAATGATAATATAGTAGCAGAATAGTGGACAAATAAAGCGCTATCTATCAGCATAGCAGATAATGTCCAAGCGGAAGCACAGAAGCTAAGTCTAGAGACCTAACCTGAAACAACTCGGTCTGACCCGAGCGAAAACACTCGGGTCAGGCTAGCTAAACAATCAGTAATAACTGAGATATATAATAATGCGGTACATAAATAAAATAGTACTTATCCAAAGAGAAGTATATTATGAACCACATGAATATAATGACGATCCCTAATCATCAATAAACAATAAAAATCTCTAAAGAGAAATCAACACCAAAGTGTAGAATAAATAAAGTCGCCTCATATCATCGGCGTAGCCAAAGCCATAAAAAGATGCCCATAGGCAATAAAACCAATAGTGACCAGAGTCTGTGATCAATGCCCAAGCAAAGATCGATGCTCCAAAGAGCCATGGGGATATACTGAAAAGTCAATGAAATCAAACACTGAAAAGCAGTGTCCAGAGACACTGTGGATCCATAAGGTAATCGCACTTACATCGTATGGTTCCATAGAACCAACACCGAATGGCGGTACTCTAATGGATATAAAAATAATCAGATAATACAAGTTTTGCACGTGCACCGACCAGAGTCGTTGTTGCCAAGTACTGTAGAGTTGTGATCGATCACTCGCACCGATGCGAAACGCGCGAGACGGCGAGATCCTTCCCAGAAGGATAAAGGCCCAGAGGCACACGCCGAAAAATAAACTGCTCCATAGAGCAGGTGTCCAGAGACGGTTGCCCAGAGGCGTGGTGACCCAGAGGTCAAGTACTGGCCGCCCAAAGGCTAATGTGTCACTAACTTCTTGGAGAGGAACCCGCAAAGTGTTAACAATGAGTCTCATACCCCACGTTCGCACTAAACGGTTTCCTAACCAATAGCAAGCTCACACTCCAAACAATAAAAAGTCTACCTCATATCATCGGTAAACTAGACCCAAAGGTCAAAACGATCAATCGAATAGGTCGGGGATTAACCGGAAAGAAAATACACACGGTTTCCATAGGCCGGAGATTTCCTAACCGTTTAAGCACCTTTCCACTTCGCTCGACGTGCTAAAAGTGAGTGTGAGATTTTTATTATAGAAAATAATGGTGTAAAGCGGATTTATAATTGATTTTCGGAATCACTTTTAAAACGGTCTTTTGAAAGGTCTCCTATTATGGAGTAATTAATTTAATAATTAAAATAATATTATATAATAATTTTCAAAAGCCATTTAGGAGTGAAAAATCTTTTGAAAATGATTCATAAAACCCGTGTACGAAATCTAGAGACAAATATCAAAGAAATCAATGAAAACCAGAAAATCATCAAAAATATTCAAAGTGTTTGTAAACATTCAAAAACAGCTGTGAACTCAAGTTCGATAATTTATTTGGACCAGTAAACTATGTCCAAATGTCATGAAAATTTGCAGGCATATATTCCAACATCCCTACTTTAATATGCAAAAAGAATTTCTGGATTCCGAGTTGAGACGAAGTGGCAGCGACGTCTCAAAGTTGGACCCAGAACAAGATTTACACTGTTTACAAACAGCGACTAGAGTTCAACTTCGACACGAAATTCGAAGTACCAAACGAACTCCAATGTTGTCCAACTTTTCCTGAGATGGAGTTAGGAACTCCACCTTTCTAACGAGACCAAAAACGTTGAATTCCGACTTCCGATGCGAACGTGGAGGCATCGCGGAGTGGCGCTCAAAAGCTGGAAACAGAAGGGATATTTGATTTTCATTCTAAGTGTTTGACCATTCAAAAACTGCTGCGAACCCAAGTTCGGCAATTTATTTGGACCAGCAAACTGAATCCAAATGACATGAAAACTGGTAGGAATATAGTCCAACATCCCTACTATAAGATGCAAAAAGAATTTCTGGAATCCGAGTTGAGACGAAGTAGCAGCGACGTCTCAAAGTTGGACCCAGAACAAGATTCACACTGTTTACAAACAGCGACAAGAGTTCAACTTCGACACGAAATTCGAAGTACCAAAAGAATGCCGATGATGCCTAAATTTTACAGAGATGGAGTTCGAAACTCCACCTTTCCAACGAGACCAAAAACGTCGAATTCCGACTTCGGATGCGATCGTGGCGGCATCGCGAAGTGGAGAAAAAAATCCGGAACAGGGTTTAAAAAAAAATTATTTATTATTGTTTTTTCTTTTTTTTCTCGGGACAGTGGTAAGAATGTACAATTTTAACCAAAATAACTTCGAAATTTCATGAAACTCAAAACATGAAAGTTTTAGCTCTAAATCTAAGCTTTCCAGAACATCCAAAATTATTAGATTTGGATAAGAAACGAGAGAGATACATGCAAAACAATATCAGATTGAAACTCAAGATAACTTGTTAAAGACAGAATTAGTCTTCTGTCTTTGAACGCATTTCAGGTCATCTAAATGGCAATATTACAGAAAACTCACTGAACAAAAATTGTAGCATATGTTTTAAGCTTTCCGGAACATCCAAAATTATCTAATTTGGATCAAAAACGAGTAACTTATGGCCAAATCAATTTCAGGGTTTTATTTTATCAACCTTGTAGTTTGTTGTCAGGTCAGCGACAAACAAACGTGATTTCGACCATTGAAACCACAAAATTAGGCAAAGCTCAAAACATGAAAGTTATAGGCTACAGAATAAGCTTTCCAGAACTTCAAGAAAATCTTAATTCTGATTTAAGATGAATGAGATATGCCTAATTTACTAACAGCAATAAACTAATTATAATTTCAGCTAGCATATATTACCTCTTTCCAAGCAATGAAAAGAAGATCAAAGAGTTTCACAATCTAAATGCACAAAAAAAGAGGATTACAAAATAATTTTAGAAATTAAAGAATGAATTAGAGGTGGGTTTTGTGATTGCTATTACCTCTTTTAGTAGTTTGGATTAACTCTCTTTGATTTGGTGTAGATTGGAGTATTGCTTAGGAGGCCATGACTAGGTTTTGGAGCTTTCTAATTAGGTTTTAGTGGTTATGAAATGAAGTGTTGGCTGAAATGGGAGAGTAAAAGATACTTTATAGGCTAATGGTTAGGGTTATTGGATCTAATACCCATTAGGACTTTGTATTATTCATGTGCATACATATATAGGCAATTTTCTCTAAGTACACTCTACATACAAATTACTAAATACATTTCAAACCATAGAAAATTATGAAAATATGTTAACAATTACTTTTAGCCATTTCATAAAATCCTATATCAACAATATTTTACATTTTAACCCCTAATTTTTCCAAAACACCGTTTATAGTTAATATTAGCCAAAATCACCATTTTGCAAATAAATTGCAAATTAATTTGCCAAATCAAATATTGCACTATTTTACACATATAAAATTTTGCAATAATATAAATTACAAATTTCCCTAATTAATTTCCTTGAAATGCTCCATTTTACATTTAAGCCCAAAATATTAATTTATTCAAAATGACTAAATTTTGAACAAATTAGCCACATTAAAAATTCATTAATAGCTCCAATTAAATTAAAATCCCAATTTTAATTTATTATTTGGTAACCGCAATCACGGGTTGTTACATATTTTCCGAAGTATTGTGAAAATCAAAATAGTGTTATTTTTGATAATATTTTTGAAATAAAAATGGTTTTAAACGGATTTTTGAGGTGATAAAGCACTAAACTCACTTCTGTCACTGGAAATAATTCCGATGATGATCGTGACATCATTGGTGCTCATTTTCGAGTTTTTAAGTGACGGATTGCTACTGAAATAATTTGATATGGAGATTTTTATTGAATAACAAAAGTTGCTTCAGAAATTTCTAAAGGAAATTTGTTTAGAATGAAACCAAGTTGATTTTGAAAATTCCAAGGAGATGGTTTGTAAAAACAAAGAGTTATATATTTATATATATATTTTGTGTCAAAATGATTTGAAATAAAAACGGGTGTTTGAATTCTGGAATTTCCACTAAATGATTAGTAAAACTGAAAGAAGATAAGTTTTTGAACTTATAACCTGGAAATGTGGATTTCGATATGAAATTAAAAATTTAACTCAAGCCAATTAAATGGATTGAGCTAGTAAATGGATGGAATGGATTAAAATTTAACTTAAGGTAAGTTAGATAAAATTGGATTGGATTTGAAACCATATCGAATTGAATTGAATATAGAATTTGGGTTGTAAAATGATTATATAACTATAAGTTATACATTTTGAATGGAATAAACTCGAATATAATTTTTTTTGGAATTGTGAATAAATAAGTTTAAATAACTTATAAATCTGAGGAAATGGAAAAGAAAACCGATTAAATGGGTTAATTGATTTGTTAAAGGAATGGAAATTAGAATTTGAATCATAAATTAGAGTTGAACTCAAGTCAAACCAATTGAAGTGATTTTTGAAATAAAAATCAGATATTGAATCATAAAATGTGTAACGACCCGTAAATTTCGACCATTTGAATATGTTGATTTAAATTGATATTTGTAATTTAATGTAAAAAGAAATGAAAATTTTATAATTTATATTGGAGCGTATGTTAGAAATTAAATGTTGCATTGGTAAATATAATAAATGCTTGACAAATTTTAATGAAATCCAATTGAAGGAATAGTAGGAACCATTATAATTGGTTAATTAAGTTTGATTGTGTAATTAATACTGGAAAAAATAAATTAGAAATAGTATTAATGAAATAATAACTGAATTGAATTGCAATTATATAAATGGAAGTAAATTTGATTAAGTGGACGTCAATATTGAATAAATTAATGGAAATAAAATCTAAATGAATATTTGGATAGAACATAAGAGAATGCAATTGGTAGTATGGAGATAAATGCCAACTTGTATGTGACGACCGCCCATGACCCCTGCACCGAATCTAGAGATAGCGCAGTAAAGTGTGCCAGGCGACCATGGACGATTGTCAAGGTAAGATTAAAACAACAGGATCTATCGTATTACTCACAGCGCATGGACAAAATACAATAGAACATATGTATAGTGAAGCTTTACAGAACAAAATGACATCATATAAAACTCCATAATAGTTGAATACAAGCATCCACATAGTCAATACATCCAGCCTCACTACATATCTCTCAGAGAATACAAAAAAAACAGCGGAATATCCAGTACATATAAGAAGATAATATGCAACCCTCTAGCTCGTCTTCGATATCAGCATCGTGAGAAGAGAACAGCACCTGTCACCTGCTACCTAGTCTGCCCGTCCCAAAATGGACGAACAGCCCAAGGCAATAAGAATTAAAACATAAAGCCTTGAGTCAGACAACAGTCTTAGTAAGCAGTAAATTAACTAACAACATACCAAAAGAGCATAAAGGAAAAGGAATAGGAATACAACCCTCCCACTCCAACCTCATTCTTCAGTGATAGCCCCCAGACACACACTAAGCAGAAGCAAACATAGCAGAGCATACAATTTAAAGTAAAGCTACTATCACTCGAGTCAAGGGCGATGTTTTCCAAGTACCAAGGCCTAAATCAGATAAGCACCCAGAAAATACCGCTCTTGAGTCCGAATGACGATACAACCAAACATCCATGACTCTGGCTATCACTGTTATCATTGCTTCGATATCACCGTTAATTGAATGACCGGCACATTCTTTCAGCCGTCCGTCAAGGGCTAATGGAAACCCCGGTTCTAGACATAACTCCCGCACGTCGTCGCAGCCCGTGCCTAGGACTATCGAATCTGCCCAGAGTACTCGACCATCAACAGTTGGCCGTTGGGACTATCGAATCTGCCCAAACGTACTCTTGCTTAGAGCATGCTAGAACCTTCAACAACGATGCTATCCAAGCCTCCTAGTCATCCTTCTCGGCGACTATTCTCATATCCATTCATTATCTTCAACTCGAATCATATCACCGAGTTATCAACATGCTTGGAATGATCCCGTCTGGATTAGACCAAGTCTTCATCACATGATTGCCTCGCTTCATTACATCCTCGCAAAGCCTCATCTCATCATCACATCGTCAAATCTATGCATAAGAGCTTCATCATCCCGCTACATATGCCACGAGCAGCTTTTCCATTTCAAGAGCCTTTCCCTTAGCTTTTGAATCATCTTCGATCTAAATCTAATCATCAATCATCTAGTTCATAACAATCAATCAAATCAAACATCAATCCAAGCAATCAAGCATTCAAAAATGATCTAAGTAGACAATTATAACAATAATGGCATTTTCGTAATTAAAGAGTTGAAAGTCCAATAAGCATGAAAACATGGATTATATCTCTACAAACTTGATGAATGAACTTGCATAGGTTAACATATGATAAAATGGATGCAACATCATCATGAACAATGGATCTATATGGATCTACACATAGGATGAAGAAAATGCATGGAAATCACTAATTTAACACCAAATCGAGCCAACAATCCGATCTACTCCTTTGGATCCGTGTGAGAGATAATCACCACTCACCAAATCACCTAAACAATCCAAAAGATATCAACTTCAGATCTGGACAGCGAAGAACTAAGCTAGATCTATCACAAATCCGCTTCAAATGAAGAAATCTCTCTTGAAAAGATGAAGATCTTCAATCTAAGCTCTTGAATCTTCAATCTTGATCTTCGATTAGGATGGATGGAAGCACTAGATTAAAGTGGAGAAAAGAAGTGAAGAAGTGTAGAAGTCGAGCTCTCAAAATGGCAGCACTTCGTCGCTTCAAAAATCCGGATCCCAAAAAGTGAGAACAACCCCTCCTATTTATAGCTGAAATCTGTCCTTAAGTCGAAATCTGGCTATCTCCCTAAGGCGCTTCCGACCTAAGCGACCTAAGCCTCTCCGACCTAAGCCTCTCCGACCTAACAGATGTACGACTTAACTTCTTTGCGACCTAACACTTAGGAAACCCAGCGACCTAACAACCTAACGACCTAACTACCTAAGACTCAGTTGGGTTGCGACCTAACACAAGTCGACCTAAAACAACACGCGACCTAACACTTGAACTATCCTAGCGACCTAACAACTTAGCAACCTACGCGACCTAACACAACGTACGACCTAACAGTGTTACGACCTAACACATAGCCTAACTCCTAAGGTCGCCAACTTGTTAACTCCTTAGGTCGCCAACTTGTTAAATCCTTAGGTCGCCAACTTGTTAAATCCTTAGGTCGCCAACTTGTTAACTCCTTAGGTCGCCAACTTGTTAAATCCTTAGGTCGCCAACACGGAACCACTAGGTCGCTAACTCGGCAACTACTAGGTCGCTAACAAGCTAATACACTAGGTCGCTAACAAGCTAATACCTTAGGTCGCTAACAAGCTAATACCTTAGGTCGCTAACAAGCTAATACACTAGGTCGCTAACAAGTTAATACCTTAGGTCGCTAACAAGCTAATATACTAGGTCGCTAACTCGGAACCACTAGGTCGCTAACTTGCCCTGCCGACCTAGCACTTAGCTCACCGAAACTCTTAGGTCGCTAACTTGCCCTGCCGACCTAGCACTTAGCTCACCGAAACTCTTAGGTCGCAGACCTTCTCTAAGTTGCCAACAACCCTTAGGTCGCGTACGACCTAGGACTTAGACAAATCTGCCTAAAAATCTGAAATGACATGAAAGTGCTAAAATTCCAGATTTTGACGAACATGTCGATCCGTAAAAATACGGGTCGTTACATTGTAGTTGTAATTGAATATGAGAGATAAAGGAAAAGGATTAAATTGATTTATGCAATAAAACATTGTAACGGTATTTGTTCGTAAATTTAGATAATAAGGTAGTACGTTATTTGAAATAAAATTAAGGGTAGAATAACAACTATTACAAATTTCCAAATTTATTTGGTCAATGAATTTATTTGGAATTAAAGTTCATATAAATATTAAGTAATTATGATATAGTAACGGAAGAGTAAATGAAATGCAAGCGTAGAAACGTAAGCTAAGGATTAACAATTGAAATGAAATGTCATTTAAATGGAGTACTATAAATTGTCATACTAAGCTAAGAATTGAATATAAGGAAACAAAGGCAAATAGTAAATCAATCAATGAATTTATATAGATTGTAAAGTTATAATGATAAATAGTAATTGGATGTCTTGTACGAAGTTATAATATTGTGTGAATTATTAACAAAGAATAACTAGAATGGGATTCAAATTTGTATAACAATGGAAAGTGTTAATTGTTGCTCTTGAGCATAAAAATTTAAATAAGTAATTTAAAGCAAACATTTAATTTACCAATGCAATAAGATTTTCTAATAGTGACCGTGTAAATTTAGGTAGCAGTGTAAATGGCAGTTGATGGATAACCAAATTCAATACAATCCAATTGATTGTAACGACCGTTAGGTTATAATTGAATATAAAGTAAAATAGAAACGTAAACTTAATACAAGATAGTAATTTAGGGAAATAAAAAAAGTATGAAACCAAGAAATAGTTACAGAGAATATTTAATTGGAATTAATGTATCTATTTGGCAGAAATATAATAAGTGTAGTACAATCCAAATTTATGTAAGCAAATTGTGAACTTCTAATTTATTGAAATTAGTAAATTTTATAAGATGAAATTAATACTAACCCTATTTAGATTATGACAGTTGGCTAATCTACAGAATAGGAAGCTATATTTATTTATTTAATTGGAAAATTAAATTACTTTCTTTGAAATTATTGTGAATAAATGAAATATAACAGTTAAATTTTAACGTTGAAGGAAGTGTAGAGGAAATCTAAGAAAATAAATGTAAACAATAGTGAGCCAATATAAATTGCATCTTTTTGATAATAATAGACTGAATAATAGAATGAAAGGTAATTAAATGAAATTTTGAAAATTTAATTTACAATTTCTAAATTCAATGAATTTGAGATAAACACTGAAATTGATAAATTTATCAATTTTTAAATTTACTTTTAATTTGGTTAAAACATTGTAATTTACTGAGCAATATAAAAGGGTTAAAATTAGTAAATTTTAAGATTTAAATTAAAAGTTGGATTTTATTAATTTATTTAATTGATGGAAAAATAGTCATTTTGGCCACTGACTCGGATTTCGATGAAACAAGTTTCATCAGATCCGTAACGGTGAATTATAATAGTGTTTCAAGTTTCGTAACAATCGGATTTGTCATTTGATCGTACGGACTCGAAACGCCTTGAAATAAATGCAATTGAAATTTTTGATTTTAGCATAACTTCTTCATACGATGGAATTTGGACTTGAAACCTTTTCCATTGCGTTTAAAATATTTTAAAACACCTATTTTGATATATGGGTTTACCCAATTTCATTCCGGAGACAGAACGGGCTTTTTGGACCACTTTTGGCGTTAGCGCGCAAGTCTATCTTATCCATCCATTCAAATGTCAACCCTACCTATATATATCCTGTTACAAACCCTAGCCTCCCTAATCTTCATTTGTCTGTACGTACAATTCATCTTCTTCTTAGCTCCTCATTCCAATGGCAGACAAAACCTAATTCCCAAATTCTAAATTATAATTTCAAATAAAATTTTTTTTTTTTTTTGAGATTTACACGCTTCGGGTTTCAGGGGGAAAAACCCTGGAGCTACTTCGGGTCACGAAGAAAATGACTCGGGTCTCCGGGTCGTTTTGGCAAAAACTCGGAGCAAGCATCGGGTATTTGAGGCGGCGGACCGGGTTGAACTCGAAGTCGACTCAGGACCAGAATTTTCCAATCTTCAAATTTTCATAACTTTTGCATACGGACTCGGATTCATGCGCGGTTTGTTTTGCTGGGATCGTATTGAAATTCCGGACCTGATGACGCTGGTTTGGACGAATTCTGATGTGACGCCCCACCTCTATACCCACGCTAGCCAAGAACACTACGGAGCAATGATGTTAACTAGCGCGGAGAATAAGGCTGTTGAGGAGCGACCATCCATGTAACTTCTTTGTGCGAGTACCGATATGTCAGATAGTATAGAATGCATATCATTTAAGGAGGAAATCCGACATACCGATACAAACTCAAAGCTATCACACAGTGGCTATATATAATCTTCGGAAACAAATATAGAAATAAACATAACATAAATCAGTCACAGACATCCATATCACAAAGGCGGAAGAAGATATGAATAAATATACAACACATGAAAGTGTACATCAGAGTAGTGGTCAGAAAGATCCACGATAATACAAAAGAATAGCAACACGTGCTATACCAAAAGAATACAACTATGAGTCCATATCTTAAGTGTATACAACAAAAAACTGCAAAACTAAATAGTTAGCCAAAAGTCAGAGTAGCAAATCCCGGGAGGAAGTCAAGCAGAAGCACCTGTAACATCTCGGTCTGACCCGAGTATTATTTAAGAAAATAATAAACGGATCAGTCTAACTATAAATATCAGATGACATGATATAAAATAATAGATATGGCATAAACATAGAATACCCATACTGACATACTACTATAAGTATGAAAATGATGATCAACAGGAGATCAACCGATGAGAAATGATCAATATCACAAGAATCTTCTCAAAGATCCAAAGAGGGCATCATACCATAAACTTGTACTCATAACAAGTCAATGACATAAAAATCCAGAAATCAAAACAAGAAATCCAGAAATCATAAAAAGAGAAAGAGGCCTATCACATGATGGTCCGAAGACCATGGGGCGCTACCCCATATGTGTGAGTCGGAATCACACTGATTGAGGTCTAGGCTAACCAAAAAGCAAAAAGGTATGTGTGAATGGAATCACACAAGTGGTGTCTAGCCTAACCTCGCAAACAAAAAGATATGTGTGAGTCGGAATCACACTACTGCGGTCTAGACTAACCTTGCAGACAAAGAGATATGTGTGAGTCGGAATCACACTACTGCGGTCTAGTCTAACCTTGCAAACAAAGAGACATCGCACAATTGCTAGTCTAAATCATAAAATGATCATCATGATCAGCGAGAAGTGTCAATCACACCAAGCTAGTAAATATATGAGTTTAGCTTCATGTCCCATAACCACTTGCTTAACTTAAATATTTACGAACAAGCTGTAAATCTTCACTAGGAAATTGTCACGAAAAGGGTTCAATCGAACAAGTCCAAGAGCTAACCGACGAAGTGAACGCAAGCGTTTCATACCACTCGTTTTACTAAGTCGTTTAAGTCGATTTCTCATTCGAGTGAAGTAAAGGCTTATATATATTAGTAGATTGGAAATCGGTTTGAGAAAACGAACTTTTGATATTAAAAATAGTGTTGAAATCGATTTGATGAAAGAGTTTTGATATTTACTACTAGTATTAAAACCTTCATATCTTTAAAGTGACAAGTCATAAAACGATTGTTGGAACAATCTATCACAAAAATTCACATTCGGAGACGTGAATAAAATCCAAGGAAATCAGCTCAAAATGCATCAAAGTGGAAGTTCTGATGGATGCTTTTCAGATAAGATTGCCTACGCAGAGTAATACGGGGTTCGACCTAAGTTTAAAGAGGTGGGCGACTTAACAAAGTGGCCGATAATAAATGATAGCAACAAAAAGGGAATCAACCCGACTTGATTAGAGTTGGATATTCAAGCTAAAAAAAGCAAATAGGCAAAACACAGCAGATTCAGACGTCTGAGATCAAGAATTCAGACGTCTGAATCTGGAAAATAAACTATTTTCCAGAACAGAATTCAGACGTCTGAATCCAAGATTTCAGACGTCTGAAATAGGCACTTTTTAGCCTATTCCTTTTCTAGTTCAAAACGAACCAATTCAGACGTCTAAAATTTTGATTCAGACGTCTGAATGCTGGGAGAAGAAAATTCCCAGTATTCCATTCAGACGTCTGAACCATCGTTTCAGACGTCTGAAACTGTTGTTCAGGGCATTCCCTGAACCTAGGCCAAAAAATGGCCAAACGACATCGATAACGATCGGTCGAGCAACAACGACTAAGGAATTGTGCCAAGCGACAACCCAGCCTTAATGGCTCTTCGATACGCCTCGAATATTAATATCCAAATATCCATAATAGGATTTTCACAAAAATTAAATCAAAACACCAAAAATTGGAATATACACAAAATCGATCCAAACCAAAATCAATTGCACAAGGATAAGTGTTAGGAATTCATACCTAACAATCGAAGATAATTATTGACTAAGATGTGAGATAAAAATCTCACCTTTATGCACAAGAACTAGAATGAAGAAGCTATAGAGCAATGGCAATGACAATCTCTCTTCAATCTCAACTCAACAAGCTTGATTCTAAGCTAAAAAGAGAAACATTTCCTAAATTAGGTTTAGGAATTTCTGAAATTGATAAGAGAGTGAGTTGGGGAAGAAGAAGAGGAGACTTACCAAAGCTTCTTCTATTGATTTGGAGCTAGAACTTGATTTGTAGATGGAAACTAGGGTTTTAGAGTTTTAATTTCCCATTCCACTCACCATTAATCTCTTTAGAACTGAAATGAAGAGGAGGAGGGAGTGAATGAAGAGGGGGTTTCAGCTTGGAGTGTTAAGCTAAAACATAGGGCTGAACCAAACCCAACCCAAAGTAAAAATGGTCAAATTTTTGACTAGCCCCAAACATATCAAAGTTTATACTCAAAAAGATCGCAAACGACATTTTAAACTCAATGGAAGTGGTCTCGAGTCCTAATTCGACTGTTTGCAAAAAGTAGCTTTTTGGACCAAAATCCGATTAACGAAAAAATATTTAAATAAAATATTTAAATGATAAATTGATAAATATGCGGGTTGTTACATCTGAGACGGTCAAATTTTTGGGTTTAAATTGAATTTAAATTCAAAGGTGAGTGTTTTAACCCACTCACAACTTCTAAGTGTTCTTATGTTTGTTAAATTAAATTTTGATGTGATTTAAAATTTATCTATGATTGTTTGAGCATATATTTAATCATCATCTCAGTTAGATAGCATTTATTTAAATTAAATTGTTATTTAATTTTATTATTGCATATAATTTGACAGTTAAATTTATTTATTATTTCATATAAACTGCCAGTTAAACAGTTATTAATTTTTATTGAATATAAACTATTCGCTGATGCCTGTTATATTTTATATGCTTTATATTGATGTTTTGTTTAAATTGGATGATGATTGTAATAAATGGTTGTTTATTGATATTTGGATGAATGGATGCTATATTTTATATTGTATAAACTTCAAGTTATTATGCATTTTTATTTTATTCGGGATTGCGGTTTGAAATGATATATAACCGTAATTTTATTTAAAATTGCGGATTGAAATGATAAATATCCGTATCACTTGACCACAGGATAGAAAATTATATACAGGCACCGTGGTCTATATATAAAATATTTTAAAGTGATTTTCTATGGTTTGGAAAGAAATATATGGTTTAATAAATATTAAATTTTGATATTATATAAATATTATTTTATATATAGTTAAATTCTAAAATTTAAGCTATGTGTAACTTGATGATGTTTTAAGTTTGATCTACGAATATTTCAAGTTTGAGCTTTATTTCAGTGATATTGAATTTATTAAATAAATATTTCTAAACTAAATAATAGTAAATTGAATTAAGGTATATATAAGATTATCATATTTGGTTGGGAATTTTGGAATATTTAAAGACTTGAAATATATCAAAATTGAAATGTTTTATTGAAATTAAGATATTATTGTTTTCAAAGTATTGGTTTTCGAAATTGTTATAACTTTGAAAGTAATATGGTTTGAAAATGAATTTATTTGAAATAGAATTTATTTAAGAATTATCTTTAAATATATTGATTTGAAACCGATTGAAATTTTGAGATTAAGAATATGACTGCATTATGTGATTTGGGTTTAAGATGGTTTTAAAGAATATTTCAAGTTTTATAATTAAAAGTAAGAATAGTGATTGAAAATTTGGATTTTATTTAAATGATATATTATTGAATTTGGTTTTTAAGTATATACTATTTTGAAGTAAATGATATGTTTTGAAATAGCAATAATATTTTGGTTTTTAAAGTATATACTATTTTGAAGTAAAGGATATGGTTTGAAATGGCAATAATATTTTGGTTTTTGATGTATATACTATTTTTAAATAAAGAATATGTTTTGAAAGGGAAATGATTGTGTTTTTAAAAGTATATATATTTTTAAAATGACCACGGTGTTATAATAACGTTTGGTTGTTAAAGAGACCGGGATCGGATATGGACATACTCTCTGTCGATACCGAAAACCACTTTGACAATTGTGTACGCGGTGGAGTTTCCAGAATGAAGTAGGATGGTGGTGACGATCCTAAGGTATATACGTGGACCCAACTCCCGTGAGTTGGCATAAGGTGGCTAAAACAAGAGCGATCTCGGACCAGTGAGGTAGCACCTCTTATCGGACACACTTCTTCGATTCCATTCTATTACTTTTTGATTTTTGGTGGCCACCCTTCAATTTGGGAGTGTTGTTCGAGGTGGACGGTAGTGGCTGCTATCCGCTCCATCAGTCTGTGTGCGTAATTGGTATATCTACTCTGGCATTGCCTTGTGTGCCGTGTCACCTACCATATCGAACCCACTACGATTTTGGTTTAAAGATCCGACCGCGTTAAGGTTCACCATCCCCTTAACGCTATTTTCTATATGATTATACTTTACTGATTAGACATTATTATAATAGCGAATATTACTACATAGTAGATAGTTTAACGGATCCTTAAGAGGTGTGAATCCCGAACATTTCTTAAGTTACTGCACTCACGTTAGACACTGGATAGGAGATGTCAAACCCCGTAAACATCTCTGACGCTGTTTACACTCATATTTATTTCATTGATTTAACTTACATAAGATCTTTTAGTTCTGACTCGAGTGTTTTGTCTTTTCAATTCACTCGGGTCAGCCTGAGCATTTCAAGATTTGAAGGCCCTATTTCTGGAGGACGAAGACGAAGATTTTATTACTACTATTTGTTATATATTCTACTACACCATTGTATTCCGCTGCATAATTATCATTCTCTGGTATGTGTAACTCTGATATGTATTATATAAGTATAATCAAATGTTTTGTAAAACAGCTTCATGAACTGTTATTTGATTATTATATTTTATCGTTCCGCTGCAAGATTCTATTTTGTTTCTTTTATTTCTCCACTTTTTCTTATTTATCCCATAACAATCCACCCTTCTGTATGGTTTAAGTTGGCACGTGTGTCTGCTTAAGCATACAAAAAAGTGGGATGTTACATTTGGTATCAGAGCTTTGGTTTAGCGATAAACCTTGGCTTTGTGGGGTCTAACTCTTTATTAATAGGGTAGTAATACCCTATGGGAGTCGCTGAGTGTATATATATGAGAGAGCGTATTTGTTAGTGTTATAAAAAGGTTTTAATATTGTGTTAATCTGTTTCGTTTTGTATTTATAAATTCTAGTTGGTGCATGGGACGCTATGACATCAATAGGGATTTCTAAACACTTAATAGGATAGACCGACATAATATTTGTTTTTATTATAGGTGAATGAAATAATTTTGCCTATTATATTTTCTATATATAAAGTAAAATATTTTATAAAGGTATATATTGGTTGTAATAGATTGGTTGTTAGGTAATGAAATTAATAAATAATAGTTGAAATAAGATTGAAAATAAAATAAATCAGATTGGAAATTTTTGAACTTAAGTTCCGGGATTTAGGAAAAAATTTCTTTTGAATGGTTTTGGAATATAATAATAATATTATTTATAAGTATTTTCTGATATAAATATTTCAACATAATTTGAAAGAATTGTTTTAAAGAAAATTTTGGAAAGAGATAAGTTCTGTACTCCCCTCTCTGTCGCGGGAAAATAATTTCGGTGATGAGTGCACGCATCATCGACGTTCATTTTTGAGTTTCGAAGTGGGAAGACCACTGTAGTAGTTTTACTACAGATTTATTTTTTATAAACAAATAAATATTTTAAATTGTTTTAAATATAATTGGATATATAAACGGTAAGTATATACATTTATCTATTATTTTAAAATGATTTGAAATTTAACCCGGTATTTAGTTCTTAAGTTTCCGTTAATTAATAGTTTCAATTAGTGTAGTGAAATGGAATGGAACTAATTAATAAGTGGAACCTCTAATTTAAAATAAGGATTTAATGCTAGGTTATAAATAAAATTAAAAGAAAAGCCGAAATATGTAACCTAAGATATGTTTATTAAGCATTAAATTAATTAAAGGAAATAGAATAAACTTGTATAACTTTTAATTACATTTTTAAAAGCATATATATATCTTACCTAATTGTAAAAGTTGAAATGTTTAATAAGAAAATATAATGGAAATTGTACAAGTAAACTTATGTAATAAAAATGTTCAGTAAATTGCTCTTATTAATAGGAATTAAGGTTATAATTGTTATGCCAAGTAACTGAACTTAACATGAATATTGTTAATAAATGAATGTAAATAAATGAAATCAAGTCATGAATGAATAAATATAACACAATAAGAAGAGAATTGACATGAGGTGAATAAATTAAATAAAGATGAGTATAAATTGAATGAAGAGGAAATCAAGCAACAATATATGGAATGAAATTAATGATAATGAACTTGATCTATTGTTTGAATTTGTTGTTTGTTTAATTTATGGTTGTTTGGGCAAGGAAACTTTACAATTGTTTGGATGAATAAATAATCTATTCAGTTCGCCTAAGACTGTTGAGTAAAAGGGTACACTTAGTAGATTATTTTCATTCCATACAATTTGAAGTTTTGAACCCGAACAACTATTTATTGTGTTTGATATGAATGAATGATTGATGTGTGTTGACTTATGTGATGGTTGTTTGCTTGTTGCAAGTGATGGTTGCTATGTTAATTGTTGTTATTGATTTAAGCAACTCCAAATATTTCATTTTATATAATTGTTAACCCTTTTAGATTATATAAGTGAAATGCAGGTTATGGAAGCAAATTGCTACTGCTTTTGGTTCCATAAATAAGCGTTAATTGCCCGACAAATAGGTACGTTTTCGGATTACGGTTTATAGCGCTATTATATTGTTTTCCCGTGTTGGGATATTAAATTTTGAGTATTATATGTGATATTTTGTTATATTTAATATTATATTTTCTCCCGAGCCTCTCTGTACAAAGGAGACTCTGCCAAAATTTTCCATAAATTTTGGACTTAGAAAAATTTGAAAATGTTTTACAAACCTTAATAATTTATGTATAAAGGATTTAAACGGGTATAAATTGGTATATCTTATTTTAAATTATTTTGTAAACTTATTGTTTATAAATTTAATATTTAAGAAAGATATATTGTTTCCTTATTTCTTCTTTTCCCTTTTTCCTTTTCGGGGACGAAAAGTTTTGAGTGGGGGAGAGTGTAACGACCCGTAAATTTCGACCATTTGAATATGTTGACTTAAATTGATTTTTGTAATTTAATGTAAAAAGAAATGAAAATTTTATAATTTATATTGGAGCGTATGTTAGAAATTAAATGTTGCATTGGTAAATATAATAAATGCTTGACAAATTTTAATGAAATCCAATTGAAGGAATAGTAGGAACCATTATAATTGGTTAATTAAGTTTGATTGTGTAATTAATACTGGAAGAAATAAATTAGAAATAGTATTAATGAAATAATAACTGAATTGAATTGCAATTATATAAATGGAAGTAAATTTGATTAAGTGGACGTCAATATTGAATAAATTAATGGAAATAAAATCTAAATGAATATTTGGATAGAACATAAGAGAATGCAATTGGTAGTATGGAGATAAATGCCAACTTGTAGTTGTAATTGAATATGAGAGATAAAGGAAAAGGATTAAATTGATTTATGCAATAAAACATTTTAACGGTATTTGTTCGTAAATTTAGATAATAAGGTAGTACGTTATTTGAAATAAATTTAAGGGTAGAATAACAACTATTACAAATTTCCAAATTTATTTGGTCAATGAATTTATTTGGAATTAAAGTTCATATAAATATTAAGTAATTATGATATAGTAACGGAAGAGTAAATGAAATGCAAGCGTAGAAACTTAAGCTAAGGATTAACAATTGAAATGAAATGTCATTTAAATGGAGTACTATAAATTGTCATACTAAGCTAAGAATTGAATATAAGGAAACAAAGGAAAATAGTAAATCAATCAATGAATTTATATAGATTGTAAAGTTATAATGATAAATAGTAATTGGATGTCTTGTACGAAGTTATAATATTGTGTGAATTATTAACAAAGAATAACTAGAATGGGATTCAAATTTGTATAATAATGGAAAGTGTTAATTGTTGCTCTTGAGCATAAAAATTTAAATAAGTAATTTAAAGCAAACATTTAATTTACCAATGCAATAAGATTTTCTAATAGTGACCGTGTAAATTTAGGTAGCAGTGTAAATGGCAGTTGATGGATAACCAAATTCAATACAATCCAATTGATTGTAACGACCGTTAGGTTATAATTGAATATAAAGTAAAATAGAAACGTAAACTTAATACAAGATAGTAATTTAGGGAAATAAAAAAAGTATGAAACCAAGAAATAGTTACAGAGAATATTTAATTGGAATTAATGTCTCTATTTGGCAGAAATATAATAAGTGTAGTACAATCCAAATTTATGTAAGCAAATTGTGAAGTTCTAATTTATTGAAATTAGTAAATTTTATAAGATGAAATTAATACTAACCCTATTTAGATTATGACAGTTGGCTAATCTACAGAATAGGAAGCTATATTTATTTATTTAATTGGAAAATTAAATTACTTTCTTTGAAATTATTGTGAATAAATGAAATATAACAGTTAAATTTTAACGTTGAAGGAAGTGTAGAGGAAATCTAAGAAAATAAATGTAAACAATAGTGAGCCTATGTAAATTGCATCTTTTTGATAATAATAGACTGAATAATAGAATGAAAGGTAATTAAATGAAATTTTGAAAATTTAATTTACAATTTCTAAATTCAATGAATTTGAGATAAACACTGAAATTGATAAATTTATCAATTTTTAAATTTACTTTGAATTTGGTTAAAACATTGTAATTTACTGAGCAATATAAAAGAGTTAAAATTAGTAAATTTTAAGATTTAAATTAAAAGTTGGATTTTATTAATTTATTTAATTGATGGAAAAATAGTCATTTTGGCCACTGACTCGGATTTCGATGAAACAAGTTTCATCAGATCTGTAACGGTGAATTATAATAGTGTTTCAAGTTTTGTAACAATCGGATTTGTCATTTGATCGTACGGACTCGAAACGCCTTGAAATAAATGCAATTGTAATCAATTGAAATCAATTTGAAATTTTTGATTTTAGCATAACTTCTTCATACGATGGAATTTGGACTTAGAAACCTTTTCCATTGCGTTTAAAATATTTGAAAACACCTATTTTGATATATGGGTTTACTCAATTTCGTTCCGAAGACAGAACGGGCTTTTTTTACCACTTTGGCGTTAGCGCGTAAGTCTATCTTATCCATCCATTCAAATGTCAACCCTACCTATATATATCCTGTTATAAACCCTAGCCTCCCTAATCTTCATTTGTCTGTACATATAATTCATCTTCTTCTTAGCTCCTCATTCCAATGGCAGACAAAACCTAATTCCCAAATTCCAAAATATAATTTCAAATAAAAAAATAATTTTTTTTTTGAGATTTACGCGCTTCGGGTCGCGCTTCGGGTTTCAGGGGAAAAACCCTGGAGCTACTTCGGGTCACGAAGAAAATGGCTAGGGTCTCCAGGTCGTTTTGGCAAAAACTCGGAGCAAGCATCGGGTATTTGAGGCGGCGGACCGGGTTGAACTCGAAGTCGACTCAGGACCAGAATTTTCCAATCTTCAAATTTTCATAACTTTTGCATACGGACTCGGATTCATGCGCGGTTTGTTTTGCTGGGATCGTATTGAAATTCCGGACCTGATGACGCTGGTTTGGATGAATTCTGAGACGGTCAAATTTTTGGGTTTAAATTGAATTTAAATTCAAAGGTGAGTGTTTTAACCCACTCACAACTTCTAAGTGTTCTTATGTTTGTTAAATTAAATTTTGATGTGATTTAAAATTTATCTATGATTGTTTGAGCATATATTTAATCATCATCTCAGTTAGATAGCATTTATTTAAATTAAATTGTTATTTAATTTTATTATTGCATATAATTTGACAGTTAAATTTATTTATTATTTCATATAAACTGCCAGTTAAACAGTTATTAATTTTTATTGAATATAAACTATTCGCTGATGCCTGTTATATTTTATATACTTTATATTGATATTTTGTTTAAATTGGATGATGATTGTAATAAATGGTTGTTTATTGATATTTGGATGAATGGATGCTATATTTTATATTGTATAAACTTCAAGTTATTATGCATTTTTATTTTATTCGGGATTGCGGTTTGAAATGATATATAACCGTAATTTTATTTATAATTGCGGATTGAAATGATAAATATCCGTATCACTTGACCATAGGATAGAAAATTATATACAGGCACCGTGGTCTATATATAAAATATTTTGAAGTGATTTTCTATGGTTTGGAAAGAAATATACGGTTTAATAAATATTAAACTTTGATATTATATAAATATTATTTTATATATAGTTAAATTCTAAAATTTAAGCTATGTGTAACTTGATGATGTTTTAAGTTTGATCTACGAATATTTCAAGTTTGAACTTTATTTAAGTGATATTGAATTTATTAAATAAATATTTCTAACTAAATAATAGTAAATTGAATTAAGGTATATATAAGATTATCATATTTGGTTGGGAATTTTGGAATATTTAAAGACTTGAAATATATCAAAATTGAAATATTTTATTGAAATTAAGATATTATTGTTTTCAAAGTATTGGTTTTCGAAATTGTTATAACTTTGAAAGTAATATGGTTTGAAAATGAATTTATTTGAAATAGAATTTATTTAAGAATTATCTTTAAATATATTGATTTGAAACCGATTGAAATTTTGAGATTAAGAATATGACTGCATTATGTGATTTGGGTTTAAGATGGTTTTAAAGAATATTTCAAGTTTTATAATTAAAAGTAAGAATAGTGATTGAAAATTTGGATTTTATTTAAATGATATATTATTGAATTTGGTTTTTAAGTATATACTATTTTGAAGTAAATGATATGTTTTGAAATAACAATAATATTTTGGTTTTTAAAGTATATACTATTTTGAAGTAAAGGATATGGTTTGAAATGGCAATAATATTTTGGTTTTTGATGTATATACTATTTTGAAATAAAGAATATGTTTTGAAAGGGCAATGATTGTGTTTTTAAAAGTATATATATTTTTAAAATGACCACGGTGTTATAATAACGTTTGGTTGTTAAAGAGACCGGGATCGGATATGGACATACTCTCTGTCGATGCCGAAAACCACTTTGACAACTGTGTACGCGGTGGAGTTTCCAGAATGAAGTAGGATGGTGGCGACGATCCTAAGGTATATACGTGGACCCAACTCCCGTGAGTTGGCATAAGGTGGCTAAAACAGGAGCGATCTCGGACCAGTGAGGTAGCACCTCTTATCGGACGCACTTCTTCGATTCCATTCTATTACTTTTTTATTTTTGGTGGCCACCCTTCAATTTGGGAGTGTTGTTCGAGGTGGACGGTAGTGGCTGCTATCCGCTCCATCAGTCTGTGTGCGTAATTGGTTTATCTACCCTGGCATTGCCTTGTGTGCCGTGTCACCTACCATTTCGAACCCACTATGATTTTGGTTTAAAGATCCGACCGCGTTAAGGTTCACCATCCCCTTAACGCTATTTTCTACATGATTATACTTTACTGATTAGACATTATTATAATAGCGAATATTACTACATAGTAGATAGTTTAACGGATCCTTAAGAGGTGTGAATCCCGAACATTTCTTAAGTTACTGCACTTACGTTAGACACTGGATAGGAGATGTCAAACCCCGTAAACATCTCTGATGCCGTTTACACTCATATTTATTTCATTGATTTAACTTACATAAGATCTTTTAGTTCTGACTCGAGTGTTTTGTCTTTTCAATTCGCTCGGGTCAGCCTGAGCATTTCAGGATTTGAAGGCCCTATTTCTGGAGGACAAAGACGAAGATTTTATTACTACTATTTGTTATATATTCTACTACACCATTGTATTCCACTGCATAATTATCATTCTCTGGTATGTGTAACTCTGATATGTATTATATAAGTATAATCAAATGTTTTGTAAAACAGCTTCATGAACTGTTATTTGATTATTATATTTTATCGTTCCGCTGCAAGATTCTATTTTGTTTCTTTTATTTCTCCACTTTTTCTTATTTACCCCATAACAATCCACCCTTCTGTATGGTTTAAGTTGGCACGTGTGTCTGCTTAAGCATACAAAAAGGTGGGATGTTACAAAATGGAAGTGAACTAATTAGATAAATTAATTAGTTAATTGAACATAGGAATGGAACTTAAGTTGGTTAAGTAAAATGGATTGTGGATTGAAATTGTAATTGAATATGGAACTTGAGTTATAAATGAAAAAATTTGACTTAAATATAGGCGAATTAAATATATTTTGAAATGTTGTCGAATAAAATAGAAATGGATTGAAATGGTGATGACTTAAGTTATAAATAAATTCAATTTAAGAGTAAATAAATTGAATATGGCTTTGGATATTATTTAAGTGAATTGGAGTATGAAATTATGTTTTGAAGTGGAAATGAATATATGTGTTGCATAAAAAGTTATAACAAACCTTGATATTACTTTTATGAATGATTCTCAAGTAATATAGTGTAAATTGAGATATACCAAGTAAACGGAAATGCGAATAAATCAAAGGTAAATAAATTGAATAACAATCAATTTAAAATGAAATAGAATTTGATTGCAATGGAAATGAACTTAAGTTATATGGTTGAAATGATTGAAAATAAACGAATTAACTTAAGTTAATATTTTTGGATGGAAGCTTGGCTCACACAAATTTATGAAACGGTTCATAAATAAATTGGCATGAATTGGATTGTTTTTGAATATAAAATTGAGCAAACAAGATTTTGTGAATAAACTGAATGTGAATTAATAGAGGTAGATAAATTGATTTAGAATCAATTTAAATGGTTTATAAGCTTAAGTGACTATTTTATTAAATGAATATTATTGAATTTACATGGAAAAATTGTCGTTTGTCGTAAACGGAAGTAAGAAAAATTCTTGTGAATCAATGGAAAGTGAATAAATTGATTTTGAATCAATTTGAAATGGATATGAATTTGTTGGGTATAAATATGAATTGAATATTAATAAATGTTATGTGAATCATTTGGAATTGAATGAAATGGCGTATAAATTGAATTTGAAGTGAATAACTAAATGTTGGAACCCTGTATTTGCATGTACCTTCTAAAATATATGATATACCATGTTGGCATTATGAAATCATTCATTTAAAGTAGTTAAATGGATGTAAAGTTATTAAATTTCATATATATAAAACTGATGGGATTTATTTAAGTAAGTACAGGTACAGGGAGGCTATTGGGCTAGCTTTGGGTTGCGAAATTGCATATAAGATAAGCTCACTCGTTTGATAACGCTAGTGTAGGTACGCTTTCGGATTAAATACAGCAATGATATAAATATTATTATATATTAAGTTTTCTGGCCATGAGAGCTGATGTATATCATTTTATCATTTTTGTCATATTGCAAAAGGCTCTCCATACAAGGGAGACTCTGCCAAAAAAATTCAGAAATTTAGGGTGAGAAAATTTTTGAAAATTTTTGGAAAACTTTTGTTAGTTAAAAAAACTGATTTTTAATTACAATCGAAATAAAGGGTTTTGGGATAGAAATGGAAAACTAAATGTTTTTCTATGGAATTAAAGGATTTAGGAAATGAAATATCGAATTTAACTAAGTGGGGTTTAATAAGTTAATGGGTTTGGATCATTCGTCCTACCTTGGCAATTTCGGGGACGAAATTCTTTTAAGGGGGGAGGAATGTAACGACCCAGATTTTTCATTCGTTTGATTTTGAACATTTAGTTTATTTTATACGCTGAATTTGAAATGTAAATGGAATTTTAATATGCAGTTTATCGATCAAATAAGTGGAATAAAACTTAAGTTCCAAATATAGCGATTTATTGAATAAATTTAATTGTTGAATTAATAATTGAAAATCGTTTAAATTATTGAATTGGAGTTGAATATGAATCGAAACTATTTCTAATGGTGATATAAATTCTATTGGAATTATAATTGAGTTAATAAAATTTTAAAACAGGAATTTCCAAGTGATTTCGTCAATTTTTGAAATCGTCAATTTAATCGACGCGTTAAATAGCGATCCGGGGCACAGTCTCGAAATTCGACGAAACCAGTTCCATTGGATCCGTAATAGCGTATTATTATTAGATTTTAATTTTCGTTGCGTTTGGAGTTAACTTTTGGTCGTACGGGATAGAAATCCGTTGAAATTAATATTGAAAATTTAATATAATAATTGGATTAAAAAAACCTATCTTCCACATACGATCGAGTTAGGTCTCGAAACTTGTTCCATTGCGTTGAAATAGTGGTATAACATTAGGAACGCTAGGCGACATGCCTCAATAGAAGTTCAAAATTTCACGGTATGTAAAACGATATATTTTGGATATAATATAAAATAAATTATAAAAGTCAACTCCTATTCTCTGTTCAGCGCACCCTAACTCTGCATATAGCCGGCCTATGTATTCCTCAGTTTAAAATCGCATGGTACTTCCTTTTGCTTCTTAGAAATGAAATTGAAAAGAGAAAAAAAATGGGGGAAAAAGGAATCGAAATCGTATTCGATCTAAATAGGGAGGACGAGGAGCTTAGAGGCTTGGGCATTCGTTAGGCGATGGCTGTAATCTTGTGCGACTGCAAAGCAGGAGGTCTTAGTCGAAGTCATGATTTTGGGATGCGCGACTTTGGTAGGAGGTGATCGTGCGTGGAGGGTTCGATTGTAACGACCCATAAATTTTAGTGGTTTTATTTATGTAATTAATTGAAATTTTGTGAAATTTTAAACAATAAAATTTTGAAATATAAATTTGATATTTGGAATACGTCTAATTAAACATAGCAACTGGTAAATTTTCATCAGATTATATGGAAGTTTATTTTATTGTGTAATTCTATTTCAATTCAAATCAGTTAATAATTGATGATAATACAATGTTTTCCAAACCTGAATATTTTTCTATAGAAAATTTGTAAATCATCTTCTGAGTGAGACGTCATAATCCGTTTCTCCAAATTTGGACGTCTATTGATCCGTTTATCTTATTTCTGACAAATTTGCAGCATTTTCGGTACCGATTATCGACTTTTGATAGGATGATCTTACCACTGATATTTGCATACGTTTTTGATCGTCTCGTCATGCTGATCTCTGCGGTATATTCAATTCTGTGTTTTGAAATCCGGTACGCGACGGAATCTGTAAAACGTTGTATAACTGTATCGGTACCCGATTGAGCCTTTGGTATTTTGGTGACCATTCGTTGTCCACAACTATTTGCTTTTATTTCTTCTCAGAATCCAATGCGTGACTTTTATCATTCCAACCGATCATTATTCCGACTCTTCAAATTTTTGTTGATTTGCATTTCTACGAGTTCGTGTATTTACTAATGGTACTAGTTTCATTTGAAAAAAAAGGAAAGTGAAGCCTGTATCGTTTAAACCACTTCTCCCTTCAGCCTTTCTTCTCCCATAGCTGCTCACACCACTCCTCCTCATCCTACCTGCCGCTCTTCTCCTCCACCCTCTCTCGCGACCTATCCTGATCGAACATTCCCTCACCACGTTCGGCCTTCCCTCTCTACTGCCGAACAAACACTACCGCTCCACCACCTTCCTTCAGCCGAGCTTTGTCAGCCCTCCACCTCTTACCTGGCCCCTTCATTTCCATCTCACGCGGGCTACCACTTCCACCCTGGCCGATTTCTTATTTACATAAGTAATGAAAGATTTTGTGTATAGGTAAGTGTGCAGCTCTTCTTTTTCTTTTCGGTTCGTATATATATATAATATATCTTGTAAGTATATATATTAACTTAGTTATTGGTTATAAAATATGAGTTCATGCAGTAGCTTGCACTATAATAAGGTATATATTAAATTATATATATAGGATATATGTTTATATATGATATGCGTTCGTATAAGTCAGATATTCTGTAATATATAGGTAACTTATATATATAGAGTTTCATGTGTATATGGTAATCTGTTGCATAAAATAATGTATACGAGTGGTATACAACCTGTTGAAGCCTTGTATTCTATATAATATAGAGTAGAGTTATTAAGTTGCAGGCCTGGTTTTATGCTCATATTGTGACGCCCCACCTCTATGCTCATGCTGGCCAAGAACACTACTAGGTAATGCTGTCGACTAGCGCGAAGAATAAGGCTGTTGAGGAGCGACCATCTGTGTAGTTGCTTTGGGCGAGTATCGATATGTCAGATAAAATAACTTACATTTCATTTCAAGAGGTAATCTGACATACCGATACAAACTCAAAGCTACCACACAATGGCTATGAGGCCTTCGGAAACAAATATAGAAATAAACATAACATAAATCAGTCATAGATATTCATATCTCAAAGGCGGAAACAGATATGAATATAACACATAAAAGTGTACATCAGAGTAGTGGTCAAATAAGATCCACAATATCACAAAAGAATGGATACAAGTGCTAGACAAAAGAATAAGTATACATCAAGGAGTCTATATCTCGAATGTATAACAACAAAAACTATAAATGTAATGTAGTTAGACAAAAGTCAGAAGGTGATCCCAGATAAGGAGTCAAGCAGAAGCACCTGTAACATCTCGGTCTGACCCGAGTATTATTTAATAAGAAAATAATAAACGGATCAGTCTAGCTATAAATATCAGATAAAATGAGATAGGAAGAGAGTTATTACTAAAATCGTATGATAACAAAAATGACGTGCAATGACAAGTGTACTTTAAACATTAACAAAATCATACAATATCTCTAAAATCTCAAAGCACCAAAAAGAACATCACATTCTTTATTTTATTCACCAAATATCAAATATTGACAAACATATCATTGTCAATCACAAAAAAAAAGGGAAACACAAATTCCAGAAATCACAACAAGAAATCCAGAAATCACAAAGGGGGAGGCCTATCACAAACAGGAGCATGAAAACTCACCAATACGTGTATCACAAACGAAACGCTATTCCATGGTCGCTAACCATAAATATTGAGCTGAAGCTCCACAAATGGTCCGAAGACCACGGGTCGCTACCACGACAAATTGAATCGAAGTTCCACAGAAACGGGGTTTAGTCTCCCTCGTAGACAAATAGACATCGCACATCGCTAGTCTAAATCACAATCGAAGTTCCACAGTAAATATAAGAGTTTAGCTTCATGTCCCATAACCACTAGCTTAACTTAAATATTTACGAACAAATTGTAGATTTCCATTCGAAAATTGTCACAAGATTTTCAATCGAACAAGTCCATAAATTAATCGATGAAGTAAACGCAAGCGTTTCATACCACTTGTTTTGCTAAGCCGTTTAATTAGATTTTCTCATACGAATGAGGTAAAGGTTTGTATATACTAATAGATTGGAAAATGGTTTTGAAAATGAGCTTTGTATTAAAAATAGAGTTGAAATCATTTTATTAAAAGAGTTTGAATATTTACTATTAGTATAAAAACCTTTGTAATTTAAAGTGATAAGTCACGGAAATGATTGTAGAAACAATCAACCATCAAAAATTCACATACGAAGACGTGAATCAAATCCAGGTAAATCTATGCCGAATCCATCAAAATGGATATCCACAAAAATCCCAAAAAAGAAGTCATCAAAATCATAATAAATGATAACAACAAATAGGATCATCACGAATCGATTTAAATTGGAAATTCAATCCCAAAAAGGCAAATTGGGCAGAAACAACAAATTCAGTCGACAGACTCAGAGATTTCAGTCGACTGACTCAGGTCTTGGAAACTTTCTGTTTCTAGGTTCAGTCGACTGACTCAGAGATTTCAGTCGACTGAATCATGCCTTGGAACTTTCGGGTTCCAGGTTCAGTCGACTGAATAGAGATTTCAGTCGACTGATACTGGCCCAGGAAATTTCCTGGCTTCAGCTTAGTCGACTGAACGCTCTGAGTCAGTCGACTGAACTAGGATTTCCAGTATTTTTAGCCTAAAAATGAAGAGGCAATCTCTTCGCAAATGCAATCGGACGAGCAATGGGCGCTAGGGGTTTATGCCAATCGACGACCCGTCCCTATAAGCTCTTCGATGCATTACCAAACCATGATCAAACATCCATAAAAGGATTTACACACAAATTTGACTTCAAAAACCAAAAATTGAAATATTCACAAAACCAATCCAAATCAAGAGCAAATGCACATGAAGAAGTGTTAGGAATTCATACCTAACAACCAAAGATAATTATAAACATAGATGTGAGATAAAAATCTCACCTTTTTACACAAAAACAAGGAAAGAGAAGCTTGAAAACAAAGGAAGATCAACCACTCTTCAATCCCAACTCAAGAAGCTTGAATTTAAGCTTAAAAGAGAAACATTTCCAATGTTAGGTTTAGGAATTTCTGAAATTGAAAGGAGAACGAGTTGGGGAAGAAGAAGAGAAGGTTTACCAAAGCTTCTTCTTGAATTTGGAGCTAGAACTTGATTTGCAAATTGGAAACTAGGGCTTGGATTTTTAATTTCCCATTCCTCTCCCCATTTTCAGTTTTTTCTTGAGTTTAAGGAAATGAAATGAAGTGAAGAGGAGAGGGCTAAACTAGGTTATAGAGTTAGTTGGGGTGAAACCCAAACCCAAAGCCCAATAGAAAATAGCAAAATTCAACTTACTCCAAATATATCGATGTTTATACTTAAAAAGTTGCAAACGCCATTTTGGACTCAATGGAAGTGGTCTCGAGTCCCAATTCGACTGTTTGCAAAAAGTAGCTTTTCGGTCCTTAATCCGATTAACGATTTTATATTTAAATAAAATATTTAAATATTAACTTCGTAAAATATGCGGGTTGTTACAGACTCCCCTCCTTAAAGAAATTGCGTCCTCGCAATCTTTAAGAAATAAATAAGAAGTAACAACAACAAAAGCATATCAACACAAAAAAGAAGAAATTTTGAAATAAGTTGTTCACCTTAAGGAGCACGAGAGAGCAAGTCCGGATGTGTTCGCTCAATGAATTCTCTGGATTCCCAAGAGCAATCCTTAGGATTTGAGGACCATTGAACTTTCACAAGAGGAACATCTTTATTTCGAAGGCGTTTAACCTCTGAAGCAATGATTCAGATAGGATGTTGCTCATAAGTCAAATTAGGCCAGACTTCAATTTCTTCAATAACACCGGGCTCAAGAACAGAATCGGAATCTCGAAGGCATTTCCGGAGTTGAGAGACGTGGAATACGTCGTGAATAGCAGAAAATTGAGCCGGTAATAAAAGGCAATAAGCCACGGAACCAATGTGTTCGGTGATGGGAAATGGGCCAATATATCTAGGTGCTAATTTTCCCGATCGACTGAAACGCACAACACCCTTCATAGGTGAAACACGAATAAACACAAAATCTCCCACAGAAAATTCTAATTTCCTTCTTCGATTATCGGCATAGGATTTTTGTCTACTTTGATCTTCTTTCATCCTATGACGAATAAGGTCAATCTTTTCTGTGGCATCACGGATAAAATCTGGACCTAAAACCAGCTTCTCACCGGCTTCAAGCCAACACGAAGGAGATCGACATGGCCTTCCGTAAAGTGCCTTGAAAGGTGCCATACCAATACTAGATTGGAGGCTATTATTATAGGAAAATTCAACAAGAGGAATATGATCTTCCCAACTTCCACCAAAATCAAGAACACATGCACGAAGAAGATCTTCAAGAGTTTGATTCACACGCTCGGTTTTTCCATCGGACTGAGGATGATAAGCGGTGCTAAAATTAAGCTTCGTTCCCAAAGCTTTTTGAAGACCTTTCCAAAATCCACTAGTAAACAATGGATCACGATCGCTAACAATAGAAGTTGGAACTCCATGCAATTTAACAATTTCTTTGACAAAAAGTTTAGCCAAAATAGGTACGGTCCGATTGGACCGAACGGGAATAAAATGGGCGGATTTTGTAAGTCTATCTACTATCACCCATAGGCTATCATGGCCCGAACGAGAACGGGGAAGACCGTCAACAAAGTCCATGGAAATTTAATGCCACTTCCATATTGGAATTTCCAATGGTTGCAATAACCCACCGGGCCTTTGATGCTCAGCCTTAACGAGTTAGCAAGTCATGCAATGCTTAACAAAGTTAGCAATATCGGATTTCATTCCCTCCCAGTAATATAGTCGCTTCATATCCGCGTACATTTTACTACTACCGGGATGAATGGTAAATTTAGAACGATGAGAATCTTCTAAAATATCTTTACGAAGATCAATAATATTTGGCACAATAAGTCTACCAAATTTTCGATAACCTCCACGATCATCAATATCAAAGTCTTTCAAACCTTTAATATCAATTTTATCCCTACAACTTTGGCTAAGAAGAACCAATACGGTATCATGCTTTTGAGCTTCAAGAATGCGGTCTAAAGGATTCTCAGTCGCCCAAAGCTTCAAGAATTCGCCCTTCCAACAGTCAAGACCACTTCTTCTGGGCCCTTGCACCTTCCAAAGGATTCTCAGTCGCTTCCTGTTATCAACACCTAATTCACCCCGGTCGCCTTTTCTCCTTCCCCAGGGTTTGGCATTGCAACCTTCCACCTCATATAGCTTTTTTCCAATGGTGCCTAATTTCTGGCAGAATTAATACCAAAGACAGACTCAACAGACTCAACATCCCCATCGATCCGCGCTGCGTCTTTTGTTCAACTCACAATGAATCAGTAACCCACCTTTTCTTCGAATGCGATTTCTCCTACTCAATTTGGGCTGCAACCAGTGCCTATCTTCTGGGGTTTATCCCCAGCGTGACCTCTTTCTTCGAGTATTGGCAGTTTAATCAGCGGAATTTGCTGATGGACACCTTCATATCAATCTTTAGCTGGTGCATTTGGAAAGAGAGGAATGCACATGCATTTGGGAAACCAGCACGTCATTTTGATGGAACCTGCAGAAGTATCACTCACATTTTCTCCTCTATAACAGGTCAATGCTCCTCTGCGCCTTTCCGCCTAACTCTCCCACCGTGCAGCGTCCAGCCAGTAGAATCCCAGGGAAGCACCACTGCATCTCCGGAGAGGTATTCTTAGTCTACAGTGGGATAGCACTTATTATAGTTAGTATGCAATGGTCTATGATACTCTAGTATTTCTATTGTATTTTGTTGCTTCATACCTATTTTTTTGGCCATCGATCGGGCTTGTCGATCGACCTCTCCAATATTATATAATATAACTACTTAACCGGCTGTGTAGTTTCACGCTACACACCCGTCACTCTCAAAAAAAAAGAATGCGGTCTAAAAGAGAAGGATGAGCTTCAAGGCTACATAAAACAAGAGATGAACATAAATCGGATTCACGATCTCGAATCTCACAAGTGGACAAAGCCTCGAGATCATTCCATTCGGATACTATCATAGAAACAACCGCTTATTGCTTACGACTAAGGGCATCGGCAACACGATTTCCTTTTCCGGGAGTATAAAGAATATCAAGATCATAAGATGCAAGAAACTCGAGCCAACGTTGTTGATGCAAGTTAAGTTCTTTTTGAGAAAATAAATACTTCAAAGATTTATGATCGGTGTAGAGAACAAATTTCTCTCCCAAAAGATAATGACGCCAAATTCTAAGGGCGAAAACAATATCCGCGAGCTCTAAATCATGAGTGACATATGTAGTCTCGGCAGGCTTTAATTGCCTAGAAGCATAAGCGATAACACGTTCCCGCTGCATGAGAATGGCTCCCAAACCAACACGACTAGCATCGGTATAAACAATAAAGTCTTGGTTTCCATCGGGAATCACAAGAATAGGAGCATCGGAAAGGAGTTCTTTTAATTTTTGAAATGAAGCTTCACATTTGTCTGACCAAATGTATTTAACTCCCTTCTTTGTCAAACTAGAAATAGGCATGGAAATTTTAGAAAAGTCTTTTATGAACCGACAGTAATAGCCCGCCAATCCAAGGAAGCTATGAATTTCCGTCACACTCTCCGGTCTCTTCCAATTTTGAATCGCTTCAATCTTCGAAGGATCCACGGAAATTCCAGATTCAGAAATGATGTGTCCCAAAAATTTCACACGAGATTGCCAAAAGTGGCATTTATAAATTTTTTCTTTCAATTGATTTCTCCTGAGAGTTTCCAACACAATCCGAAGATGATTTCCATGCTCTTCCTCGGTTTTAGATTAAATAAGAATATCATCTATAAAGATGAGAACAAATCGATCGAGGAAGTCTTTGAAAACTCGATTCATAAGGTCGACGAAATAAGCTGGAGCATTCGTCAAACCGAATGGCATAACAAGCCATTCATAAGATCCATAACGAGTATGGAACGATGTCAAAGGAATGCTATCCTCTGCAATACGGAGTTGATGAAAACCGGTTGCTAAGTCTAACTGTGAAAAGACTTTAGCACCACTAAGCTGATCGAATAAATCATCAATCCGCGGTAAGGGATATTTATTCTTGATGGTGAGATCGTTGAGCTTGCGGTAATCAACGCAAAGCCTAAGTGTACTGTAACGACCCGTATTTTTACGGATCGAAACATCAAAGAAAATCTCGTCGAAAAAGTTTTCATGAGGATTGGCGAAATTTCTAAGTCCTAAGTCGTCCACGACTTAGAGTAAGTCGTAAGTCGTACACGACTTAGGGGATATGGTTTTGGACGACCTACAGAACCTGATCGAGTTAGACAGTTCGAGTTAGCGACCTATGATAGTTAGGTCGGAGTATACGACTTAGGTAGGGTGTTGGAGCGATCTAAGGTCGTGACCGAGTTAAGGAGGTTATACGACCTAAGGAAGTTGGGGTAGCAGTGAGCGACTTAGTATCTTGGGGCGACCTATAGGTTAGCGACCTAAGAGGGTTAGCGTGTTAGCGACTTAAGGAGTTAAGTCATAACCCAGTTAGGTCGCGTGAGTAGTTTTGTTGTGTAAGTTGTTAGGTCGCAAGGATAGCTTAAGTGTTAGGTCGCGTGAAGTCGTAAGTCGCGCACTTGCTAAGTTGTTAAGTCGTAGGTTGCTGGGAACGTTAAGTCGTAGACGACTTAGGAGTTAGTGGTTAAGTTGTAGGTCGTAAGGCAGAGGGAGGCATAAGTCGTGAGCGACTTAGGGACTTAACCGTTAAGTCGTAACTCGTATCTTTGTTAAGACGCGAGCGCTGCTAAACTTTAAGTCGTTGAAGCGCCTGGGTTGTTAGGTCGCAGATGCATCTGGTTAGGTCGTAGGGTTTTGTTGAGTCGTAGTCCTTAGGTCCGAGGGGTCTTAGGTCGTAAGTCGGAGACGACTTATATGTGACGACCGCCCATGACCCCTACACTGAATCAAGAGAAAATGCGCTGTAAAGTGTGCCAGGCGACCATGGATGATTGTCAAGGTAAATTAAAACAACAAAATCTATCGTATTACTCACAGCGCATGGACAAAATACAATAGAACATATGTATAGTGAAGCTTTACAGAATAAAATGCCATCATATAAAACTCCATAATAGTTGAATACAAGCATCCAAATAGTCAATACATCAAGCCTCACTACATATCACTCAGAGAATACAAAGCAGCGGAACATCCAGTACATATAGTAAGAAAGAAACAGTATGCAATACTCCAACTCGTCTTCGATATCAGCACCGTGAGAAGCTAGAACAACACCTGTCACCTGCTACCTAGTCTGCCCGTCCCAAAATGGACGAACAGCCCAAGGCAATAAGAATTAAAACATAAAGCCTTGAGTCAAACAACAGTCTTAGTGAGCAGTAAATTAACTAACAACATACCAAAAGAGCATAAAGGAAAAGGAATAGGAATACAACCCTCCCACTCCAACCTCTTTCTACAGTGATAGCCCCCAGACACACACTAAGCAGAAGCAAACATAACAGAGCATACAATGTAAAGTAAAGAAATTATCACTCGAGTCAAGGGCGATGTTTTCCAAGCACAAACCCCCAAGGCCTAAACCAAGATCAGATAAGCACCCAGAAAACACTGCTCTTGAGACCGAATGACGATACAACCAAACATCCATGACTCTGGCTATCACTGTTATCATTGCTTCGATATCACCGTTAATTGAATGACCGGCACATTCTTTCAGTCGTCCGTCAAGGGCTAATGGAAACCCCGGTTCTAGACATAACTCCCGCACGTCGTCGCAACCCGTGCCTAGGACTATCGAATCTGCCCAGAGTACTCGACCATCAACAGTTGGCCGTTGGGACTATCGAATCTGCCCAAACGTACTCTTGCTTAGAGCATGCTAGAACCTTCAACAACGATGCTATCCAAGCCTCCTAGTCATCCTCCTCGACGACTATTTCCATTCTAGCTCAAGCGCCTCTCAAGCATCCATTACCCTTAACTCGAATCATGTCACCGAGTTACCAACGTGCTTGGAATGATCCCGTCTGGATTAGACCAAGACTATCTCATGATGCCTCGCTTCATTACATCCTCGCAAAGCCTCATCTCAACATCACATCATCAAATCTATGCATAAGAGCTTCATCATCCCGCTACATATGCCACGAGCAGCTTTCCCAATTCAAGAGCCTTTCCCTTAGCTTTTGAATCGCCCTTGGTCTAAATCAAATCATCAATCATCTAATTCATAGCAATCAACCAAGTCAAACATTAATCCAAACAATCAAGCATTCAAATATGATCTAAGTAGACAATTATCACAATAATGGCAATTTCGTAATTAAAGAGTTGAAAGTCTAACAAGCATGAAATCATGAGAAATATCTCTACAATCTGGATGAATGAACTTGCATAGGTTAACACTTAGTAAAATGGTTGTCAAATCATCATGAACAATGGATCTACACTTAGGAAGAAGAAAATGCATGAAAATCACTATTTTAACACCAAATCGAGCCAACAATCCGATATACTCCTTTGGATCCATGTGAGAGATAATCACCACTCACCAAATCACCTAAACAACCCCAAATCAACACGCTTCAGATCTGGACAGCGAAGGATCAAGCTTGATCTATCACGAATCCGCTTCAAACGAAGAAATCTCACTTCAAAGGATGAGGATCTTCAATCCAAGCTCTTGAATCTTCAATTTGATCTTCAACTTGGATGGATAGAATCACTAGATTAGAGTAGAGAAAAGAAGTGAAGAAGTGTAGAAGTCGAGCTCTCAAAATGGCATCACTTCGTCGCTTCGAAATCCGGATCCAAAAAAAATAGAAAAACCCTTCCTATTTATAGCTGAAATCTCTCTAAGTCGTAACTCGGCTATCTCCATAAGTCGTCTCCGACTTACGACCTAAGACCCCTCCGACCTAAGGACTACGACTCAACAAAACCCTACGACCTAACCAGATGCATCTGCGACCTAACAACCCAGGCGCTTCAACGACTTAAAGTTTAGCAGCGCTCGCGTCTTAACAAAGATACGACTTACGACTTAACGGTTAAGTCCCTAAGTCGCTCACGACTTAAGCCTCCCTCTGCCTTACGACCTACAACTTAACCACTAACTCCTAAGTCGTCTACGACTTAACGTTCCCAGCAACCTACGACTTAACAACTTAGCAAGTGCGCGACTTACGACTTCACGCGACCTAACACTTAAGCTATCCTTGCGACCTAACAACTTACACAACAAAACTACTCACGCGACCTAACTGGGTTATGACTTAACTCCTTAAGTCGCTATCACGCTAACCCTCTTAGGTCGCTAACCTATAGGTCGCTCCAAGATACTAAGTCGCTCACTGCTACCCCAACTTCCTTAGGTCGTATAACCTCCTTAACTCGGTCACGACCTTAGATCGCTCCAACACTCTACCTAAGTCGTATACTCCGACCTAACTATCATAGGTCGCTAACTCGAACTGTCTAACTCGGTCAGGTTCTATAGGTCGTCCTAAACCATATCCCCTAAGTCGTGTACGACTTACTCTAAGTCGTGGACGACTTAGGACTTAGAAATTTCCCCAATCCTCATGAAAACTTTTTCGACGAGATTTTCTTCGATGTTTCGATCCGTAAAAATACGGGTCGTTACATTCTCTCCCCCTTAGTAATTTCGCCCCCGAAATTCCAAACAAACAAAGCAATCAAAGACTATTCTGCACGCCTACCATCCATAACAATCAGCAAACCATGCATCCAATTCTAGCTTAGCATGCAGAATTCTAAAACTAGAACAAGTTACAATGTTGTTAGATGATACGACACCTTAGGGACATACCTCGAAGAGTTCAGGATGAGCTGCCTTCATCCTCTCTTCCACCTCCCACGTACAGTCGTTATCATCGTCACTCCATTGTATCTTGAGCAACTTAACTACCTTCCTCCTAAGCTATTTCGTGTCGGTTTCCATAACACGAAGCGGCTTACGAGGTCTTCTATCGACTGGATCAACTTCGAAATCTTCACAGCTATCAGCAGAAACCACTGTATTCGAGTCGTGCACATACTTCCGTAGATATGATACGTGAAAAACATTGTGCACACCCGACATCTTCTCTGGTAACTCCAATCTATAGGCGATCTTTCCAATTCGCTCGATAATCGGGAATGGTCCAACAAATCTCGGAGTCAATTTTCCTTTCTTCCCGAATCGAATAACATTCTTCAGTGGAGAAATCTTCACAAAAACCATATCATCAATGCCGAATTCCAAATCCTTACGATGCTTATCGGCATAACTCTTCTGACGGCCTTGGGCTGCCTTCATTCGTTGCCGAATGATCTCTATACAATCCGAAGTCTGTCGAATCATCTCTGGCCCAAGTATCAGCTTTTCTCCAGTTTCCAACCAACATGTCGGAGAGTTACACGGTCTTCCATACAATGCCTCATACGGTGCCATACCAATGCTTGACTGGTAACTGTTGTTGTACGCAAACTCCACCAAATGAAGGTGATCTTCCCATGATCCTCTGAAATCCAAAACACAAGCTCTGAGGAGATCTTCCAAAACTCGGTTGACTCTCTCGGTCTGACCATCTGTTTGAGGGTGATAAGCTGTACTCAAACACAACTCGGTCCCCAAAACTTCCTGGAAGCTCTTCCAAAATCCACTAGTGAACAATGGGTCTCGATCGCTCACTATACTCTTCAGAATACCATGGAATCGAACTATCCACTTAACATACAACTCAGCCAACTTTGATGCAGTCCTAGTCGATCGAACAGAAATGAATCTCGCACTCTTGGTCAGACGATACACAATGACCCAAATCCCTTCATTTCCCGTTCTGGTTCTGGGTAGCCCATCAATAAAATCCATCGATACTTGCTCCCACTTCCATGCAGGAACTTCTAATGGCTGAAGCAATCCACTAGGCTTCTTCTGTTCGGCTTTTACCAACTGGCAGTTCATACACTTGGAAATAAAATTTCCAACATCCTTCTTCATGCCTTCCCAGTAGTAGGCTCTCTTCATATCCCGATACATCTTATTTCCACCTGGATGAATTGTCAACTTCGAGTGATGACTTTCCATCAGAACTTCACTCCTCAATTCATCTATATCGGGAACAACTAGTCGTCCTTGCTTCCGAAGCCAACCCTCTCGATCGACCTTGAATCCTTTATCCTTTTCTGGTTCTAATCCAGATTCCAAATCACGGATAATCTTAACAAGCTTATCGTCTCGCTTTTGGCTCTCGCCAATCCTTTCCACAAGAGAAGGTCTTATCGATAAGTTTGCCAACATCTCAGGTTCTAATTCGCATCTAGGCCTGAAGTCAAATCCAGCTAAATACTCGAGATTCTTCCATTCTGAAAACATGGCTCCCAATCCTGCATGTCTTTGACTTAACGCATCTGCCACCGCGTTACCTTTTCCCGGAGTATAAGCTATACCAAAATCATATGATGCCAAAAACTCTAGCCAACGTTGCTGCCGAAGATTCAAATCCTTTTGGGAGAAAAGATACTTCAATGACTTATGATCCGTAAACAACTCAAATCGAACTCCCAATAGATAATGTCTCCACATCTTCAGAGCAAAAACAATTGCCGCTAACTCCAAATCATGAGTCGGGTAATTCCTTTCATGCGGCTTCAGTTGTCGACTGGCATACGCAACAACTTTATCTCTCTGCATCAGCACTGCTCCAAGTCCAGTACCACATGCGTCGGTGTAAACCACCATCTCATCATTCCCACTAGAAATAGTCAGAACAGGAGCACTCGTCAATCTCTCTTTCAGGATTCCGAAAGCTTGCTCACACTTAGCATCCCAACTGAACACTTGGTTCTTCTTCGTCAATCCTGTTAACGGTGCAGCTATCTTGGAGAAGTCTTTGATAAACCATCGATAATATCGTGCTAATCCAAGAAAACTTCTCACATCAGATGCATTCTTAGGTCTAACCCAATCCTGGATTGCTGCCACCTTAGCGGGATCAACCGCTATTCCACTTCCAGAAATCACATGGCCTAAGAACCTCACTTCACTCTTCCAGAAGTGACACTTCGAAAACTTAGCCTTCAGCTGATATTTCCGCAAGATTTCCAAAACAATACGCAAGTGCGTCTTGTGCTCTTCTTCCGTTCTGGAATAAATCAGAATATCATCTACAAACACAAGTACGAACTTGTTCAACTGATCTCTGAACACTCTATTCATAAGATCCACAAAATATGCTGGCGCGTTAGTCAATCCAAACGGCATTACCAGCCACTCAAAAAAGCCGGATGGTGTCCTAAAAGCAGTCTTCGGCACACTATCCTTAGCCACTCTCAACTGGTGAAATCCCGTTGCCAAATCCATCTGAGAAAACACCTTAGCCTCATGAAGCTGATCAAACAAGTCATCTATTCTCGGCAATGGATACTTGTTCTTCTTTGTCACCTTATTCAGCTCACGATAATCTACACACAACCTCAGTGACCCATCTGCCTTGGTTGCAAACACAACTGGTGCACCCCACTCGGACACACTACGCCGAATGAATCCTTTCTGCAAAAGATCATCAACTTGCACCCTCAACTCTTGCTGTTCCCTAGGCGCCATCCACCTAGGAGGCATCACAACAGGTCTGGCTCCTTCAACTAGATCTATAGGAAACTCGATCTCTCTATGCGGCGGCACCCTTTGACTTCGTCAAAGACATCCTCGAATCCATTCGCGATTGGCACTAATGACAGTCCATCCCGTGGAACCACTAGCGAATACATGAAGCTCATGAAGACGCCTTCTTCATGCTTACATCGTATCACAATCTTTCGCCCCTCCACATTCTCGACTGTCACCTCCAACCTTTCGCAATCAACCTTTGCCGCATACTTCCTAAGCCAGTCCATACCCAAAATAATTCCGAACCCCGCAAAGTTCAGAACAAAACAATCACAAGCAAAAGAGCAACCATGACTCGATACAATCAGACCACGGCATAACATACATAAACAAGACGAACCCCCAACTGGATTAGTCACAACCAATGGCCTATCAACAATATCCGGTTCCAAACCTAACCGGCCTACGAGTACTCTACAAACAAACGAATGCGATGCTCCAATATCAAACAGAACTCTAACTGGAACACCACATAGGAAAAGAGTACCTTGAACCACCACACTCTTTCCCTTCTCTTCAGCGGTAGGAGCTTTCGAAGACGACGGAACAGCTCCCAAAGCATAAGCTTGCACAATCTACTTGTCCCTCCTCGGTTCTGGACAATTCTTCCTGAAATGCCACGGCTTGTCACAGTTGTGGCACTTCGCCGGCGCTTTCGGATTCTTGCAATCCCTGGAGAGATGGCCTTTCTGCTGACAGTGGTAGCAGGTCACTTCGCCCTTCGGCTTCTTCTGGCCATCCTTACCCTTCTGCTGCTGTTGCTTCCTCTTCTTGTTTCCACCCTGCTGGGGTTTAGACTCTTTCCTGGTCACAGCTACAACAGATCCGTCCTTAGGAAACAGACTCTTATGCCTGAGAGCCTTCTCCACAAGCTTCTCAAATGAATCGTCCAAATGATCCACCAACTGTCTCCCAAGATAACTGTCCAAGCCTGTCACAAACTTCTCATTCTTCTGATATGCAGATTCAATATATGACCGAGCATACTTGGACAAAGCTTCAAACTCAGAAACATACTCAAGAACTGGTCTCCCACCTTGCTTGAGCTCCACAAACTTCTTGAACAGAACAGACTTCTGAGCTGTAGAAATGAACTTAGCTTCAAATCTAACTTGGAATTGCTCCCAAGTAATCTCTTCCTCCGGAGTATTGATGGTAATAGAGTTCCACCAATCAGAAGCTCTCCCTTGAAGCTGCCTTGATGCCAACTTCCTCTTAGTCACATCCTCAATTCCCAAATCACCAAAGATCCTTCTACAAGCATCTATCCATCTCTGGACCTCAATAGTTGATTCTGTTCCCAAGAAAACCTTCCCTCCAAGAGCAGTATAGTCTTTGCACAACTTAGCAAAATCCACTGGTTTCGGAGTTTGGACTTGAACTCCAACATCTACTGCTGCCCCCGGAACCGGTATCCTTCTCATGATCGAAGTCATCATAGCTTCGAACATAGCTGCATAATCAGCAGCCCCCTCAGTAGCACGGCCTTCCCTAGCAGCTGGTCTCCCTCTTCGACTCATTCTCAATATCTATAAAAAGGAATGATCAGAACATCTAGAGAAACAACTGCATAAAGGACTCAAACTCTACTAAACTACTATATTATATATAGTAATCATCCATCAAAATACAATTACGTCTCTCATACGTAGTTACGACAGCGAGCGTTGGGTAAAATCGATTAACCAATGCTCTGATACCAAATGTGACGACCGCCCATGACCCCTACACTGAATCAAGAGAAAATGCGCTGTAAAGTGTGCCAGGCGACCATGGACGATTGTCAAGGTAAATTAAAACAACAAAATCTATCGTATTACTCACAGCGCATGGACAAAATACAATAGAACATATGTATAGTGACGCTTTACAGAATAAAATGCCATCATATAAAACTCCATAATAGTTGAATACAAGCATCCAAATAGTCAATACATCAAGCCTCACTACATATCACTCAGAGAATACAAAGCAGCGGAACATCCAGTACATATAGTAAGAAAGAAACAATATGCAATACTCCAACTCGTCTTCGATATCAGCACCGTGAGAAGCTAGAACAGCACCTGTCACCTGCTACCTAGTCTGCCCGTCCCAAAATGGACGAACAGCCCAAGGCAATAAGAATTAAAACATAAAGCCTTGAGTCAGACAACAGTCTTAGTGAGCAGTAAATTAACTAACAACATACCAAAAGAGCATAAAGGAAAAGGAATAGGAATACAACCCTCCCACTCCAACCTCTTTCTACAGTGATAGCCCCAGACACACACTAAGCAGAAGCAAACATAACAGAGCATACAATGTAAAGTAAAGAAATTATCACTCGAGTCAAGGGCGATGTTTTCCAAGCACAAACCCCCAAGGCCTAAACCAAGATCAGATAAGCACCCAGAAAACACTGCTCTTGAGACCGAATGACGATACAACCAAACATCCATGACTCTGGCTATCACTATTATAATTGCTTCGATATCACCGTTAATTGAATGACCGACACATTCTTTCAGCCGTCCGTCAAGGGCTAATGGAAACTCCGGTTCTAGACATAACTCCCGCACGTCGTCGCAGCCCGTGCCTAGGACTATCGAATCTGCCCAGAGTACTCGACCATCAACAGTTGGCCGTTGGGACTATCGAATCTACCCAAACGTACTCTTGCTTAGAGCATGTTAAAACCTTCAACAACGATGCTATCCAAGCCTCCTAGTCATCCTCCTCGACGACTATTTCCATTCTAGCTCAAGCGCCTCTCAAGCATCCATTACCCTTAACTCGAATCATGTCACCGAGTTACCAACGTGCTTGGAATGATCCCGTCTGGATTAGACCAAGACTATCTCATGATGCCTCACTTCATTACATCCTCGCAAAGCCTCATCTCAACATCACATCATCAAATCTATGCATAAGAGCTTCATCATCCCGCTACATATGCCACGAGCAGCTTTCCCAATTCAAGAGCCTTTCCCTTAGCTTTTGAATCGCCCTTGGTCTAAATCAAATCATCAATCATCTAATTCATAGCAATCAACCAAGTCAAACATTAATCCAAACAATCAAGCATTCAAATATGATCTAAGTAGACAATTATCACAATAATGGCAATTTCGTAATTAAAGAGTTGAAAGTCTAACAAGCATGAAATCATGAGAAATATCTCTACAATCTGGATGAATGAACTTGCATAGGTTAACACTTAGTAAAATGGTTGTCAAATCATCATGAACAATGGATCTACACTTAGGAAGAAGAAAATGCATGAAAATCACTATTTTAACACCAAATCGAGCCAACAATCCGATATACTCCTTTGGATCCGTGTGAGAGATAATCACCACTCACCAAATCACCTAAACAACCCCAAATCAACACGCTTCAGATCTGGACAGCGAAGGATCAAGCTTGTGAAAGTTCGGTGCGGATCGTGCTATATGGAATAGTACAAAAGCAGTGCGGAATAAAGGAATAATTAGCAGATAATAGTAAATAATAAACGAGCACACCAGGAATTTTTATACTGGTTCGAACTTCCCGTTCTACGTCCAGTCCCAGACTCCTTCTGGAATTTCACTAACAACAATCCTCACTTAACCCGGAGGAACAGGTTTACAACAACCCTTGAACAGCCGAACAAGGGACCTGAGCAACAGAACAGGATTTTGCCTCAACAGCCGAAGAGGTCTTCACACGCCTGAACAGCAGAACAGGACTTCAACTTATACAAAAGGTATTTGACACTGTGTGTTCTTAATAACACGAATTTGTCTCTTGATAATACAATCTTCCTATAATCTTCTCCTTTAGGATATATAGTGATGTGCTTTGAGAATAGTGGAAGAGTGATCAACGATCAGAAAATGTATTCAGTTTGAGTGCAGTTTGAAAATATAGAATAGATAGGAATTCAAGAATATTAAAATTAGATTCGGTAAATTGTTTGTTGAATTCTGTAATCTATTTATAGTGTATAAAGAGTTGCAGCTATAGATGAAAAGTTATATTAAAAAGAACAGTTGCAACCATTGAATTTGAAAGAGTTTCTCTTAGGTGAAGAGAAGTGTCTTTTCACAAAAATAGCAGTTGTAAAGATTCAGACGTCTGAAAGTAAATTTTTAGACTTCTGAAATTTTAAGCGTGCAAAACAGAAAGAAATTAGGCTATTTTTATCTATATTCAGACGTCTGAAATACCAGAACCAGACGTCTGAATATTGTTTGAAATTTGAATTTTATCTTCAGATTCAGACGTCTGAATAGGTTATTTCAGACGTCTGAATTCAACCTGAAATTGAGTTTTATTCTTAGCACTGGTGTGTATATATATATATCTTAGAGGAGAGATTTTCACAATATTTTAATACTAAACAAAGACCCAAAACAACATATATGCAGCATGAAGATAATATGAATCCAGTCTTGTGGCTATTCCTGCAAAACATATGTTAGTACATAATGTATATAGTTGTCGTTTGTCAAAATTCATAGTAGACATCGAAACCGAGGTCTTAACATTCTCCCCCTTTTTGACGATGACAACTATATACTAAAACTCCCCCTGTCAAAAAGAATTAACACTTTTTATCAACTATATACGAAAGCTCCCCCTGTTAAAAGGAATTAACACCATATTCTCCCCCTTTGTCATTGCAAAAAGGTAATCAGTAATCTTACAAGATAAAACAAAGTAGACATAAATTAAAGAAGTTGCAGAAGATAGTTTAAGATACATAACAAACAACATAAAAGTCACATAACAAATAACATAAAGGAGCAAAAAGATCAGAATCTAGGACTAGAGTCACTTCCAACTTCATCATCATCATCACCACTATCCGAACTTGATGACCATTGAAAAGGAGTGGGGTTGAAAGCATCGGTAGAAGAGGAGGTTGAACAACCAATACGTTCCCAAATTTTGTTAAGAAAGCCTCGAATGGAATTAAAACGTTTTTCAGATTTTCGTTCTATTGATTTCATTCGGGTTTGAAGTTTTGCTTGATTTTGGGAAAGTGTTACCAAGGCATTCCTTGAGCTAGAGTCGGGAGAAAGAATCACAATATCATTATCATCTTCTTCTTCCGATGGAGGGATAGAAGATCGAGTATGAGAATCGTGCCGACGAGGTTGTGGCTGGTTTTGATCACGGTTGGCAACCCATTCTTGGAAAGAGATATAAGCTAAACTTTCCGGGCGTTTTGGCAATCCCATGAGCCCTAATGTTTTAGACCCAAGTTCTTTGATCGAAGAGAATTCGGACTCAGGAAAAGGAATGTTAAAATTTTGAAGTATTTTCATAATATAAGCACCATAGTGGAAAGTCTTATATCGTCTCCTATGATTGACATCCATGAATTCTTCCAAAATTATTTGAGCCCAATTTATAGGTTGACCGGAGTATATAGCATATAAGGCTTGAAAATTTCTTTTATTAACTATCTCATAACTTCCTGTCCTTGGAATAACTGAGCGAATTAATGCTCTATGAAGAATGCGAGCTTGAGGACGAAGTTGAATAGACGTGAGACGATTAATATCATCATTCAGGAATTGATGTGAAACTTCATCTCTATTAGTTAAATCCAAAGATACATCAATCTCATCTAAATCAATTCCGGTTGATGGACAACGTAGAATTTCACCAAGCCTTGATATTGGCAGATAAATTTTAACTCCACAAACCAAAGTCCAAATACAATCATTGCGATTGTGAGGAGTATGATGGTCTAGATTCATGTTTGCAAAAAATAATTTAACTAAAAGATGATTAATTTTGATATTGTTGGCATCAAAAGAGACTAGAGACTCTAACCCATTTGCTCTTACAATTTGATGAATACGATAAGCGCTGAATTCTTCGAATCTGATGAAGGCTCCAGGAAAAAAATTGGATCTATTCATTTGAGCAAATCGTTGCCTTGCTTGGTCGTTCCATAGCCACTGATCAATGTTTGGAGTAGATGAAGAGGATGATGGTCTTGATCTTTTTGATTTAGGTGCCATTTGAGTTGTTTGTGAAGGAAGTGATAACAATGGAGAAGAGAGGACTGAAAGAAGAAGATGCAGAAAAGCAAAAAAGCAAAGGACGGGAGGAATAATAGGGTTTGGTGTCTTGAAATTCGTGTAATTTTAATTTTAAAAAAAAATTTCCAGTTTTCAGACGTCTGAAAAATACTTTCAGACGACTGAATATAAGAAAATGGAAACAGAAAGAAAACAGTGCAAAAATGCCTATTTTAAGACGTCTGAAATCATAGTTTCAGACGTCTGAAACTGTTATAAATTTTATTCTCTTACACTGTTCAGACGTCTGTAATAAAGAGTTCAGACGTCTGAAATTTTTCTTTTTACAAGAAAATAGAAATACACAAAATATAAAAAAGAATCTATAAGAAATTAATTATCCGAGTCACTTGGAGTTTTACATTCTTCTGGTTCGATCTTGGTTATCTCTGTGTATGGTCGCAAGGGAGACCAATATGGTTGACGTTCCCAAGAGTTTTGTGGAACCGAAGGAGTTTGTGGACTCGGCTCCCATGAATTCCATCTAGATGAAGTTATTTGTTGAGATGTTGAAGGTTGAACTACATCTTTCTTAGGAGATGTACCACAGAATTTCAAAGCCACTTGTTCAATAAAACTAAGTCGTTTGGAATTAACTTTTTGTTCGTAATACATCTCTCGTTGTAAATCCAACTGTTCTCTTTGGTAATGATGCATCTCTGATATTTTCTCTTTGGTTGATGGAGAACCAAAGAAAAGAAACCGGCGAGATTTCTTTTTTTCAGGAGTATAGCTAGAACGTTCACGAGAAGGACAAGGTCTATTTTTCTCATGAGGTGTTGGAGTTACTAAAATTTCAAGAGATGACGAAGAATAAGATGATGGAGAATCATCGGATTCAGAAGCCATGGAGAGAAGTAATATGAACAAGTTGATTTTCATTGTAGAGGGATTTATCTATTGGAAAACAGAAAAAGGAATGACTTTGATGAAAAAAAAATTAGAGTAGAACAATTTATAATAAGATAGAGAGTTCATATATAGTATAAAAGGAATGGCTGAAACTCATTTGTTAGTAATATCCGTCTGTTAAAACAAAAAGTAAAAATAGTAAAAAGGATATTAGCCATAAAAAAAATTTTAAATAGTATATAAAAAAAATCATAAATTCTGAAAAGACATAATACCAAGTTCTCGCCTTAGTTTAACAAAAATATTTTCTAAAAGAGGTTTTGTAAAAATATCAGCTAACTGATTTTCAGAAGAAACAAAATCTAAAATAATTGTTCCTTTTTCAACATTATCACGAAGAAAATGATGACGAATGTCAATATGCTTTGTTCGTGAATGATTAATAGGATTTTTAGATAAGTTAATAGCACTAGAGTTGTCACAATATATAGTGGAATTTGTTAAATTTATATTTAAATCTTTGAGTGTTTGTTGCATATAGATTACTTGAGTACAAGCCAAAGCAGCAGAAATATATTCTGCTTCACATGTAGAAAGAGAAACACAATTTTGTTTCTTACTAAACCAAGATACAAGTGATTTTCCAATAAAATGGCATGTACCACTTGTACTTTTTCGGTCTGTTCGAGAACCACCGAAATCAGCATCACTATATGAAACTAATTCAAATGGACATTCTTTAGGATAGAATAGACCAAAATCCTTTGTGTTTGTTAGATAACGTAGAATACGTTTCACTGCTCGTAAATGTGATTCTTTTGGATTGGCTTGGAATCTAGCACACAAACAGACACTCATCATTATGTCAGGACGACTTGCAGTTAAATATAGTAATGATCCAATCATACTTCGGTATTGTTTCTGATCAACACTTTTGCCATTTTCATCTTTTTCAAGATGTGTTGTCGTACTCATAGGAGTTGGTTTGGCAGAAGTATTTTCCATTCCGAAGCGTTTGATTAGATTATTACAATATTTTTCTTGATTAAAAAATATACCATTTGGTAATTGCTTAATCTGTAGACCAAGAAAGTATGATAATTCTCCCATATGGGACATATCAAACTCCTTAGTCATAATATTCGAAAAATCCTGACATAATTTGTCGTTGGTGGAACCAAATATGATATCATCAACGTAGATTTGAACTATTAAAATATCCCTTTTTGAATGTTTAATGAATAATGTTTGATCAACCTTTCCAATTTGAAATCCCGAAGAGATTAGATAGCTCTTAAGTCGTTCGTACCAAGCACGTGGTGCTTGTTTTAAACCATATAGAGCCTTCTTAAGTCTATATACATGATTGGGATATTTTTCATGAGCAAATAAGGGAGGTTGTTCAACATACACATTTTCTTTAATATATCCATTCAAAAAGGCACTTTTAACGTCCATCTGATAAAGTTTAAAATTGTGAAAACACGCATAGGCCAGTAGTATTCGAATTGCTTCTAGTCTTGCTACAGGAGCAAATGTCTCTTCATAGTCGATACCTTCTTCCTGATTGTATCCTTGAGCCACCAATCTTGCTTTATTTCTAGTGATATTTCCTTGTTCGTCCGCCTTGTTTTTGTAAACCCATTTTGTTCCAATGACAGTTTGATTACTTGGTCTAGGAACTAATTCCCAAACTTCATTGCGCTCAAACTGATTTAGTTCTTCTTGCATTGCAATGATCCAGTATTCGTCGGTAGAAGCTTCCTTTGGATTCTTTGGCTCGATAGTAGATAAGAATGCTACATGGCCCATTTGGTTTAATTGATTCCTAGTTCGAACGTTTGAATTAATTTCTCCAATAATGTTTTGAACAGGGTGATCCCGTAAGATATGTGGTGGAGATTTTAATTCATTTTGAATATTATCGTTCTCATTAGGATTATCAATTTCGTTTTCATTTATTTTAACATTTTCAGATTCTGTATTTATGATGTTATCATCATCATCATTATTTATACTTGTTATTTGTTGAAAATTTTCATCAAACGATACATGTAGAGTTTCCTCAACAGTATTTGTTCTTTTATTAAACACTCGATAGGCCTTGCTTCGATCTGAATATCCTAGGAAGAAACCTTCGTCAGATTTCGCATCAAATTTACCAAGCTGATCTTTAGTGTTTAATATAAAACATTTTGAACCAAAAACTTTGAAATAGGATATGTTTGGTTTTCTGCTATTAAAGAGTTCATACGGAGTATTCTTAGTGAGAGGTCGAATGGAAACCCTGTTTAAAACATAACAGGCAGTTGCTACAGCTTCTGCCCAAAAATGTTTTGGAAGTGTGCTTCCATTTAACAAAGTTCTTGCACATTCCTGTAAAGTTCTATTCTTTCGTTCTACAACTCCATTTTGTTGTGGAGTTCTAGGAAACGAGAAATTATGAGAAATTCCTTTCTTTTTACAGAATTGTTCAAAAGCTTCATTTTCGAACTCTCCTCCATGATCACTCCGAATATTCTTAATTTTTAAATCCTTCAAGTTTTGGATTCTCTTGACGAAAATTTTAAATTGATCAAAAGTATCACTTTTATTTTTCATAAAAATTGTCCAAGTATATCTAGAAAAATCATCGACAATTACAAACACATATTTGTTATGATTTATGGATTGCACTTGTGTTGGTCCAAATAGATCCATATGAAGTAACTCTAGTGGTTGTAATGTCGAAATGACCTTTTTAGATTTAAATGATGATTTTGTTAATTTACCTAATTGACAGGCATCACAAATATGATCTACTTTAAAGTTCATTTTTGGTAACCCCTTTACTAAGTTATTTTTAGATAACTTATTAATGGATTTGAAGTTAATATGACAGAAACGTTTGTGCCATAACCAAGGATCATTTTCATTAGCTATTAAGCACATATCTGAATTATGATTGACTTTCATATTCAGAACATATATATTTCTGTTTCTATTACCTTCAAATATGAGATTTCCACTGTGATCTAAAATGCTACACTTATCTTCGGAAAAAGAGATTTTGAATCCTTTGTCACACAATTGGCTGATACTCAACAAATTGTGCTTCAGGTTTTTAACAAGTAAAACATTAGAGATAAGAGGAGTATTAGAATTACCGAAGTTGCTCACATCGCCTTTGCCGATGATATAACCTTTGGAATTATCTCCAAATGTGACTGAGCCTTCATTTGTGTAGGTAATATTTGTCAGCATACTTTTATCTCCAGTCATATGTTTAGAGCAACCACTATCTAGAATCCACTTTCCTCTCTTTTTAAGTGGGACCTGCAAAAAATAGAATTAAGACCATTGGTACCCACCTTTTTATAGGGTCCTAAGAGTTAGATCTTAGGAAACCAAACCCATTCGGGTCCAGTATTCCCTTTGTAAATATAATTCTGACTTTTATGAACAGTTTCCAAAAAGGATTTTATATATGTATTCCTAATCAAACTATTGTTTGTTTTAGGAACCCATATTTTTATGGTTTTAGATATCTGTATCCTTTTTGGTTTATGTATAGAAGCTTTCAGTTCTTGATTTCTTTTAGATTGAACTGATGTGGATTTTGATTTAACAAACTGTCTCCAATTATTTTGAGGAGTTATTTGTTTCTTAATATATCCTAGTCCCTTTTTACTGGTCGAAGGCTGAGAGTTTTCAATTATCTTAGATAAATTTTCTCTCCCCTTATTAAAATTAGAGATATTTTTAGAAATATCTTCTAATTTAGCCTTTAATCCAGTATTTTCCAACTCAATCAGTTTGACTTTAGATTTTAGCTCATGATTTTCAGAAGACAAAGCATCGTTCTTTCCTTTTTGAGTTTCAATTTCTTGACTCAAGAAGGTTAATTGAGAATCATTATTAGAAGATGAAAGTTGAATTTTTTCTAATTCTTCTTCTAATATTTTCTTCTCGTCTTTAAGCATATCTCTTTCGAATTCTGCTTTGTTCTTTTGTTCAACAGCTTCTTTATACTTTTTCTTGAGATTTTTCATAGTACTAATTAATTCAGTATTAATTTCTACCATATCATCGAAGGTAAAATTTGATACCTCATTTTCAGTAGCCATGAAGCATAGATTAGCTTGTTCATTTTCGCTTTCACTGCTACTATCAGAAGACGAAGAGTCTGAATCATCCCAAGTGACAGAGAATGCTTTCTTCTTGATCTTGTCCTTCTTAAACTTGTTGTGATTTGATTTCTTCTGGTCTGGACAATCTTTTTGCATGTGTCCTTTCTTGTGACAGTTGAAGCATTCTAGAACTGATGAAGAAGGTTTATTAAAGTTCCTTCTTCCATTGTTTCTATTTCCCTTTTTGTGTCTGAGAAACTTTTTGAAATTTTTAGCAATAAATGCTAAATCTTCATCATCTGATTCTGATTCATCTTTTTCAGCATGGAAGGCTATATTCTTCCTGTCTTGAGTTTGAACTCGTTTTGCCTGTAAATTGACTTCGTATGACATAAGATTTCCTATTAATTCTTCTGGCTTCATTTCTGAAATATCGTTAGCTTCTTCAATTGCCAAAACTTTTCTTTCCCACTCGTCAGTTAGAGAGTTTAGGATTTTTGAGACAACATCAGCATCTGAATATGTTACACCAAGTCCGATCAAGGCATGATGGATATCTTGAAATCTAGAGTACATATCATTTATGGATTCGTCTTGATTCATTCGGAAATTTTGGAACTGATTTTTGAGCATAGATATCTTGCTTTGCTTGACTTTGCTTGTTCCTTCATGAGTTGTTTTTAATGTTTGCCATATTTGATATGCAGTGATGCATATGCTAACACGATTGAATTCATTTCTATCTAGAGCACAAAACAACATGTTCATAGCCTTGGCATTTAAGGTAGCTTCTGCTTTTTGGGCTGTCGACCAAGTAGTATATTCAGTGGTTGGTGCAGTGTATTCGGCTTGTGTGATATTCCAAGCATCAAAACCATTAGCCTGCATATAAATACGCATTCGTGTCGCCCAATAGTTATAATTTAATCCATTGAAAAAAGGAGGTCGTCCAGTGGCTTGTCCTTCTATGATGCCAGAGTTAGTGACAGGATTTGGAATAGCGTTGTTATCCATGTTGGCCATATAAGCAGATTATCAAATAACTGTGTAACGGTTATTAGATTCCTCGCTCTGATACCAAATGAAAGTTCGGTGCGGATCGTGCTATATGGAATAGTACAAAAGCAGTGCGGAATAAAGGAATAATTAGCAGATAATAGTAAATAATAAACGAGCACACCAGGAATTTTTATACTGGTTCGAACTTCCCGTTCTACGTCCAGTCCCAGACTCCTTCTGGAATTTCACTAACAACAATCCTCACTTAACCCGGAGGAACAGGTTTACAACAACCCTTGAACAGCCGAACAAGGGACCTGAGCAACAGAACAGGATTTTGCCTCAACAGCCGAAGAGGTCTTCACACGCCTGAACAGCAGAACAGGACTTCAACTTATACAAAAGGTATTTGACACTGTGTGTTCTTAATAACACGAATTTGTCTCTTGATAATACAATCTTCCTATAATCTTCTCCTTTAGGATATATAGTGATGTGCTTTGAGAATAGTGGAAGAGTGATCAACGATCAGAAAATGTATTCAGTTTGAGTGCAGTTTGAAAATATAGAATAGATAGGAATTCAAGAATATTAAAATTAGATTCGGTAAATTGTTTGTTGAATTCTGTAATCTATTTATAGTGTATAAAGAGTTGCAGCTATAGATGAAAAGTTATATTAAAAAGAACAGTTGCAACCATTGAATTTGAAAGAGTTTCTCTTAGGTGAAGAGAAGTGTCTTTTCACAAAAATAGCAGTTGTAAAGATTCAGACGTCTGAAAGTAAATTTTTAGACTTCTGAAATTTTAAGCGTGCAAAACAGAAAGAAATTAGGCTATTTTTATCTATATTCAGACGTCTGAAATACCAGAACCAGACGTCTGAATATTGTTTGAAATTTGAATTTTATCTTCAGATTCAGACGTCTGAATAGGTTATTTCAGACGTCTGAATTCAACCTGAAATTGAGTTTTATTCTTAGCACTGGTGTGTATATATATATATCTTAGAGGAGAGATTTTCACAATATTTTAATACTAAACAAAGACCCAAAACAACATATATGCAGCATGAAGATAATATGAATCCAGTCTTGTGGCTATTCCTGCAAAACATATGTTAGTACATAATGTATATAGTTGTCGTTTGTCAAAATTCATAGTAGACATCGAAACCGAGGTCTTAACAGCTTGATCTATCACGAATCCACTTCAAACGAAGAAATCTCACTTCAAAGGATGAAGATCTTCAATCCAAGCTCTTGAATCTTCAATTTGATCTTCAACTTGGATGGATAGAATCACTAGATTAGAGTGGAGAAAATAAGTGAAGAAGTGTAGAAGTCGAGCTCTCAAAATGGCAGCACTTCGTCGCTTCGAAATCCGGATCCAAAAAAAAATAGAAAAAACCCTTCCTATTTATAGCTGAAATCTCTCTAAGTCGTAACTCGGCTATCTCCATAAGTCGTCTCCGACTTACGACCTAAGACCCCTCCGACCTAAGGACTACGACTCAACAAAACCCTACGACCTAACCAGATGCATCTGCGACCTAACAACCCAGGCGCTTCAACGACTTAAAGTTTAGCAGCGCTCGCGTCTTAACAAAGATACGACTTACGACTTAACGGTTAAGTCCCTAAGTCGCTCACGACTTAAGCCTCCCTCTGCCTTACGACCTACAACTTAACCACTAACTCCTAAGTCGTCTACGACTTAACGTTCCCAGCAACCTACGACTTAACAACTTAGCAAGTGCGCGACTTACGACTTCATGCGACCTAACACTTAAGCTATCCTTGCGACCTAACAACTTACACAACAAAACTACTCACGCGACCTAACTGGGTTATGACTTAACTCCTTAAGTCACTAACACGCTAACCCTCTTAGGTCGCTAACCTATAGGTCGCTCCAAGATACTAAGTCGCTCACTGCTACCCCAACTTCCTTAGGTCGTATAACCTCCTTAATTCGGTCACGACCTTAGATCTCTCCAACACCCTACCTAAGTCGTATACTCCGACCTAACTATCATAGGTCGCTAACTCGAACTGTCTAACTCGGTCAGGTTCTATAGGTCGTCCTAAACCATATCCCCTAAGTCGTGTACGACTTACGACTTACTCTAAGACGTGGACGACTTAGGACTTAGAAATTTTGCCAATCCTCATGAAAACTTTTTCGACGAGATTTTCTTCGATGTTTCGATCCGAAAAATACGGGTCGTTACATGTACCATCAGATTTCTTCACAAAAATAGCTGAAGCTCCCCATGGAGAGGAACTAGATTGAATAAATTGCTTTGCTTCCAATTCGGATAATTGTTTGCGCATCTCCTCATTTTCTTTATTGGACATACGATAAGGAGGACGAGTAATAGGTAGAGCTCCAGAGATAAGATTAATTCTGAACTCAATTGCTCGTTTAGGTGGTAATCCTAGAACGGGCTCAAATACGTCAGGAAATTCACGAACAATGTGAATGAGAGAAATAACATCTTCCTCGTCATCATTATCGTCGTCATGAGGATTGAGAGAATATAAGGATGCTTTCGAATTGGAATCTAAATCTTTCAGAATGAGGAAAATCTGCTTAACAGATTAAGGATGCCGAAGATATATAGTCCGCTCAGGACATAGGATATGAGCTTCATAACGGTTAAGCCAATCCATTCCCAAAATCATTCCGAAACCAAGGTAACGCATAACATGCAAATCGGCATGGAAAGAGTAATCACATAAAATAATTTCGACATCTTTACAAAATAAACTGAGTGTTGCGGATCCACCAACCGGATTCGCAATTCTCAAAGAAGTCATCAAGCCAATAACGTCCAAAGACAAAGCATCAACAAGTTCTTTTGATATAAAAGAGTGAGATGCACCCGTATCAAAAAGAACTCGAATAGAAAGATCACGAAATATAATAATGCCATCAAGTATAGAATGAGAAATACCTTGACCGCGAGAAGTGTTAGCAGATGTTTGTACAACATTTAGCTTGCCCTCATTCTTGCTTTGAAGTTTGGGACACAAAGACATAGTATGACCAGAACTCTTGCAATAGCGGCAAGAAATAGACTTCGGACACTTGTTTGCATAGTGGTCCTTAGAACCACAATTGTAACATTCTCCTCGACGAGTTGTAGGATTATTTGCTACCGGGGTTGCTTGCTTTCCCTTCTTGTTGGGATTAGGCTTGAATTTAAAAGGTCTCTTCTTGTTAATGTTTGGTTTGACCTCAGCATCACTATCTTTATCAGCATCTTCGAGTCGAAGAGCAATATCAACAAGTTGGTCAAAAGAAACTTCTAATTTTAGAAGTAATCGCTTTTTGAGGTTCTTGTTCAAGCCATACACAAATCTCTGATTTTTCTTCAATGGGGTATTAATGTATTCAACCCCATATTTCGACAAAGATTTGAAAGAAGCGACGTAGTCGGTCACGGAAGATTCACCTTGAACAAGGTCAATGAAGCGTCGAGCTAGAGACACTTTTTCAGCTTCCGGTACAAATTTTAATTCGAACCTTTCCCGGAATTGCTCCCAAGTAAGGTCCGCTTCAATAATTTCGGAGAAAAGAAGCTTGTACCAGTCTAATGCTCTCTCTTGGAGCATACTAGATGCCACTTGGACTCGATGAAGATCGATAAGGTTCATGCGAGAAAAGATATGGTCGCATGTTCGAAGCCAAGCCTGGACTTCTATAACACTCTCGGAACCTTTGAATGGTTTTCCACCCAAGTTGGTGTAATCACTGCACAAGCGTGCAAACCCAGATTTAGGATGGGTGGGCTCAGGAATAGGTCCAACAGCTTGAGCATTTCTTACAAGATCAAGAAGTTGCTGAGCAGACATAAATACTCCATCCCGGGGAGTAGCACTAGATTGACCGGCGCTGGGACGGCCAGGTCTAACCTTTTCTTTTCTTTAAGAAAGAAAGAAAAGAGAAAAAAGTTAATCTCAGAATGAATATCAAACAAACCTGATTGATAAAACAAGGCATCACAAAAGAATATAGGATAGATCGGTATGAAGACTCGAATCAAATCCTATGGTACGATTCCTAAGAAAGACTTAGGACAATGATCCTTGCTAGATTATTCTATATAGTTCCGAAGTTTGGCTCTGATACCATGCTGTGACGCCCCACCTCTATGCTCACGCTGGCCAAGAACACTACTGGGTAATGCTGTCGACTAGCGCGAAGAATAAGGCTGTTGAGGAGCGACCATCTGTGTAGTTGCTTTGGGCGAGTACCTATATGTCAGATAAAATAACTTACATTTCATTTCAAGAGGAAATCCGACATACCGATACAAACTCAAAGCTACCACACAGTGGCTATGAGGCCTTCAGAAACAAATATAGAAATAAACATAACATAAATCAGTCACAGATGTTCATATCTCAAAGGCGGAAACATATATGAATATAACACATAAAAGTGTACATCAGAGTAGTGGTCAAATAAGATCCACAATATCACAAAAGAATAGATACAAGTGCTAGACAAAAGAATAAGTATACATCAAGGAGTCTATATCTCGAATGTATAACAACAAAAACTAAAAATGTAATGTAGTTAGACAAAAGTCAGAAGGTGATCCCAGATAAGGAGTCAAGCAGAAGCACTTGTAACATCTCGGTCTGACCCGAGTATTATTTAATAAGAAAATAATAAACGGATCAGTCTAGCTATAAATATCAGATAAAATGAGATAGGAAGAGAGTTATGACTAAAATTGTTATATAACAAAAATGACGTACAATGACAAGTGTACTTTAAACATTAACAAAATCATACAATATCTCTAAAATCTCAAAGCACCAAAAAGAACATCACATTCTTTATTTTATTCACCAAACATCAAATATTGACAAACATATCATTGCCAATCACAAAAAAAAGGTGAAACAAAAATTCCAGAAATCACAAAGGGGGGAGGCCTATCACAAACGGGAGCATGAAAACTCACCAACACGTGTATCACAAACGAAACGCTATTCCATGGTCGCTAACCATAAATATTGAGCCGAAGCTCCACAAACGGTCCGAAGACCACGGGTCGCTACCCCGCCAAATTGAACCGAAGTTCCACAGAAACGGGGTTTAGTCTCCCTCGCAGATAAATAGACAACGCACATCGCTAGTCTAAATCACAAAATGATCATCATCGATCAATAAAAAGTGTGAATTACACTAAGCCAGTAAATATAAGAGTTTAGCTTCATGTCCCATAACCACTAGCTTAACTTAAATATTTACGAACAAATTGTAGATTTCCACTCGAAAATTGTCACAAGATTTTCAATCGAACAAGTCCATAAATTAATCGACGAAGTAAACGCAAGCGTTTCATACCACTTGTTTTGCTAAGTCGTTTAATTAGATTTTCTCATATGAATGAGGTAAAGGTTTGTATATACTAATAGATTGGAAAACAGTTTTGAAAACGAGCTTGTATTAAAAATAGAGTAGAAATCATTTTATTAAAAGAGTTTGAATATTTACTATTAGTATAAAAACCTTTGTAATTTAAAGTGATAAGTCACGGAAATGATTGTAGAAACAATCAACCATCAAAAATACACATACGAAGACGTGAATCAAATCCAGGTAAATCGATGTCGAATCCATCAAAATGGATATCCACAAAAATCCCGAAAAAGAAGTCATCAAAATCATAATAAATGATAACAACAAATAGGATCATCACGAATCGATTTAAATTGGAAATTCAATCCCAAAAAGGCAAATTGGGCAGAAACAACAAATTCAGTTGACTGACTCAGAGATTTCAGTCGACTGACTCAGGTCTTGGAAACTTTCTTTTTCCAGGTTCAGTCGACTGACTCAGAGATTTCATTCAACTGAATCATGCCTGGGAACTTTCGGGTTCCAGGTTCAGTCGACTGAATAGAGATTTCAGTCGACTGATACTGGCCTAGGAAATTTCCTGGCTTCATCTTAGTCGACTAAACGCTCTGAGTCGGTCGACTGAACTGGGATTTCCAGTATTTTAAGCCAAAAAATAAAGAGGCAATCTCTTCGCAAATGCAACCGGACGAGCAATGGGCGCTAGGGGTTTATGCCAATCGACGACCCAGCCCTATAAGCTCTTCGATGCATTACCAAACCATGATCAGACATCCATAAAAGGATTTACACACAAATTTGACTTCAAAAACCAAAAATTGAAATATTCACAAAACCAATCCAAATCAAGAGCAAATGCACATGAAGAAGTGTTAGGAATTCATACCTAACAACCAAAGATAATTATAAACATAGATGTGAGAAAAAATCTCACCTTTTTACACAAAAACAAGGAAGGAGAAGCTTGAAAACAAAGGAGGATCAACCACTCTTCAATCCCAACTCAAGAAGCTTGAATTTAAGCTTAAAAGAGAAACATTTCCAAAGTTAGGTTTAGGAATTTCTGAAATTGAAAGGAGAACGAGTTGGGGAAGAAGAAGAGAAGGCTTACCAAAGATTCTTCTTGAATTTGGAGCTAGAACTTGATTTGCAAATTGGAAACTAGGGCTTGGAGTTTTAATTTCCCATTCCTCTCCCCATTTTCAGTTTTTGCTTGAGTTTAAGGAAATGAAATAAAGTGAAGAGGAGAGGAGAGGGCTGAACTAGGTTATAGAGTTAGTTGGGGTGAAACCCAAAGCCCAATAGAAAATAGCAAAATTCAACTTACTCCAAATATATCGATGTTTATACTTAAAAAAGTTGCAAATGCCATTTTGGACTCAATGGAAGTGGTCTCGAGTCCCAATTCGACTGTTTGCAAAAAGTAGCTTTTTGGTCCTTAATTCGATTAACGATTTTATATTTAAATATTAACTTCGTAAAATATGCGGGTTGTTACACACACATATATTTTAGAAAAATATATTATAGTAATACTGATTTTAAAGTAGTTGCATATATATGTTTATATAAGCAAAAAGTCGGGTTGTTATATATATGAATTTGTATGAGTTGAATATATGTTTTGTATATTATAATGAACACAATGTTTTGTATTACAACTAATGTTGCAGTATATTTACAATTGTATGCCGAAAGTATTATATATATATATGATTTCAAGATTTTATTTTAGTACAATATATATATAGTGCTCGGTGGTGTAGCTGTGCATAGAGTTTTAAATATATAGTTATATATACTGTGTTGTTTTAATCTATATATATAAAGATACTGTAATATATATATATATATAGATTTGCTTATAACTATTTTGGGTAACATGAATATATATACCTATCTGTTATAATAATGTATTATATATCTATAAATGTGTTGTTTTATATAACTAATATGTGTTGCAGTCAGTATATATATATATATATATTGATTTCTAATATAGTTGAATACTTATATGCGTGAGTATATATAGGTTAAAGCCATCTGGATATTTTTAATAGTTATATGTTTTATGAGTACATAATATTGTACATCTGTTTGTCATATTTAAAGTATACAGTGGTCTATACATTGTTTATATCTGTATCATTTCTTTTGGTTGCTGTTTATATATATATATTAATTTATATAAGCATGTAGATTTTGGGAATAGCTATAAAATAGATATGTTATATATTAATTTATATATATGAGTATATAAGTTGGATGTGTTAAAGCCTGTATATAAGTGTTTATATATTATGTTATAAAGCAGTTTTTATATATATAAGTTATATATATATATTATTTGAATATAAAGGTTAGTTTGTACGTCTATATTACCAGTTGTGCATTTTTCTACCTTGTTTAGATGGCCTGATTTTGTATTGTTTGTGTAAATATATATATGATATTTTCGAAAGATAATAATTGCTTATTAAGTATGGGTTTCTGAAAGTTTATATACATATAAATTTATATATATATATAGGTAATTTTGGCTGGGTATATATATATATATATTAGTAATGGTTTCAACGTATATTGTGTATATATATATTTGACTGTAATATATGATTTTAGTTAAACAATGATTTTGAAATGCATATATATTTAATTTAATATATGTTTGGATCTAGAATATGTTTTATATATGTAAATAGTTATATTTAAGTTCGCTTATACCATATATCTGCAATCGATTTGGTTCCGATTTGATTCCGTCTATTCCTTATCTATCAGCTTTGTTCGTTGAATCGTGTCCATCAAGCCTTGCTTTGGAATTTCGTAGCTCATTTCATCGTCAAACTCCTCTAGCCTCGAAAGGTGAGCAATCACTCACGACTAACGTTCTTATATTTATTAAATTTGATTTCAATTGGAACGACAATTGAAATATGTTGTTGTTAGCTATTTACATTGATATATATATATATATGTGCTATTATCTGTATCTGTTCACCTGTGACATCTGACACCATTATTTGTTATTTATCACTGATGATATATGCCTGTTACTGATTGTTATATTATTATCATTACTGGTCTCACTCTGCATGTTCCCTGTTAGTATAGAATTCCCTATGGGTTGAAATGATACATACCCGAACGATCTTGTAGAATAGGAGAAAATCGTTATGGGTTGAAATGATAAAGCGATTTTCATTGACATTGAATTTGGGATTGTGGGTTGAAAAGATATATACCCGTATATATTTAAATTACGGATTGAAATGATAAATATTTGTATTACTTGACCATAGGGTAGAGAATTATATACAGACACCGTTGGTCTATATATAAATATTTTGAAAATGATTTCTATGGTTTTGGAAAGAAATATATGGTTTTATTAAAATATTGATTTTTAGATATTATATAAATGTTATTTTATATATAGTTAAATTCTTGATTTTAAGCTATGTATAAATTTGTTTTAATATAAATTAAGTTTAATAATAAAGTTTGATCTTATTAAAATATAATATGGTTGAGTATTTATTTAAATTATATTTTAATATAGAGTTTGTAATGATAAAATAAATTAAGGTTGAGAAGATAGATTTGAAATTGATTTGAAATTGTATTTAATTAAGAATTTATATTTAAATAAATCTATCTGAACTTATGGAATTTGGGGTTTTTAAAGGATATGATTTTATAACTTGATTTTGGTTTAAGATGATTTAAAATGAATATTTCAAGTTAAATAAATTGAAGGAAATATTTAGTGATTTGAATTTTTGGCTTTTATATAAATGATATTGAATTTATTTACTGAATATTGCAAAACTAAATAATAATGAAGTTAAATTATCAAATTTAGTTTTGGAATGGTGGAATATATAAAGCTTTGAAATAATATTGAATACAAATCGGTATTTGAAATCGATATAATTTGAAATGTTTAATTGAATTGAAATTGATGATTTGTGATTGGATAAATTTGAATTTGGAATTCGAATTGATGAATCGATTTGTGAAAATTGAGGAAGCTATTTTATTATATAAAGTAATTTTAAATTATATTTAAAACTATTTATATATTTTAACTTAATAAATTATTTTATTTTATAAACTATTTTATTTTATAAACTATTTTAAATATACTAATTATGTTAATATAAATTGTTTTAACTTATAACTATTTTATATTATTTTATAAACTATTTTTAATATAAACTATTTTAATAAAACTATTTTAAATATACTAATTATTTTAATATAAATTGTTATAACTTATAACTATTTTATATAAACTATTTTATTTTACAAACTATTTTATTATATATACTATTATTAATATCTAAACTGTTGAAGGGAAGTGTTATGATTTTCAAAGTGCTATGATTTCAAAATGTTGTGATTTCCGAAGTGTTTTGATTTAAAAGACTTTTTTGAGAGTGACGGGTGTGTAGCGTGAAACTACACAGCCGGTTAAATAGTTATATTATATAGTACTGAAGAGGTCGATCGACAAGCCCGATCGATGGCCAAAAAATAGGTGCGAAGCAACAAACTATAATAGAAATACTAGAGTATCATAGACTATTACATATTAACTGTAGTACGTGATATCTCCCTGTAGACTAAGACTACCTCTCCGGAGATGCAGTGGTGCTTCCCTGGGATTCTACTGGCTGGACGCTGCACTGCGGGAGACTCAGGCGGAAAGGCGCGGAGTGGCATTGACCTGTTATAGAGGAGAAAATGTGAGTGATAGTTCTACAGGTTCCCTCGAAATGGCGTGTTGGTTTCCCAAATACAAGGGCATTCCTCTCTTTCCAAATGCACCAGCTAAAGGTTGATATGAAGGTGTCCATCGGCAAGCTCTGCTGATTAAACTGCCAATACTCGAAGTAAGAGGTCACGCTGGGGATAAACCCCAGAAGATAGGCACTAGTTGCAGCCCAAATTGAGTAAGAGAAATCACATTCGAAGAAAAGGTGAGTTACTGATTCGTTCTGAGTTGAACAAAAGACGCAGCGCAGATCAATGGGGATGTTGAGTCTGTTGAGTCTGTCTTTGGTATTAATTCTGCTGGAAATTAGGCACCATTGGAAAAAGGCTATACGAGGTGGAAGGTTGCAATGCCAAACCCTGGGGAAGGAGAAAAGGCGACCGGGGTGAATTAGGTATTGATAACAGGAGGCGACTGAGAATCCTTTGGAAGGTGCAAGGGCCCAGAGAAAGAGGTCTTGATTGTTGGAAGGGCGGATCGACAGGAGGATATTTGTAGCGGAGAGAAGTTCAGGAACTAGATCTGTGTCGAAGATGGAAGGTGGGCAAAGGTGTTCGGGGCCTAGGGTGAGATAATCTTCAACTGTTGCATTAGGGAGGGCGGCGTGCGAGAAGAGGTTGGGTAGTAGTTTAGCGAGGGGCAATTGTCCATACCAGGTATCTAACCAGAATAGGCACCTGTTGCCGCTTTCGACTTTAACCTGAAACAGTGCTCTGACTCTAGGTAGGGTTTGAAGGACCCCCGACCAGAAAGGGGATGGATGGGACCGGGTGGTGAGGTGGAGTGCCAAGTGAGGATTTGAATGATAATGCTGACATAAGATCCACGATTTCCAGATGAAATTTCCAGGTGTAAGTAATCTCCAAAGCCATTTGGACAGCAACGCCTGATTGAATGTGCGAAGGTCAGTAATCCCTAGCCCACCATGATTGCGGTGTAAACACACCGTCTTCCAGTTGACCAAACATTTTGCGTTGCCTCCGTTCCAAAGGAACGAGCGTCTGATTGAGTCAATTTTCTTGATAACCCAGGATGGAAGCTTGAGGAAGGACATCCAGTATGAGGGGATAGCTGATAGGACCGATTTGACTAGGACAAGACGACCTGTAGAGGATAACGAGTGTGCCTTCCAGGTTGAGAGTCTGGATTCAATTCTGGAAATGAGGGGAAGCCAGTCGGCGCGGTGGAGATTGGATGGGCGGATGGGGATGCCTAGATAGGAAATGGGGAATAAGGCTAGGTTGCAATTGAGCAGGGATGAGATTGTAGGACCGAGGTTAGCGGAGTTGCCGAGCATGATGACGGAGCTTTTGTTGAAATTGATAGAGAGGCCAGAAATTGTTTCAAAGACATATAGCGCAACCTTGAGGCAATGGATGTGGTTGATGTCGGTGGAAGCGAATAGGATCGTGTCATCTGCAAATTGAAGGTTAGACACAGCTAAATCTGAGTTTTGAAGCTGGATACCTTTAAAAAGATCATTGTATGAGGCAAGCTTGATCATCTGGTTGAGCACATCCGCTACCAAGACAAAGATTAGGGGAGAGAGCGGGTCCCCTTGTCTCAGACCCCTAGCTGATTTAATGTGACCACCAGTAGAGCCATTGATTGAGATGGATGAGATACTTGTGTTGAGTATCGCTTCAATCCACCCACACCATTTTGTCAGGAAACCCCTATGCTTCATAAGGTCCAAGATGAAGTCCCAGTGTACCGTGTCAAAGGCTTTGGAAAAATCTAATTTTAGAAGGATTCCAGGGGTTGATGTTCTATGGCAGTAGGAGACAACTTCTTGGGTGGCAGCGACACAATCTAAAATAATTCTGCCTTGTATGAAGGCAGACTGTTCCGCCCCTACCAGAGGGTCGATGACTGCTTGGAGTCTATTGGCAAGAACCTTTGTGATGATTTTGAAAGTGGTGTTTAGGAGACTGATTGGTCTGAAAGCGGGTAGGGTGTTGGCGCTTGGGGATTTCGGGAGGAGGATGATGTTGGCGTAGTTGAGGCAGTCAATTGAAGGGGGGTTGGCTTGGAATTCTTCGCACATATCTAGTATGTCGGTTTTGATGGTTTCGCAATATCGTTTAAAAACATATGGGCCTAAACCATCCGGGCCCGGGGCCTTATCGTCTGACAAGTCCTTAAGCGCGGCCCACACTTCCTCTTCGGAAAAAGGGTGGTCGACAGAAATTGGGGGACAGGATGGGTATAGGAGGTTCCATTCAATGGGAGGTAGTGCCTGAGAAGCTTGGCCAAGAATGCTACGGTAGTAATCGGTGAAGAGGCGGAGGTGGTCAGACGATTCGGTGAAGCTAGAGTTGTTGAGCACTAGTTCCGAGATGTTGATAGATCTGCGTCTGCCGTTGGCCATACGATGGAAGAAGGAGGTGTTCCTGTCTCCCTCCTTTAACCATTTGGCTTTGGATCTTTGCTTCCATCCAATTTACTCTTGTTTGATTAGTCTATCGAGCTCGGTTTCTAAAGTCTTCAGTTGAGAATGTTCGGTTGGAGTGAGGGGTCGGGATTCTTCGAGGATGTTGAGTTCTAGGATAGCATCTTGAGTGGAGGAAATGCACGAGCGGAGGGAACCCCAAATATTTTTGGCCCAAGGTTTGATGATCTTTCTGATTGAACGGAGTTTGGAGACAACCCTGGCGATTGCGGAATTGGACATCATAGGTTGGGACCAAGCTAACTGGATGAAAATTGTCGAAGGAGGGTTCCAGGGTCCATAGGCGTTCGAAGCGGAAGGGGCAATTTGGGTTGGAGGATGAACCCGTGTCCAAGATAAGGGGGCAATGGTTTGAGATGGTCGAGGCTAGGCCGGAAACAATAGAAAGGGGGTGCAGATCATCCCAATTGATATTGAAAAGGAATCTGTCGAGCTTAGCTAGTGACAGGTCCGATCTACGGTTTGACCAGGTATAAAGTCTGTTGTTAATTGGTGGGTCAATTAAGGAGCCGGAACTGATGAAGGAATTGAATGAATCTGAGTCTTGGGAGGCGTTTTCGGAGTTTCTTTCGAGGGTGTTTCTGGTGGTGTTGAAGTCTCCCCCGAGTAAACAGTGGCCATTAAGGTGTGTGGCGAAGGTGAGGCAGTTGTTCCAGAGGGTATTTCTATCGGTGGGGTTTTGAGGGCCGTAGATGTTGGAAAAGAAGTAAATGGTGTTGGTTTGGATGTGGCGAAGTGAAACATGAAGGGCAGAAGGATGGAGGATGGTTTGACAATGAGACCAAGTGGATTCATTCCAGAGGGTGATTAAACCACCACTGGAACCTATGGCATTCGAATGGGCCCACCCAGAAAGATAGGGCCCACCTAGCTGTCTTATTTGGGTAGGAGAGGGGTCCACGAGTTTAGTTTCTTGGATGAGGAGAATATCACTTTTGTGTGGGGACAGTGTGAGATTTAGGGTGATTCTTTTGCTGGGGTCCCCTAAGCCCCTGACATTCCAGGTGATAATCATCATTGGGATGGGGATGAACGCTCCAGTTCTAGTGATTGCATGGCAGCGAGATGTTCCTCTCGCAGTTTCACCCCCATGCAACGTGCAATTTTTTTATTTAAAATTTTATTTGCAGAGGAAAAAACTACGGGTTTGAAAAAACTACCAGGGTGAGATGCAGCTTTATGTAGTCTGGCGCTTCGTCTGACTGCTGTGGGAGTGATCCTTGGAGACTCTTGTCCAACCTGAGGTGGAGAGGATAAAGCTGCTCTGTCATCCGTGGGAGTGGGGGCGATGTTCTCGGATTGGTTACGTGGAATGTGAAAGTTATCTGGAGGCGGGTGGAATGGTGAGGGGATGAGTGCAAGTTGATTACTGGAGTTGGGAACATGAGGATGGCTGTGTATGGGGAATTGGAGGAACCATGGGTTGGACAGGTCTAGATCTGCGTAGGGGTTCCAATTCTGGTCTTCAGTCGGCCAGCTGTCCCAGCCAAGGGGACCCATGACTTCGAAGGAGTTTTTAGGTGGGTTGGGGCCTCGAGTTCTGGTGCGTCTTGATGAATGGGGTCAACCATAGGGATGGGGTCAAGAGGAGATAGGGGGGCAAAGATATCTGGGTCAAAGTTCATAGCATCGAATCTGTCTTCCGAGTTGAGTTCGTGTAAGGGAATATGTTCGTCAAAGCATCTGAAAGCCTCCTCTAAATCTGTCCCTATTGGTAGCGACTCGGGGTTTCGGTTTGGGTGCGCATGTTCCCATCTTTCTACGGTGAGGAGGTAGTCATGGTTATTTAAGTTTGCGACGATAGCAGTGGGAGTGGAGACACCTGAAAAAAATTGAATTTTGACGAATAGGTATCGATGATCAATCATTGCCCAATTGCAGCAATCGAATTCAACGAAGCGGCCCAAGGGATTCAGGGCGGAGCGCACCGCGTCAGTTTTGTCTCGGAGGAGCTCTGGAAAGCCTTGGACACGAGCCCAGGTGACCGGTTCTAGGTTGACAGAGGAGGGCTCAAGGTCAGACCAGGGTTGGATGAGGACGGCCCCGCCTGGTTTGGTTATGGTTCGGAGTTGTAGGGCGCGGACGAGTGTTTCGTGTGTAGGGCAGCAAAAGACGAAGTTGTTATTGTTTAAGATCCAGATGGGCAACTCAGTGTGTTGGAGAGCGGTAGAGAGGGTTTGGTAATGATTCCAGCGTCCAGATTCCATTAATTACTGTTGCAGTGAGGTAGAGTGTGGAGTTGTCCATTGAAAATTATTGTGAAGAGGGAGCAGAGGTTCGGGGTTCGGGATATTTTTTGGAATGAGAATGGAGCGGGGAACGAGGAGACTCCGGAATTTTAATTGGTTTGGGGGTACTTTTTGGCTTGGCAGTGTAATAATGTGGCACTGGGTCCCGATACGAATGAGCTGATGTTTTGTTTTTTGCGGGAGGGGCAGAGGCTCGCACGGGAAACGAGGCGGCTGATTTGTTTGCCTCGGGGCATGTTGATTGCGAGTGATCGAAAAGATTGCACTTGTAACAAATCTTTGAGTCTCTGCAGCTTCGAGCCAGGTGTCCATTCCCGGCGCAATTTAGACATCGTCCCTTGGATTTTAAAAAATCAATCATGGAGCGTACATTAGCGAAAGACGGCAGGGAACGCCGACGTTTCAGTCTCAGGAGTTCGAGTATGAGTGGTGGGAGAGCGGCCACTTGTGCATAAGATCTTTCTGAGATAATTTTGGTATTGACTGGGTGGGGTTGTGATGGGCTAGCTGAATTAGCTTTATCAGTGGTATCCCTTCCGGAGGTCGGTTGAGTGGAGGTGGACTTGGCGCAGAGATGGGAGGCGTATCTTTTGGGTATGAATGAGATCGGAGGAGGATTGCCGGACGATACAGGAGCTAGTGGAGTGGTTGCTCGAGGGCGGGAGGGGGGGTTTGGAGGGGTTTGGGATAGGTTGGAGGGTGGGTTTGGAGGGGTTTGGGATAGGTTGGAGAGGGAAGCCATGATAATAAAGATTCAAAACACAAAGAGGATATTATTAAACAGACTTGATTTAAAAGACTTATGATTTCGAAAGCGTTATAACTTTGGAAAGTGAAATGATTTTTGCAAATGAATATTATTTTAAGTAAGAAATGATATCGTATTGATTTGGTTTTTGAAATGGATATGATATTTTGGTTTTGAAATATAAACTATTTTGAAATGACTGCGGTGTTATAATAACGTTTGGTTGTTAAAGAGACCGGGATCGGATATGGGTATACTCTTTGTCGATACCGAAAACCACTTTAACAACTGTGTACGCGGTGGAGATTCCAGAATGAAGTAGGATGGTGGCGACGATCCTATATGAGGTATATACGTGGACCCGACTCCCGTGAGTTGGCATAAGGTGGCTAAAACAGGAGAAATCAACGGGCTAATGAGGTAGCACCTCTGATCGGACACACTCCGTCGTATGCCATTCTATTACTTTGTGATTGATTTGGTGCGCAGCCTTGATTCGGGAGTGTGGCTCGAGGTGGGCGATTGCTGCGGCTCTGCGTTACCATCGGCCTGGAAGTGTAATTGGTATATCTACCCTGGCATTGCCTAGTTGTGCCGTGTCACCTACCCTAGCGTGCTTTACTACGAGTTTGATTTGTGTCGTACCTATGGAGTATCCTTTGGTAGCCACAGTTTACGGGGTATTACGGTACTGTATAGACTATTGGCACTATAAAATGTGTTAAGGGGGATATGGGTAACGCCTTAACGCTATTTTAATAGTTTACTTTACTTTAGACATTATTATAATAGCGTATATTACTACATAGTAGATAGTTTAACGGATCCTTAGAGGATGGTTATCCCAAACATCCTTTGAGTTACTTGTATTTCAGTTGATATTTCACTTGAGTTGGATTTATTGATATAAAAATGTTAATCTTGACTCGAGTGTTTTGTGTTTTGCTTTACGCTCGGGTCAGAATGAGTGGTTCAGTGTTCGAGATTCGCCTTTGGAGTTGGAGCTTCGCTTGGAGATCCAGCTATCTATCCAGCTTTTAGTTATTCTGTTGATTCCAGTGATGTATTCTGATCTTATATTTGACTTTTGTATTGAGACATCTATGTATTTGAAACTTCTGTTGTATCTTGTTTAACTCTGTTATATATCTATATAATAGCTTCATGAACTACTATCCTTTTGTTTCTGCTGCATTATTTTATATTACTCTGTGTCTGTGATTCTGTGATTATTTATTTACTGTATATGTTGAGTTTTTCCAAATTTAAATTAACAATATGATATTTTGAGCAATTCAAATCCAACATGTATGGATGCGAATGGTTGAAAATTTCAGGCTGTTACATGTGGTATCAGAGCTCTGGTTTTAGGTAGAACTCAACATATAGAGTAGATTTAATTACTGAATCACTTTCATTCGAGCTTAAATCTCTTCCTCTTTGACTCGGTTTCCTTTGAATTTTTGGAACGTTCCCCTTCTGTTCCAAAATCCATTTTTCTCCTCTTATTCGTGCTTTATCGATTCTGAAGCATCCCATAGCTCCACTGTATGATTTGTACAGGGGTGAAGCTCCTTTACAATCGGTATTGATTCACCAAAGATTTTTGTATCCTCGGTTTACGATGCTGCTATCTGTTGCTATACCCAAATTCTATATCTGGCGATCGAATGTTGATTTGCTCCAGAATTCTACCTCGATCTTAATTTTGAAGTCATGGTTGACCCGGTTAAGGTTGCCTGCGATTCATATTAGTCTCCCTAGTTTGTAATCCAATCATCTAATCTCCCTATTGAGCCAATCTTCTAGCTGAATTCTTTTGGTTAGAATTCCTCTATATTTGAATCTCTATCCCTATCTTTGATTTAAAATCCATCCTTGAATCATCGAGTGAGGGAGTGTATTTGTATTAATATAAAAATGTTTATATATTGTGTTGTTTGAGTTGTTGATTTTGATTTGGGTTTTCGATCAATTCGTTTGATCAACGCTATCTATAGAAATTCCAAAACACTTGCACAGAGCAAACTGACACAATATTATTTTCAAATTTGGTAAATGAAGTAAATTGTATGATTATATTATAAATTTATAAGTAAAATTTTTCTGGAATTTAATAATTTAATTAAATTGGTTGTTTGAAATGATAATATTTGGTTATCATTTATTGTTCTAAATGAGTTTATAAACTTGGTTTATAAACTGATTTAGAATGTGAAATGAATTTAAATTAAGAATTTGAGAATTTAATTTCCGATGATTTCGAACTATGGTTTTAAAGTTTTAAAATGTATATTATTTAAAGTATTTTCGAATAGAAAATTTGTTATCGAAGAATTTTAAAGGTTATAAATCAGTACTCTCCTTTATTGTCGCTGGAAAATAATTTCGGTGATGACTACAGCATCATCGACATTCATTTTTGAGTTTCACAGTGGAGAGACCATTCTGTAGCTTTGCTACACTTTTGTTTGAATTTTTTTTTTTGAATTTCTTAAGTATGACTTGATTTATAATATATATATATATATATATATATAGGTGTATGTTATAGATTTGATTTAATATAGAATATATATATGTACTTATCTCTAAATTGTTTGAAGATGATCGGAAATTTAATTCTTAAATTTATGATTAAAGGTGATTTTAATTATAAAATAAAGCCAAAATTTTGAATAAATACTTAGATTTGAAATAATTAAATTGGAAAATTTTACTTGTATAATACCCAATTTCATTGTAATACAACTTACCTAAATCATTCAGAAGTTGGATATGTAATTGAATAATTTACAATGTAAAATGATGTCAAAGGAATTTATAAATGAAATTTGAGTGGTTATAATAAATGTATACACTTAATTTTTTATTATAAAAATGTTAATAGGGATAAATGGAATAATAAGTTAATGAGATTAATAAAATAAAATTTTGTTTGAGGGAATTAATAAATTAAATGAATTATCTTGAATTGAAATCAGTTAGTTGAAATTTAATTAATTTAATTTGAAATTTATATGGTTTAAATTAATGGTTTATTTGTATTTCAAATCTGTTTTCTTTCAGATTGTTCTATTCTCCTACCTCGTTCCTTTTCGGGGACGAAAAGTTTTGAGTGGGGGAGAGTGTAACGACCTGTAAATTTTAGTGGTTTTATTTATGTAATTAATTGAAATTTTGTGAAATTTTAAACAATAAAATTTTGAAATATAAATTTGATATTTGGAATACGTCTAATTAAACATAGCAACTGGTAAATTTTCATCAGATTATATGGAAGTTTATTTTATTGTGTAATTCTATTTCAATTCAAATCAGTTAATAATTGATGATAATACAATGTTTTCCAAACCTGAATATTTTTCTATAGAAAATTTGTAAATCATCTTCTGAGTGAGATGTCATAATCCGTTTCTCCAAATTTGGACGTCTATTGCTCCGTTTATCTTATTTCTGACAAATTTGTAGCATTTTCGGTACCGATTATCGACTTTTGATAGGATGATCATACCACTGATATCTGCATACCATTTTGATCATCTCGTCGTGCTGATCTCTGCAGTATATTCAATTCTGTATTTTGAAATCCGGTACGCGACGGAATCTGTAAAACGTCGGATAACCGTATCGGTACCCGATTGAACCTTTGGTATTTTGGTGACCATTCATTGTCCACAACTATTTGCTTTTATTTCTTCTCGGAATCCAATGCGTGACTTTTATCATTCCAACAGGTCATTATTCTGACTCTTCAAATTTTTGTTGATTTGCATTTCTACGGGTTCGTGAATTTACTACTAGTACCAGTTTCATCTAAAAAAAGGAAAGTGAAGCCTGTATCGTTTAAACCACTTCTCCCTTCAGCCTTTCTTATCCCATAGCTGCCCACACCACTCCTCCTCATCCTACCTACCGCTCTTCTCCTCCACCCTCTCTAGCGACCCATCCCGATTGAACATTCCCTCACCACGTTCGACCTTCCCTCTCCACCACCGAACAAACACTACCTCTCCACCACCTTCCTTCAACCGAGCTTTGTTAGCCCTCCACCTCTTATCTGGCCCCTTCATTTCCATCTCACGCGGGCTACCACTTCCACCCTGGCCGATTGCTTATTTACATAAGTAATGAAGGATTTTGTGTATAGGTAAGTGTGCAGCTCTTCTTTTACTTTTCGGTTCGTATATATATAATATATCTTGTAAGTATATATATTAACTTAGTTATTGGTTATAAAATATGAGTTCATGTAGTAGCTTGCATTATAATAAGGTATATATTAAATTATATATATAGGATATATGTTTATATATGATATGCGTTCGTATAAGTCGATATTCTGTAATATATATGTAACTTATATATATAGAGTTTCGTGTGAATATGGTAATCTGTTGCATAAAATAATGTATACAAGTGGTATACAACCTGTTCAAGCCTTGTATTCTATATAATATAGGGTAGAGTTATTAAGTTGCAGGCCTGGTTTTATGCTCATATATTTTAGAAAAATATATTATAGTAATACTGATTTTAAAGCAGTTGCATATATATGTTTATATAAGCAATAAAAGTCGGGTTGTTATATATATGAATTTGTATGAGTTGAATATATGTTTTGTATATAATAATGAACACATTGTTTTGTATTACAACTAATGTTGCAGTATATTTACAACTGTATGCCGAAAGTATTATATATATATATATGATTTCAAGATTTTATTTTAGTACAATATATATATATATATATAGTGCTCGGTGGTGTAGCTGTGCATAGAGTTTTAAATATATAGTTATATATACTGTGTTGTTTTAATCTATATATAAAAAGATACTGTAATATATATATATGTATATATTTGCTTATAACTATTTTGGGTAACATGAATATATATACCTATCTGTTATAATAATGTATTATATATCTATAAATGTGTTGTTTTATATAACTAATATGTGTTGCGGTCAGTATATATATATATTGATTTCTAATATAGTTGTATACTTATATGCATGAGTATATATAGGTTGAAGTCATCTAGATATTTTTAATAGTTATATGTTTTATAAGTACATAATATTATACATCTGTTTGTCATATTTAAAGTATACAATGGTCTATATATTGTTTATATCTGTATCATTTCTTTTGGTTGCTGTTTATTTATATATTAATTTATATAAGCATGTAGATTTTGGGAATAGCTATAAAAAGATGTGTTATATATTAATATATATATATATATATATGAGTATATAAGTTGGATGTGTTGAAGCCTGTATATAAGTGTTTATATATTATGTTATAAAGCAGTTTTTATATATATAAGTTATATATAAATTATTTGAATATAAAGGTTAGTTTGTACGTCTATATTACCAGTTGTGCATTTTTCTACCTTGTTTAGATGGCTTGATTTCATATTGTTTGTGTAAATATATATATGATATTTTCGAAAGATAATAATTGCTTATTAAGTATGGGTTTCTGAAAGTTTATATACATATAAATTTATATATATATATAGGTAATTTTGGCTGGGTATATATATATTAGTAATGGTTTCAACGTATATTGTGTATATATATATTTGACTGTAATATATGATTTTAGTTAAACAATGATTTTGAAATGCATATATATTTAATTTAATATATGTTTGGATTTAGAATATGTTTTATATATGTAAATAGTTATATTTAAGTTCGCTAATACCATATATCTGCAATCGATTTGGTTCTGATTTGATTCCGTCTATTTCTTATTTATTAGCTTTGTTCGTTGAATCGTGTCCATCAAGCCTTGCTTTGGAATTTCGTAGCTCATTTCATCGTCAAATTCCTCTAGCCTCGAAAGTTGAGCAATCACTCACGATTAACGTTCTTATATTTATTAAATTTGATTTCAATTTGAACGACAATTGAAATATGCTGCTGTTGGCTATTTACATTGCTATATATATATGTGTTATTATCTGTATCTGTTCACCTGTGACATCTGACAGCATTATCTGTTATTTATCACTGATGTTATATGCCTGTTATTGATTGTTATATTATTATCATTACTGTTATCACTCTGCAAGTTCCCTGTTAGTATAGAATTCCCTATGGGTTGCAATTGCAACGACCCACTATTTTGGACCATTCAAATCGACAATAATCCACACATGTCTGACTTGAATAATTCAAAATAACAGATTGTAATAAAATTTGGAGCAAATAAAATCAAATACAGAATCATAAACACAGAATATCAGAATAACTCGCAGCGGAAATAAAATACCATAGTAGTTCATGAAGCTACTATATACAAACTCTCAAAACATATACAAAATCTCATAGTCAAAATAAATATAATAGAAGTTAGGATACATAAATCACTGATACAGAAGCAATACCGAATAGTAAATAACTGGATTAGAAGATAAGAAATAAAAGATGGACAAATAAGCTCCAGCAAATCTCTAGCTCCAGAAGATAGATTCCAAAGCTGTGATTCTCGGGCTGACCCGAGCGTAAAGTAAAACACAAAACACAAGAGTCAGGACATATATACTTATACAATGTAAACCAACTCAAGTGAACTGTAATAGCAATGCATAATAACTTAGAGGATGCTTGGGATCGCCCATCCTTTAAGGATCCATAAAAACCATCAATTAAACAGTAATATCAATATCATAGAAATGTCCACATCGAAATAAACCATGCAACTAAAGTGTTAATGTACATCACAGCCATCATCAGGAAATCAAATGACATACAGAGAAGTATACCCGTAGTTATAGTATTTCAAAATAATATTTTATATTTCAAAAATTTAATATCATTTCAAATCCAAATCTTTATCAAAATAAAGATTTAATCATTTACAAACCATTTCAATATATTTAAATATCATATCCTTTCAAAACTTCCTTTCAAATCATTATTTGAATTCAAATTCAATTATCAAATTTAATAGCCTTTAAAATTCCAAAATATCATTCATTTATTATCTTATCAAATCACCTTTTAAATAGTTTTCCATTTAAACCATTTAAAAGTGAAATTATTATTCTTTCAAGTCTAGTATTCAATTTCCAAAGTTTCAAATCATTATGAGTTCATTTACTAGGTCAAAATCCATAAACATTGAAAATTTCAGTCTTTCACAGCATTTAGAAAACGCTGTTATAAGTTATATTTGAAAACATTTTATTTCAGCAAAGACAGCACTTTAGAACTGCTGTTATATCTCATTTTAGTTGAAATTTAGTTTAAAACAGCAAAGACAGCATTTTCAGAAATACTGTAATAGCTCAGGTTCAAAAACAAGGGTTTTACTTAATTTTAGCAAAGACAGCAGGCAGCTACAGCAGTTAACAGAACTGCTGTAATTGCCCTTTATAAAGTTCTTTAGCCTTTACATTTACTACAGCAACTACAGCATTTCAGAAATGCTGTAATAGCCTCTTTTTACTAAGTTTTAGTTCAATTCTGAAATCATAGCATTCCTGAATGCTATTAAAAGTATATTTCAGATTTTAGTGTATTTCCAGCCAATAATAAAATTCATTTAAAACCCTTTTTACATTATAAAAAATCATGTTTTAACATTTAAAAATGTTTATATAATATATCATTTAACACATGATTTTTATTAAATAAATCCGTCATAGTTAAATCAAATTTCAATGAATTATTTAACAAATTCAAGTGTAAATTTCTTTTCTTCACATTTTTAATAAATAAACTTAACACTTAAATTTTATTTCCATTCTCCAATAAATTTCAAAGTTCCATTTTTATTTTTCATTTTTATTTATATAACTTATTTTCTCATTTTAACCAAAATTCCAAAATTTTCTAACTTAAGTTATATTTTCAAAAATTCCATTTCTATTCATTTTCAACATTTTTAACTTATAGAAAAATTCCTAATTTCACTATATAAACTTATAAAAAAATTCAATTTAAACCAAATTTTCATATTTTTACACTTTTAGAAATTATTTAAACATTTTTCAAAACCTTAAAAATAACCACGGGCCTGTATATGATTTTCTAGCCTAATTCAAGTGATACGGATAATATATCATTTCAATCCATAATAATAATAAAAAATCCGGGTTTCATCATTTCAAACCCGCAATCCCAAGTAAAATAAAATAAATAAAAATCGTTCAGGCCTATCATTTCAGCCCATAACGATTTTTCCCTATTCCAAAGTCCGTTCGGGTATGTATCATTTCAACCCATAGTGATCTAATCTACATGGAACTTGCAGTGTGATAAACAGATATAAATGAACAGTTTAACAACATATATTAGTAATAGATGAGATGACAGGTAAATAAATAGGTTAACATCATATAATTAATAATCACAGGCAGTTATAACATATCATAATATTCTACACATTCAGTTGTTGTCGGTTCACATTTGTATAAGTATAAAATGTCGTGTGAGATTTACTCACCTCTTTTGCTGGAGATGCAAGTTCAAATGACACAACACAAACCAGAACACAATGACAAAGCTATGAACTTGAGTGGAGAGTGAGATCCAAGTTATAGATCTTGTGTTACAACCCAAAACAAAACCAAAACATTAGTTAAAAATCAATACGATTGAATTTGAATAACTTTGAAACAAAAAGCGATTTGAATACGAAAATTTTTGCCTTGCTTTCTCTACTTGTTTGCATGGCCTAGGGGATCAATTAGGTCAGGTTTGTACTTGGTTTGGATCAGGTATGGGTCGGGAAAAGGTAAGGCTACAAGGTAGAACATGATGGAGGAAGTTACAACATAGGGTAAGTGAAGGGTTTCTAGGCAAATAGGTGGAAAATGGTCCAAACTAAGGCTCGGCCATGGGCAATTTGGTTCGACCAGAGGGTGTACATCTCAGGTCAGTAGCTGGAGTGATGAGATAGGGTCTGCACAAGGTGGTGGTGGCGGCCAAAGGTGGTGGTGGTGGTGGAAAATGAAGGGTATGGTCAAGGGGAGCTCGGCTAGCATTGTTTTTAAGGCATTGTTTGCATTTTGGTGGAGTTTCAACTTTGGGATGGCCATGGCCTGGTAGGTCAGAGGAGATGGAGGTGTTTGCAGCTGAGAATGATGGTGGTGGAGGTGGTGGTGATGGAGGAGCAAGTGGCTGAGCTATATAGGTGAAGCAAATGCAAATAGAATAAGAAAACAAGGAAGAAATTGAGTAGAAAAGGAGAAGAACATTACCAACTTTTGTTCAGATGATGGAGGCCGAAGTTTTAGGGTTGAGAAGTTTTTCTTTACGTGAAAATGAAGTGGGTATGCGGCTGAAAGAATGAGATAAGGATCGGCTAAAATGAATGCAAGAGTTAGGAAATTAAAAGGTGAGAAAACAAAGAGTCTTAAGCAAATAAAAGGTCACAAACCTTTCAAATTTCTATTATTTCTTTTTGCAAATTTAAATACATGTAAAATGCTGATAAATAAAGATAAAACTCAGAAAAATAAAAAAATAATGTATAAAATAAATAATTAAATTTTAATTAAATAGAATTAAATTAAGAAAATAGCTAAAAATGCAAACTAGGCTTTAAAAATTTAAAATAAATTCCATAAGCTTTGGAAAAAATTTATAATCACTTTAAAAATATATAAAAGGCAAAATAAATATAACATAACATATATACAAATTAGAATAAGATATGTCAAATAAAAATATCATTTATATAAATTAAATAAATAATATTGTTAAATAACTCTATATACACACAATATTGAAAACAGTATAACTTTCACAATTTAAATCCAATTTCAACGAAACGAAAAGAAGTATTCTTGAAATTAAATCTATTTTCATAATAAAAGATAAAATTCAAGAATTCAAATATTTAAATTTAAATTTAAAAGTCAAAGTTTGACCATATTGACCAAAATTCACAGTTCTGGAAAATACTCTATTTATTTATGTTTGGAATTATAATTCACATACAAATCAAAATTTATATTTAAAATAACAAAAATTATCCATTTAAATAAATAAAATAAAGTTTCTAAATCAGGAAATTCAATTTAAAATAATTAAAATAATCACAAAATACAGGGTTGTTACACTCTCCCACACTCAAATCTTTTCGTCTTCGAAAAGAAATGAGGTACGGAAAACACAGAAAAAATAGAATGGAATAGGATTAAGACAAGATGACAAGAAGATTAAAATTATACCTGATAACTGTTGTTACAGGTAAGTTTAACAAGGTGGAGAATATGAATAGCTAGAAGGGAAAATAGGACGAAAGACAAGGATGAGCCATTAATTAAAATTGTTGGTTAAAGAGGTAAAAATATTTAAAACACTTTAAAATCCTTTAGAAAAGAAATAACTGATCAAAGTATCCTTTATATAATATTTTATCAAATACTTTTATAACTTGATGTCTTAACAAGTTTATCCTCGTTCCTGCAGACTTTGGTAGTGCGTTGATCAGGCGCAAAGCTAGAATTCTCCTAGTACTTAGCAGACTTGTTTCAACACCGAGTGAAAATACTGGAAAACTTTTAAAAACAGATATGGAAAGTACAATCCAAAAAAAACATACAAAACATGTCGATCATGGATCGCGGATACACAATGGTTACGCCTGGATCCCCCAGGAAACATCCGTACCCGTAGGCCGCCCCCCAACCTTGCGATTACGCCATGAAGACTGGTAGTACTACAGATACACAATGATTACGCCTGGGTCTCCCAGGAAACATCCGTACCCTAGGCTCTCGCAGCCCCTGCTGATTACGCTACCAAGCAACCCAATAGATCGCAGATACACAATGGTTACACCAGGATCTCCCAGGAAACATCTGTACCCGTAGACCGCCCCCAACCTTGTGATTACGCCATGAAGCTGCGCTCGTAAGACCATGGAGATTGCCATGGAATTCGATGGAAACTCGAGTATCATATCCGAAAAACCAAAAATCAGAGAAATATCGATAGAATGAATCCACAATGTGGCCATAAAGCGAATATCAAGCAGAAGGCACTTTCCATATCTTTACTTCGAAAATATGTATCATATAGTACCTTTTCAAATCACTTTCAAATATCATACTTATATAAAGTCCATTATATATAAGATTTCATTTTCAAATCAAATACTTTCCAAAATCAATAGTATATCAAATCACACTTATATAGACTTCAATTATATAAGATTTCACTTTTCAAATTGAGTACCTTTTCAAATCCATAGTTTTCGAATCAACATCATACTTATGCAAACCAAATTTTATATAAGTTCGATAACTTCCAAATCAAGTATTTAGTAACACAAGGTTCTCTATTTCAATTTGTTTCTATATCAATACAGTTTCCAAAATCATAAGTTTAGAAAATAATCCAAATTTCTAAATCAACAAAATTAAATTCAACCAATTCATTTCAAAATCAATGGTTTTCAAAATCATCTTATATTTACATAAGGTCCATCTTATATCAGAAATCAAAAATTTTTAAAATAAATTTTGCTGCAAGAAGAGCCATATGGGATTGAACATCTTTGCTTACTAAAAGATTTTTTTTTTAGAATAGTTTTGTATATAAAATAGTTTGTATGTAAAATAGAATAAAACAGTTTGTTTAAGAAGAATAAAAGAAAAATAGTTTTGAAAAATGGTTTTAAATTGATAGTAGTTTTTCATAAAAGAAAAATTCCAATTAAATTACAAAGATATCCAACCCAACAATTTCCAATTTCAGCGCCAAGTATATCAATGATATTAGAATATAAGACGTACATATGTCATCATTTCACAAAATCACATTCGATCACTCGCTCGATCACACAAGTTCGCTTTCGATCTAGAATTACCCATTCGACTTGTCTAATGCGGACTTCGATATGGTTTCTCGACTAGAAACCATCAGTCTCCTTACATAGCCATATACTATGATAGAGAATTCTAGAATCAAGCCCAAAATCCATATCAAATATTCGCCATCAAGAATCAAATGAAAAATCCTAACACGAATTGGTGTAATTCACCTCGAACTTGTGTACTCAAACTTGGATCAATTCAATTATGCGAATAAAACAGCATACGTACAACTTATGTATCTATTCCAAATTTTTAAATATATAGTTTCATAAAGATGTTACTAAGTTAAACATTTAAACTAAATTATATTTTTTTTTCAAAATATTTGAAGACCAATTTTTTTTCAAACCTTTCAAATCTAAATTTCATATTAGAAAATTCAAAATAGCCTTATTCGTTTACTTAACAAAACAGTTTCAACTTATTTAAATCATATTACTACATATTTTAAACATAAATACCAAACTTATATACTTTATACTTTTCAAAATTACTTAGCTTTGAAAAGTTAACCTTGATTTGGAAGTGCTCGAACCATCAAAATAATCGAAGAAATCATATTTCAATCCAAGAGTTGGAAATCACCAACAAATCAGTAAATTAATTCCAAAAGATAGGGTTATATCAAATCAGATCCAAAACTCAAGGACTAAACACCGGCTTATTTCAACTTGTTCAAATATATATACATATATCTTTCGAATATCACATCACACTTCGGAATTTGAAATCAAAATTAGTTTCACAAATCAATCGCATAGCAAAGCTACCGAAGTGGCCTCTCCCCCACTCTGAAACTCGAAAATCAATGTCGATGATGCATGCATTCATCACCGAAATTATTTTCCAGCGACATAAGTGGGTTCTGGACTTCTATTTTATCAAACTTCTTTTGAAATTTCTTCGAAATCATTTGAAACTCATTAAAATCATTTGAAACATTTCATATTCAGAAAATACTTTCAAATCATATTATTTTATTTCAAAATCTTAAACCAGTTCCAAAATGCTGGAGTTCAATCACTCAAGTTCAGATTCAAAACCTTCAGTTATAAATTATTTTATATGAAACCATTTCTTATATAACTTTCAAATTTTCAAATCCATTCAAAACTTTAAATTCTCATTTAAAAGGTATATAGATCCTTATAGAAAACATTTCACCTTTATATAAAATATGGTCATCCTTATCAAAATAATAGCTTCGATGAATACACAGTTTTCAAAAGACAATCAATCACAAATTTTCCAAGGAATGATTCAAGGATGGATTTCAAAACAAACAGAGATTCAAATTAGAGGAACTCTAATTAAATAGAATTCTGATTCGAAGATAAGCTCGAACGAAGATGAGATAATTAAATTACCAAATAGAAGATGGATAAGCTCATATAAATCGCGGGCGACCTTAACCGGGTTAACCGTGAGTCCAGGAATATAATCGATGCGAAAATCTAAGGCAAATCGACCATCGATTGCCAAAGATAGAATCTAACTATAGCAGAAGATAGAGAACATCGTAAACCGAGGATACAGAAATCTCTGGTGAATCAATGCCAATTATAAGGGAGTTTCACACCCTTTACAAATCATTCAAAGATTTGCGGGATCGCCGATCTTTCTAGAGGTCATTCATAGGGAGTTATGCAGTGCTCCATAATCAAAAGAATACAAATAGAGGAGATAGGAATGGATTACAAAACAAGTGGGAGCATTCCAAAGTTCAAAGGAGTCCTAATCGATAAGAATCCAAACCAAGATTAAAGATACGTAACCTATATTAATACAAAAGAATTCCCATTCAAAATTTGGAAAAGACTCAAATTCATATCATACGAAAACAGTAGCATAAATATCTTTAGTTTGACAACTTCAACTAAGCAAAAGATACACAGAGTTCATGCAAAGCAACCTAACAAACTACTGATAACAAACAGATCCACAGATTATCACTCCTACATAAACAAAGCATCAGTAATAATTCTTCCGGGTGGTGCTTCAACAGGTCCAGAACACTCCCCCTCAACGTGCCCCCAACTTCTACACTTCTGACATAAGTGCACTAGGCTCCCATCTTCCTTAACAAACTACGGGTACACAGCTTTCTTCCCACTCTATCTTATAGGACAATCTCTGGCTATATGCCCAGCCCCCTTACAGTGGTAGCAAATGGTTGATAGGCCGATTGATGCGGTGGGTGCAGATTTCACTTTCTTCACCTTCTGGCAGCGACTTGGAAAGTGTCCCCTCTCCCAGCGTTTGCAACAAAAAATCTTGGACCGAAGATGCTTGCCTCCCCTCCATTTCTACCTATCACTCTTCATACACATGGCTGCATAGTGTCCCTTCTCATAACACCGATAACACACGACATGGTCATAAGGACCAGGTCCTGCTCTTTCCTTCAACAGCTTTTCCCACTTCTCGATTACTTCCTCCCGTTCCTTACGGGCCAGGGCTCTTCGTGCTCTACGAGCTGCTTTCTGCTCTTCCTACTTTGCCATACCGAAATAGCTTCCTACCAACAAAGAATCCGGATCAAACAAGATAGAAGTTCAAAATTTAAGAGGATCCTAATCAAAGAAATTACTAACAAGGTGGATACGAAAGCAATGAAGTTTAGAAAAAAATTTACTTCAAAGCAAGAAAATTTATATCAAAATAATATTTTAAAATTCTTTAAAATCATTTGAAAATCATTTTATACTTCGAAAATACGTCCTCTCACAAAGAAATGATTCTGAGATTGATTTCACTCATTCTAAGGTATTTCTACCCTATCTCTAATGAGTTTTTGCTCCGCAGGCTAAGGTTTGCCTAAAACCAAAGCTCTGATACCAAATGTAACGACCCACTATTTTGGACCATTCAAATCGACAATAATCCACACATGTCTGACTTGAATAATTCAAAATAACATATTGTAAAAAAATTTGGAGCAAATAAAATAAAATACAGAATCACAGACACAGAATATCAGAATAACTCACAGCGGAAATAAAATACCATAGTAGTTCATGAAGCTACTATATACAAACTCTCAATACATATACAAAATCTCATAGTCAAAATAAATATAATAGAAGTTAGGATACATAAATCACTGATACAGAAGCAATACCGAATAGTAAATAACTGGATTAGAAGATAAGAAATAACAGATGGACAAATAAGCTCCAACAAATCTCTAGCTCCAGAAGATAGATTCCAAAGCTGTGATTCTCAAGCTGACCCGAGCGTAAAGTAAAACACAAAACACTCGAGTCAGGACATATATACTTATACAATGTAAACCAACTCAAGTGAACTGTAATAGCAATGCATAATAACTTAGAGTATGCTTGGGATCGCCCATCCTTTAAGGATCCATAAAAACCATCAATTAAACAGTAATATCAATATCACAGAAATGTCCACATCGAAATAAACCATGCAACTAACAGTGATAATGTATATCACAGCCATCATCAGGAAATCAAATGACATACAGAGAAGTATTGTGATGCCCCACCTCTATACCCACGCTAACCAAGAATACTACGATGTAGTGCTGTCAATTAGCGCGGAGAATAAGGCTGTGGAGGAGCGACCATCCATGTAACTTCTTTGTGCGAGCACCGATATGTCAGATAGAATAGAATGCATATCATTTAAGGAGGAAATCCGACATACCGATACAAACTCAAAGCTATCACACGGTGGTTATATATAATCTTCGGAAACAAACATAGAAATAATCATAACATAAATCAGTCACAGACATCCATATCACAAAGGCGGAAGAAGATATGAATAAATATTTAACACATGAAAGTGTACATCAGAGTACTGGTCGGAAAGATCCACGATAATACAAAAGAATAGCAACACGTGCTATACAAAAGAATAAGTACACAACATAGAGTCTATATCTCAAATGTGTACATCCAAAAACTACTAATCTATGTAGTTAGCCAAAAGTCAGAATAATCCTGAAGAGAAGTCAAGCAGAAGCACCTGTAGCATCTTGGTCTGACCCGATTATTATTTATAAGAAAATAATAAACGGATCAGTCTAGCTATAAATATAAGATGATAAGGTATAGGATAAATAATATGGCATGAACATGTAACAACCATAACGGCATACTACTATAAGTATGTAAATGATAATCAACAAAAGATTAATCAATATCACAAGAAACTTCTCAAAGATAAAATAGGGTATCATACCCTAAACTTGTATTCATAACAAGTCAATAACACATAAATTCACCAATGCACAAAAACTGATATCATATCAATGAAAATCATGAAAATTGGTAAAGCAGAAATTCCAGAAATCATCACAAGAAATCCAGAAAACACATAAAAAGGGGGAGGCCTAACACATGAACGGGAGCATGAAAACTCACCAACGCGTAAACACATGAACGAGAAGCTATCTCATGGAAGCTATCCATTAAATTTTCACACAGGAATGGCCCAAAGACCATGGGGTGCTACCCCATATATGTGATGGCGAAACATCACAAAAGCGGGGTCTAGTCTCCCTCGCAGACAAAGAGACATCGCTCAATCGCTAGTCTAAATCACAAAAATGATCGTCATGATCATAAGGAAGTGTCAATTACACTAAGCCAGTAAATATATGAGTTTAGCTTCATGTCCCATAACCACTAGCTTAACTTAAATATTTACGAACAAACTGTAGATCTCCACTAGGAAATTGTCACAAAAAGGGTTCAATCAAACAAGTCCAAGAGCTAACCGACGAAGTGAACGCAAGCGTTTCATACCACTCGTTTTACTAAGTCGTTTAATTCGATTTCTCATCCGAGTGAAGTAAAGGCTTGTATATACTAGTAGATTAGAAAACGGTTTGAGAAAACGAGCTTTATATTTAAAACAGTGTTGAAATTGCTTTGATGAAAGAGTTATGATATTCACTACTAGTATTGAAGCCTTCACATTTTTGAAGTGACAAGTCACAAAACGATTGTTGAAACAAATCGCATCACAAAATTTCACATTCGAAGACGTGAGTATAGTCCAAAGGAATCAATCCCAAAACCATCAAAGTAGAAGTAGGAAGTGCGGTCAGGCTTGCAGAGCGACCTAACCAAATGTAGGTCGAACGACCTACTGATACAAAGGCGAGCGACCTAACTGGTAGAGTGGTCCAGCGACCTAACAGGTTGCGACTTAATAAGGTATCAGGGTCGAGCGACTTAAAGAAGTCAAGGCCATGCGACCTAACAACATTAAGGTGCGAGCGACCTAGCGACTTAACAAAGCCACGCGATCTAGGATGAAACAGGTCTAACGACCTAACAAGGTTGAGGCCATACGACCTACGACCTAACTGTCCAAACGACCTAAGGGGATGTGTCGAGTGACCTAACAGAAGCAGGTCTAACGACCTAAAATCGGAGGCCAAGCGACCTAAAGCATAATAAGGTCTAACGACCTAAAGGATTGGGTCGAGCGACCTAAGCATGGTGCGACCAAAGGGGTACGCGACCTAAGGGGTACTCGACCTAAGGGGTATGCGACCTAAGGACACGCGACCTAGGTGTAAAAGGGTCGAGCGACTTAATGCCTTCATCAAGACCGAGCGACCTAATTAATGGTACGCGACCTAAAGGCTTGCGACCTAAAGCAAGGCCGACCTAAATGAGACATGGGCCAACGACCTAGCGAGATAAATGAAGCAGGGCGACCTACGACCTAAGTGCAGAGCGACCTACGACCTAAGTGCCGTGCGACCTAAGGCAAGGCCGACCTAAAAGCGAACGAGCTAAATGCACAGGGACGTCTTCTCTGAGTCAGAACGACCTAAACCTAGTAATTTTGCCAAAAATGCTACAAATCGAAGTTTTTCACCAATTCAATCCAAATCGAATGCATATGAACATGCTAAAGAGATAGGGAACCATTCCCAACAACCCAATGACGATTATAGGCAAGATGTGAGATTAAAAATCTCACCTTTTCACTAAAATGGATGAAGATGGAGATTGAAAGCAAGGAGAAGCAATCCAAAGCTTGAATCCACTATCTTCTTCTTGAATTTGGAGTTGAATGTTGGATTTGCAATTGAATTTGAGTTTGGAGTTTTAATTTACACTTCCTACCACCATTTTTGATGAAGCTTGAATGTTAAAACAAATGGTGAATGAAGTGAGGAAGAGGGTTGGGCTGAACTAAAGAAGGTGCAGTCCAAACCAAAGTCAGAAGCGGGAAAAAGTAGCGAGAATTTCACTAACTCCAAACATATCAAAGTTTACACTCAAAAGATCGCAAACGTCATTTTGAACTCAATGAAGATGGTCTCGAGTCCTAATTTGACTGTATGCAAAAAGTAGCTTTTTGGACTAACATCCGACTAACGATAAAATATTTAAATAAAATATTTAAATATAAAATCAATAAATATGCGGGTTGTTAAAGACTACCCTCCTTAAAGAAATTGCGTCCTCGCAATATATACGGTGGAAATAAAAAGTAACAACCATAAAAGCATATTAACACAAAAGAAATTGGAATTAAGAAGTTTACCTCAAAGAGCATGAGAAAGTAATTCCGGATGTGTACGCTCGATGAATTCTCTAGTTTCCCAAGAGCAACCCTTAAGATTTGAGGACCATTGAACTTTAACAAGCGGAACATCTTTATTTCGAAGACGTTTGATCTCCGAAGCAATAATTCGAACAGGATGCTGCTCATAAGTTAAATTAGGTGAAACTTCAATCTCTTCCACAACACCGGGCTCAAGCATCGAATCGGAATCCCGAAGGCACTTCCGTAATTGAGAAACGTGAAACACGTCATGCATGGCAGAAAACTGAGCTGGTAATGAAAGGCGATAAGCCATGGAACCAATACGTTCAGTGATAGGAAATGGCCCAATGTATCGAGGCGCTAACTTTCCCGATCGACTGAAACGTACAACACCCTTCATAGGTGAAACACGAATAAATACGAGATCTCCCACAGTAAATTCTAATTTTCTTCTTCGGTTATCGACATAGGATTTTTGTCTACTCTGGGCTTCTTTCATCCTATGTCGAATAAGTTCAATCTTTTCTGTGGAATCACGAATAAAATCTGATCCTAAAACCAGCTTCTCACCGGCCTCAAGCCAACAAGAAGGAGATAGGCATGGCCTTCCATAGAGTGCCTCGAAAGGAGCCATACCAATACTAGATTGGAAGCTGCTATTATAGGAAAATTCAACAAGTGAAATATGATCTTTCCAACTTCCACCGAAATCAAGCACACAAGCACGAAGAAGGTCTTTAAGAGTTTGATTCACATGCTCAGTTTGTCCATCGGACTGGGGGTGATAAGCGGTGCTAAAATTAAGCTTCGTTCCCAAAGCCTTTTGAAGACTCTTCCAAAATCCACTAGTAAACAATGGATCACGATCGCTAACAATGGAAGTAGGGACTCCATGCAGTTTAACAATTTCTTTAATAAAGAGTTTGGCCAGAAGAGGAACGGTTCGGTTCGACTGAACGGGAATAAAATGGGCGGATTTAGTAAGTCTGTCAACAATCACCCATAAGCTATTATGACCCGAACGAGAACGGGGAAGGCCATCTATAAAATCCATGGAAATTTGATCCCACTTCCAAACTAGAATTTCCAATGGTTGCAATACCCCACCAGGCCTTTGATGTTCAGCCTTAACAAGTTGGCAAGTCATGCAACACTTAACAAAGTTAGCAATATCAGATTTCATTCCCTCCCAGTAATAAAGTCACTTCATATCTGCGTACATTTTACTGCTACCGGGATGAATGGAATACTTGGAACGATGCGAACCTTCTAGTATATCTTTACGAAGATCACTAATATTTGGTACGATAAGTCTACCAAATTTTCAAATGCCGCCACGAAAATCAATATCAAAGTCTTTCAAACCTTCAATATCGGTTTTATCCTTAAGATTTTGGCCAAGCAAAGCCAATTCAGGATCTAGCTGTTGAGCTTCAAGAATGCGGTCTAAAAGAGAAGGACGAGCCTCAAGGCTACATAAAACAAGAGATGAACATAAATCGGAGACACGATCTCGAATTTCACAAGTGGATATAACCTCGAGATCCTTCCATTCAGATATCATCATGGAAACAACCGCTTGTTGCTTGCGACTAAGTGCATCGACAACTCGATTTCCCTTTCCGGGAGTATAAAGAATATCAAGATCATAAGAAGCAAGGAATTCGAGCCAACGCTGTTGATGTAAATTAAGTTCCTTTTGAGAGAATAAATATTTCAAAGACTTATGATCAGTATAAAGTATAAATTTCTCTCCCAAAAGATAATGTCGCCAAATTCGAAGGGCGAAAACGATAGCCGCGAGTTCTAAATCATATGTGGCATATCTAGTCTCAGCCGGCTTCAATTGCCTAGAAGCATAAGCAATAACACGTTCTTTTTGCATAAGAACGACACACAAACCAACGCGACTAGCATCGGTATAAACGACAAAATGTTGATTCCCTTCGGGAATAACAAGAATAGGAGCATCAGAAAGGAGTTCTTTTAATTTCTGAAAAGAAGTTTCACATTTGTCCGACCAAATGTATTTAACACCTTTCTTTGTTAAGCCAGTAAGAGGCACGGCAATCCTAGAAAAGTCTTTTATAAAACGGCGGTAATAACCTGCCAATCTGAGAAAGCTACGGATTTCAGTCACGCTCTCCGGTCTCTTCCAATTTTGAATCGCTTCAATCTTTGAAGGATCCACTGATATTCCGGATTCGGAAATAATATGACCGAGAAACTTCACACTAGATTACCAAAAGTGGCATTTAGAAAATTTCGCTTTTAATTGATTACTTCTAAGAGTTTCCAATACAATTCGAAGATGCTTTTCGTGTTCCTCTTCGGTTTTAGAATATACAAGAATATCATCAATAAAGATGAGAACAAACAGATCGAGAAAATCTTTGAAAACTCGATTCATGAGGTCAACGAAATAAGCCGGAGCATTCGTTAAACCGAATGGCATAACTAGCCATTCATAAGATCCATAACGAGTACGGAATGAAGTCAAAGGAATGTTATCCTCTGCAATACGAAGCTGATGAAAACCGGTAGCCAAGTCCAATTGTGAAAAGACTCTAGCACCACACAGTTGATCAAACAGATCATCAATCCGAGGTAAAGGATATTTATTCTTAATAGTAAGATCATTAAGCTTGCGGTAATCGATGCAAAGCCTAAGTGTACCATCGGACTTACTTACGAAAATAGCTGAAGCTCCCCAAGGCGAGGAACTAGAGCGAATAAGTTGCTTCGTCTCTAACTCGGATAATTGTTTGTGCATCTCTTCATTCTCCTTATTAGACATGCGATAAGGAGGACGGGTAATAGGTTGAGCTCCAGGTATAAGATTAATTTTGAACTCAATTGCTCGCTTAGGTGGTAATCCTAAAACGGGCTCAAAGATGTCAGAAAATTCACGAACGACGCGAATAAGAGAAATAACATCCTCCTCGTCATCATTATCATCATCACTAGGATTTAAAGAATATAAATATGCATCCAAAGAGGAATCCGAATCTTTAAGAACAATAGAAATCTGATTAACAGATTGCGGATGACGGAGATAAATAGTCCGCTCAGGACATAGGATATGAGCTTCATAACGAGTAAGCCAATCCATACCCAAAATCATTCCAAAGCCTAAGTAACGCATGACATGCAAATCGGCTAGGAAAGAAAAATCACACAAAATAATCTCCACGTCTTTACAAAGTAAACTAAGAGTTGCGGATCCACCAACCGGATTCGCAATTCTTAAAGAAGTCAATAAAGCAACAACACTTAAAGAAAAAGTATCGACAAGTTCCTTTGATATAAAAGAATGGGATGCACCCGTATCAAAGAGAACTCTAATAGGTTGATCATGAAATATAATAATGCCATCAAGGACAGAATGAGACATACCTTGACCGCGAGATGTGTTACCAGGGCTTGAGCAACGTTTAACTTTCCCTCCTTATCTTGAAGCTTAGGGCATTGGTGCATAAAATTATCTGGAGTTTTACAATAGCGGCAAGAGTGGGGCTTTGAACACTTGTTCGAAAAATGGCCCTTAGCACCACAGTTGAAGCAATTCTGATCACTGGGGGAAAATGTCTTTGCAGCAGGAGTTTCTTGCTTACCCTTTTTGTTGGGATAAGGACCCTTGAACTTGTTAGGCCTTTTCTTGTTGTTGAAGTTTGGTTTAGCAGCCACCACTTCAACATCACTGTCCTTATCTGCCTCTTCAAGACGAAGAGCGATATCAATGAGTTGATCGAAAGAAACTTCTAATTTTAGAAGTAACGGCTTCTTGAGATTCTTGTTTAAGCCATAGACGAACCTCTGGTTCTTCTTCAATGGGGTGTTAATGTATTCAACCCCATATTTGGACAGTGACTCGAAGGATGCGACATAATCTGTCACAGAGGATGCACCTTGAACAAGGTCTATGAAACGACGAGCCAATGTCACTTTCTCTGCTTCTGGTACGAATTTTAATTCGAAGCGTTCCCGGAATTGCTCCCAGGTGAGATCCGCTTCATTAATCTCAGAAATAAGAAGTTCGTACCAATCCAATGCTCTCTCTTGGAGCATACTGGAAGCCACTTGAACACAGTAAAGATCGACAAGATTCATGCGAGAAAAGATTCTATCGCATGCTCTTAACCAAGCATGGAGTTCAATAATAGTTTCGGAGCCTTTGAACGGTTTCCCACCTAAGTTGGTATAATCGTTGCACAAACGTGCAAATCCAGACTTAGGATGAGTAGGTTCCTGATTAGGACCAGCTGCTTGAGCATTCTTTACTAAATCAAGAAGCTGTTGAGCGGTCATAAAACCTCCATCCTGGGGAGTAACAGTAGATGGTCCAGCTCTGGGACGACCTGGTCTAGACATTCTCTTCTTTAAGAAAGAGAGAAGAAGAAAAAGGTTATTCACCAAATGAATATCAAGCAATCTTGATAGATGAAACAAGGAATCATAAAGAAAACAGGATGAATCGGTTCGAAGACTCGAACTAAATCCTGAAACGCAACTCCTAAGGTGGACTTAGGACGATGATCCTTGTTAAGTTATTCTACATTGTTCCGAAGTTTGGCTCTGATACCAAGCTGTGACGCCCCACCTCTATACCCACGCTAACCAAGAACACTACGATGTAGTGCTATCAATTAGCGCGGAGAATAAGGCTGTGGAGGAGCGACCATCCATGTAACTTCTTTGTGCGAGCACCGATATGTCAGATAGAATAGAATGCATATCATTTAAGGAGGAAATCCGACATACCGATACAAACTCAAAGATATCACACGGTGGCTATATATAATCTTCGGAAACAAACATAGAAATAATCATAACATAAATCAGTCATAGACATCCATATCACAAAGGCGGAAGAAGATATGAATAAATATTTAACACATGAAAGTGTACATCAGAGTAGTGGTCGGAAAGATCCATGATAATACAAAAGAATAGCAACACGTGCTATACAAAAGAATAAGTACACAACATAGAGTCTATATCTCAAATGTGTACATCCAAAAACTACTAATCTATGTAGTTAGCCAAAAGTCAGAATAATCCTGAAGAGAAGTCAAGCAGAAGCACCTGTAACATCTTGGTCTGACCCGAGTATTATTTATAAGAAAATAATAAATGGATCAGTCTAGCTATAAATATCAGATGATAAGGTATAGGATAAATAATATGGCATGAACATGTAACAACCATAACGGCATACTACTATAAGTATATAAATGATAATCAACAAAAGATTAATCACTATCACAAGAATCTTCTCAAAGATAAAATAGGGTATCATACCCTAAACTTGTATTCATAACAAGTCAATAACACATAAATTCACCAATGCACAAAAACTGATATCATATCAATGAAAATCATGAAAATTGGTGAAGCAGAAATTTCAGAAATCATCACAAGAAATCCAGAAAACACATAAAAAGGGGGAGGCCTAACACATGAACGGGAGCATGAAAACTCACCAACGCGTAAACACATGAATGAGAAGCTATCTCATGGAAGCTATCCATTAAATTTTCACACAGGAATGGCCCGAAGACCATGGGGTGCTACCCCATATATGTGATGGCGAAACATCACAAAAGCGGGGTCTAGTCTCCCTCACAGACAAAGAGACATCGCTCAATCTCTAGTCTAAATCACAAAAATGATCGTCATGATCATAAGGAAGTGTCAATTACACTAAGCCAGTAAATATATGAGTTTAGCTTCATGTCCCATAACCACTAGCTTAACTTAAATATTTACGAACAAACTGTAGATCTCCACTAGGAAATTGTCACAAAAAGGGTTCAATCAAACAAGTCCAAGAGCTAACCGACGAAGTGAACGCAAGCGTTTCATACCACTCGTTTTACTAAGTCGTTTAATTCGATTTCTCATCCGAGTGAAGTAAAGGCTTGTATATATTAGTAGATTAGAAAACGGTTTGAGAAAACGAGCTTTATATTTAAAACAGTGTTGAAATCGCTTTGATGAAAGAGTTATGATATTCACTACTAGTATTGAAGCCTTCACATTTTTGAAGTGACAAGTCACAAAACGATTGTTGAAACAAATCGCATCACAAAATTTCACATTCGAAGATGTGAGTATAGTCCAAAGGAATCAATCCCAAAACCATCAAAGTAGAAGTAGGAAGTGCGACCAGGCTTGCAGAGCGACCTAACCAAATGTAGGTCGAACGACCTACTGATACAAAGGCGAGCGACCTAACTGGTAGAGTGGTCCAGCGACCTAACAGGTTGCGACTTAATAAGGTATCAGGGTCGAGCGACTTAAAGAAGTCAAGGCCATGCGACCTAACAACATTAAGGTGCGAGCGACCTAGCGACTTAACAAAGCCACGCGATCTAGGATGAAACAGGTCTAACGACCTAACAAGGTTGAGGCCATACGACCTACGACCTAACTGTCCAAACGACCTAAGGGGATGTGTCGAGCGACCTAACAGAAGCAGGTCTAACGACCTAAAATCGGAGGCCAAGCGACCTAAAGCATAATAAGGTCTAACGACCTAAAGGATTGGGTCGAGCGACCTAAGCATGGTGCGACCAAAGGGGTACGCGACCTAAGGGGTACTCGACCTAAGGGGTACGCGACCTAAGGACACGCGACCTAGGTGTAAAAGGGTCGAGCGACTTAATGCCTTCATCAAGACCGAGCGACCTAATTAATGGTACGCGACCTAAAGGCTTGCGACCTAAAGCAAGGCCGACCTAAATGAGACATGGGCCAACGACCTAGCGAGATAAATGAAGCAGGGCGACCTACGACCTAAGTGCAGAGCGACCTACGACCTAAGTGTCGTGCGACCTAAGGCAAGGCCGACCTAAAAGCGAACGAGCTAAATGCACAGGGACGTCTTCTCCGAGTCAGATCGACCTAAACCCAGTAATTTTGCCAAAAATGCTACAAATCGGAGTTTTTCACCAATTCAATCCAAATCGAATGCATATGAACATGCTAAAGAGATAGGGAACCATTTCCAACAACCCAATGACGATTAAAGGCAAGATGTGAGATTAAAAATCTCACCTTTTCACTAAAATGGATGAAGATGGAGATTGAAAGCAAGGAGAAGCAATCCAAAGCTTGAATCCACTATCTTCTTCTTGAATTTGGAGTTGAATGTTGGATTTGCAATTGAATTTGAGTTTGGAGTTTTAATTTCCACTTCCCACCACCATTTTTTGATGAAGCTCGAATGTTAAAACAAATGGTGAATGAAGTGAGGAAGAGGGTTGGGCTGAACTAAAGAAGGTGCAGTCCAAACCAAAGTCAGAAGCGGGAAAAAGTAGCGAGAATTTCACTAACTCCAAACATATCGAAGTTTACACTCAAAAAGATCGCAAACGTCATTTTGAACTCAATGAAGGTGGTCTCGAGTCCTAATTTGACTGTATGCAAAAAGTAGCTTTTTGGACTAACATCCGACTAACGATAAAATATTTAAATAAAATGTTTAAATATAAAATCAATAAATATGCGGGTTATTACAAGTATACCCGTAGTTATAGTATTTCAAAATAATATTTTATATTTCAAAAATTTAATATCATTTCAAATCCAAATCTTTATCAAAATAAAGATTTAATCATTTACAAACCATTTCAATATATTTAAATATCATATCCTTTCAAAACTTCCTTTCAAATCATTATTTGAATTCAAATTCAATTATCAAATTTAATACCCTTTAAAATTCCAAAATATCATTCATTTATTATCTTATCAAATCACCCTTTAAATAGTTTTCCATTTAAACCATTTAAAAGTGAAATTATTATTCTTTCAAATCAAGTATTCAATTTCCAAAGTTTCAAATCATTCTGAGTTCATTTACTTGGTCAAAATCCATAAACATTGAAAATTTCAGCCTTTCACAGCATTTAGAAAAGGCTGTTATAAGTTATATTTGAAAACATTTTATTTCAGCAAAGACATCACTTTAGAACTGCTGTTATATCTCATTTTAGTTGAAATTTAGTTTAAAACAGCAAAGACAGCATTTCCAGAAATATTGTAATAGCTCAGGTTCAAAAACAAGGGTTTTACTTAATTTTAGCAAAGACAGCAGGCAGCTACAGCAGTTTACTAAACTGCTGTAATAGCCCTTTATTAAGTTCTTTAGCCTTTACATTTACTACCGCAACTACAACATTTCAGAAATGTTGTAATAGCCTCTTTTTACTAAGTTTTAGTTCAATTCTGAAATCATAGCATTTCTGAATGCTATTAAAAGTATATTTCAGATTTTAGTGTATTTCCAGCCAATAATAAAATTCATTTTAAACCCTTTTTACATTATAAAAAATCATGTTTTAACATTTAAAAATGTTTATATAATATATCATTTAACACATGATTTTTATTAAATAAATCTGTTATAGTTAAATCAAATTTCAATGAATTATTTAACAAATTCAAGTGTAAATTTCTTTTCTTCACATTTTTAATAAATAAACTTAACACTTAAATTTTATTTCCATTCTCCAATAAATTTCAAATTTCCATTTTTATTTTTCATTTTTATTTATATAACTTATTTTCTCATTTAACCAAAATTCCAAAATTTTCTAACTTAAGTTATATTTTCAAAAATTCCATTTATATTCATTTTCAACATTTTTAACTTATAGAAAAATTCCTAATTTCACTATATAAACTTATAAAAAAATTCAATTCAAACCAAATTTTCATATTTTTACACTTATAGAAATTATTTAAACATTTTTCAAAACCTTAAAAATAACCACGGGCCTGTATATGGTTTTCTAGCCTAATTCAAGTGATACGAATAATATATCATTTCAATCAATAATAAAAAAAATCCGGGTTTCATCATTTCAAACCCGCAATCCCAAGTAAAATAAAATTAAAAAAAATCGTTCAGGCCTATCATTTCAGCCCATAACGATTTTTCCCTATTCCAAAGTCCGTTCGGGTATGTATCATTTCAACCCATAGTGATCTAATCTATAGGGAACTTGCAGTGTGATAAACAGATATAAATGAACAGTTTAACAACATATATTAGTAATAGATGAGATGACAGGAAAATAAACAGGTTAACATCATATAATTAATAATCAAAGGCAGTTATAACATATCATAATATTCTACACATTCAGTTGTTGTCGCTTCACATTTGTATAAGTATAAAATGTCGTGTGAGATTTACTCACCTCTTTTGCTGGAGATGCAAGTTCAAATGACACAACACAAACCAAAACACAATGACAAAGCTATGAACTTGAGTGGAGAGCGAGATCCAAGTTATAGATCTTGTGTTACAACCCAAAACAAAACCAAAACAATAGTTAAAAATCAATACGATTGAATTTGAATAACTTTGAAACAAAAAGCGATTTGAATACGAAACTTTTTGCCTTTCTTTCTCTACTTGTTTTCATGGCCTAGGGGATCAATTAGGTCAGGTTTGTACTTGGTTTGGATCAGGTATGGGTCTGGAAAAGGTAAGGCTACAAGGTAGAACATGATGGAGGAAGTTACAACATAGGGTAAGTGAAGGGTTTCTAGGCAAATAGGTGGAAAATGGTCCAAACTACGGCTCGACCATGGGCAATTTGGTTCGACCAGAGGGTGTACATCTCAGGTCAGTAGCTGGAGTGATGAGATAGGGTCTGGACAAGGTGGTGGTGGCGGCCAAAGGTGGTGGTGGTGGTGGAAAATGAAGGGTATGGTCAAGGGGAGCTCAGCTAGCATTGTTTTTAAGGCATTGTTTGCATTTTGGTGGAGTTTCAACTTTGGGATGGCCATAGCCTGGTAGGTCGGAGGAGATGGAGGTGTTTGCAGCTGAGAATGATGGTGGTGGAGGTGGTGGTGATGGAGGAGCAAGTGGCTGAGCTATATAGGTGAAGCAAATGCAAATAGAATAAGAAAACAAGGAAGAAATTGAGTAGAAAAGGAGAAGAACATTACCAACTTTTGTTCAGATGATGGAGGCCGAAGTTTTTAGGGTTGAGAAGTTTTTCTTTACGTGAAAATGAAGTGGGTATGCGGCTAAAAGAATGAGATAAGGATCGTCCAAAATGAATGCAAGAGTTAGGAAATGAAAAGGTGAGAAAACAAAGAGTCTTAAGCAAATAAAAGGTCACAAACCTTTCAAATTTCTATTATTTCTTTTTGCAAATTTAAATACATGTAAAATACTGATAAATAAAGAAAAAACTCAGAAAAATAAAAATATAAATGTATAAAATAAATAATTAAATTTTAATTAAATAGAATTAAATTAAGAAAATAGCTAAAAATGCAAACTAGGCTTTAAAAATTTGAAATAAATTCCATAAGCTTTGGAAAAAATTTATAATCACTTTAAAAATATTTAAAAGGCAAAATAAATATAATATAACATACATATACAAATTAGAATAAGATATGTCAAATAAAAATATCATTTATATAAATTAAAATAAATAATATTGTTAAATAACTCAATATACACACAATATTGAAAACAATATAACTTTCACAATTTAAATCCAATTTCAATGAAACGAAAAGCAGTATTCTTGAAATTAAATCTATTTTCATAATAAAAGATAAAATTCAATAATTAAAATATTTAAATTTAAATTTAAAAGTCAAAGTTTGACCATATTGACCAAAATTCACAGTTCTGGAAAATACTCTATTTATTTATGTTTGGAATTTTAATTCACATACAAATCAATATTTATATTTAAAATAACAAAAATTATCCATTTAAATAAATAAAATAAAGTTTCTAAATCAGGAAATTCAATTTAAAATAATTAAAATAATCACAAAATACAGGGTTGTTACACTCTCCCACACTCAAATCTTTTCGTCTTCGAAAAGGAATGAGGTACGGAAAACACAGAAAAAATAGAATGGAATAGGATTAAGACAAGATGACAAGAAGATTAAAATTATACCTGATAACCGTTGTTACAGGTAAGTTTAACTAGGTGGAGAATAGGAATAGCTAGAAGGGAAAATAGGATGAAAGACAAGGATGAGTCATTAATTAAAATTGTTGGTTAAAGAGGTAAAAATATTTAAAACACTTTAAAATCCTTTAGAAAGGAAATAACTGATCAAAGTATCCTTTATATAATATTTTATCAAAATACTTTTATAACTTGATGTCTTAACAAGTTTATCCTCGTTCCTGCAGACTCTGGTAGTGCGTTGATCAGGCGCAAAGCTAGAATTCTCCAAGTACTTAGTAGACTTGTTTCAACACCCAGTGAAAATACTGGAAAACTTTTAAAAATGGATATGGAAAGTACAATCCAAAAAAAAAAAAACATGTCGATCATGGATCGCGGATACACAATGGTTACGCCTGGATCCCCTAGGAAACATCTGTACCTATAGGCCGGCCCCCAACCATGCGATTACACCATGAAGACTGGTAGTACTACAGATACACAATGGTTACGCCTGGGTCTCCAAGGAAACATCCGTACCCTAGGCTCTCGCAGCTATTGCTGATTACGCTACCAAGCAACCCAATAGATCGCAGATACGCAATGGTTACGCCTGGATCTCCCAGGAAACATCCGTACCCGTAGGCCGCCCCCAACCCTGCGATTACGCCATGAAGTCGTGCTCGTAAGACCATGGAGATTGCCATGGAATTGGATGGAAACTCGAGTTTCATATCCGGAAAATCAAAAATCAGAGAAATATCGATAGAATGAATCCACAATATGGCCACAAAGTGGATATCAAGCAGAAGGCACTTTCCATATCTTTACTTCGAAAATATGTATCATATAGTACCTTTTCAAATCACTTTCAAATATCATACTTATATAAAGTCCATTATATATAAGATTTCATTTTCAAATCAAATACTTTCCAAAATCAATAGTATATCAAATCACACTTATATAGACTTCAATTATATAAGATTTCACTTTTCAAATTAAGTACCTTTTCAAATCCATAGTTTTCGAATCAACATCATACTTATGCAAACAAAATTTTATATATGTTCGATAACTTCCAAATCAAGTATTTAGTAACACAAGGTTCTCAATTTCAATTTGTTTCTATATCAATACAGTTTCCAAAATCATAAGTTTAGAAAATAATCCAAATTTCTAAATCAACAAAATTTAAGTCAACCAATTCATTTCCAAAATCAATGGTTTTCAAAATCATCTTATATTTACATAAGGTCCATCTTATATCAGAAATCAAAAATTTTAAAAATAAATTTTGCTGCATGAAGAGCCATGTGGGATTGAACATCTTTGCTCACTAAAAGATTTTTTTAGAATAGTTTTGTATATAAAATGGTTTGTAAAATAGTTTGTATGTAAAATAGAATAAAACAGTTTGTTTAAGAAGAATAAAAGAAAAATAGTTTTGAAAAATGATTTTAAATTGATAGTAGTATTTCATAAAAGAAAAATTCCAATTAAATTACAAAGATATCCAACCCAACAACTTCCAATTTCAGCGCCAAGTATATCAATGATATTAGAATATAAGATCAGTGATATTACTATAAAGCAGTTTTTATATATATAAGTTATATATATATATATATATATTATTTGAATATAAAGGTTAGTTTGTATGTAACGACCCGCCATTTTGGACCATTCGCATCCATTATAAGTGTATAGGTAGACACTCATGCCGTAGTTGAATTGCTCAAAATACCGCGTTGTTAATTTAAATTTGGCAAAACTGAACATATACAGTAAATAAATAATCACAGATCACAGACACAGAGTAATAAGTGCAGCGGAAATAAAAGAGATAGTAGTTCATGAAGCTACTATATAAATATATAAGTTACATCAGAGTTAAACCAGATACAACGGAAGAGTAATATGATACATCAGATACAAAGCAGAATACATCACTGGAATCATCGAATATCTGAAAGCTGGATAGATAGCTGGATCTCCAAGCGAAGCTCCAACTCCAAAGGTGAGTCTCGAAAGCTGAACCACTCAGTCTGACCCGAGCGTAAAGCAAAAACACAAGACAATCGAGTCAGGATTAACATTCTTATATTAATAAATCCAACTCAAGTGAAATAGCAATTGAAATACAAGTAACTCAAAGGATGTTTGAAATAACCATCCTTTAAGGATCCGTTAAACTATCTACTATGTAGTAGTGTACGATAAGTAGATAATGTCTATCAGTAATATAAAGATATCAAAATAGCGTTAAGTCATGGCCCATTCCACCCTTAACACATTTTTATTCCCACAAGCATATACAAGACCGTAGTTTCCCCAAAACCGGAAGTCACCAAAGGGCAATCCATATACTCAAGGTACAAAACAAATTCGTAGTGGTCGCGCATAAATGGAATACAAGTATGACAAGGCACATGAGGCTATACCCAAGGTAGTGATACTACCGTTCGCCTGATCCGGACTGGTGAGAACGCAACGCCGCAGCGCCCGCAACACCGTGAAACAACACTCCCAAAATCAAGGGTGCACCAATCGACAACAAGTATAAGTAGTTCGAAGAAGTGTGTCCACTTGAGGTATCAATCCTCCATTGGCCCGGCACAGCTCCTGTTTTAGTCATTTCCAATTTGACACAAGTGTCAAGGCTATCCATTATCGTTCTCTTTCTTCAGTCAACACGAACACCATTCCAACCACTTCATTCTGGATCATCACTCCGCGTATAGTTATTAAAGTGGTTTTCGGTTTAGATAGAGAGTATATCCATAACCGAATTCCGATCTCTTTAATAACTTTCGTAATTATTACACCGATTGGTCGTTTGTTTATTTCAAAACCAAATCAATTTCAATTTCAATTTCAATTCGTAAATCAACATTTCATTTCTCTTTCGAAATCAATTTCCAAAATTTTCGTTTCAAAACTTCCAAATTACCATTTCAAAATCTTATAATTCAATTTCAATTTCGATTTGAACAATTCAAATATTGATTCAAGTTCGTATATAAGTTTCATTTCGAAATCATTTAAATTAATTTAATTTAACAGTTAAATCAATTTAAATTCATTTATCGATTTCATTCAATATTCGTTAAGTTACTTTATCATTCAAAACAATTTCTATTAAATTTCCAATTCATTAAATCCATTATTTAAATTCAACTTCCTTATATCAAAACTTACAAATTGAATTTAAATTAAATTCATCAAATCAAATCCTTTAATTTTCAAGTCTTACATTTATTTCAATAAATCACATTTTATTTCTTGTTAAAGAAATTCAATTTCACTTATTTACTTACTTAAATAATTTTCCAAACTTAATTAATAAAGAAACTCAATTTCAGTTATTTAAGAAGTTCAATTCCACTTAATAAAGAATTCAATTTTATTTAACTATTAAATAATTCAATCTTATTTAATTATTAAATAATTTCAAACTTAATTATTAAAAATTTCAAACTTAATTATTAAAAATTCAAACTTAATTCAATCATTTCTCAAATTAAACATCGTTCTTTCATCAATTTCATTTTTAATATTTTGTTTCAGATTATTAAATATTAACATTTTCTTCCATTAAAAATTCAAATTTCAACTTCATTTCAAAACCATATTATTTATTCAAATAAAACCTTCATTTTATTTTTAAATCAAATTATTGACCAATCGGGTTTTATTTAATTTTCTTTCCTAGGTCAAAGTTCAATTTGGGTATTTATCATTTCAACCCGATTCCAATTCAATTCAAAAATCAAAGCATAACAAAGGGAACTTGCAGTGTGATAACTGGGATGGTGTCAAAGTAAATAAACAAGCAATAACAACAAACAATAACAATCCAATAATCAATTCAAATAATCCCGAAATAACCGTATTAATTCGCATTGTTATTTGTACGAATTAATATAATTATTTCTAGAATCTACACTATCATTTCATGTAGATTAAAGATTTTACCTTACGGTTTTTCACTTGTCATCTATTTACAATTTCATACACCATCAGTTTAAACAACATACAATTGATGGTTCAAGGTGTAGTTAAACAATCCTACGTGTCAATAAATTTTAACAGTTAAAGGGGTCATATTATACAAATGTCATTTAACCAAATTTTACACATATATCAAATCTAACTATCCTACGTCAATTTCAATTTCAAATTATTCACTTACATCATTAACAATTTAACGTCCAATATAAACATCACAATCAATAAATTATCAGCCAAACTGTATTATCATCGCATAAATAATTAACAGATAATGGTGTCAGATGTCACAGGTGAACTGATACAGGTAATAGCATATAAAACAGTGTAATTAACTAACAGCAGCATATTTCAATTGTCGTTTCAATTGAAATCAAATCTAATAAATAAAAGAACGTTAATCGTGAGTGATTGCTCACCTTTCGAGGCTAGAGAAATTTGACAATGAAACGAGTCACGAATCCAAGCACGAATTTTACAGCAATTTGGATTGTCATGAATTTGACGTTCAAAACTGACGACAATGAATTGATGAAGTCGAGTTAGAGCTGGATCGATAAAGATAAATGGTATGAGTGGACTGATATAGATATAGATATATAACCATATATATTCCAATTCCAAGCCTATATTAAATTAAATATATTTTCTCTTATAAAATCGTACAGATTATAAAGTTTAACAAAAATAACTTCTCAAATTATAAACAATACCACTACCATCCGCGCTATATACTAGAGAACTAAATATGGTCGGTCAAACCCCAGCTGTTGTTACCTTCTTATAGACAAACTTACATATTAACATTTCAGATCTGCATACATTAGGAAATCACAACCATAATTTAACGTTTTAAAACCTGTATATGTATATTTCAAGATCAAAGACACCTATTGATAAATTAAAAATAAAATACATACCTATATTTTTTAAAATCAATCTTTTATTATAAAACTCAGTACAAACAAGATTTATTATTACACATATCGCATATATGAGCTTACATTTTATACAAGTATATAACTCAGTATACAAGCAATATATTCCAACTCACGTTATAAACCAGAAATATGCGAAAACATGTTGGAAAACAAAGTATACATATACGTGTATACGTGTATAACAACCAAACCTGTACCTATCCTTTATCAACTAACATATAACATGCCGAAACTTACATATACAACTACCAGATTTTAAATAATCCAATTCTACAAACAAATTATATATATAGATGTAATGAGCTACAGAATGCTTTCGTTATATATATATATATATAACAGAAACTTGATACATAACTAAACCCCTATACGTGCAAAACTGGAGACATATTCGACCTATACTTTTATATATATATATATTAATAATGTAAAAGTCAAACGTAAATAAAAATGTTAGCATACTCAAATCATAATATAAAAACTGATACGTATCTCAATATATATACATAAACTAACGTATCAAACTTTTCAAACCCACCTGTACACTTTACTCATATATGTTTCAAAGCTATTCTGCAAAACAATTTAGGCCACTATCCACTTGAATGTACAGGTGCCTCACCTTTATAAATACCCTACTGTAAGACTTTTAAACATATGAACTTTTACGTATATATATACATTATTATTTTTTTCGCACATACATAAACCTTTAAAACACTATTATGTCTTCAAACACAAACTGTTTATAGTATATACGTAAAATTATCAGATCTAAAATGTAAAATAGATTTGTCAAAACAAAACAAGATTTCGAAGAACTATATATATGCAAATTACCCAAAATAACAAAGTAGAGGCTGGTCGAAGCGGGATTTGCACGGTTGAGATATAAGCGAGACGCAGGCAAAGAAGATGAGGATCGGAACGAAGTGGCAGGGCTCGATTTGTTGCTGTCGTTGGTTTTGGCGGAGAAGATAAAGGCGATGGGTCGAGACCGGATCTGGTCGTGGCGGAGATGAGGCAGTGGGCCGGAGGAGATGGACACGGTATGGAAACATGGTTCAAACGGTGAAGGAGCTGATGGCTACGCTAACACTCGGCGAACGGTGAAGGCGTAGGCAGGGGAGGAGCACGAGGCCGGAGTAGCTGCTGCCGAGATTTTGGGTGGAGGAACGAAGTGGGTGATGGGCTCGGTGAGGCTGCTGCACGTGAGACTTGGGGTTGGAGGGAAGTGGTTGCAGACATTGGTGGCAGAGAGGGGGCAACAATGTGGAGGGGAGTTTCAATGAACAGGCAAGGCCAAGTGGCCAACTTGCACGTGAAATGGTGGAGAGGAGAACTGTTATATGTCTTTGTATATCCAACCTTCTTTTCAAAAGCAAACGAATAGGCATACCACAAATGAGAATAGTGGCAGCAATAATGGAGTGAACGGTAGGAATAAGAATAGTAATAGTCAGTATTGAATTTTCTAGGAAATATAAAAGAGAGCTGGCCGTTGTTTTGAACCGGTGTGAAATGAATAGTCTCATCCAAAGCCAAAAGATTTTTAAACCGGTACCAATATGAAATCATTTTCCGCGGATTCTGTTACGTATCGGACTTCAAAATACAAAATTGAGTATTCCACAGAGATCAGCACGACGAGACGATCACAACGGTATACAGATATCAGTGGTACGATCATCCGATAAAAATCGATATCGGTACCAGAATGCTGCTATTTTGCAGAAAATAAGAACGACGGAGCAATAGATGTCCGAATTTGGAAAAATGACGAACTGACATCTTGCTCAGAAGATGGTTTAGAATTTTTCTATGTAAAAATATTTTGGTTTTGAAAACGTTTTATTTCCAACGCTTTTTAACTGATTAAATTGAAGCGAATTTACGCGCGAAATAAACTTTCGTATTTTCGGACGAAAATTTACCCATTGCTATGTTTAACTAGACGTATTTCAAATAACAAATTTATATTTCAAAATTTTATCGTTTAAAATTTAATAAAATTTCAACTAATTACGTTATTAAAACAGTTGAAATTTTACGGGTCGTTACATTCTCCCCCACTCAAAACTTTTCGTCCCCGAAAAGGAACGAGGTAGGAGAATAGAAATAAGCAGAAAGAAAAAAAGATTTGAAATACAAAATAACAATTAATTTAAACCATATAAATTCAATTTTAAATTTATTGATATTCAATAATTGATTTAATCCATTTGATTTCACTAAAATCAATCTCAACTATTCTAAATTCATTATCTTATTATCCAATTATCTTCAATTTACAATTTCTAAAACCATAAATTTGAATAGTCTTTTATTATAATCATATTTTTTCAGTAATTTAAATTCTTCTTTATTCCAAATTATTGTTAAGTTTATTTCACTTAATATATCTTATTACATATATTTAAACCATATAAATTAATTTAAACCATAAAAGTTTCGATTTTAATTAATTTACATCTATTAATTTCTTTTAAATTCACGGTATTTTCATATGTTGATCAAATTTCAATTTATTAATTCTTTCAAAACAAATTTATTAATTTTTCTCAAAACAATTTATTCCATTATTAACTGAGTTTACTTATTATCCTATCTAATTCTATTAACATCTTTATAATCAAAATTTAGTGTATATCATTTATTATAAACACTCAAATTTTATTTATAAATTCAACTTAACTTATATATTATCCAATTATATATTCAACTTCTGAATGACTTAGGTAAGTTGTATGAGAATGCAGTTGAACAATATACAAATAAATTTTCCCAATTCAATTATTCAAGTTTAAATATTAATTCCAAATTTTGGTTTTATTTATAATTAAAATCATCCTTTAACAAAATTTAAGAATTAGATTCCCGATTTACTTTAAACAATTTAGAGATATATAATATATTTATCAAATCAAATTAAATTTTAAAATAAGATACCTATATATATGTAAATCAATATATACTGAAGAAATTCAAATCAAAATATTTTTCAAAACAAAACCGTAGCAAAGCTACAGAATAGTATCTCCACTTCGAAACTCGAAAATGAACGTCGATGATGCGGCCGCCATCACCGAAATTATTTTCCAGCGACAAAGAGAATAGCACTGATTTCAATATTTTAAAATTCTTTGAAAACGGTTTCTATTTGAAAATACTTTAAATAATATACATTAGAATACTTTAGAAACAAATTATAGTCAAAATACCTTTAAATAATGTGCATTTTAAACCTTTAAAATCATAGTTCGAAAATCATTGGAAATTAAATTCTCAAATTTCTGAATTAAATTCATTTCAAATTCCAAATCAATTTATAAACCGTATTTATAAATTTATTTAGAACAATAAATGATAATCAAATATTATCATTTCAAACAACAATTTAATTTACCTATTAAATTCCAGAAAATTTTTACTTATATTTTCACAATATAATCAAACAAATTTATTTCATTTTCCAAATTTGAAAATAATATTGTGTCAGTTTGCTCTGTTCAAGTGTTTTGGAAATCCTATCGATAGCGTTGATCAGACGAATCGATCGGAAACCCAAATCAACATCAACAACTCAAACAACACGATATATTTTAAAACATTTTAAATATTAATTTACAAATACACTTCCTCGCTCGACGATACAATAATAGATTTCAAAACATGTATAGCGATTCAAATTTGATGGAAATCAAATCAAAGAGAATTTTGATTCGAAGATAGGTTTGAAACAAAGATAAGACAATTAAATAACAAGATAGGAAGATGAATAAATTTATATACATCGTGGGCAACCTTAACCGGGTCGACCGTGACTTCAAGAATAAGATCAATGTAGAATTCCGAGGCAAACCGACATTCGATCTCAAGAAATAGAATTCAGGTATAGTAGGAGATAGATAGCATCGTAAACCGAGGATACATAAATCTCCGGTAAATCGATGCCTATTATAAAGGAGTTTTGCTCCTTTACGAATCATTCGAAGATTGGCGAGACCGCCGATCTATTATAGATAATATTCATAATGGAGTTATGGGGTGCTCCAGGATTGAAAGAAGACGAACAGTGAAGGACACGAATGAATTTCGGAACCGAGGGGAACGTTTCTAAATTCAAGGAATTGAGTCAAAGGAAGAGATTGAAACTCGAATGAGAGTGATTCTGTAAATACATTTACCATATATGTTGAGTTTTGCCTAGAGCTACCAAAGCTCTGATACCAACTGTAACGACCCGCCATTTTGGACCATTCGCATCCATTATAAGTGTATAGGTAGACACTCATGCCGGAGTTGAATTGCTCAAAATACCGCGTTGTTAATTTAAATTTGGCAAAACTGAACATATACAGTAAATAAATAATCACAGATCACAGACACAGAGTAATAAGTGCAGCGGAAATAAAAGAGATAGTAGTTCATGAAGCTACTATATAAATATATAAGTTACATCAGAGTTAAACCAGATACAACGGAAGAGTAATATGATACATCAGATACAAAGCAGAATACATCACTGGAATCATCGAATATCTGAAAGCTGGATAGATAGCTGGATCTCCAAGCGAAGCTCCAACTCCAAAGGTGAGTCTCGAAAGCTGAACCACTCAGTCTGACCCGAGCGTAAAGCAAAAACACAAGACACTCGAGTCAGGATTAACATTCTTATATTAATAAATCCAACTCAAGTGAAATAGCAATTGAAATACAAGTAACTCAAAGGATGTTTGGAATAACCATCCTTTAAGGATCCGTTAAACTATCTACTATGTAGTAGTGTACGATAAGTAGATAATGTCTATCAGTAATATAAAGATATCAAAATAGCGTTAAGTCATGGCCCATTCCACCCTTAACACATTTTTATTCCCACAAGCATATACAAGACCGTAGTTTCCCCAAAACCGGAAGTCACCAGAGGGCAATCCATATACTCAAGGTACAAAACAAATTCATAGTGGTCGCGCATAAATGGAATACAAGTATGACAAGGCACATGAGGCTATACCCAAGGTAGTGATACTACCGTTCGCCTGATCCGGACTGGTGAGAACGCAACGCCGCAGCGCCCGCAACACCGTGAAACAACACTCCCAAAATCAAGGGTGCACCAATCGACAACAAGTATAAGTAGTTCGAAGAAGTGTGTCCACTTGAGGTATCAATCCTCCATTGGCCCGGCACAGCTCCTGTTTTAGTCATTTCCAATTTGACACAAGTGTCAAGGCTATCCATTATCGTTCTCTTTCTTCAGTCAACACGAACACCATTCCAACCACTTCATTCTGGATCATCACTCCGCGTATAGTTATTAAAGTGGTTTTCGGTTTAGATAGAGAGTATATCCATAACCGAATTCCGATCTCTTTAATAACTTTCGTAATTATTACACCGATTGGTCGTTTGTTTATTTCAAAACCAAATCAATTTCAATTTCAATTTCAATTCGTAAATCAACATTTCATTTCTCTTTCGAAATCAATTTCCAAAATTTTCGTTTCAAAACTTCCAAATTACCATTTCAAAATCTTATAATTCAATTTCAATTTCGATTTGAACAATTCAAATATTGATTCAAGTTCGTATATAAGTTTCATTTCGAAATCATTTAAATTAATTTAATTTAACAGTTAAATCAATTTAAATTCATTTATCGATTTCATTCAATATTCGTTAAGTTACTTTATCATTCAAAACAATTTCTATTAAATTTCCAATTCATTAAATCCATTATTTAAATTCAACTTCCTTATATCAAAACTTACAAATTGAATTTAAATTAAATTCATCAAATCAAATCCTTTAATTTTCAAGTCTTACATTTATTTCAATAAATCACATTTTATTTCTTGTTAAAGAAATTCAATTTCACTTATTTACTTACTTAAATAATTTTCCAAACTTAATTAATAAAGAAACTCAATTTCAGTTATTTAAGAAGTTCAATTCCACTTAATAAAGAATTCAATTTTATTTAACTATTAAATAATTCAATCTTATTTAATTATTAAATAATTTCAAACTTAATTATTAAAAATTTCAAACTTAATTATTAAAAATTCAAACTTAATTCAATCATTTCTCAAATTAAACATCGTTCTTTCATCAATTTCATTTTTAATATTTTGTTTCAGATTATTAAATATTAACATTTTCTTCCATTAAAAATTCAAATTTCAACTTCATTTCAAAACCATATTATTTATTCAAATAAAACCTTCATTTTATTTTTAAATCAAATTATTGACCAATCGGGTTTTATTTAATTTTCTTTCCTAGGTCAAAGTTCAATTTGGGTATTTATCATTTCAACCCGATTCCAATTCAATTCAAAAATCAAAGCATAACAAAGGGAACTTGCAGTGTGATAACTGGGATGGTGTCAAAGTAAATAAACAAGCAATAACAACAAACAATAAAAATCCAATAATCAATTCAAATAATCCCGAAATAACCGTATTAATTCGCATTGTTATTTGTACGAATTAATATAATTATTTCTAGAATCTACACTATCATTTCATGTAGATTAAAGATTTTACCTTACGGTTTTTCACTTGTCATCTATTTACAATTTCATACACCATCAGTTTAAACAACATACAATTGATGGTTCAAGGTGTAGTTAAACAATCCTACGTGTCAATAAATTTTAACAGTTAAAGGGGTCATATTATACAAATGTCATTTAACCAAATTTTACACATATATCAAATCTAACTATCCTACGTCAATTTCAATTTCAAATTATTCACTTACATCATTAACAATTTAACGTCCAATATAAACATCACAATCAATAAATTATCAGCCAAACTGTATTATCATCGCATAAATAATTAACAGATAATGGTGTCAGATGTCACAGGTGAACTGATACAGGTAATAGCATATAAAACAGTGTAATTAACTAACAGCAGCATATTTCAATTGTCGTTTCAATTGAAATCAAATCTAATAAATAAAAGAACGTTAATCGTGAGTGATTGCTCACCTTTCGAGGCTAGAGAAATTTGACAATGAAACGAGTCACGAATCCAAGCACGAATTTTACAGCAATTTGGATTGTCATGAATTTGACGTTCAAAACTGACGACAATGAATTGATGAAGTCGAGTTAGAGCTGGATCGATAAAGATAAATGGTATGAGTGGACTGATATAGATATAGATATATAACCATATATATTCCAATTCCAAGCCTATATTAAATTAAATATATTTTCTCTTATAAAATCGTACAGATTATAAAGTTTAACAAAAATAACTTCTCAAATTATAAACAATACCACTACCATCCGCGCTATATACTAGAGAACTAAATATGGTCGGTCAAAACCCAGCTGTTGTTACCTTCTTATAGACAAACTTACATATTAACATTTCAGATCTGCATACATTAGGAAATCACAACCATAATTTAACGTTTTAAAACCTATATATGTATATTTCAAGATCAAAGACACCTATTGATAAATTAAAAATAAAATACATACCTATATTTTTTAAAATCAATCTTTTATTATAAAACTCAGTACAAACAAGATTTATTATTACACATATCGCATATATGAGCTTACATTTTATACAAGTATATAACTCAGTATACAAGCAATATATTCCAACTCACGTTATAAACCAGAAATATGCGAAAACATGTTGGAAAACAAAGTATACATATACGTGTATACGTGTATAACAACCAAACCTGTACCTATCCTTTATCAACTAACATATAGCATGCCGAAACTTACATATACAACTACCAGATTTTAAATAATCCAATTCTACAAACAAATTATATATATAGATGTAATGAGCTACAGAATGCTTTCGTTATATATATATATATAACAGAAACTTGATACATAACTAAACCCCTATACGTGCAAAACTGGATACATATTCGACCTATACTTTTATATATATATATTAATAATATAAAAGTCAAACGTAAATAAAAATGTTAGCATACTCAAATCATAATATAAAAACTGATACGTATCTCAATATATATACATAAACTAACGTATCAAACTTTTCAAACCCACCTGTACACTTTACTCATATATGTTTCAAAGCTATTCTGCAAAACAATTTAGGCCACTATCCACTTGAATGTACAGGTGCCTCACCTTTATAAATACCCTACTGTAAGACTTTTAAACATATGAACTTTTACGTATATATATACATTATTATTTTTTTCGCACATACATAAACCTTTAAAACACTATTATGTCTTCAAACACAAACTGTTTATAGTATATACGTAAAATTATCAGATCTAAAATGTAAAATAGATTTGTCAAAACAAAACAAGATTTCGAAGAACTATATATATGCAAATTACCCAAAATAACAAATTAGAGGCTGGTCGAAGCGGGATTTGCACGGTTGAGATATAAGCGAGACGCAGGCAAAGAAGATGAGGATCGGAACGAAGTGGCAGGGCTCGATTTGTTGTTGTCGTTGGTTTTGGCGGAGAAGATAAAGGCGATGGGTCGAGACCGGATCTGGTCGTGGCGGAGATGAGGCAGTGGGCCGGAGGAGATGGACACGGTATGGAAACATGGTTCAAACGGTGAAGGAGCTGATGGCTACGCTAACACTCGGCGAACGGTGAAGGCGTAGGCAGGGGAGGAGCACGAGGCCGGAGTAGCTGCTGCCGAGATTTTGGGTGGAGGAACGAAGTGGGTGATGGGCTCGGTGAGGCTGCTGCACGTGAGACTTGGGGTTGGAGGGAAGTGGTTGCAGACATTGGTGGCAGAGAGGGGGCAACAATGTGGAGGGGAGTTTCAATGAACAGGCAAGGCCAAGTGGCCAACTTGCACGTGAAATGGTGGAGAGGAGAACTGTTATATGTCTTTGTATATCCAACCTTCTTTTCAAAAGCAAACGAATAGGCATACCACAAATGAGAATAGTGGCAGCAATAATGGAGTGAATGGTAGGAATAAGAATAGTAATAGTCAGTATTGAATTTTCTAGGAAATATAAAAGAGAGCTGGCCGTTGTTTTGAACTGGTGTGAAATGAATAGTCTCATCCAAAGCCAAAAGATTTTTAAACCGGTACCAATATGAAATCATTTTCCGCGGATTCTGTTACGTATCGGACTTCAAAATACAAAATTGAGTATTCCACAGAGATCAGCACGACGAGACGATCAGAACGGTATACAGATATCAGTGGTACGATCATCCGATAAAAATCGATATCGGTACCAGAATGCTGCTATTTTGCAGAAAATAAGAACGACGGAGCAATAGATGTCCGAATTTGGAAAAATGACGAACTGACATCTTGCTCAGAAGATGGTTTAGAATTTTTCTATGTAAAAATATTTTGGTTTTGAAAACGTTTTATTTCCAACGCTTTTTAACTGATTAAATTGAAGCGAATTTACGCGCGAAATAAACTTTCGTATTTTCGGACGAAAATTTACCAGTTGCTATGTTTAACTAGACGTATTTCAAATAACAAATTTATATTTCAAAATTTTATCGTTTAAAATTTAATAAAATTTCAACTAATTACGTTATTAAAACAGTTGAAATTTTACGGGTCGTTACATTGTACGTCTATATTACTAGTTGTGCATTTTTCTACCTTGTTTAGATGGCCTGATTTTGTATTGTTTGTGTAAATATATATATGATATTTTCGAAAGATAATAATTGCTTATTAAGTATGGGTTTCTGAAAGTTTATATACATATAAATTTATATATATATAGGTAATTTTGGCTGGGTATATATATATTAGTAATGGTTTCAACGTATATTGTGTATATATATATTTGACTGTAATGTATGATTTTAGTTAAACAATGATTTTGAAATGCATATATATTTAATTTAATATATGTTTGGATCTAGAATATGTTTTATATATGTAAATAGTTATATTTAAGTTCGCTTATACCATATATCTGCAATCGATTCGGTTCTGATTTGATTCCGTCTATTCCTTATCTATCAGCTTTGTTCGTTGAATCGTGTCCATCAAGCCTTGCTTTGGAATTTCGTAGCTCATTTCATCGTCAAACTCCTCTAGCCTCGAAAGGTGAGAAATCACTCACGATTAACGTTCTTATATTTATTAAATTTGATTTCAATTGGAACGACAATTGAAATATGCTGCTATTAGCTATTTACATTGATATATATATATGCTATTATCTGTATCTATTCACATGTGACATCTGACACCATTATTTGTTATTTATCACTGATGATATATGTCTGTTACTGATTGTTATATTATTATCATTACTGTTCTCACTCTGCAAGTTCCTTGTTAGTATAGAATTCCTTATGGGTTGAAATGATACATACCCGAACAATCTTGTAGAATAGGAGAACACCGTTATGGGTTGAAATGATCAAGCGATTTTCATTGACATTGAATTTGGGATTGCGGGTTGAAAAGATATATACTCGTATATATTTAAATTACGGATTGAAATGATAAATATCCGTATCACTTGACCATAGGGTAGAGAATTATATACAGACACCGTTGGTCTATATATAAATATTTTGAAAATGATTTCTATGGTTTTGGAAAGAAATATATGGTTTTATAAATATATTGATTTTTAGATATTATATAAATGTTATTTTATATATAGTTAAATTCTTGATTTTAAGCTATGTATAAATTTGTTTTAATATAAATTAAGTTTAATAATAAAGTTTGATCTTATTAAAATATAATATGGTTGAGTATTTATTTAAATTATATTTTAATATAGAGTTTGTAATGATAAAATAAATTAAGGTTGAGAAGATATATTTGAAATTGTATTTAATTAAGAATTTATATTTAAATAAATCTATCTGAACTTATGGAATTTGGGGTTTTTAAAGGATATGATTTTATAACTTGATTTTGGTTTTAGATGATTTAAAATGAATATTTCAAGTTAAATAAATTGAAGGAAATATTTAGTGATTTGAATTTTTGACTTTTATATAAATGATATTGAATTTATTTAGTCAATATTGCAAAACTAAATAATAATGAAGTTAAATTATCAAATTTAGTTTTGGAATGGTGGAATATATAAAGCTTTGAAATATATTGAAATTGAAATGGTTTATTTAGGGTACAAATCGGTATTTGAAATCGATATAATTTGAAATGTTTAATTGAATTGAAATTGAAATTAATGATTTATGGTTGGATAAATTTGAATTTGAAATTCGAATTGATTTGAATCGATTTGTGAAAATTGAGGAAGCTATTTTATTATATAAAGTAATTTTAAAAAATATTTAAAACTATTTATATATTTTAACTTAATAAATTATTTTATTTTATAAACTATTTTATTTTATAAACTATTTTATTTTATAAACTATTTTATTTTATAAACTATTTTAAATATACTAATTATGTTAATATAAATTGTTTTAACTTATAACTATTTTATATTATTTTATAAACTATTTTTAATATATACTATTTCAATATAAACTATTTTAATATAAACTATTTTAAATATACTAATTATTTTAATATAAATTGTTTTAACTTATAACTATTTTATATAAACTATTTTATTTTACAAACTATTTTATTATATATACTATTACTAATATCTAAACTATTGAAGGGAAGTGTTATGATTTTCAAAGTGCTATGATTTCAAAATGTTGTGATTTCCGAAGTGTTTTGATTTAAAAGACTTATGATTTCGAAAGCGTTATAACTTCGGAAAGTGAAATGATTTTTGGAAATGAATATTATTTTAAGTAAGAAATGAAATCGTATTGATTTGGTTTTTGAAATGGATATGATATTTTGGTTTTGAAGTATAAACTATTTTGAAATGACCGTGGTGTTAGAATCACGTTTGGTTGTTAAAGAGACCGGGATCAGATATGGGCATACTCTATGTCGATACCGAAAACCACTTTAACAACTGTGTATGCGGTGGAGATTCCAGAATGAAGTAGGATGGTGGCGACAATCCTATATGAGGTATATACATGAACCCGACTCCCGTGAGTTGGCATAAGGTGGCTAAAACAGGAGCAATCGACGGGCTAATGATGTAGCACCTCTGATCGGACACACTCCATCGTATGCCATTCTATTACTTTGTGATTGATTTGGTGCGCACCCTTGATTCGGGAGTGTGGCTCGAGGTGGGCAATTGTTGCGGCTCTGCTTTACCACCGGCCCGGAAGTGTAATTGGTATATTGTAACAACCCGGGATTTGCATTACCAATTAATAAATAAATAAAAGTTAGGATTTTTATTTATTTTAATGAAGCATAAAAGGATTTGGAATAACAAAATTTATTTGAAAAAGGCTATTTTAATTAAATGGGAAATATGGGATTTTAAAATGAGGATAAAATGTTATTTTTGGAAAGTTAAATATTTTAGGAGAGATTTTTAAAACGGGTTTGGATAAGAAAAATGAGTTTTATAAACATATATGAACACTTAAACTAATTTTTGGAAACATGTAAATAACACTCTTCTTATTGGGTTACTAAACCTAGCCCAATAACCCACCCTAAACCTCCGCTATAAATTATCTCAAACTCTCATAACCTCATTCATTCCAACCCTAATCAAATTCCTAAAACCCTAAACCTAAAAATGGCCTCCATGCTTAGGAAAGCTCCATCCTCTATTATATTGGCTTAAGCTAGTTAAAGTAAGGGAAGATAATGCAAAAACCCTCTTGTAATCCATTTCTAACTCTCTTTAATTTCAGGAAATCATGTTGTAACTCTTGGTTTTATGTGTTTTGGTATTTTTCTAGCTCCTTGATCATCATCTCTTAGCTTTGGTTAGTGCCATATAGGTGTTTGTTCTTTTGCTTGAGAGGAATACTAGGTAAACCCTCTCCTAATCTATGTATAAGTATCTCTTAATTTCTGAAATTATTTTGTAATCCTCTTTTTTATGTGCATTTAGATTGTGAAACTCTTTGATCTTCTTTTCATTGCTTGGGAAAGAGGTAATATATGCTAGCTGAAATTATAATTAGTTTATTGCTGTTAGTAAATTAGGCATATCTCATTCATCTTAAATCAGAATTAAGATTTTCTTGAAGTTCTGGAAAGCTTATTCTGTACCCTATAACTTTTATGTTTTGTTCTTTGCCTAATTTTGAGGTTTGAATGGTTGAAATCATGCTTGTTTGTTGCTGACCTGACAACAAACTATAGGGTTGATAAAATAAAAACCTGAAATTGATTTGGCCATAAGTTACTCGTTTCTTATCCAAATCTAATAATTTTGGATGATCTGGAAAGCTTAGATTTAGCGCTAAAACTTTCATGTTTTGAGTTTCATAAAATTTCAAAGTTAATTTGGTCAAAACTGTGCATTCTTACCACTGTCCCGAGAGCACAACGACAGTGATATAAAATTTAGATCTGAGAATTGTTTTAGTCATAGAATTTTCATCTCTGGTCGGAATTTGACGATCTTGGTCATTCCGGAAAGCTTAGAAACTAAGCTACAACTTCCATTTTATTCATTTTGCCAGAATTTGAAGTTTACTATGCCAAAATTGTGGTTTTTCATCTCTGGCCAGTTAGTGCATATCTATAGGCCTTAGTCTCTTTTCTCCCGTTGTTTTCAGCGTAGAACCCCGACTTTGCGATGCCATCCCGGGCTCGTCCTTTGTCGGATTTCATCGTTTTTGGTCTCGTTAAAAAGATGAGATCGAGATATTTAACCATGCAAAGTTTGGTTTAGATCTGGGTGCATTAGATACTTCGTTTCTATTGCCGAAGTAGCACCCAGAAACTGTTTTACAATAGTGATCATTTTCAGTTATCGTCGGACCAACTTTGAAACATTGTCGTTTCTTCGTTTCAAGTCAAAACCAAACGATTCTTATTGCATATCAAAGTAGGAGTACTTTACTATGCTCCTGCAAATTTTCATCAAGATCTGAGTTCATGTGACCCTTCGACCATGTCGTCGAAGTGGGACCTTTACACTGTTTTGACACAGTAAAGTTTTATGATTTTTGTCCGACTTTGAGACGACGCTGTTTCTTCGTTTCAAGTTGGAATTTCCCAATTCTTTTTGTGGTTTGGAGCAGGGATGTTGGACTATAAGCCTACCTATTTTCATGCCATTCGGATTCAGTTTGCTGGTCCGAATAATTTTCCGAACTTGGGTTCGCGTCATTTTTGGACTATTTTCCAACACTTAGAATATTTTCAGTGATTTGCTGGTTTTATTGATTTCTTTGAGATTTGTCTCTAGATTTCGTACACGGGTTTTATGAATTATTTTCAAAGGATTTTTCACTCCTAAATGGCTTTCGAAATTATTATATAATATTATTTATAATTATTAAATTAATTACTCCATAATAGGAGAGTTTTCAAAAGCCGTTTTAAAGTGATTTCAAAATCAATTATAAATCCGTTTCGCACCATTATTTTCTATAATAAAAATCTCACACTCACTTTTTAGCACGTCGAGCGAAGTGGAAAGGTGCTTAAACTGTTAGGAAATCTCCGGCCTATGGAACCGTGTGTATTTTCTTTCCGGTTAATCCCCGACCTATTCGATTGATCGTTTTGACCTTTGGGTCTAGTTTACCGATGATACGAGGTGGACTTTTTATTGTTTGGAGTGTGAGCTTGCTATTGGTTAGTAAACCGTTTAGTGCGAACGTGGGGTATGGGACTCATTGTTAACACTTTACGGGTTCCTCTCCAAGAAGTTTGTGACACATTAGCCTCTGGGCGGCCAGTACTGGACCTCTGGGTCACCACGCCTCTGGGCAACCGTCTCTGGACACCTGCTCTATGGAGCGGTTTATTTTTCGGCATGCGCCTCTGGGCCATTATCCTTCTGGGAAGGATCTCGTCGTCTCGCGCGTTCCGCATCTGTGCGAGTGATCGATCACAACTCTACAGTACTTGGCAATAACGACTCCGATCGGTGCACGTGCTATACTTGTATTATCTGATGATTTTTATATCCATTCGAGTACCGCCATTCGGTGTTGGTTCTATGGAACCATACGATGTAAGTGCGATTACCTTATGGATTCAAAGTGTCTCTGGACACTGCTTTTCTATGTTCGATTTCATTGACTTTTCAGTATATCCCCAATGTTCTTTGGAGCATCGATCTTTGCTTGGGCATTGATTACGGACTCTGGTCACTCTTGGGATTATTGCCTATGGGCAACTTTATATAGCTTTGGCTACGCCGATGATATGAGGCGATTTTATTTATTCAACTGGTGTTGATATTCTCTTTGGAGATTTTTACTGTTGATTGATGTAGGGATCGTCATTATATTCATGTGGTTCATAATACTCTTCTCTTTGGAAAAGTACTGTTTTATTTATGTACCGCATTATTATATATCTCAGTTATTACTGATTGTTTAGCTAGCCTGACCCGAGTGTTTTCGCTCGGGTCAGACCGAGTTGTTTCAGGTTAGGTCTCTGGACTTAGCTTCTGTGCTTCCGCTTGGACTATCTGCTATGCTGATAGATAGCGCTTTTATTTGTCCACTATTCCGCTACTCTGTTATTATTCAGACTTTGATATGTACATATTTTTGACTCACATGTGTGGGCAGTGGCTTTGTACCCACTTATGGTATTTGGATCTGTATTGACGATGTATTGTTCTGGGATTTTATATCTGTTATGTGATTCTGTTCTGTGATGTTTTATCATTTATTACTATGCTTGTTCTGATAGGTCTTTAGCCATTGTAATTTCGTTATAAATATTTATTGAATATGTCGAACCACTTGAAAAAAAAAATATACCATCCTTTCGACGTATTCAGTAGATAGTTATAGCTTGATTACAAATGGTCGCTTCCACTATACTCTATTCTCCGCTTTAACAGACGGTATTACTCCCGTAATACTCTTTGTTACAGTGGGTCTCAGAGTGGGGCGTTACATATATCTACCCTGGCATTGCCTAGTTGTGTCATGTCACCTACCCTAGCATGCTTTACTACGAGTTTGATTTGTGTCATACCTTTGGAGTATCCTCTGGTAGCCCCAGTTTACGGGGTATTACGGTACTGTATAGACTATTGGCACTATAAAATGTGTTAAGGGGGATATGGGTAACGCCTTAACGCTATTTTAATAGTTTACTTTACTTTAGACATTATTATAATAGCATATATTACTACATAGTAGATAGTTTAACGGATCCTTAGAGGATGGTTGTAACAACCCGCATATTTGTCGATTTTATATTTAAATATTTTATTTAAATATTTTATCGTCAATCGGATTTTAGTCCGAAAAGCTACTTTTTGCATACAGTCAAATTAGGAATCGAGACCACTTCCATTGAGTTCAAAATGACGTTTGCGACCTTTTTGAGTATAAACTTTGATATGTTTGGAGCTAGCCAAAAATTTGACCATTTTCACTTTGGGTTTGGGTTTGGGTTCAGCCATATGTCTAACTTAATACTCAAAACTGAAACCCCCTCTACTTTTCAGTTCTAAAGAGATTAATGGTGAGTGGAATGGGAAATTAAAACTCCAAACCCTAGTTTCCATTTACAAATCAAGTTCTAGCTTCAAACTAATAGAAGAAACTTTGGTAAGTCTCCTCTTCTTCTTCTCCAACTCATTCTTTTATCAATTTCAGAAATTCCTAAACCTAACTTTGGGAATGTTCTCCTTTTTTAGCATAGATTCAAGCTCATTTGGGTTGTGTTGAAGAGTGGTTGATTCTCCCTTTGCTTTCAAGCTCCTTCTTCATTGTTTTTGTGAAAAGGTGAGATTTTTATCTCACATCTTAATCTATATTTATCTTCGATTGTTAAGTATGAATTCCTAATACTTATTCTTGTGCAAATGCTTTTGGTTTGGATTGATTTGGTGAATATTCCAATTTTTAGTGTTTTGAGTTCAATTCTTTGAAAATCCTAACTTTGATGTTTTGATCATGTTTTTGGTGATGAATCGAAGAGCTTATATGGCCGGGTAGTCGATGGGCGTAAACCCTTAGTGCCGTTGCTCAACCGATTGCAATTCGGAGGGGATTGGCAGTCATTAGATAGGCATGGGAGTGCTGGTAACAGGCTCCGGTCGGCCGAACTCAGGGTCCGGTCGACCGACCTGCTACCCGAGCATTTCCCTGCCTCTGTTTTGGTAGAACTGGTAACAGGCTCCGGTCGACCGAACTTAGGGTCCGGTCGACCGACCTGCTACCCGAGAATTTCTGCCTCTGGTCCGGTCAATCGAACTCAGTGAGCCGGTTGACCGACCTGCTCCCTTTTGCCAATTATGCCTATATTGCCTATTTGTTTGAATTTCCAACTTTAATCGATTCGTTTTGTTTCCCTTTTGTTGTTATCATTTATTATCGACTTTGATGACATTTTCTTCGGGAATTTTCGGAAATATCCATTTTGATGGATTTGATATCGATTTCTTTGGAATTAATCCACGTCTTCGAATGTGAATTTTATTTGTGAATTGATTTGTTTCTACGATCGATTTTGTGACTCGTCACTTTAAAAATATAAAGGTTTTAATACTAGTAGTAAATATCAAAACCCTTTCATCAAAAAACGATTTCAACACTATATTATTACAAAGCTCTTTTCCTAAACCATTTTCCAATCTATTAGTATATACAAGCCTTTATTTCACTCGGATGAGAAATCTAATTAAACGGCTTAGCAAAACAGGTGGTATGAAACGCTTGCGTTTACTTCGTCGGTTAATTCTTGGACTTGTTCGATTGAACCCTTTTGTGACAATTTCCTAGTGAAGATCTACAGTTTGTTCGTAAATATTTAAGTTAAGCTAGTGGTTATGGGACATGAAGCTAAACTCGTATATTTACTAGCTTAGTGTAATTGACACTTCTTCATGATCATGACGATCATTTTTGTGATTTAGACTAGCGATTGAGCGATGTCTCTTTGTCTGCGAGGGAGACTAGACCCCGCTTATGTGATGTTTCTACTCACATATATGGGGTAGCACCCCATGGTCTTCGGGTCGTTCATGTGTTAAAATTTAATGGATAGCTTCCATGAGATAGATTCTCGTCATGTGTTACCCGCGTTGGTGAGTTTTCATGCTCCCGTTCATGTGATAGGCCTCCCCCCTTTTTTATGTGATTTCTGGATTTCTTGTGTTGATTTATGGAATTTGTGCTTCACCAATTTTCATGATTTTCATTGATATGATATCAGTTTTTATGCATTGGTGAATTCATGTGTCATTGACTTGTTATGAATACAAGTTTAGGGTATGATACCCTATTTTATCTTTGAGAAGATTCTTGTGATATTGATTAATCTCTTGTTGATTTCAATTACATACTTATAGTAGTATGCCATGATGGTTATTACATGTTCATGCCATGTCTTTTACTTTATACCATATCATCTGATATTTATAGCTAGACTGATCCGTTTATTATTTCCTTATAAATAATACTCGGGTCAGACCGAGATCTTACAGGTGCTTCTGCTTGACTTCTCTTCAGGATTATTCTGACTTTTGGCTAACTACATAGATTAGTAGTTTTTGGATGTACACATTTGAGATGTAGACTCTATGTTGTGTACTTATTCTTTTGTATAGCACGTGTTGCTATTCTTTTGTATTATCGTGGATCTTTCCGACCACTACTCTGATGTACACTTTTATATGTTATATATTTATTCATATCTTCTTCCGCCTTTGTGATATGGATGTCTGTGACTGATTTATGTTATGATTATTTCTATGTTTGTTTCCGAAGATTATATATAGCCACTGTGTAATAGTTTTGGGTTTGTATTGGTATGTCGGATTTCCTCCTTAAATAATATGCATTTTATTCTATCTGACATATCGGTGCTCGCACAAAGAAGTTACATGGATGGTCGCTCCTCCACAGCCTTATTCTCCGTGCTAATTGACAGCACTACATCGTAGTGTTCTTGGTTAGCGTGGGTATAGAGGTGGGGCGTCACAATGGTTATCCCAAACATCCTTTGAGTTACTTGTATTTCAGTTGATATTTCACTTGGGTTGGATTTATTGATATAAGAATGTTAATCCTGACTCGAGTGTTTTGTGTTTTGCTTTACGCTTGGGTCAGACTAAGTGGTTCAGTGTTCGAGACTCACCTTTGGAGTTGGAGCTTCGTTTGGAGATCCAGCTATCTATCCAGCTTTCAGTTATTCGGTTGATTCCAATGATGTATTCTGATCTTGTATTTGACTTTTGTATTGAGACATCTATGTATTCGAAACTTCTATTGTATCTTGTTTAACTCTGTTATATATCTATATAGTAGCTTCATGAACTACTATCCTTTTGTTTCCGCTGCATTATTTTATATTACTCTGTGTTTGTGATTCTGTGATTATTTATTTACTGTATATGTTGTTTTGCCAAATTTAAATTAACAATATGATATTTCGAGCAATTCAAATCCAACATGTATGGATGCTAATGGTTGAAAATTTCAGGCTGTTACATCGATGCTCGCTGGAAGGCAGCTGCTTCGTGCTACTCGTGCGTGCGATGGGGGGAATGGCGGCGGCAGTTTAAGTTAGGTCGATGTGGGTGCACGAAGGGTGCAAGCGCCTGGAAGTCGAGCTCGATTTTCTTGGGTTGCCTGCAACATTCGAAGGGAGGTGCGACAGCATCCTGGTGAGTTCGTTTATGGAGGCAGTGGTGAAAATAGGTTAGGGCTTGTCGTAGGGTTATGAGGTTTCGGTGGAGCTGCTGGTTTGTCTGATCGTGAACAAGGATTTGGGGACGAAGTCTAAATGCGGTTATAAAGGTAATTAATTGACTTAGTTTGTAATTGGTGAAATTAATATATATTTTAATTCGGAAATCTTGTATAACGTATAATTTTTCATACGAGGTGCATATCGAACGTAACGAGTCACATTGGATTCGAAGCAGCTAATACTACGCAATGGAATAAATTTAAAATTGGAACGAATTGCGATTAAAAATCAAAGTGAGTAAATTTCACTCATCTTGGATAATTGGTTTTATTTTAAATAGTTAAAAATTATTTATTGGTTGACTGGATGAATTGATAAATTATTATTTTCAGTTGGATGTTATATTATATATATTAGTGTATATATAGTAGTTGGATATATTTCCCGCCTATTGGAGCGGATGAGACCCTATGCGCCCCACATAATAGTGGATGACCCTATATTACCGTGATATCCCACCTCAAAGCGGGACTGGTATTTTATATTGTATAACATCTGTGGATGCAGAGAAACAGGTTGGAGGGATCCAACTGGATTCCTCAAAAATGTTGATTTGAATTTCATATATAGTGATATATGATTTGTGTGAATAATCTGATATAGATTATGTAGTCATTTGAATTATTGGATGCTATAGTAGTACTGGCCTTAATCTTGGTATTTTAAATAACATAAATATTACTTTTGGAATTTGAAAGAATTTAAAAGGAGATTTTGAATATAAAAATATTTATATCGAAATTTGGATTATTTTTACAGAAATTGATTTGGATAAAACAATAATTGATTTTGGGTTGTACTTAACTATTTGTAAAAAATATTTTAAACAAAGATTTAAAATAATTTATATAGAGGATTTTAAACAATGGATTTTAAAATGATATTTTCTAGAAAAAATATATGGAAAAGAAGTCAAAATCGATATTTCAAATAGATTTGTAAAAATAAGATGAATTTATAAAGAAATGTAATTTTATAAATGAGATTATATTTGTAAACAAGTAAAACCCAAATGTGTTTATAAATTTGTAAATGATGTTTATAAATAAGGGAAATGATATCAGTTGACAAATTGTAAATATAAATTTACATTGTGAATTTATATCGAGTTATGGAAATCATTTTTGAAAAACAAAATAGTGGAATCTATTTTTGAATGTGAGAATGATTATGAAATTGAAATGTAATCGATGTGATATGAACCGAGAGGGATTTATAGATTGAAATTGATAATATTGAATTTTAAAAGTAGATTTTTGTCGAGGAATTAAAAATTGTTTTAAAATGGGATTTTTATTTATTAAACTATGTAGTTTAAAAACTATTATTTAGACTAAAATATTTTTCAGAAAAGTAAGTTATTCAAATATTTAATATTTATTGAAATGAATTCTAATTTTTATAATAAGCTTTGTAAATCAATTAGTTTTATTTTAAAAATGAATTGGAAAAGAGTTATCGATGTTTATTTAAAGTTTTTGGATATTTTAAATAAGTACTTAAACGTGTTTTAGAAATAAAATATTATTATAAAAAATACTTATTATATATATATATATAGAGAGAGAGTTTGGAGGTAATTGGAATTTAATTCTAAATTCTCTCGAGATTTATAACGGAGTTTGTTTAACGGATGTGATTTTTATAAGAGAAATCTTATAGTGAAATTCTTGAAACTTAAGGAAATTTCTGAATCGTTGAAATAAGAGAACTTCGGAGAATGATTAGAATTCATAAAAGAAGTTAGAAATGGGTAGTCGTAATTATAGACAAGTATAATCAATTTTGGAAATTTGAAAGGAAATTAATTTATGAATTCTGAAAACTAATGGAATCCGTCAAGTTAAGGAATTTACAAATTATTGTAAAGGATTTTGAGAAGTACAAAATAAATGGAATGTTTCCTAAGTATTGGAAATAAATGATTTTAGGAAAATATACTTGTAAATATTTCCTAAGTATTGAGTTAAAAATGTTTGAAATATTTTAACTTCGAGATTATTATTATAGAAATATTTTTAAAGTGTTAAATTATAAATGGAATTGAGAAAAATATTCTAAGTATTGATATGATTCGAAAATATCCTATTATGGATATAAGAATTTGAATTTGTTTTCAATTACTAAAATATTGGAAGGGATTTGAGTATATATCTGTGTAAAGATATTTTAAAAGATTTATAGTATGGGCCTAGTGACTGTTTATGTGTGTTATTTGACAGTTAAATAACCAACTATCAAATCTGGCCAAATTCGTTAATCGTTTCAAAGAGACCGAGATCAGATTTATGAAAACCATTTCGATTTGATTTGTGCATTACAAATTAAGATATCGTGAAGATAATGAAGACGATGATTTTGGGAAATTCGGTTTGTTCAGACCCAGAACAACTTGTATGGATGAATGTTATCATTTGCATCGTGGTCTGGAAGGAAGTGTTATTATTCCAAGTATGAATGCTATTCTAAAGGTAAAACGTAGCCTCAAGCCTCATCAACCGGGAATGACTGAAACAGGGGAGGTGCATCAGGGCTAAGTGGGTCGCACCTAAGTAGGGTATGTTATCACTTTTCTATATACCCTCAGATATATTATAATTATGGATCTGGTTGTGCATGCGAAAGAGAGCGCTCGATTAAGGGGGGAACATCCAGGGTGATAACATATTCGGTACTATCCAGGTCATGGGTAGGCCGGTCTTGTGTTGGCAAGGGATCCAAGCGAGGTCCACAGTACATTTTTCTAGAGATGTACTGTGGCAGGCAGTACCCCAATAGCCCAGTCACTGTATGGAACCCAATATCCACTACGAGCCTTTACGGTTTTGATTGTAGAGCCTAGTATGCTGCAATATAATTAGTGTAACAATTTCGGCTATTTTGATAAGTATTTGTATTTAGACATTATTATAATATCATTGGATTTTCTATAAAAGTGTTTTGGTTATTGTAAGTTAAAAAGCCATCGTATTTATGTGTGACGTGGTCTTACGAGATACCTTTATTTCCAAAGGATTTTGATAACTATAATAATTCAAATTGAGTTTGTTTTCTCACGCTGGTTTTCCATACTGTCTCGGGTGTTATTTTATTATAATATTCAGGTCAAACCGAGTATACAGATTCAGGTTAGAATGTTATGGAGCTCAGGAGACGAGCTGGAGGAGACTCAGGCGTATTCCACGTACTTCATTTATATTCCGCTGTGTGTGTTAAACTGAATGTTCAGTGTTGTAAGGACAAGTTATTATAACTGTCCAGATTAATTGTTGATTGTTGTACTCTGATGATTGTATGTATATTAACAGCTACAGATTCTTTTGTATAAAAATCTTGTTATTATGTATTTGCTCCGCTGCGATTGTGAGATCCTGTATTATTGTTTCTAATTTCTTCTATCTATTCTACTTCACCCTAATGATCCATATTTCCATTCAGTTTGAGTTAGTCATGTTTGGTTCGTTGACTGCTTAAATTGTACGAAAAAGTGGGTCGTTACAATAAATCGCTATTCATGTTAAGCAAAGTTTCCAAAAATCATAGAGCCTAATTTAGAAATTACACATTTACTTACCGAATATAATCTTCTTAAATCATGAAATCAAGAGAGTAAATATAGAATTTACCATGATCGATTTCCCCTAATTCCAAGCCTATAGCCTCACGTTCCTTCGCTTCCAGAGATAGCTATTCCTCCAGTTCGATGTTCTAATATCTCCAGTGACTCCTAAGCAATCTTACTTGCTTCTCTCTATGATTTAGGACTTTAATGTATTAATTTGGTTTTGATTTTGGGGATTATGGTTAATGAGAGCATCATGGAAGAAGAAGAGAAAGATGGGAAATTAGTTTTTCGAAATTAAAAGTGGGATACGCATCTATGTTTTGAGTCAAAGGAGATAAACAACTGCAATATGCCCACAAATTCAAATTCAAATTCAAATTCAAACTGTGTGGCGTCGGTAAGACTCGACGATGTTTTTGGTCGTATCTCCTTCATATGAGCTCCAAGCGACACAAACAAATATACCGCCTAAATCGGAAAAACAAGATGGTTGCGATGACGCTGGTTCGTCACCAGATTCCAATGTCTTAAAAATGGCCATTTTATCTCTCCTTATTTTTAATTTATTTAATCAATCCATTAACTCCACAAGTTTTCATATTATTATGTTATTATAATTTAATTAAAATATTATTTGAATTTTCAAGGCATTACTTTCTCCCCAATAAAAGAAATTCGTCACCAAATTCAAAAACATAGCATGCTCTATTTCCAAATCAGTAACCAAAATTAAGCCCGTGACTTATAAATATTGCCTATTTTCGGCATGCGTTATCCATTTATACACATTGCCATATAGACTAGGTTGCGTCATCTACCCCATTAACTGGACCAAACACACGCAGGAAATCAGTCACGAGCCTTTAAATCTATAGATTCTGGCCTAAAATAGGTCTAGGAACCTGTCAAAATACTTGACGACCAGTATACCGGTTTGGACCACCGGTCCACCGTTGTGCTAGCCCTAGGCAATTCTTGGGTTACACCGGTATGTATATAATATATATATATATATATTTCTATATTATTGTACATTTTTATTATTTTTAATCTTTTTCTTGTGATTTCTTAGCTTTTGATTTCATACTTACTTAATACACATTCATAACAAATCATATGATTTTCTTCATAAGTTTTTATCCCCCTTTTATTTTTTTAAATTAAATTTTTTTAACTTTTTTATATTAAAATAAGTTATATATATTCGATATGTATAGTTTAAATTCTAAATAAAATTATATTTCTTACCAAAACATATGTATTCAACCTTTTGAAATCAAATCTTTATTTTTAAACCGTATTTTTTATGCATAAATAATATTTAAATGGTATCACCATTTACTGTACTTTTCACTAAGCATATCGAAAATATTAATATCTCTCTATAAATTCAAACTAAAATTTCTAAATTCATATAAACAAGTATTTTAACTTTAGAAATAAATTTCATGCCATTTTGATGTGATTATATACACTAAACCATCAATATACAAATTTGGACTACTTTTCATGTAATATAAAGTTTATACTTATAAATTCATGTAAATTGAATAAAATTGCATAAAAATACGTTTTGGGCCTAATATCATCAAATGAAATCTCAGAAAATAGTTTCATATCAATTGGACAAATTTAAATTGCACGAATAACAAAACTTGTATTTTTGGACTGTTTCTGCAGAAAAATATAATATTCTCATATTAATTCATACAATTCATATAAGAATGCCCACAAATTATATTTTGGTCTATAAATGTCATATCTAATCTCAGCAATTTGCTCATATAAGTTTAGCTAAATCTGTTCATCATTTCACTATGATTTCCCTAATTTTGTTCCTCGTTTTCGAGTAGTTACACAAGTTTAGCTAAATCTGTTCATCATTTCATTATATTACAATATTAACTCATTTAACTACTCAAACATAAATCATTATTCATGTTAGGCAAGGTTTCCAAAAATCACAGAGCCTAATTTTGAAACTACACATTTACTTACCAAATACAATCTTATTAATCATGAAATCAAGAGAGTAAATATAGAATTTATCATGATCAATTTATCCTAATTCTAAGCCTTTAGCCTCACTTTCCTTCGCTGTCCAGAGATAGCTATTCCTCCAGTTTGATCGAAAATCAGTTTATCGATATATGACTTTAAACTCGTCAAAAGTTATCAAAATTTTTTGTACATGATTTAAACCATGTTAACACACTATTTTACCAAATACATTTGTGAAATTTATTTATAAAAAAAATAATTATGTGGAAACTAGAAATAGTTGGTAAGGATGGCTATTATTGCACCAAAGGTTAGTGGAATCAAAATAAATATATAGTTGATAAGAAAGGTTTCTATTGGAGCAAAGGGTGGTAAAATAACCAAAGAACTCACCTCTTATTCACCTATAAATAGCCTAAACCATGGAGAAGGACAAAAAACATTACAGGTTTGGTTATTTTCACAAATTTTCTCATCTCCTTAAACAACTCTCTACTCATCCAAATTAGCTCAAACCACTTACAAAATTTCAAAACACAACCCTGATTTAACCTACAACAAACCCATAGAAAAAGAAGCTGCACACCTTGGTAAAAGTTTGGAGAAAAGGAGCCAAAGTAGGGCTAGAAGGGGGATGGCAGAGCAACTAGGAAGGAATTGATCTTTGCTTTGCACTTGGACTTAGTAGCAAGGTTCTAGAGAATTAAGAGGCTTGGTATAGGGCTTAACCAAAGGATAATTGAGATCCTCGCCATTTTATGGTGATAAAATATAATTCATATGATAGTTATTATGGTGGTATAAACCTTACACTACAACAAAAAGTGTCTTTTATAGCGGCATATAGCCGCTATTAATCACAACCATAGCGGTTTGATAAGCGCTGTATATCGACATGTTATAAAAAACTATTGAATATTTATAACACAAAATATGCCGCTATGGTTGAGCTTACTTTTATAACGCAAATTCGCCGCTATGGTACGTTAATTCAATAGCTCATTATAGCCGCTATAATACAGCTAAATCTCAACGGAACTGGAAATCTTTATAACACCATTTTGCCGCTATAAAATATTTATTCAATAGCTTATTATAGCCGCTATAATACATGTTATAGTATTGATAAATTCTTTTACAGCTCATATATGCCGCTATAAAAATCGTAGATACACTTTTCAATAGCTATGCCTATATATTACATTTTAATAATAGCAATCAAACTAAATCTTCATAAACGAATAAAGATTATAATCAACAAATATAACACAAGAGCATGCTCAAAAAGAAATGTGATATATTTTTCATTACAGTGTACAAACATTACAAAGTACAAACATTAAAGCAATCCTTCCAAATATTACAGAGTACAAACATTACAGAGTTCCAACATGCAAGATCTGATCTAGTTGTGTACTAAGGACCTTGCTTCCTTCCAAATAAGCCTGCGAAGTTAACACAAAGAAACAGAAAATGTTAAAACAAGTGCATACTCAGATAGAAATGTGATATATATTTTTCATTACAATGTACAAACATTAAAGCAAGTGCATGAACTGCATGAACTAGAAACTACAATTGATTATTTCTACTGATCTATTTTCCCAATATGGAAAATAGATTAAAGCAATGTTAACCTCACCTTTCTCAGTTGCAGCAACCATCTGTTGAAGCATTTCTAACACTCCAACATTTTGCCATACATTTCTCCAACCATCTGCTGCAGCAACCGCTTGAACAGCCACCAGTGACTACAACTCATTCAACTGCCACAACTCATTCAACTGTTCCCTATTCCACAAACCCCTACACTGTTAAAAACATTTTGCCATACATTTAATAAAGGACAGGACCATAAGATTTGCGTATAAATACTTATCTTTCTCTTCTCTAGTTTAGATATTGGTTTCTCACTTTAAGTGCTTGGTCAAAATTTAATAAATGAGTTAATGAAACCTATAGGCATATAAGATATATTGTACCCACATAAAAGGAATGAATCACAATTTATAAATGCTAGTTAAATTGCAATGACAGCTTTATATCAACAAAATAATTAAACTATCATGGCTGAAAAAAATGCACTACAATACTAATCTAAATTCTCATAATATATTCAACAGCAAAGCATATTGCTTGAGGGTTTACTAACTCATACGCAACACCACAAAATGAAGATTATAGAATCGGAGTAGCTGATTTTTCTATAGGGAACTAAGTGCATAGAAAATATTAAATTGAGTCTTAGTTTTAAAACGAGACTCAGTCTTTAACCCACTTAGTTAAACCCAGTCTCTGTTTTAAACTGAGACTAAGTCAGAGCTCAAACCGGGCCTCAGATTTCAAATTGAGACTCAGTTTAAAAATTGAGCCTTAATTTTAGAACTGAGCTATTAAACTGAGTCTCGAGTCTCAGTTCAAAAACTTCTCAGTTCAAAAACTGCGGCATCATTAACTGAACGATAGGTAAGCGCTGGCTCGGCTTCGAAGGTGTGCATTTCGTGGATGCCAAGAGGTACTATTTTCCAATATAAACATTAATATCGATAGAATTCAAGTTTCTTTCATCTTAAAACAATCAACTCAAACTCAAAAGTTTTCAATGAAAACGTTGCGGTAAGCTGCCCTCATAAAATCAATGAAAATGTTGAGTAAAAAACACATTGAGTTTTAGTGTTCTATGTCAACAGCCAAAGTCAAACAATGGGACATTGAAGAGAGTACGCTGCCTTCATAAAATCATGCCAAGTGCATGAACACAATGGGTATTGGGCCAGAACAGGTTTATGCCTGTATATTGTCTATATTAAGCGATTCAAAAGCAATTTAGAGTTACCAAACATTAAAAGGATCATTTTGTGTAGGAAATTACTTTGTAACTAGACAACTATAGATTTATTGTTAGAAATATTAGTAGAGCAGCTTGGTTATAAACTTCCCTGTGCTTATATTAAAGGAAAAAAATGTTCAGGCTAATATAAAATAAGAAATAAAAAAACACAATTCCCTACCAACACTCTCATAATCTCAACATGAACTGAAAGGGATTTTTCAATTAAAGTTTGAATCATAATTTAAGAATCGATCATAACCGGAAAAAATTGATTTGAAACAGGATTCAAATCGTAGGGTTTTAAGATTTTTGATATATATGATTACCGCAATGACGTCGAAAATCATAACTCATATATACTCAACAAACAAAAAATTGCAAGAAGAAAAAACGTACAGTGTATATGTTTTCAAGCAGTTCGCTGAATCGAGGATGGCTCTTGAATGGAAAAAAACTTCTTGTCGGTGCATTATTGCATATACAACCTGTTGTTAACACAAATGAATGTGTGAATAAAACTAATAGCACGTGTTGTGATAACTAGTATAGAATAAAGAGACTAAATAGTGCACTATACCTCTGGATTTCTAGGTAATGCATATGTAATAATTGCATTCAGTATCTCAAGAACTATTCTTTAGAAATCCGTGTAAATATGAAGCTCTGTTGACTACAACACATATAAACTCCTTCATTCGACAATCAGAAGACATGAATGCAATTACATAGTTTATCTAATCACAATTTAATATCGGTAAATTCATAAAAAAATACCATATCGCCAATGTCATTTTCACCGTCGATATTATTAGAAGAGACCTTAAGAATTTTGTCATTTTTTAACTCTGCTAGCTTAGTATACCTGAAAAGAAACTCTAGTAGGTATACTTATTTTGGCCAAAGATATTATTAAGCATGATTAAATATAGATTTAAAAAAACATACTTGCGAGAGAGCATGTCAAAAAGGCTAACTAGCCTCTGTGATGCATATGCACTTAGCCTGTGAACATGCAGAGCCATGTTTGCTAGGATTGCCAGACAGTTGGTATGTAAATACACATCCTAAAAATGTTGCACACATCACAATGTTCAAAAAAAATTAAATGCTGAAAATACAGATGACCTAATAAATTTGGTCACACTACAATTTAATAATGTCATGAAAAAAAATATTCGTATTGAAAAGTGAAAGCCGAAAGGAGGCCGAGGAATGGAAATCAAACAAATTATTGCATTGGAATCCAGGATGGAGTTTGATATGATAATTATTAATTTAGCAGCTCAGAATAAGTGTCTATACTTTACGCCTTGATGCGTAATGTAATGTTAAGAATGCATCATTCATGAATTATTTAAGATCAATTGTAAGTTCGTTTCATTTAATAACTCGGTCATAGGCCAAACAAGTATTTAACAAAAAGGAGAATAAGGTTCTAGACTTCTAGTTATTTCAGATGTGATATCTTTGTATTATATATATTCTAATTATCCAAAATAGTTGGACATAAGCATATGATAGATTCTTCCAAAACTCGGAAGAAGCTAGAACCATGTAGAAGGCAAACATCTTTTAGTGAGAACCGTGCTTTAGAGTTTTATACCTGGGAACTTGCTGGAAACACGATTTTAAGTAGTCAGAAATATGTTTTAAAACAGATGAAAAAATGTTCCCTTTGAATAGTGCTTTCTTTTTATACCATGACCAAGATTTCAGAGACGATGGTTTCTTCACAAGCATACTTATAATTGTGTTGTTAAATAATAAAGTGGAAATTAGGAAGGCATCCCTATCATACTTTCATATTGTAAAGCGGGTCCCTGTCAAAGTTTCATTGTAAAGCGGGTCCCTGTTTTTTGGAAACGAAGAAAAATTATTGCTGAAATGTCAGCAACTTTTATAAATAAATGCTGATATTTCAGAAACTATCTGTGTCAAAGTTTTATTGTAAAAACAAAGAAAAATTATTGCTGAAATGTCAGCAACTTTTATAAATAAGTGCTGATATTTCAGCAACTTTCATAAACTGTGTTCACAGTGTACATAAATGTTGCTGAAATATCAGCAACTTTTATAAATAAGTGTTGATATTTCAGCAACTTTCATACACTATGTTCACAATGTACAGAAATGTTGCGGAAATGTCAGCAACTTTTATGAAATGTTGCATCATGCTCTGCAATAATCGTGAATAAAAAACAGGGACCTAATTTACACTGAAATTTAGTGAAGGACTTTTCATGAATTTTGAAACTTAATAAGGACCTGTGCCAAAAGTACCCAATAATAAATACCTTGAAAAGATAAATAATTGATGCATCACAATTTACTCAACATTAGTAACTAATAAAGACTATAGGTGTGCATTCTTACCCGTAATTTAGAAAGATTGTACTTCACAGTTCTTATAAGTACTACAACCATAAGAGAACCAAGAGATGTGTTATTGAGAAGACGTTCTTGATACCATGGTACATTCAGAAGAATCTGCAAATGCAAAAGTTAATATAACCACCATGTGGTATCATTTACCATCAATCTCTCAAAGCAACTCTTACTAGTTTGTGGATACTAGCGTTGAAAGAAGAATCTTGGCTAAGTATGAGCAAGATAATTAAAAGCATATATATCTGATTGGATGTCCTCCTTGAAGCATTATAAAGTGTTTCCAGGATCGGCATTAACTGTTGATGATACGAATTGATATGAGTAGATGATTTCACAAATTCCAAACATGAATAACAAGGAGAAATTTCTTACTGCATATAACTAGAAACTATTTAAATAGCATTCACATTTAGCATCAGCATATAAACAGTGAAGACAGACTTTCTAAATTTATTATTTATCTCTCTTTGTAGTTGTGCCAAACCCAAATGTCTGTGTTTTGTGAAGTGGTAGAAATTTACAGAAGAAAAATGTTATGTACCAGTGTATCCAAATCAGTTCGCACCAATACATATTCCAGAAAATCAGAGTTGCCATGCACCAGGGAGTAGAGCAACAACACAGCACTCTCTTCAGTTAAGCACCTAAATAAATTAACGACAAAACCTATTAGAATCCATAAGCATAATATGATATTCCTTTGACCAAGTATGTGGATATTTAAACAGAAAAAAATGTATATTATCAAGGAACTTGGCCTTTGTCGAACATTTGCAAGATCAATATACAAGTAGCTTGCCACATGCACATTTTATTTTGAGCCTTATAATGAATACAATATACACAGTATATGAACTGGTATGTGTATGTTCATAAAACGAGAGCAAAGTTTCACGGTAAGGTCCACTAATAGTTACTATAAATTGGTGATTACCGTATTTTAAATTAATTTTATCGACGGGAGCATCCATAATTAAGAAAGGGGATAAAAGCATACATATTTGACCCCCCCCCCCAAAAAAAACTTACATGATAAGGTAAAATTTAGTTGATAGTCGAAAGGCATGTATCAACCATAATGTTGGATTACAAGCTTTTGTTACGGGAGAAGAAGCATTACAAGCTTTCCCTGTTTCATTACAAGCATAAACACTGTGAACCCATCATTTGGACCCGTATAACATTCCCCATCTAAACCAATGAAATGACAACCTAAGTTTAATACAAACTTATTAAGAACACGTGCTATGCTGAAACCAACAAGTGCCTAAATCCACAAAAATTCAAACATAAACAAGCATGTTTAAAAACCTTTAAGAATTTATCGAATCACGTATTTATCACATTTTTTTACATAATAATTTTTTGTGCACCGCACTCCATTCTGCTGATATAATGTTCCTTGAGTAAGTATAATCTTAGTCACACTGGTTAAATTCAGGCATCGTATAGATTTGGTCTTGAGCCCCAATTATTTCAATATATATGAAATATAAACAAAGAATAAAATGGAGAGCACAACTCATAAAAGCAAACAAGAACTGACCCCAAAAATACATCATTTTTTGACCTGAGACATTCAGTAGAAGAATCCTGTCTTTGAATTTCTCGTGGAAAAGAGTATATCGCTTTAGCTTCTTCCTATACCGCATCTCTGTTTCCAGACTGAAGAGGCTTAGAATTAAATTCAGAGCGAGATGAGCGTGATGAATTTGACTTCTCTACACTGCAAAATATAGTAGGGCGTTGACAAGCTTGAGGCAAGCTGGGATTGGCAGCAAGCGACGAATATGAGGAGTTAAGTGCAGAGGCGATGAAAAGGGAGGATATTTTTTGTGAGGATTTGGGGAAACAAATTCACGAAGAGGAAAGAGAAAAACTATTAGAAGAAGCAGCGACCACGAAAATAGTTTGGAGATGGAAATAGAGTAGAACGTGGATTAGGGCTTTCTTCGTTTTGGGAGGGAGACGAAAAGGGTTAAGCGAGGGAAACGAAATGGTTAAGTGTTTTTGGAGGTAGTGGAAAATTTTGGGACCAGCGTTACATAGCTACAGTATAAATTAAACAAGTATAAAACAAACCAAAAAGCTAAATAATAACGCTTAGAATAAATGCGCTATTAAATTGCGTTATCAATAACATATTTTCTTGTAGTGTTAACTAATGAATGTGCTAAGTTTGGGCCATCTTACTTCTAAAAGTATATGAAAACACTATATGTTTTAACCTCATTTCTATCACCTTCCTAAACTTATGTTGTGGTTTCTACCTTGTGTGTGCAAGTTTCTTAGAGTTACATATAAAATTAAAGCTAAGAGTTCAAAGTTAGTGAGCAAAAAAGTCGCTTTAGATGCACTTTGAAGTACTTATATTTTAAATCATTTCAAAGTGACAATATATCAATATAGTTTGGGAATTATTACATGACTGTATTCTAAATAAGTTTAGTTTAGAGAAACGATTATGAAATATTTAAAGTTATAAGGAGAAACTAGCAAAAGGTAGAATGATATAAAGCTTATTTAAGCACTTAGTTAGCACTTTGTACTAGAATTTTACGTATACCTTGTTTAAAATCTTTATAATTAATCCTAGTTGCATTATCTTTGCAAATATTTTAGCGGAAATACTTAAATATAAGTATTTTTAAAAATAAATTTAAATATAAAAATCCTTGGAAAAGAAATGATTAATTTATCAAAAGAGAAAAGGGGTTTATAATAACACATGTTTTGATAGCAATTGTTTTAATCTCCTAGTACACAATTTCAAGTGTATTATCTTTGCTAAAAAATTGCATACATACTTTTATATTTAATAAGAGTGGTTTAAAATGATTTTAAGTATGAAAAGAGTTTGGAAAAAGGATTTCTAATTTTAATAAAAGATATGTATGTTTAGCAACAAAAGTTTTAGTAGCATTTTTTCTTGTAAAATAAATATTTTATAAATTGTGATAATTTTAGGAAATGTTTATATATACTCACATTTGAGACCAACTAATAAACTTTTTATCTGATGCGTGTCTAAGAATATAATGTCTAGGCTTGGGGTTGGTTAACCAGCATGCTCCCCTCCCTGGCTTGGCCCGTTGGATAGAGTAAATCAAAATTTGACCCTTAAATTTGAATATTATGCACAAGTGTTTGAAAAGAAAGTAAAATGTCATGTGGATAAATAAAAGTGATTATAGATGTTTACTTTTTAGGACATACCAGATAGTTGATTTTTTAACTATCCAACATAATCTTTAACTTAGGAAATATATAAAAGTGGTGTGAAGTTTATACGATATGGATATCCTAAAAGTGGTGTGAAGTTTATACGATATGGATATCCTCTCGATGAGGCTCTACTATATATATAAAATCATCTTTCTCTTTAACAGTGAAGTGTAGGGATATTTTCCTTATTGAAGCTCTATCGTATAGGTTGTCCATTTATTTAGAAAAGAAATGAAATTGAGTTAGCTAGAAATTCACCATACGACAGTTTTGAAGAGTCCAGATTCGAATAAGAATACATAGGTATACTTAATCGAATCCACTTCCTAACTTGAAAATGTTAAAGTCCACTAAAGATACTTTCTAAGATTTATGTAGAAGATTCTATTTGGGATGTTAAACATGTTATACTACCTATCCGGAGGGTGATTCCAAAGGAGAGGGATTTTGTTAACATCCTTGTTGTTTCTTCTATTTGCTTGACCTATTATAATGCCTATCCTGAGGGTGATTCCAAGGGAGAGGGTAAGGTTAGCATTCCTATGTTTTGCTGGAAAGATGATTCGAAGGCAGACCTCAACTCAAGAAATGTCTAAAACTGGGGCATATGGGAGGTCGTGCTATGTGGATCGCTACCATTATGGTATGCCATGTATTTTATGAGCAGCTTTTGGTTATATGCATGCATGTATTACATACTGAATGTTATGTATAATAGACACGAATGAGCTCAGTAACATCCGAGAGTGACCTAAATTGCGTGGCCTCAATAGCACATACTCAAGAGATATAATATGCATTCGATAGGAAAACCTCTACCCTTATCATGTTGGAAAGGTTCCACGAATACTGTGGCTCTTCCTTGGAAATCCATTTATCAGACGTAGACATTATAAATTTGAATGTGTACCTGAATACTGTTGTGATGTGAGATATAAGCCGCTTGAACCAAAAATGGCACAAACACCTATCAGATTTAGTAGAGAATAAAAAGTGAAGAAAATAAATATGAGAAGGAAATAGAACACACAAGATTTATAGTGGTTCGGCATACTCCAGCCTACGTCCACTTTATGTTTCGTTTTATTTTACTATTGTTTTTCAAGTATAGTTCTAATGGATCGGTATAAATCCATTACGGACCAGTATAAATCCATGAGTGACTATAAGAAATTAGAGTAAGAGAGCCAAAAAAGATCCTTAAGAATGAGCCCTGCCCTCCTACCTATAGAAGTAGGAAACCTAAAATATCGCTCCCATGATCTCCATATAATTTTCCATGCACAAGACCAATTCTTTAGAAAAAGTGGTGGCAACCTCATCAAGATTCATGGATCAGTACTGATCTATGGTCTTCGATCGTACAGATCCATGAAATAGCCAAACAAGAGGTTTTTCATACTTTGTCCTGGCTCAACTTGTGGTTAGTTTCATGATTTCAAATTTTTTTGCACCATTATTAACTTCTTTCTAAGTCTAAATGATGGATCTATAGATGAATGAAGTTGCTGATTTCTAGAGTTCAAGGAAATCGATCATTGGTGCGTGCGAACGATCATAGGAGGCCAGAAATGGGTTGTAGGCAATATGACTTTGTAGTGTAGGAGTTGGAGGTGGAGTTGGTGAAAATTTGTGGATCGGTTTCAATCCAAGTGATTGGATCAGTACTGATCCACCACTAGGTGGATTTTGGAATTTTGGAACGGACTCGTACTTGCTTTGTGATCTTGGTTGTACTTGAGTTTTGGACTTTGCGGTCATCTCTTTGGACTTCCTGCCTTGATAACTCTGAAGTTTGATTCATCAAGTTTATATATATACTGCATGGTTAAAAGTCGGGATAACATAAGCATTACAACTATTTTATATAATTATTTTCCACATATTAGACATTATCTATGTATCATCCTTATTTACTTATAAAAATAAAATGGTTTTGGTTCTTGGGAGGTAAAAGCACGTTCTGTTCTATGGCATGGTCTAAATGTACCGTTATATGTTTACACATATATCTGGAGTATCTCATGCCATACTCTATCTGACTCGAAATTTAATTTTCTCTTAAACTCTTGGATAATCATTTAAGTAGGCAGAGAAAGACAAATTACATTTTGGATGTTTTGGAGCTAATGGATGATAAGAAGGAGGCTTCTAAAGACATCAGCTATTTTGTTTTCAGTTGCACTGTTAGTATATATGTATCAGCAATTTTAAGGAATAGTTGTTATAACTATTCAGGTTAGAAGTTAGCACATATTTGTACCTTTGATAAATCATGTATTTTAAGGTACCGCTCTTTATTTTGTTATGTGATACTATTATATTATATATATGATATGTTCGTTGTGAGATACTGTTATTATGTTCTTTATTTATCTTATACCCCTACAATCTGTCTTTCAAACATGTAACGGCTTGAATTTTCTACCCTCGAATGTCGACACTAAATATATTTATGGTATTCATGCACCGAGCATTCAAGTGTTGGAAAGACAGATAGTTGGGTAAAGTAAAATGAAGAAAGAAATAGAACAAGAAAGAAAGAACACAATATCAAAATCTCATAGCAGAACGGTAACATATGATATCAAAAGGATAATACAAAAGGGTTACTCCAAAATATAGAGTAATCTCAGAGTTACAAAACCTAAGTGCTACCATCAGCCTGAATTGTCATAATCGCACGTCCTCGTAATGCTGATATATACATAATACAGTGCAACAGAAATAGAAATAGATAGATAATGGAAGCCTCAAGCTTTTCTCCTAAACTCTGAAGCGTTGAAAGTAAAACTTGCTTTAATAGGCCCATATGAAAAGGTCATGAGGAATTTAGGGAAAAATACATGTCAGACAAAAGTCTGCTATGGGAAAACTTAAGATATATGCATATATGTAACAACAAATTTGGACACTGTATGAATCATTGTAACAGTTTTCCCCTCAAAAGAAACCAACCATTTATTAAGCTAATATAGTGACATAATAGATAAAGTTTAGGGTGTAGAATATAAATCATAAAATATCTATGCTTCTTTCATATAACAACACAATAATATTAGAAGTATATCTAAAACCGCTAAGTTATGTTCATATATAAATTTTCCATAGAGGCGCCTACAGTAAACTGAAGCGGACCTCCTGCATAAGGGTCAGAAACTACCTTCGAGCGTCGTATATCTCTAAATAGAATATACCAATAAGGAAAGCATAACAGGTCCACGTCTAAACATGCGACCCCGAATATCATCAACTCTCACTAGTAACATCGATAAGCATCTCTAGATATGGAGTTGATATACCTTGTCATGGGTTAGCTAAACCATGGGATCTACTTCTACTTTGTTTTCTATCATTTCTGATGCCAAGGTCACGTTCTACATCTCTCACACCAGTCTTTATCACTCGAACAAAATACGAATCACTTTATGGATCCCTAACACAAGTCAACTGACAAATGCTAACGTTGAACTCTCTCTTAGATTTAACCTTAGGATAGAAAGTTCAACTCGGATTTAGTCTGCTATGTTAATGCTGACCTCTTCCTTGGACTTATCCTTAGGATAGACAGTTCAACTCTATAACATTCCACTTCATAACCGTTTCCAAAACATAGACTCTTATACTAGTTTTAAAGTGGTAATCGATATGTAAAACACTTATTGATTCCAGAGATTGAGTTTGGGGTTATGGTTATGGAGAAGAGGTGACGTGTGACGCATTGGTGAAGTCCGTTCATCGAATGGTGGACCAAAGATTGAGTTGAGACGTGCATGCACAGCCTGGTAGTAGGTTGTTTCCATGCATGTACAAGCATTTGGTAAAAGTGGAAGAATATGGATTAAGGTGATGTAGGATTAGTTAGAAAATTAAGTGAATTAATTAAATTATTTAAATCCAAAATCTTATAAATTCAATAACTCTTACATACAAGGTCGGATTTGGACGCGATGTTCAATGCCATACTTTGATATTACCGTACGAAAAGGAACATATGTTTGAATTATACCATCTTCATCTACTAAAACTAAAGCTCAACCATCTATCACCATGGAGGTCATCACTTATTGACCGATAACTAATGCATCGATAGTTGAAGCAGTTCTAGACACATCAATATGCTCAAGGATTATGCAAGAAGTTTTTCAAGTTGAGTTGTTGAACTAGTTTGTAAGATATGTATCATTTACTTTGGGTTGATGAGTATTCCGTTGGACTCGTATCGATGTTATCTACGCTTGGATTGGTTGAATTTGGAGCTAGTACAATTTTATGCTAATATTGAACGCCATTTGATATTAGATCAAACCGAAACATGAAAGCATCAACTTGAATTTTGGTGAGTTAACTCACCTCTAAATAAACTATATGATATTTGTGTTGCTATAGATTATGGTTGAATGCTTGGATGATAGTTTATATGTTGTTGTTTAATTGTTTGATTGCATTTGATTCCCGCTTGGAAGCGAATGATATAAATAACCATTATTTTCTAGGAAACAAAAGCAAGAGGAAGTCAAAGATTACATAGTAAATAGGTCATTGCAGAATACTTTAAAATTAACAAACATATGTGTGATTTACAAGGGACTTTTGAATAGAGACCCTAAGGGGTTTCTCGTCAATGTTGATTTATTTATATCCTTGTATTGCTTATACTAATGTGTGGTTGAAATATTTATGATGTACTATTTGATTTGTGTAGGTGTCATCATAGCGATTATCTCTATACCGTCACTTATGAAATATCATCTCCTTAAACCTTTGTGTTGAACTTGTGCTTATTTTTTTTACAAAATAAATGTTTAGTCGCGTTTTTGTACTTTGAAAGTTGTTTACACCATATTTTCAATCATTTTTGTGAATTTTGAAATAAAGGATAAGTGTTTTTTAAAATTTATAAAAGGAGTTATAAATTTGATTAATTAGCTTTCACGGTAATTAATGTTGTTTTAAATTTATAAAAATATTATATTGATTAATTATTTTTCACAATAATTAATGTTATTTTAAATTTAAAAAATAAATTATAAATCTGATTATTCTTCTTTTGGGAAAATTAATGTTGTTTTAAATTTAAAAAATAGATCATAAATTTGATTCATCTTCTTCTAGGATAATTAATGTTGTTTTAAATTTATAAAATATAGTATAAATTTGACTGATATTCTTTTGGGATAATTAATGTGGTTTTAAATTTATAAAAGAGTTATATCAATTATCTTTCGGGATGATTAACATCTTTTTAAATTTAAATTGGTTTACTATCTTTAGGGATAATAAATGTTGTTTTGAAGTTATAAATGATAAAATCTTTTAAAAGGAATGTTTACAGATAAGACTAAGTGTAAATTGTTTTGGGTTTATAGTATACAATGTTTTAAAGACATTTTTTTTCAAACTTCTTTCTAATACACTTAGAAATATAATTAGCTCTTTAAAAGGAATATTTTTAAAGAGTGTTTTACAAATATTTATGATGTGAAAATCAAGCACAAGTTTGAGTAAAATGTTTTAAAAGTTTGATTCGTTTATTGAAAATGTTTAGTCTTACACTTAACACTAAAACGTCGAAGGAACTCCTGCTGTTCTCAAAGTTAAGAATGTTGTCATGACAAGGTAGGAAGCAACACTACTCTTACTTGTCCGGCTTCATTGTTTTCCCCAGGGTAGTACTAGTTTGAAATCAACAAGTGGTGATAAGTGTAAGAGTAATTTTTAAATACGATAATTTTGTTATTCTCGATAGATGACTTATTGACTATCAATCCTTCTATCTTCTTTGTATTTCATCAATTCAAGACAATTTTGTTGCTCGTTTGGGGTACTTAAACTCTTGCTATTCTTAATGTTAAAACTTTGTTGAGTCGAGATACGGAACAACACTACCCAAACTTGTTCGGCTTTATTGTTTTCCCTGGGGTAATACTAGTTTGTTCCCAATAGTTGATTCATCGACTATCGATTTTGATATCCTTCTTTGTGTTTCGTTAATCTAAGACGATTTGCAGCTCGTTAGAGTGTTGGTATCCAACACCAAAAAATGAAAACCAAAGCACGAGTGGGAGCCAAGCCATATGGGCCTCACTTGTTAGGGTATGTTTACATCTACCTAGAGAGGTTTCGGCATGCATGCATTGATGTTAATATTCGAATTCTCATATTTAGCGAGGGTCCAACTTGGAAGTTCCCGAGAGTGACGTGGGTGCTCTCAAGTATATTTTGTCTAGAGGTATACTTTTGCTGTAGGGGCGCACACTCCTAGTCTTGTTGGATAAATTCATTCTCCTTGTTTTAATCGAGCCTTGGAGTTAATCCTTTCTTAATTGCATCGAGAAGTGCCTGGAGCTCTTTTCTATGTTTAATTATTTTTATCCATTCTTTAAGTTTGGATTTCGATCTTATTTGTGTCCGTCCTTTCTTTCTTGGATTGTTGTGTCGATTTGTTTTCCATTCCTTCATGTATGGAAGTTGATCTTGGGAGGAAAAACTCATTTCGTGTTTAGCAGCATGGTCTCGTAGAATCATTATATGTTCCCCATATTTCTTGAGTTTTCTCATGCTGGTTTTCCAGATCGATTTAGGTGTAATTTATTATAATGCTCGAGGCAGAACGAGTTTTTCTACGTTGTCGTTGGTGGGACATGGAGCTCATGGAGTAGAGCTGGATGTTAACCTATCGTAGTATTATTTATTTTCTGCTGTATTATTATTGTAACAACCTTCTTTTCCATAAAATTCAACATATCGTCGATTTCTCCATATTCCTAGTTGAAGTTGGAGGCTAAAAGTGCATAGATGGTGAGAAATCGAGGGAGGAAGGCCAGTGCGGCGATTTTCGGCCATTAAAATAGGAACGGCGGCCGCGACTTAGTTAGGGCTTTAGATTGTAAAAGCAGATTTTTCATGGCCTTATATAGAAATTTTACAATACTATTCATTCGTGAAAATTCAAACCCCAAATGAAGCATGCCGCCTGGCGTTCTATATGTTGTACCCCTATTCTGAACATAATGGAATATATATCGAGAGCCAATTCCATCATATTTAGAAGATAGCTTTTCAAAATCAAATTATATTAATTAAAATTCCTTTAATTAATTTCTACACGTTTCGAACTCGCATGACCAAACGATACATCTGATCGCTACGAAAATCGACAACATATAATAATTCATTATTATGGATCTGATGGAACTGGTTTCGTTGAAATCCAAGACAGTGCCCCAGAAGGCTATTTTTACACGTTAATTAAAGTGAGTAATACCCAAAATCAGTTTAAACACTTTTAAATAAAATTTGAAAGTTCATTACCTTCCTTCTTATTCAGATAGATTTAAAATCAACTTTCGAAATCACTTTCATTCATATCAAATTCAAGATTCAATTATTTAAACAATTCCAAATATTAAATCTCCTATATTTTGAAACCCAAGTTCTTAAATTTATAAAATTAACCTTTCAATTTTTAAAATCAATTATACATTCCAAATTAGAATGACTGAAATTTTGGATCGTTACAATTATGTAAACCCATTATCAATTGTAAGGTCAGGAAGTTATTACTGTCCAGGTTGATGAGGTTTGTTTTTAACTTTGATATACCTTGTATCTTAGAGTGACAGTTTACTGTCTTTGTTATATTATATGTTGTCATCCTAATACCGTGGATATATTAAGTGCCGACTTTCGAGGGTCAAATGATGAGTCATTACAGAATGGTATCAGAGTTGAAGGTTAAGTGAGAACCTTGGCTAAGGTGAGGTAAACCCATTTGAAATAGGGTAAGTAACACCCTAGAATCAGTTGAGAATATTATATATATGAGAGTGAATTTGTTATTGCTATAAAAACCTATTGTGTTAATTAGTTGGTTGAGTTATTTATGTATTTTGGTCGAGATGTAGGACGCCATGGTGTCGATAAGGATTTTTAAACACTCGAATATGGAAAACAGACATGATATTGATTTTTGAAAATTTGGTAAATGAAATATTTTACTAGGATTATATCTTTTATATTCATATAGTTATTTATGCTGTGTTTGTTTGTTAATGATAATATTTCTTTGTTACCATTGTTGTTTGTTTTGTCATGCTCAGGTAGTTTAGGAGCATTAACTATTGTTTATTGATTGTTAATTCATGTTTGACCTATTTATGAGCATTTATTGCTTGATAATTGAGAGTGCATTAAAACGAACCCTTTGTGAATTAAGTTTCATAATTTAACTATAAGGTATTCGAAGAAAATGTTACGTTAAAAGTCAACTTTTAATAAAGTTGTTTAATATCATCTAAATGGGAAGATAAGACATTTAGAGGATAAATATTTAAGAAAAGTTTATTAAAATAAAGAAAAGTTATTATAATATATGATGATTTTAAAGGTACATCTTATATGAGTATGGTATATATTAAATGATTTATAAAAGGTATTTTTATAAGTAAAAAGGGTTTTTAAGAATTTAAATCCTGAATTTGCTTGATATGATTTTAAAAAGATGTTGAAAAAAGTAATAGTAGTATTACTTGGAAATATTTATGAGAATAAATATTTCAAAGAGAATTTTTAAGAAATATACATTTTCTTTGGATAGTTTGGGGCAAACATGTAATGACCCACTTTTCCATACAGTCTAAGCTAAGAATATAACCGCACAAGTCAACTCAAATTGCACAAAAAGGCGGATTGTTAGGGGTGAAGAAGAAAAGGTACAAGAAGAAACGGAAATAACAACACAGAATCTCACAAACGTAGTGAAACAAAATATAATATATAATAACAGATTTTTATACAAAGAATCTGTAACTGTTTTATACTTACAATCATCAGAGTACAAAAATCAATACATAAATCTGGACAGTTATAATAACTTGTCCTAATACTCATACAACGGAATATAAATCAAGTACGGAATTACGTCTCTGTCATCTAGCTTGTCTCCTGAGCTCCATAGCATTCTATCCTGAATCTGTAATACTCAGTCTGACCCGAGCATTATAATAAAATAACATCCGAGTTAGTCTGGAAAACCAGCGTGAGAAAACACACTAATTTTGAATTATTAAAGTTATCAAAACCCTTTGAAAAACAAAGGTATCTCGTAAGACCGCATCACACATAAACACGACGGGATTTTCCTTTACGATAACCAAAACATTTTATAGAAAATCCAGTGATATTATAATAGTGTCTAAATACAAATACTTGTTCAAATAGCTGAAATTATTACATTAATTAAATTTCATCTTACTAGGCTCTACAAATAAAACCATAAAGTCTCATAATAGAGAATGGATCCCATACAATAAATGGGCTACTGGGGTACCGTCCATCACAGTACACCTCTAGAAAAATGTACCAAGGACCTCGTCGGAATCCCCTACTGCACAAGACCCGTCTACCCCTAACCTGGATAGAACCAAATATGTTATCACCCCGGGTGTTCCTACCCTTAAAAATCGAGCGCTCCCTTTTTCATGCACAATCATATCCATAATTTATATATATTTCTGAGGGTATCTAGAAAAGTGATAACATACCCTAATTGGGTGCGACCCACTTAGCCTTGCTGCATCTCCCCTGTTTTAGTCATTCCCGGTTGATAAGGCTTGAGGCTAACGTTACCTTTCAAGAACAATATCACTTAGAATGCTCATCGTCTTCCAATGACGATGTTCTGATAGCATTCTTCCATACAAGATGTCCTAGGTCTGGACAAACCGAATCACCGTCTTCACTATCTTCACGATATCCATTCGTAACGTTCAAATCAGATCGAAGTGGTTTTCAGATAATTAAACCCAATCCCAGTCTCTTCGAAACGATCAACGAATTTGGCCAAAATGTATAGTCGGTTATTTAACTATCAATAAAACATCCATAAGCAGTCACTAGGCCTTATTATAAATTTTTCCAAAATATTAATTTTCAAAATATCTTTATAAGATATATATTCAAATCCTTTCCAATATTTGAAAACAATTTCAAATACTTAAATCCGTAACAGGATATTTCCAAACCATCTCAACACTTAGAAATATTTCCAAATTTCCATTTTTATACTTAGGAAAATATTGTAAATCTTATTTTCCAAAATCATTTCAAATATCAATGCTTCAGAGAATATTTCGTAACTTATCTCATAAGTCTCCGGAATCATTAATAAATTCCCTTTAACAATTTCCAAAACCCAGTATACTTATTTATAACCCCATTCAACCTTTTTAACTTCTTTTATGAATTCAGATTTTATTTTCGAAGTTTCCATATTCAACATTTTGAAATTCCATTTCCTCCAAATACCTTGTAAAATTCCTCTCCTTAAAATCATATCCATTTATAAGCCCCATTTACGAATCTCGAGAGAATTTATAAATAAAATTTTCAATCGCTTCAAAACTCTATATATATATAATAAGTATTTTAAAGAATAATAATTTATTTTTAAAACAAGTTTTAGTAGTCATTTAAAAATATCGAAACCCTTTTTATAAACACTAATAAAATCAATTTCAAAGCTGATTTTTAAAATTAGAATTTATTAAAATAAAGATTAAGCATTGAGAAATTCACTTTTCAATGTACTTTAATTCTCCTAGTCCAAAATTTCATAGTTTGATATATAACATTTTCCTTTTTAAAAACATACTTAAATTCTTAAAATTTAAGATATATTTTCAAAATTCCAATAACCGATTCAATTTATAAATCCTCTCGATTTACAATCCATCGATTCCATTCCAGCATCCTATCCATTTCCACTTTTCAAAAATAGTATCCACTATTTTTTTCCAACCCTATTTCCAGATAGTTATGAAAAAGAAGAAAGAGATAGAAGAAGAAACAGAAAATACACAGAATCTCACATTCGCAGCGGATCAAAATATAATATCAAATAATAAGAGTTTACAAAAGAATACTATATCTTGTCAATTTACATTTATAATACATCAGAGTTACTCTCATACACAACACTGAGCATATACCAATCAAATATATCTCTGATAACAGAAATAATAGTCACAGCGGAACACTCCATACGTCCTGTCATCCAGCTCGCCTCCTGAGCTCCAGAACGTCCTTACCTGAAAATCTGTAATACTCGGTCTGACCCGAGCATTACATCAAAGTAACACTCGGGTCAGGTTGGAAACCAGCGTGAGTAAACCCATATAACATGAAATACTAATCCAATTTAAAAGGAAACCCGGGTAACTCGAACTTCACTACGAGTTCATTACTTGTTATGCTCAACACTTATGACTCAATTACTAAGTATTCTAACTTAGTTCAAAGGTTCATATTATTTCATTTCAGCCAATTGACATCACATATCAATTTATATAGAATCGAAGTGGTTTCGGGTATTAACTAATACCCGACCCCTGTCTCTTCGAATCCAATGTCATCTTAACCCAAGTTATTTAAATGAAATACCAATCAACTTTAAATACAGGTTTCACTGTTTTAAACCAAACATATTGTATCACATAGCATTCCATATCACAAAGCTTTATAATCACATATCAGGGATAACAAATAATTCAAAGCATCCAAATATCATCCAATAGTCAGTCACCTATTTATTCCAATTAATCATCTTTGATTAATTAACTTATACTTGCATTCCAGTAATTATCCTTTAATTAATTACAGTGATTAACCTTTGAATAAATCCATAAATTAATTACATTCCCATTGAATTTATTACATTCAAATTACTTTATTGATTTATTATTCCCAAATTAATCAATTCCTACTTACATCATTGATTATAATAATTAATGATTTCTAATTAGATTTTGTAAATTAATTATATTAAGAAAACAAATCTTCAAATCACATATATTAATCATCTTGATTAATAACATACAGTAATTAACTTTCCTTAGTTAATTACTCCTCAATAAACAAACTTAATTAGTCCTTGATTAATCTTCAAGTAGTTATATTCCAATTACCTCCATTAACAAACATCATCCAATTAATTACATCCAGTAATTACCCATCAATTACTTCTTTAAGTAATTATACTCCATTATCAAGTGATTAATCTAAATTAATTAAACTTAATTAATTAACTCAAATTAATCAAATTAACAGAATTAATTACAATGAGTAATTAATTCCTTAATTACTTCCCATTAAGTAGTTATACTTATTCCATTCCATAAATGATTATTTTTAATTAATAAATCTAATTAATTATTAAAATTTATTACATTAATTAATTATTTAATAATCTCATGTTAATGATCTTCATTTAATTATACTCATTAACTATCCCTTAATTACATCCTAAGTAATTATGTTTAAAATCTTTAATCTTGATTTTAAAACTTATCAACTTCAACTAAAATCTGTAAACAGATTACTTTTGAAACAAAGACATTTAAACTTGAAGTTTCAAACAGTTCCTGTTTAAATCTTCTTTAAAACCTGGCAACAAAATTTACCCGAGCCAAACACGATCACTTCCCCGTGTAAACCCCGAGTCTCTCGCGTCTACTACTGCTTCGAGAAAAACCATCAGACGACACGAGTCTAACCCTGAGGAACAACATCTTCCCCAAACTCCACTCAAACCTGACATGAACGTGCACATGCACAGATGGTCGGTACATCTCCGACCATCACTACGACCCTCGGCAAGACGTCGTCACTCTCATCGTCACTCGAAGCCTTCCAGTTCGCCGAAATCACAGGTGAAACAAAAATCGAACAAATGAACCTTCAGCCCCCAAAACTCGACCAACACAACCTCTTACCAACGGCGAACACTACCACCAGAAGGCTTGCCACCTTGACCACAATCGCGACCTGATCCCACGAATCCATTTCCCAGCATGCGATTCGACCCGTCTCACCGTAGTCATCGAGATCACCTCGATATCAACTTCAAACAAAACAGGTTCACCAACCCTAGATCATCAATCCCCGATCACCACAGCCCTCTAAAAATTCTTCCTCCAATTTTCCTGAGATCCTTCATACCCCAGCCTCCTCCAGCAATAGTCTCGACGCTCCCCAAAACGTTGTTCGCTGGAATTTGACAATATAGAAAATTCCGTTCATCCCACTAATTCTCGTGATATACCATCATAAAAATTTCCAAATTCATACTAAAATTCATCTTTTGAGTGTACGAATCACTTCCTATATTCCAGGGTTGAAATCGTTGATATTGATTTTGAACTTATTTTAGTTCCTAACTGAAATTTTGAAATTTCAGAATATTTAGTAAATATAAATACTTAAGCTGAATTCTAAAAACAAGATTACATTGTTACAACCAACTTCTTTTCAAAAATCAAGGTTCAAAAATGATTCATTAGAGAGATATGATTTTTAGAAGTAAATCTTAATCCTGGAATTAAAACAGTGGCCATATATTCACTGTCATGTTTCAAATAGTAATTCAACCCAATTTTAAATTGAAACATTCATGTAATCTTGTATTCATCATCATTACTCAGATATATTTACACTAAAGATTTTTGTTTATAAACAAGATGATTACTCACCTGTAAATTAGTTGAACAGAGGACCACACTTCTTGGATTTTCAGAAAATAACAGCTTGCTCTTCCTTTCTTTGTTTGAATCTCCTTGCTTATTTGATTCTAGAAAATGATTTAATTGCTGTATTTTAGTTTTCAGTTTGCTTTTCCCTTTTTTTTAGATGATCAAACTGAATTGCAGATTGTTATAGAAGAAATGAAGTATGCAGTGATAATATTTGTACAGGGTGAAAGATCTTGTTGTTCAATATAGCAGAGATTTTTATCTTTGCTTGTTCTTTGACTAAGCAGATTTTTCTTGCTTTGGTGGTCTAATATAATCTATATTGTGTGCTTAGGATATCTTGCATTAATTAACTTTGTCTTCTTTTTGTCATACTTATCCTTTATATATTTGGATGTACTTGAATGATGTATATTTGCTGTCTTTTATTCTCATGAGCACATTCTTGAATATATACCACGGCCTTCCTTTGCAAGCTTAACAGACTTATATTTCTACAAGATTTCAATACATGCATCAATGATTTTTAAGTCACTTTTAATAGAAATGTTTACTCACCTAAAATCACAGTTGAAACAGAGAACAAATTGTTGTTGGAAGAAAACTGCAGTTTGAATCTAAATCCCTGTAACTTTCTCTGCCTTGTTGAATGATATTGATTTTGTAAAGTTATTGTAAACAAACTAGTATATTATGATGTGTATATAGATAGCTTTGAACAGCTGTAGGTTTAACTGGTACAAGTCTTACTTGTATTGACCAGTTTTGATCAGAGATGTTTTCTGCAAACTTGAAATGATATTGTACATTTCGGTTGAAAGGTTTTCTTGACAAAAAGAAAATTGTGCTAATTTAATGCATGTCTTCAAATTAGTTTACATCTGTTAGCACCAAAATTGGTCTAGTTGAGAAAGATTGTGTAGAGATATAAGTGATGAAGTTAAATTAAACAGAGAAGACAATGCTAATTTAAATGCAGAAAGTAAGAACACCATATTTATAGTGGTTCAGCGTAAATGCTTACGTCCACTGTGAGATTAAACTTTATTGATCTTCCTTATTGTTGATTACAAATACAATTCGTGAATCAAATGCTTGAATGAAGTTGTTAAGTAGAGAAGATGAGTCTCAAAAATGGCAGAGTCTCCCCAGTGTTCTCCAAAAAAGGATCCCTTTCACTGTGACCCTGCCCCTCTATTTATAGGCAAATATGGGCTGGACTTCCCAAGTGGGCTGGATAGCCGAACGCTCTAGCCCCAGTACAGTGGTCGCTGTATGCCGAACCAGGTGTGCCGAACGCTCTGATGCCGAACAGTCCCTTATATGCCGAACGATGTGGTTGGTGTCTGGGAAGTGCAGGATGTTTGTCAGTCGAAGCCGAACGCTCTTCTAGATGCCGAGTACTCTTGTATGATGCGTGCTCTTGTATGCCGAGCAGTCTTGTATGTCGAGCAGTCTTGATGCCGAACACTCTTGCATGCCGCGTGCTCTTGCTGCCGAGCATTGGTTGACGCTGAGTTCCACTGCATGCCGAACCCTGCTGGGTACTTCGCCGAACACTACTGGATGTCGGACTCTCTGGATGCTATGTACTTCGCCGAACACTACTGGATGCCGAGTACTCTCTGACGCCAAGCGCTTTTGTATGCCGAGCAGCCTTGATGCCGAGCACTCTTGTATGCCGAGTACTCTTGTATGCCGAGCACTCTTGTTGCCGAGCACTAGTTGACGCCGAGTGCTGCCTGATGCCGAGCACCCCTGTACGCCGAGTACCTTGGGATGCCGAGCGCTCTTGTTGCCGAGTTCTCCTATCACCGAGTTCTAATGATGCCGAACGCTACCGCTGAACATTGGTTGTCGCCGAGTGCCTGTTGATGCCGAGTACTACGCCGAGTACTCCTGGATGCCGAGCAGTCCTTCATGCCGAGCTGTGGCCAATGCCGAGCACTCAGTTGCCTGGTCAAATCTCCAGGAAACACTTGCCCCCCAAAGTGTATCATGTGACCGAACCTGATGCGCTTTGAATCTGGTTCAACTTCCTTTGATGATGCCTTCTCGAGAATGTTAGCGAAGGAGGTGCAAGACGAGCAAGGTTTGGACGCCGAACGATACGTTCGAAGCCGGACGTACCTCGTGTGCCGAACATCACTCTGCTTTGATGCCGAACGCTCCGGTGCTGACCGGTTCTACCGGGTATAGCCTCTTCAACTTCTACCTCCCTCTATATAACCAGGTCCTTCCTGTCCCTTCTCCTATATGCTTTCATTCCTGTCACTCTTCCAAGATTTACAACTTTCTTTAGCCGAACAGATTTACAACTTGAACCTTCCTTCCTAAGCTCCTAACTACAATCTAGGTACTGCTCCTCTATTAATTTGAATAGGTTCCAAATGAGATGGTCAGGTCTGCCATGTAAAAAGCTTTCGAGTGGGTTGCCCTCATTGCCGAACGATAATGCGGGGCGAGGAGGAAGGATTTGAGGTGTTTGCGCACGTGGTTTTAGCTCCATCGCGCCGAACCGAAGTCAAAAAAGGAGGAAAAGAAAAACGTTGGAGGTGGTAAGGGTGTTGGATGGCATAGTTATGGTTCGGCGTATGTTGTCATGCGCCGAACGATAGAGGCTACCGAGTAGTATTTTTTCTGAATGAGGCCGAACACTCGCTAGAACGCCGAACGACAACTTAGCTGAACGAACTAAAGCCGAACACTTACTAAAATGCCGAACAATAACTTAGCCAAACAAAATCTCAAGCCGAACATTCTTAGATGCCGAACAGTATCGAGGCCGAACAATACGATTGCCAAACAGAACTTAGACCGAACAATCTCAATGCCGAACAACATTCAAATGCCGAACAAACATATACATGACGAACAATTTCAATGCCGAACAGAACCTTTGACTGGACAATGTCTTTAACCGAACGAGGCCTTTAGCCGAACAAGGACTTTAGCCGAACACTTGACAATGACTTAACCGAACCAAGATACATGCCGAACTCTTCTCAGGACGAACAATGCAATTGCAGAACAACATTTAAATGCCGAACGATATAAATGTCAAATTAGACTTAAGCCGGATACTTCATAAATTACATTTTTTCTAAATCTGGAACTGTAACCACCACCAGGCGGGCTCTTCGAGACGGTCAGCGATGACGGTCTTCGAAGGCAACGATTCGAAACTAATTTTTATATCCTCGAAATCTTATCGCTTGCACACAATTGCTTGCACTAGTTCACACACCACGTGGGGGGAAAACTCGTGTTGCTAATTCTAACGTTCAACGTTTTTTTAAGTATAGTTCTCTCAAGCACTTAGCCAGGTTCGTTATTTATTTGGGATGTCGAGAAAATCTAGCTCCGCCACTATATTCGACAGGCCTGGGCTGTCATCAAGGCAAGGAGCCGCTGATACTTCTAACCCATCGACTTCTCCTACTCATAACTTGGCGCCTGATGCTCTGGAGGCAACCATCTTACTAGACAATCCGATCGATTCTCAAGCCTCGAAGATCAACGAAGCTGCTCTGCGACGAATATGCTCCATTCACGGGATTCCTTTTGCCGACGTGTTAGTTCCTTCAAGACACGATCGCCCTCATCTGCCCCCAGTCGGGTACACTACCTGCAACAAGTTCATGTGTTGGATGGGCAGCGTGCCTCTATTTAACTTATTTCTCCGGGATGTACTGCAGTACATAGACATAGCTCCGTCGCAGCTGCACCCGAACGGCCATGCATTTCTATATGGGACTTACCTACTTTTCATGGTTGTCTTCTCTAGACCTCCAACCGCCGATGATATCAGATATATTTACATGTTCAAGAGACGGAAAGACAGTCCTTCTTTTATGTTCCTCGAGCCATACCACAAATGCCAGATCTTGACAGGGGCCTGTAGCAAATTCGCCCTATACAAACATGAATGGTTCTATGTGCGCTGCCCTTCTGGTTTCGCTAGGAGATGGGTTGAAGGCAGTAAGTCTCTCCGCTGAGTCACTATTCGTATTTAATCGGAGTCATGCTTTTCCTAACTCTTCATTTCATCTTTTCAGGTATCAACCCGCGTCCGGAAGGCCGAGGATATTCTGAGGTTGTTGAAGCCATTAGAGCTCTTCCTACTAAGGATCGAGACATCCGGACTATCATTTCAAATGAATCGCTGTCGGGGTTCGGCTTGCTAGCCCCTAGTCGTCGGATCAGCCTTCCAGAAGGTGTCACCATTCCCAAACCTTCGTCCGGTAAAGGGAAAAAACAGGCCGGATCGTCGTCGTGCCGCACTCCCGATACGCACGGAGAAAGTGAGCGTAGAGAAGATGATGCTCCCCAGACTCAGGGCGAGAACGTGGGTCCCGTTTGGAATCCGGCAATCGAAGTTTAGGATATTGAGACATCATCCTCCCTTTCGAAGGGAAAGAAGAAGTTGAAATATACAGTTCAAAAGGAGAAAGTTGATGGCACTTCAAAAGTTACGCCTACCCCTCTTGAGAAAGAGGCTTCTTCGCAACACCTGGAAAGTTCCTTGAGGGGTCTATCGAACCTTTCTATTCCCGAAGACATACTTAATTATGGGTTTGATGATCCTAAAGCCCTCAAATTCTCTTCACCTGCGAAAGGCAATGCAGGAGCTCGACTCCCGATACAAGGAGATACCACTCCGATTAGCAAAGATAAACGAACAGGTCCGTCGGGGGGAACACTAGGACACACACGCACATGCGCATTCCATAATATACTTCAAGTCTTTTTTCCTATCTCGTGAATTTACCTTAACTCATTGTTATCTCCATTCTTTGCAGGTGATATGGGGCGTTCTCACGGACTCGATCGTCTTCAGGGCTCTTCTGTATTTCATCACTCTGGACGGGGCTCTGGTTCAGGCAGACGCAGGGACAGAGGCGATTATGAAGATAGGGACAATCGTCCCCGCGAGTTGTCTCACCGCAAGAAGGCATACTCTCAATCTTCCCAGTCCCGTGATCTCCCTCCTCCAACTGAAACGGATAGGGAGAAGTCTTTACAGAAGGGTTATCAATCTGATGCTCCTCGAGAACAACATTCCAGTTCATCGAGTACAAGGCAAGTTCGAGAGCAATGGAAAAGAACGGAATTCTCAAAGCCTCCTCCTCCTACTCCTGCAGTGGACCCAACTGTCGCAGAAAAGATGGTCGACCTTAAGGCCAAGTTTCCGAAAATCTGCTTTGACGGCTTGAAGTTCCTCCCAGCCATCCATCATATTCCCGGGCACGTGAAGCAAAGTGCCATTGCCTGCAATAACGACGTCTATGTTCAACATGACGCGTTCGTGCACTTGGTGGAGAAGATCTCGGAAGTGTCCGTCGAGCGTCAACACGAGATTGATCGCCTGAACCTAGAGGCTGGCAGCGATAAGAAAATCATCAAACTCCAAGACGAAGAGCTTGCTTCGTATAAGTCGAAGCTAGAAGCCGCTGAACAAAGCGCAAAAGATACTGCTGAGGCAGTTACTCGTTTAGAGGCGGCTCACAAAAAAGAGCTTGACGAAGCAGTCCAGCGCAGCGGTGCCCTCGCCCTAGAAAAAGACTCTGTCCAAAAGGAAAGGGACGCGCTCGCCACCCAAGTCAAAGAGCTGAAAGAATTACTCTCCAAGGAGAAGGAGGATAAGGTAGCTGCTCAAGAAGAATCACAACGATACTGTGATGAGATCGTTGCTCGATGACGAACTCGCTGGGGTTGAGAAAATGAAGGATGAGTCCCGTGAGGAAGGCAAAAGAGTGGCTGCGGAGGAGATTGATTCCCGCCTCGAAGCGGCCGTGGAGGCCGGCAGGGAAGAGGTCAAAAACATGTTTGACCCGCTGATTGCTGAATATGGAGCCCGCGTCCTTATGCATCATGACTTAACATTCTTGGGCGACGGCTACCTTGAGTCCCTAGCTGAGGCCTGGGAAACCTTGATAAGGATCAGGAAGATCGAGTCAGGCTCCGAAGAGCTCGATGAGGAGGCCTTGGTGAAGGAGTTCCTTAGGGGGAACGAGCCATCGGATTTATCCGCAGCATTGGCACTTTACAGCAAAGGCTCTCCCCTTTCAAAAGAGAAAGATGATGAAGCTGGCCCGTCCGGGGCCAATGTTACTGTTCTTCACACTGCTGCTCAATTTGCCGCTCAATCGGCCGGTCGACCGACACTTGATCCATTCGAGCAGCATGTTGGTTACGACCCCGAAGACCTCGGGCTTGGTGCTCATGTGCTATCACCTATCCTGGAGGGTGAAACCCCATGTGCCACCGATAGCCAACCGAAACTTGGTAGGAAATTCTTCTTTCTCTAGAAGTTGAAAGATCCCGCCTTTTTTCGGCAGTGGCTACTCGTTCTAACGCTCATTCTTTATGTTTTCGTGCAGGTTGTTCTGACGCCGAGCAAACTCCAAGGAGCGATGACGCCAAGGAGGAGGCAAGGAAAACAAGTGATACTGTCCACGCGGGAGTACTCCCTGGTCCCGATGCTCAGGTGATCGGGGCGCTGGATGATGATGAGCTCGACGCTTCATCTCCTGCCGAAGGGGACGATGAAATTGAAATCACCTGCGCCACTGAGCATACCTCGCATATGAGCATGAAGGACCGTCTTGCCGAAGAGGAGAAGAAAAAGGCCGAGGTCAAAGTTGAGCCTGGAATCCTGGAACTTACCGACCCGCGGAACAGACCTTTGAAAATCATCCTCCCGGGCAGGTCCAAACCGTTAGATGTTCCATCTCCTACTCCTGACTCCACCTCCTTAGCAAGCAAGAAGTCCAAGAAAAGGCGCGAGGGAGAGGAGTCATCGGAAAAGACGAAGGAAGACAAGAAGAAGAAATCGAAGAAATGATCGATATACTCGTTCAACGAGCTTCTTGCTTAAGTCTTGTAATCGCTTTTATCTTCCGTAGCTTGTAGTTTGTATAGACAGGTCTGGATTTTGTAGTAGTGATCATGTAATCCCATTTTGAACTTATCGAATAAAGTTTAGTTTCTTTTTGTTTGAATGATTCCCTTGTCTTTCTTCGGTTTGCTGACTAATTGTAGCCATAACTCAAGTTCTTATGAGTTGCATCATCTCCCGGTCCATTCCCGTGCTGTTCAAACATTTCTGGACATGGAATACTTCTCGTCCCGCATTTCTTGAGTACTTGGACTTTTTGCTGACTCTGTGCTCCGGGGACTCAGAGAATTGAAACCGTTTATACTCTAGTCCGCGCCCTGGGGACTTAGAGTACTCCGCTCCGCACTCTGGGGGTTCGGAGATTTGGAATCTTTTATACTCTAGTCCACGCTCTGGGGATTTAGAGTATTCAGCTCCGCACTCTGGGGATTCGGAGATTTGGAATCGTTTATACTCTAGTCCGTGCTCTGGGGACTTAGAGTACTCCGCTCCGCACTCTGGGGATTCGGAGATTTGGAATCGTTTATACTCTAGTCCGCGCTCTGGGACTTAGAGTACTCCGCTCCGCACTCTGGGGATTTAGAGATTTGGAATCGTTTATACTCTAGTTCGCGCTCTGGGGACTTAGAGTACTCCGCTCCGCACTCTGGGGATTCGGAGATTTGGAGTCGTTTATACTCTAGTCCGCGCTCTGGGGACTTAGAGTACTCCAGTCCGCACTCTGGGGACTTTGAGGTTTCAGTCGTTTATACTCTAGTCCGCGCTCTGGGGACTTAGAGTACTCTGTTCCGCACTCTGGGGATTTGGAGATTTGGAATCGTTTATACTCTAGTCCACGCTTTGAGGACTTAGAGTACTCCAGTCTGCACTCTGGGGACTTGGAGGTTTAAGTCGTTTATACTCTAGTCCGCGCTCTGGGGACTTAGAGTATTCCGTTCTGCACTCTGGGGATTTGGAGATTTGGAATCGTTTATACTCTAGTCTGCGCTCTGGGGACTTAGAGTACTCCAGTCCGCACTCTGGGGACTTGGAGGTTTAAGTCGTTTATACTCTAGTCCGCGCTCTGGGGACTTAGAGTACTCCGTTCCGCACTCTGGGGATTCGGAGATTTGGAATCGTTTATACTCTAGTCCGCGCTCTGGGGACTTAGAGTACTCTGATCCGCGCTCTGGGGATTCGGAGATTTGGAATCGTTTATACTCTAGTTCGCGCTCTGGGGACTTAGAGTACTCCGATCCGCGCTCTTGGGATTCGGAGATTTGGAATTGTTTATACTCTAGTCCGCGCTCTGGGGACTTAGAGTACTCCGATCCGCGCTCTGGGGATTCGGAGATTTGGAATTGTTTATACTCTAGTCCGCGCTCTGGGGACTTAGAGTACTCTGATCCACGCTCTAGGGATTCAGAGATTTGGAATCGTTTATACTCTAGTCCGCGCTCTGGGGACTTAGAGTACTCCGATCCGTGCTCTGGGGATTCGGAGATTTGGAATCGTTTATACTCTAGTCCGCGCTCTGGGGACTTAGAGTACTCCGCTCCGCACTCTGGGGATTCGGAGATTTGGAATCGTTTATACTCTAGTCCGCGCTCTGGGGACTTAGAGTACTCCGCTCCGCACTCTGGGGATTCGGAGATTTGGAATCGTTTATACTCTAGTTCGCGCTCTGGGGACTTAGAGTACTCCGCTCCGCACTCTGGGGATTCGGAGATTTAGAGTCGTTTATACTCTAGTCCGCGCTCTGGGGACTTAGAGTACTCCAGTCCGCACTCTGGGGACTTGGAGGTTTCAGTCGTTTATACTCTAGTCCGCGCTCTGGGGACTTAGAGTACTCCGTTCCGCACTCTGGGGATGTGGAGATTTGGAATCATTTATACTCTAGTTCGCGCTCTGGGGACTTAGAGTACTCCGCTCCGCACTCTGGGGATTCGGAGATTTGGAGTCGTTTATACTCTAGTCCGCGCTCTGGGGACTTATAGTACTCCAGTCCGCACTCTGGGGACTTAGAGGTTTCAGTCGTTTATACTCTAGTTCGCGCTCTGGGGACTTAGAGTACTCCATTCCGCACTCTGGGGATTTGGAGATTTGGAATCGTTTATACTCTAGTCCGCGCTCTGGGGACTTAGAGTACTCCAGTCCGCACTCTAGGGACTTGGAGGTTTAAGTCGTTTATACTCTAGTCCGCGCTCTGGGGACTTAGAGTACTCCGTTCCGCACTTTGGGGATTTGGAGATTTGGAATCGTTTATACTCTAGTCCGTGCTCTGGGGACTTAGAGTACTCCAGTCCGCACTCTGGGGACTTGGAGGTTTAAGTCGTTTATACTCTAGTCCGCGCTCTGGGGACTTAGAGTACTCCGTTCCGCACTCTGGGGATTCGGAGATTTGGAATCGTTTATACTCTAGTCCGCGCTCTGGGGACTTAGAGTACTCCGATCCGTGCTCTGGGGATTCAGAGATTTGGAATTGTTTATACTCTAGTCCGCGCTCTGGGGACTTAGAGTACTCTGATCCGCGCTCTGGGGATTCGGAGATTTGGAATTGTTTATACTCTAGTCCGCGCTCTGGGGACTTAGAGTACTCCGATCCGCGCTCTGGGGATTCGGAGATTTGGAATCGTTTATACTCTAGTCCGCGCTCTGGGGACTTAGAGTACTCCGATCCGCGCTCTGGGGATTCAGAGATTTGGAATCGTTTATACTCTAGTCCGCGCTCTGGGGACTTAGAGTACTCCAGTCCGCACTCTGGGGACTTGGAGGTTTAAGTTGAGAGCAGTCGTATTTCCACTCTTTAATTTGTATTCATCTACTGTATCGAGGCTAATGTCGTCGAATGAACAATCGAACCACGTTTGCTCACGGAATGAGATTCTGCCCCCCAGTATGAGGGACGAAATTTGAAAAATGGACGATCGATTCTCGTCCGCATGGTGATTATAGCTCTTCCAATCAAGTCAAGGAAGGAGGTATATGACAGATGGTTGAATCACATCCATGTTGGGTTAGATAGCCAAATCTCTTATAATTTGCTCCGTATCTCCTTCTAGAAAATAAGGATAATAGATTATTGAGTAGACAAAGTAAGTTGCATATGTTCCAAGGTGCAGTCGTGTCCATATATTGACATTGATGGTTAGCGAGTACGCAGTCTACCATAGCTACTTCAAGTTGGGCTTTCGAACAACCTTTCGTGTTCAGGGTAGGATTTGATGTGTAGATGATCAAATCACGTCCACTTTTGACGGATCCCGACGTCACTGAGCTTCATGAGGGGTATCTGTATTTTGTCGAACTTTGTTCTATGACTCGATTGGAGTGGATGATCGGGCCATATTCATTCCAAGCAGTTTAGATCTCCAAGTCAAATGTGGAGGTTGATGGATGGATGGTCGGTTGTTCGAATCGATCATAAGTTGATCATACGAACTCAGATCGTCTTGAAACTTTGGCTTCCCTGGCTTTGATTGTTATGTCTTGTTAATCGTGGCTCGATCAGACTCGGACAAAATCCATCGACATCCATAGTGTGCCTTTGTGTAACCGATCTCCAAGACGATCTGTCACTGGTTTCTAATCAAGTTCTTGGTGTCACGGCCTTGCCAAAAGGCGGGATAACATTTGCCCCCCAAAGGACGTCTTGTGTAAACATGACGTGCTTTGAAAAACCGCAGTCTTTCATGCTGAATATTTCCGTACAGTTGATTGCTTGACAGTCGTCTCTCAATCGTTTCGTTGCAATCTTCTTTTAGACAAATGTTCAACTAGCATGCTTTGCTTTGGTTCTGCCCCCAGTTCTGGGGATGAGTATGGAGTTGATGTATGTTTATACTCCATCTCGCACTCTGGGAGTACGGAGTTGAGTAGATGTTTATACTCCGTCTCGCACTCTGGGAATACGGAGTTGATTAATGTTTATACTCCGTCTCGCACTCTGGGAGTATGGAGTTAATTAACGTTTATACTCCATCTCGCACTCTGGGAGTACGGAGTTAAGTAGATGTTTATACTCCGTCTCGCACTCTGGGAGTACGGAGTTGATTAATGTTTATACTCCGTCTCGCACTCTGGGAGTACGGAGTTGATTAATGTTTATACTCCGTCTCGCACTCTGGGAGTACGGAGTTGATTAATGTTTATACTCCGTCTCGCACTCTGGGAGTGGAGTTGATTAATGTTTATACTCCGTCTCGCACTCTGGGAGTACGGAGTTAAGTAGATGTTTATACTCCGTCTCGCACTCTGGGAGTACGGAGTTAATTAACGTTTATACTCCGTCTCGCACTTTGGGAGTACGGAGTTAAGTAGATGTTTATACTCCGAGTTGGGCCTTTCCCGAGCTGTCTCCAGACTGCTTCACAGCAATGTTGCTTTTTATTGACTCCTGGATAGGCCCTGGCGCCTTATCTCGTCGTACGCACCTAGCTTCCTCTCTTCTTATGAACTGGTGTGCCTTAGAGTAGAAACGCTCTAGCGTAGCCGGAGGTTTTCCTGCTAGCCAGTCTCCAAACTCAGAGTCTAGATCCACACCTCTCATTACAGCCATCAGAATTGCATGGTCATTGGGATTACTGACTTCAGTTGCTGCTACGTGGAATCTTTGCAAATATTCCTTCAACGATTCCCCAGGATTTTGGATTACACTTGACAGAGACATCACGTCCTTTGGGCGCGTAGTGTGTATCCTGAACTGCTCAATAAACTTCTTTGCCAACTCCTCGAAATTTGATACGGATCGCGGAGGAAGTCGGGTGAACCACATAGTAGCGATCCCAGATGGAGTAATCGGAAAGCACCTACACTTGGTGGCATCATTCGCTCTGGCTGAATCCATCATCCATTCGTACCTCATGACATGTTGTCTAGGATCAGTCTTTCCTTCATATGCGGGAATAGTAGGTATACTAAACTTCCTGGGGTACACCGCCTACAACACAACATCCATGAACGGAGTATGACTTCTTGACACTCCCCAATCGTCATTCGATAACCCCTGATTTTCCTTCATCAACTGCCTGATCATGGCTGTCAGATCTGGTCCGTGTATGGAAGGCGGAAGGTTAGTGTCTGTTCTACGTGCCTGACCATGCTGGTGCCTCCTCTCCTGGCGACCTGCCAATCGTTCGTCCTGAGGTCCGACATCGTTAGCGTTTTGATGATCTGGACCTCCATCCTCCATTTGTACTCCGGTCCTGAAGTTCCCAGCTCTTGCTTGGTTACGGTCTCTAGTCATCTAAACATCAGCTTCTGCTCGTGCAGCTTCAGTCTTACGTCGTCTGCGCCTGGGAGGTTCATCAGAGGAAGTTGAGCTATTAGATGAAGAATAAGGAGCGGGATTGCCCCCAGCATTCTGTTGCTGCTGTTGAGTGAGTTGTGCCATCAGGTTGGCGTTAGCTTGCATCTGCTCTCCTAGTTGTCTCTTGCTTTCCCTGAGTTCTCTCATCAAGTCATTGAACTCTATTCTGGTGACAACTGGAGTCTGTTCTTGAGCGGCAATTCCTGCACTCGGAATCGCTGGTTGGTTGCTAGGTCCTGCTTGTTGCACACTAGCAGTTTCGTGGGCATCCGCATTATGAGAAGCTGACCTGGTGCGTGGTCTTGCCATTGTAGAGCTATTGGTATGAACTCTGAGTAGAATAAACGGATGTCCTATCAGTGAGTCGGATCTTCCTTGGGGGATTTGTTCAATCCAGTAGCTTCAAAGCAGATCCTTGAGGTCTGAGAATTCGATTCTCAGTGAAAGCACCAAAGTGTTAGCACCAAAATTGGTCACTAACCTCGTTGAGAAAGATTGTGTAGAGATATAAGTGATGAAGTTAAATTAAACAGAGAAGACAATGCTAATTTAAATGCAGAAAGTAAGAACACCAGATTTATAGTGGTTCAGCGTAAATGCCTACGTCCACTGTGAGATTAAACTTTATTGATATTCCTTATTGTTGATTACAAATACAATTCGTGAATCAAATGCTTGAATGAAGTTGTTAAGTAGAGAAGATGAGTCTCAAAAATGGCAGAGTCTCCCCAGTGTTCTCCAAAAAAGGATCCCTTTCACTGTGACCCTGCCCCTCTATTTATAGGCAAATATGGGCTGGACTTCCCAAGTGGGCTGGATAGCCAAACGCTCTAGCCCCAGTACAGTGGTCGCTGTATGCCGAACCAGGTGTGCCGAACGCTCTGATGCCGAACAGTCCCTTATATGCCGAACGATGTGGTTGGTGTCTGGGAAGTGCAGGATGTTTGTCAGTCGAAGCCGAACGCTCTTCTAGATGCCGAGTACTCTTGTATGTCACGTGCTCTTGTATGCCGAGCAGTCTTGTATGCCGAGCAGTCTTGATGCCGAACACTCTTGCATGCCGCGTGCTCTTGCTGCCGAGCATTGGTTGACGCTGAGTTCCATTGCATGCCGAACCCTGCTGGGTACTTCGCCGAACACTACTGGATGTCGGACTCTCTGGATGCTGTGTACTTCGCCGAACACTACTGGATGCCGAGTACTCTCTGACGCCGAGCGCTTTTGTATGCCGAACAGCCTTGATGCCGAGCACTCTTGTATGCCGAGCACTCTTGTAAGCCGAGCACTCTTGTTGCCGAGCACTAGTTGACGCCGAGTGCTGCCTGATGCCGAGCACCCCTGTACGCCGAGTACCTTGGGATGCCGAGCGCTCTTGTTGCCGAGTTCTCCTATCACCGAGTTCTAATGATGCCGAACGCTACCGCTGAACATTGGTTGTCACCGTGTGCCTGTTGATGCCGAGTACTACGCCGAGTACTCCTGGATGCCGAGCAGTCCTTCATGCCGAGCTGTGGCCAATGCCGAGCACTCAGTTGCCTGGTCAAATCTCCAGGAAACAACATCCAATTAATATTAGCTGATACTTAGATTTGGTACAAAGATATTTTTGAATATGATGTGAATACTTTGTCTTCTTTGCATTGTTCATGTGTAAGTACATGTTATGGAAATAGTTTATACATATTTGTATCAGGTTTTACATTACACTTGCAGGCAACCACTTGGTCTTGGTTATGAAGATATTTTGTATGAAGACATTTGTTTTGTTATTTCCTGGCTTAATTCATATACATATGTTTGAGTTATTTTATTTTATACTTTACTTAACAATTTTCCAGTTTATGTTGTATGCTTGCTTATTCATTTTAATTCTATTTTGTATGTTAACTATCAATGTTTAAATTAGATTCATAAGTTTGACTTACTTGTATTTATATTTCATATTGATAGAATTTGGCTTTATTTCAACATTATGATCTATATATAATATTTACCAAATGTAAACAAAGTAAAGTATTTTAATTTAATTATATAAGATAAAGTTTATTGTAAATATTATTAAGAGTTTTTATTTAATTTTCAAATCAAATTTTCCCTTTCAAAATGCAAATCTATATAAACAAATGGCAAATATTTCCAAAAGATTCATTATTTTAAAATGATAAGTTTACATTTTATTTAATTGGATTAAATATTTATTAAAATAATGTTGCCAAAATACCGGATCGTCACATTCCTTCCCCCTTTGAATCTTTTCGTCCTCGAAAAGGAAAATATTTACAATCAGATAAATATTCTTTAATCATTTTTAAAACACTTTTTAATATCTATATAATATTATTCCAAAATAGTTTTTATAAAAATACTTTTATAACTCGATGTTTCAACAAGTCCATCTTCGTTCTCATAGAAATTCGGTCATACGTTGATCAAGCGTAGGACTGAAAATCTATAAGTACTTCGTAAACTCGTTTCCAACATCCAGTGAAAATATTTTGAATTTTTTTTTTTTTGAAAATATAGAAAACGGTTTCAAAAATAGAGGAAATATCTTTGGTAAAAATGCTCTGGAAATCATCACCCCCATCCATGGTCGCAGTTAACCCGATGGTTACGTTGTCGTCCCGGCAAAATCCACAGATAACTGTAGGTCTCCGCGCCACTCGATTACGCCATGGAACCCGCTACAGATCGCAGTTATACCCGGGCCTTACGTTGCTATCACAGCACAAACCCATACAACTGTAGGCATCAGCGCCACCGAATTTCGCTGCCAAAAGAATGAAACTCCTCCACTTGACCATAGACCGTAGTCTACCGATGTTGTGTTGCCATCCCGGCAAAATCAAGTGTAGACTGTTGGCACTCATCCTCCACACGATTTTCGCTATGGTCCCTACAGTAGATCGCAGCGACATCGAGCTACACTGTCGTCACAGCATAACCCAAATGCCCCTGTAGGCATCAGCGCCATCGACTTTCGCTACCTAATAATCCTCAGGAACTAGTTTGTCCGGACTCCTCACTGGATCAACTTTAGAACCTCCCCTTTAGAGGCTCAAGGCAGTACCACTCAGTGGCACTCCTGAGAAGTTCATTCAAGGGAGCGCCTTTTTCCCCAGAGCCACTTTCAAAACACTTTATACTATACACATATAGTATTTTCAAATCATACACCAAGTATGAATCTCATATAAAGCTCCTTTCTCAAAATCGATTCCCAAAATGGATAATTCTCATATTAGGCTTTTCCAAATTCCAATATTGATTTTCCTCAAAATCAAAAGCCTTTCCAAATCCATAGGTTTCAAAAACTTTTCCTCAAAATTATTTTCATAAAATTATTTTTATATTATATATATATAAGTTTTAAAAATCTTTGAATCAATTTGTACTTGTATAAATTCATTTTTGTACTTCAAACACTTTCAAAAATCATTTTCTTTTGACAATAGATTCAACAAGGGGAGTTTTCCTGATATAACAAAGATATATAACTTTGTTTAGTACAAAATAAATATTCAAATTTTGATTACTCTTTTATAAAGTCATTTACTATATTGCTTACTTCCATAAAGTAAATCTTAATCATAGAGATGTTCAATTCCCATTTTACTTCATTATATATTTCATAAAATATACTTTAAATTTCAAAAATCATTTACACTTTTATCCACAAATTTTCAATATCAATTTTATTCAAACTCGTACGATGTCCACATATCATTCGTATGCAATATCAATCTGATCGCTCACTCGATCACATAATTTCATTTCCGAACTAGTATTGTCCACCCGACTTTCTAGTGCGGACTCAGATCTGGTTTCTTGATCAGAAACCGTCATTCTCCTTGCATAGCCATAACTATGATAGAGAATATCCAGAACCAATCAAAAATCCATATCCAGGTTCGCCGTCGAAAATCGAGTGAAAAATCCCAACTCGGATCGACAATATTATCTCGAAATTCTGTGCTCGAATCTGGATCAAATCACCATGCAAATAGAATAATATACGTATATCCTACGTATTTATCTCCATTGATCTTCAGTTAAATCAATTGCCTTTCTATTCATCCTCACTTTGGATTTATTAACTTACTCACATTTGCTTTAATCCCCTCTTGGATTACTACTTCACTCATTATCTCAGTTGGGTATTTAATCAATAACAGTTTGAAATCCGACCAGTTTATTTTTAGAAATATAGCTTGAAAATTTTGAAAATAGATAAGTAGTTGAAAAATAATTTTTTAGTTCGTAAAATAGCTATAAAACAGTAAACTAATTGTAAAATAATTGGAGAATAGCTAAATAATTATAGAAATTTCAGATAATTGCAAAATAGTTGTAAAATAGTAATTAATTTGTGAAATAGTTGAAAAGTAGTAATTAGTTTTAGAAAACAGTTGAAAACAGTTATTAGCTTATAAACAGTTACAAAATAGTCAAATAACTCCAAAAGTAGTTATAAAATAAGTATATAAAAAAATTTGGGTTTAATAAGAAAGGTTGTATACATTAAATAGCTTGGAAAAATAAGTTTGTATTAAAATAGTCCAGAGTCAAAACTGTTCGCTTCCCCAACAATCCAATTTAAATTCCCACTTCCATTTAAGTTGACCCAATTCCAATTTAAATAATCCTCAGTTTCCATTGAAATTTATTTAACCCCACTTCAAGTTGGATCAATCCTGATTCCTTTCTCAATCTAAATCAAATTCCATTTGAATTTAAACCTGTTCAACTTTAATCATAATTTCAAATTATTCCAATCAATTTTAGACTATTATCGTTTGACCCTCTTCAATTTTCAAATCATTTCAATTTAATCCAATCCAAAATTCCCATTTAAATTTTTAAACTTATACACCTTCAATCCCAAATCCAATTAATTCAAATCAGATTCAATTTGAACTAATTCAATTTCAATCTCAATTTTAAAACATCTTGAATTATATAAATTCGAGTTAAATTCTCAAAGGTTGGTTTAACTTTTTAAACCAAATTAACTTTTATTTTTACATCAATAACCCAAATTTTTAAATAATTTAATTTTGAGTCAAATTCTCAAAATTCCATTTTTAAATTTTCTCTACTTAACTTTTTCAGAGTCCAAATAAGAGTTCAAAACAATTTTATTTTAAAATTTTAATTTATTACCCAATTTTATCTTCTAGTTTGAAACTAGTTCTTAAACAAGTTTAATTTCCCTTTTATTCCAACAATGGATGTATTACCACACTTCATTTCGTATTCATTTAAACAAATCCAATTCTTAATTTAAAGATTTTTTAACAACAATAGGATGATATCATCCAATTTATTTAAAAACACCCATTCAGTTTCAATTTCCATTTCCAGATCTCACACCCATTTAAGATCACACAAACTTTCCATTCAAATCAACTATTTAACATTCCAAGTTAAATCCCAATTTCATTTTGGAATTTCCAATCCAAGTTGTTTGTTAACTTATTTGACTTTTCCAAAGTTAAATTTAATTCATTCCTCCAGTCAACCTTACTAATTTGAATTCCCATTTCAAATTTTAAACTTTACATTAATAATCTTATAAGTTCAAAAACTTATCATTTTGGGTATCACATCCCATCCCAAATTTGAAACTCAACATTTAGAGCTTATTTCAGACCATTTCTAATATCATGCATATTCCTCAAATTTTAATCCACCTTTGGTCTCTTAAATCCAAAACAAATTCCTTTATCACTTTGAAACAATTTTCAAATTTGAACCCAGATTTAAACTTCACAATTTTAGATCATCTTCAATTCCAATTTATAAGCCATACTTACCCAAATGCTTTACTTCTCTAAAACATTTCATTTTTCTTACACAACAATCATATTTTATTATTAAACACAACTATGATAATGACCAAGATTATCATATGAGGAAACCAATTCATTTTTTTATCTGATTCTGAAACCTTTCCCCAAATTCCAGTTTTAATTTCAGTTTGAATCTATTTTAAATTTATCCTTATTCAATTTCAATTCGGTTGTATTTCTATTGCCACTTAATTTAATTTCAATAATTTAACAACCAATTTCTTTAATAGAATATTTCTTATATATCAAATATAATTTTATGTAAAATCATTTACCTTTAAAACCATTTAAAATCTTTATATAAGAAAATAACAAGTACGTTCTCTCATATATATATATATACACTCAACTCATCCTAGGGTAATACTAACCCTATCTCTGATGAGTATACCCGCCAAAGCCAAGGTTTTCGCTTAACCTTCAGCTCTGATACCAAGTGTAACGACCCGAAATTTTCGATCCCGAAAATTCCAGATAGTTATGAAAAAGAAGAAAGAGATAGAAGAAGAAACAGAAAATACACAGAATCTCACATTCGCAGCGGATCAAAATATAATATCAAATAATAACAGTTTACAAAAGAATACTATATCTTGTCAATTTACATTTATAATACATCAGAGTTACTCTCATACACAACACTAAGCATATACCAATCAAATATATCTCTGATAACAGAAATAATAGTCACAGCGGAACACTCCATACGTCCTGTCATCCAGCTCGCCTCCTGAGCTCCAGAACGTCCTTACCTGAAAATCTGTAATACTCGGTCTGACCCGAGCATTACATCAAAGTAACACCCGGGTCAGGCTGGAAACCAGCGTGAGTAAACCCATATAACATGAAATACTAATCCAATTTAAAAGGAAACCCGGGTAACTCGAACTTCACTACGAGTTCATTACTTGTTATGCTCAACACTTATGACTTAATTACTAAGTATTCTAACTTAGTTCAAAGGTTCATATTATTTCATTTCAGCCAATTGACATCACATATCAATTTATATAGAATCGAAGTGGTTTCGGGTATTAACTAATACCCGACCCCTGTCTCTTCGAATCCAATGTCATCTTAACCCAAGTTATTTAAATGAAATACAAATCAACTTTAAATACAGGTGTCACTGTTTTAAACCAAACATATTGTATCACATAGCATTCCATATCACAAAGCTTTATAATCACATATCAGGGATAACAAATAATTCAAAGCATCCAAATATCATCCAATCATCAGTCACCTATTTATTCCAATTAATCATCTTTGATTAATTAACTTATACTTGCATTCCAGTAATTATCCTTTAATTAATTACAGTGATTAACCTTTGAATAAATCCATAAATTAATTACATTCCCATTGAATTTATTACATTCAAATTACTTTATTGATTTATTGTTCCCAAATTAATCAATTCCTACTTACATCATTGATTATAATAATTAATGATTTCTAATTAGATTTTGTAAATTAATTATATTAAGAAAACAAATCTTCAAATCACATATATTAATAATCTTTATTAATAACATATAGTAATTAACTTTCCTTAGTTAATTACTCCTCAATAAACAAACTTAATTAGTCCCTTGATTAATCGTCAAGTAGTTATATTCCAATTACCTCCATTAACAAACATCATCCAATTAATTACATCCAGTAATTACCCATCAATTACTTCTTTAAGTAATTATACTCCATTATCAAGTGATTAATCTAAATTAATTAAACTTAATTAATTAACTCAAATTAATCAAATTAACAGAATTAATTACAATGAGTAATTAATTCCTTAATTACTTCCCATTAAGTAGTTATACTTATTCCATTCCATAAATGATTATTTTTAATTAATAAATCTAATTAATTATTAAAATTTATTACATTAATTAATTATTTAATAATCTCATGTTAATGATCTTCATTTAATTATACTCATTAACTATCCCTTAATTACATCCTAAGTAATTATGTTTAAAATCTTTAATCTTGATTTTAAAACTTATCAACTTCAACTAAAATCTGGAAACAGATTACTTTTGAAACAAAGACATTTAAACTTGAAGTTTCAAACAGTTCCTGTTTAAATCTTCTTTAAAACCTGGCAACAAAATTACCCGAGCCAAACACGATCACTTCCCCGTGTAAACCCCGAGTCTCTCGCGTCTACTACTGCTTTGAGAAAAACCATCAGACGACACGAGTCTAACCCTGTGGAACAACATCTTCCCCAAACTCCACTCAAACCTGACACGAACGTGCACAGATGGTCGGTACATCTCCGACCATCACTACGACCCTCGGCAAGACGCCGTCACTCTCATCGTCACTCGAAGCCATCCAGTTCGCCGAAATCACAGGTGAACCAAAAATCGAACAAATGAACCTTCAGCTCCCAAAACTCGACCAACACAACCTCCTACCAACGGCGAACACTACCACCAGAAGGCTTGCCACCTTGACCACAATCGCGACTTGATCCCACGAATCCATTTCCCAGCATGCGATTCGACCCGTCTCACCGTAGTCATCGAGATCACCTCGATATCAACTTCAAACAAAACAGGTTCACCAACCCTAGATCATCAATCCCCGATCAACACAGCCCTCTAAAAATTCTTCCTCCAATTTTCCTGAGATCCTTCATACCCCAGCCTCCTCCAACAATAGTCTCGACGCTCCCCAAAACGTTGTTCGCTGGAATTTGACAATATAGCAAATTCCGTTCATCCCACTAATTCTCGTGATATACCATCATAAAAATTTCCAAATTCATACTAAAATTCATGTTTTGAGTGTACGAATCACTTCCTATATTCCAGGGTTGAAATCGTTGATATTGATTTTGAACTTATTTTAGTTCCTAACTGAAATTTTGAAATTTCAGAATATTTAGTAAATATAAATACTTAAGCTGAATTCTAAAAACAAGATTACATTGTTACAACCAACTTCTTTTCAAACATCAAGGTTCAAAAATGATTCATTAGAGAGATATGATTTTTAGAAGTAAATCTTGATCCTGGAATTAAAACAGTGGCCATATATTCACTGTCATGTTTCAAATAGTAATTCAACCCAATTTTAAATTGAAACATTCATGTAATCTTGTATTCAAATTTTCCCTTTCAAAATGCAAATCTATATAAACAAATGGCAAATATTTCCAAAAGATTCATTATTTTAAAATGATAAGTTTACATTTTATTTAATTGGGTTAAATATTTATTAAAATAATGTTGCCAAAATACCGGGTCGTCACAATAATTAATTTTAACAATTTAAAATTAAATTCGGCAATCCAAATGAGTGAGAATTTCTCACCTTGATTTTTAATTGCAAGTCGTTCCAATCTTATTCCGTATCTTACTTCAATTCGAATCCAACGCCGCAGATTTTGTGATTTTTGAACCTTGCATTCAAAATGTTATACGATTTTTAAACATTTGAATTTAATAAACTAATTTAACATTTAATTTTAATTTAGTTATATAAATATACCTAACAGTCTTTTCCCCAAATTAGGTCGTGAACATAAGACCGTCACTGCCGATCGACAACCTACCAACGGCGTCGGCCACGAGTCACCGCTTCCACTTCGTCCATGCCTACCGCTCTCTGCCCCTACACAGTTCATGCGTGCACCCAAACCCATCAGAACCTAACCCAACCCTCGGCCTCCCAATGCCTCTCGACTTTACTTGTCATCATTGGAGATGAGCACTGTACCCACCCAGACTTTCGAACTCGAGCACACCATCCCTTGCGCGCGCCACCTAACCATCTTCGATCATCGACCATCGCACGTACGAATGCCGCCATCACCTCCCAGGTCCACGCGACCATCGCGACAAACAACGTCACTCGAATCCCCTCCAACCATCATCATGCCTCTTCTCCTCCAGCGTCGAGCTTGAGCTCGAACCCTCGCCTCACATCGGCCAATCATGCGACCCTCCCTCCTTGACTTCTTTCACCGCTCCCTGCCCCTTATCGATCGCGCGCACACCATCGTTTTCTTGCTCGCGGTCTCAATACGATTGCGGTTTCCTTTTTTTTATATTAATTCGGCTTAAATTCAATTTGCCTGGAAAGTAATTGAAGTCGAAGAAGAGGGATTCATGAAAAAAATTAAGGTGCAGGTGCGATTGATTTTATTTATTTTTTTATATATTTTTTGTTCTTTAATCGACTGCGTTTTAAAAAGGAAGAGGGGGAAGCGATGGAAAAGAAAGGAGGCGTGTAGGGTGCTGTTTACAGTGTTTTGAAATGAAGGAAAAAAGGGCTGCTGTGGATATGGTTAATCAAATAAATAAATAAATATATTACAAAAAATTTCAAACCGTCTCAATTATATAACTTAAAATTTTGAACCCCTATCGAGACGTGCCATTAGGCCTTTATAATGTTTAACCCTATTCCGAATACAATGGTAAAAGTTTCAAGTCCTAATTCAGCCGTATGGAGAAGTTAGCTTTTTGAACCGACTATTTAAATTAAATTCAATTAAATTATCCTAGGCGTTTTCAGATCGTATGACCACACGGTAAATCCAAATCCTACAAAATTTGAAATCCAATAATAATAATACTCTATTACGGATCCAATGGAACTGATTTCGTCGAATTCCGAGACTGTGTCCCGGATCACTATTTTAATGCGTCGATTAAATCGACGATTTCCAAAGTTTACGAAATCGCTTGAAATTTCAGTTTTTAAAATCTTACTAACTAAATTATAATTCCAAATCCAATATTTTAAACCATTTAAATATTTCATATTAAACATCGAAAAATCCGGGTTATTGCATTCCTCCTCCCTTAAAAGAATTTCGTCCCCGAAATTACTAAGGTAGAAAAAAAAATCCAAACCCATTACTTTTTCAAAAACCCATTTTTTTAAGACTCGACATTTCACTTTTCTATATTTCTAAACCTACATTCACTAACTAGTTCCAAGGTTCATCCAAAACCCTTTAATCATAGTTAAATTCAAAAAATCAATTTTTAGTTAACAAAAATTTTCAAAAATTTCCAAAAAATTTCTAACACCCTAAATTTCCAAAAGGTTTTGGCAGAGTCTCCCTTGTACGGAGAGCCTTTTTCAATATGACAAGAGAGATGAAAATGTATACATCGACCCATACGGTAGGAAAACACAATACATATCAATATTTATATCATTTGCGGTATTTAATCCAAAAACGTACCTTATTTAGCATTTTTAAGCGAGCGGCTTATTTTATATGCAATTTGCGCAACCCAAATCTAGCCCAAGTGTCTCTCGGTACCTGTACTTACTTAATTTAAACACGTAAGTAACACAAACATGAAACTTTAATAACACTTTATTTATTTAGCAAGCTAAACACATAAATTTCATAAACAATGCATTCTAACATATAATAATAAGCAATTATAAGGTTCCATCATTCGATTATTCATTTTAAATCGATTCATATACCATTTCATTCAATTCGAATGATTTACAACCAAATCTTTTTGCATTCACTTCATATTTATACCAAACAAACTCATATCCATTCCAAATTGATTTAAAAATCAATTTATTCACTTTCTATTAATTCATAGAATTTTATTTACTTCCGTTTTCGTCAAACGACAATTTTCCATGCAAAAATACTAACTCAAGTTAATTTGTTCACTTTTATTCATTCCAATATAACTTAAGTTCTTTTCCATTTGCAATAAAATTTCATTTCATTTTAATTTGATTCTTATTCAATTTAATTCCATTCCATTTACTAATTAATTTGTTCATTCGCTTAATCCACTATAAATTTTAATTCCATACTTGAATTCATTCTCGAATTTTTTTTAAATGATATCCAAGGCCATATTTAATTTATTTACCTTAAATTGACCTTATTTATAACTCAAGTCATTGCTATTTCAATCCAATTCCATTTTATTCGATCACACTTCCAAATATATTTAATTCGCTTTCATTTAAGTCGAATTTCATTTATACTCAAGTTCCCTATTCAATTAACTTATCTAATTAGTTCACTTTCAATTTATATTCCAATATCTGATTTTCATTTCAAAAATCACTTTATTTAGTTTCTTGAGTTCAAATTTATTTTAAAATCTAAGTTCGGCCTTTTATTCCTCACTTTTAAAATATCATACCATTTTTATTTTGGTTGGTCTATCCCATTTCCAATTTTATAAGTTATATAACTTATTTCTCACATTTCCATCAAATTTGTACTCGAGTATATTTACATTTTATTATTGACTCAAGATTATACAACACTTTATAGTTTAAATATATATTTATTCCATTAATTTCAAATTTTATAAGCTATTCAAATTTATTTATTCGCAATTCCAAATTTTCACTTAAATTTTATTTCATTCAAAATTTATACCTTATGGTTATATAATTATTTCACAACTCAAAATTTATATTTACTTCAATTCGATATTATTTCTAATCCAATCCAATTTTATAACTTATATTATATAGTCAATTTATAATTCACATTTACATATTTAATTCAATTAAATATGATTCGAATCCAATTCACTTTTTATTTAAATTTCAATTCCTTTTAACCAACATTTCCAAACCATATACGAGTTATTCATACTTAAACTAATTTCACTCCAAACAAGTTTATTTCTAATTCTTTCAATTTAATCAAGCAAGAATTTAATTCCAACTTCAAATTTTTCCACACTTCTTTACTTATATATATTTACTTCATTCACTTATTCATATTTATATGCTTTTATATTTAGTTAACCTCATTACATTCTATTAATTTCATTCCATTTATTATAATCACTTCATTTATTGATTTACTTTACTTTGCTTAAGTTAAATTCCAATTCCTACAAATTTTCTTTTACAAATCCAATTTATTTAACTTGCATGAGTTAAATTTTAATTTCATCTTGAAGTTCACTTTTTCCAAGTTTTATTTCAAAAACTTATTCTCTTCTGAATTCAAACACCCGGTTCTTATTTCAAATAATTTGAAATAATATATATGTGTATAAATATATAACTGTTTTTAACAAACCATTTCCTTCAACTTTCAAAAAATCAACTTGATTTTTATCCAAAACAATTCCCTCGGAATTTCCAAACAACACATGTTTACCAAACACAAATCTCCATATCAAATTACAATGGTAGCAATCTGTCACATAGGAACTCGAAAATGAACACTGATGATGCTGCAGTCATCACCAGGATTATTTTCCAGCGACCGAAGTGAGTTTAGTGCTATTCCTTCCAAGTCCATTTAAAACCAATTTTCTATTCAAAAATATCTCCAAAATAATAATACTATTATTTATTTCAAACACTTTGGAAAATATTTCCAAAAATCTCCGGGATTTAATTTTCCAAATGCTTAGTTCAAACCCATTTAAAACATTTCTCAAAGTTTTTGGGATTTTAAATCTTCAAATTCTGGTTTGAATCCATTTTGACTATAATCCATTTGTAGAATTCATACTTATACAAATTTCCATTTGGTTACATATAACCACTTCAAATTTATAATCTTGTTTTGATTATAATAACAACAACCAAACACTCCAATATACTATAATAATTTCTAGAAAATTATTTCTTTTATATCCAAATATAATTTTGGGCAAAATTATTTCATTTACCCACTTCAAAACAATACTGTGTTAGTTTATCGTGTTCAAGTGTTTAGAAACTCCTATCGACTTAGTGGCGTCCCACTACTCGACTAGAATTTATATGCCACTCAACAGATAAATCAACACAATATAAAACAATTTATATTCACTAACAAATACGCGCTCATATCTATTAATACTCTCAAACTTATTCTAGGGTACTACTGACCCTATCTCTAATGAGTAATCCCCATCAGAGCCAAGGTTCTCACTTAACCTTCAGTTCTAATACCACTTTGTAACGACCCACTTTTCCATACAGTATAAGCTGACAATATAACCGCACAAGTCAACTCAAATTGCACAAAAAGGCGGATTGTTAGGGGTAAAGAAGAAAAGGTAGAAGAAGAAACAGAAATAACAACATAGAATCTCACAAACGCAACGAAACAAAATATAATATGTAATAACAGATTTTTATACAAAAAATTTGTAACTATTTTATACTTACAATCATCAGAGTACAACAATCAATACATCAATCAGGATAGTTATAATAACTTGTCCTCATACAGCGAAAAATAAATCAAGTACGGAAATAGACTATGTCATCCAGCTTGTCTCCTGAGCTCCATAACATTCTATCCAGAATATGTAATACTCAGTTTGACCCGAGCATTATAATAAAATAACACCCGACTCAGTCTGAAAAACCAGCGTGAGAAAACACACTGAATTTGAATTATTAAAGTTATCAAAAACCCTTTGAAAAACAAAGGTATCTCGTAAGACCGCGTCACACATAAACACGACGGGTTTTCCCCTTACGATAACCAAAACATTTTATAGAAAATCCAGTGATATTAAATAGTGTCTAAATACAAATACTTATTCAAATAGCCGTAATTTGTTACATTAATTAAATTCCAACATACTAGGCTCTACAAAAAAAACCATAAAGGCTCGTATTGGAGAATGAATCCCACACAATGACTGGGCTACTTGGTACCGCCCATCACGGTACACCTCTAGAAAAATGTACCAGGACCTCGCCGGGATCCCCTGCTACACAAGACCGGCCTACCCCTAACCTGGATAGAACCGAATATGTTATCACCCTGGGTGTTCCCACCCTTAAAAATCGAACGCTCCCTTTTTCATGCACAACCATATCCATAATTTATATATATTTCTGAGGGTATCTAGAAAAGTGATAACATACCCTAATTGGGTGTGACCCACTTAGCCTTGCTGCATCTCCCCTGTTTTAGTCATTCCCGGTTGATGAGGCTTGAGGCTAACGTTACCTTTCAAGAAAAATTTCACTTAGAATGCTCATCGTCTTCCAATGACGATGTTCTGATATCATTCGTCCATACAAGTTGTCCTAGGTCTGGACAGACCGAATCAGCGTCTTCACTATCTTCACGATATCCATTCGTAACGTTCAAATCGGATCGAAGTGGTTTTCAGATAATTAAATTTGATTTCAGTCTCTTCGAAACGATTAACAAATTTGGCCAATATTGATAGTCATTATTTAGCTGTGAATAAAATATCCATAAGCAGTCACTAGGCCTTATTATAAATTTTTCCAAAATATTTATTTTCAAAATATCTTTATAAGATATATATTCAAATCCCTTCCAATATTTGAAAACAATTTCAAATACTTAAATCCGTAATAGGATATTTCCAAACCATCTCAACACTTAGAAATATTTCCAAATTTCCATTTTTATACATAGGAAAATATTGTAAGTCTTATTTTCCAAAATCATTTCAAATATCAATGCTTCAGAGAATATTTTGTAACTTATCTCATAAGTTTCCGAAATCATTAATAAATTCCCTTTACCAATTTCCAAAACCCAGTATACTTATTTATAAACCCATTCAACAATTTGTAACTTCTTTTATGAATTCAGATTTTATTTTCGAAGTTCCCATATTCAACATTTTGAAATTCCATTTCCTCCAAATCCCTTATAAAATTCCTCTCCTCAAAATCATATCCATTTATAAGCCCCATTTACGAATATCGAGAGAATTTATAAATAAAATTTTCAATCACTTCAAAACTCTATATATATAATAAGTATTTTAAAGAATAATAATTTATTTTTAAAACAAGTATAAGTAGTCATCTAAAAATATCGAAACCCTTTTTATAAACACCAATAAAATCAATTTCAAAGCTGATTTTTAAAATTAGAATTTATTAAAATAAATACTAAGTATTGAGAAATTCACTTTTTGATGTACTTTAATTCTCCTAATTCAAAATTTCATAATTTGATATATAACATTTTCCATTTTAAAAACAAACTTAAATTCTTAAAATTAAAGATATATTTTTAAAATTCAAATAACTAGTTTAATTTATAAATCCCCTCGATTTACAATCCATCGATTCCATTCCAGCATCCTATCCATTTGCACTTTTCAAAAATAGTATCCACTATTTTTTTCCAACCATATTTCCATATTCTAATGTAAATTCACCCTATGAATTTAATATTCCCAAATTTTCATCTGTTATCGATTTCCTTTATTTATAAACATCGTTTAAAAATATATTATTTTTCTGAGTTTCACTTTTTATAAAACTAATCTCATTTATAAATTCCATTTTATAAATTCAATTCCTTATAAATTCTATTCATTTCTGCCAATCTATTTTTTTATATTGATTTTAACTTCTTTTCATATTTTTCAGAAATATCGTTTTAAAAATCCATCGTTTAAAAAACCTTTATATCAATTATTTTAAAAATCTCTATTTAAATATTTTTACGAATAATTAAAATCAACCCAAAAATCAATTTATTATTTTACCCAAATCAATTTCTTTTAAAATAATCCAAACTTCAATATAAATATTTTTATATTCAAAATCTCCTTTTAAATTCCTTCAAATTCCAAAAATAATATTATGGTATTTAAAACACCAAAATTCAGGCCAGTGCTACTTTAGCATCCAATTATTCAATCACAACAATAATTTATAACAGATTAGTCTAACACATCATATATCACTATATATGAAATTTAAAATCAACATTTTTGAGGAATCCAGTTGGATCCTTCCAACCTGTTTTCCCTGCATCCACAAATGTTAATACAACATAAAATACCAATCCCACTTCAAGGGGGATATCGTGGTATATAGGGTCATCCGCTATTATGTGGGGCGCACAGGGTCTCATCCGCTAAAATAAGTGGGAACATCAATCCAAGTACTAATATATATACTACTATATATATCATTCAACAGATAATAATTTATAAATTCAACCAAGCATCCCATAATTAATATTTACAATTTAAAATTAAATTCGGCAATCTAAATGAGTCAGAACTTCTCACCTTGATTTTTAATTGCAATTCGTTCCAATCTTATTCTGTATCCTACGTCAATTCAAATCCAACGCGACCGATTTTGTGATATTTGAACCTCGCATTCAAAATGTTATATGATTTTTAAACATTTGAATTTAATAAACTAATTTAACATTTAATTTTAATTTAGCTATATAAATATACCTAACAGTCTTTTCACCAAATCAGGTCGTGAACATAAGACCATCGCTTCCGATCGACAACCTACCAACGGCATCGGCCATGAGCCACCGCTTCCACTTCGTCCACGCCTATCGCTCTCTGCTCCTACCCAGTTCACACATGCACCCAAACCCATCAGAACCTAACCCAACTCTCGGCTTTACAGTGTCTCTCGACTTTCCTTGTCATCATCGAAGATGAGCACCGTACCCACCCAAACTTGTCGCATTCGAGCACACCCTCTCTTGTGCATGCCACCTAACCATCTCTGATCATCGACCATCGTGCGTATGAGCACCGCCATCACATCCCAGGTCCACGCGACCATCGCGACAAACAACGTCGCTCGGATCCCCTCTAACCATCATCACGCCTCTTCTCCTCCGACGTCGAGCTCGAGCTCGAACCCTCACCTTGCATCTGCCAATCGCGTGACCTTCCCTCCTTGACTTTGTTCGCCGCTCCCCGCCCCTTCTCGATCGTGCGCACACCATCATTTTCTTGCTCACGGTATCAATACGATCGTGATTTCCTTTCATTTTTTATATCAGTTCGGCTTGAATTCAATTTTCTTGGAAAGTAATTGAAGTCGAAGAAGAGGGACTCACTAAAAAAGTTGAGGGCAGGCGCGATTGATTTCATTTCTTTTTTTTTCTTTTTTTTTTCTGTAATCAGTTGCATTTTAAAAAGGACGAGGAGGAAGCGATGGAAAAGAAAGGAGGCATGTAGGGTGCTATCTACAGTGTTTTGAAATGAAGGAAAAAAGGGCTGATGTGAATATGGTCAATCAAATAATTATATATATATATATATTATTTAAATTTTCAAACCGTCTCGATTACATAATTTAAAACTTCGAACCCCTATCGAGGCGTGCTACTAGGCGTTTATAATGTTATACCCTATTCCGAACGCAATGGTAAAAGTTTCAAGTCCTAATTCGATCGTATGGAGAAGATAGCTTTTTGAACCGACTATTTAAATTAAATTAAATTAAATTATCCTAGGCATTTTCAGATCATACGACCACACGGTAAATCCAAATGCTACGAAATTTGAAATCCAATAATAATACTCTATTATGGATCTAGTGGAACTAGTTTCGTCGAATTCCGAGACTGTGTCCCGGATCGCTATTTTAACGCGTCGATTAAATCGATGATTTCCAAACTTTACGAAATCGATTAAAATTTCAGTTTTAAAATCTTACTAACTAAATTATAATTCCAAATCCAATATTTAAACCATTTAAATATTTCATATTAAACATCGAAAAATCCAGTTCGTTACAAAACATCTCGATTAGTTTTGCAGTAATATGAATAATCTTCCAAGTGACGATCAAATGTTTTCTTAAGCAAACATTATAGTACACTTAGTAAATTATTCTCTTTATCATTATACGATCGAAATAAATTCAAATCTGAACGAACCCAAAGCGAGTGTTAGTGAATAAATTATTAAAGTTATTGTATATATAAAAATAATGCAGTATGATTTCAAAAGGGTTTTGAAATAAAAACTGGGTATTTAGTTCTTAAGTTTCCTTAAAGGAAATTAATTTAAAATAAAAGGTATTTGAATGTTTTGATAAATGAAAATCTTAAACTCTTGGATAGAAAAGAGATAATTGAACTCAAGTTTTTAATGGGTTAAATTGGATAGGAAGGTTTTAATAAGCATTGTTTTATTAAAACCGTAGTTTTTGTTTAAACATCTGAGTCTCATAAACTATTTGATGTTACCGGGCCGACTAATAAACATCTATACCTTAAGGATGTCTAATGAAAGTAGAATCTAGGACTGAGTTTGGATATTTGCATCATACTCTTCCTAACTACTAACTGGAGCAGATAGGCAAAGTGGTCGAAGTAGTCGACTCAATTTTAAGACCTTTATTTTGTTTGGGCCTTCATTAAAATTATGAAAAGTAAATAAAAAAAATTGAGTTTTTGTATACATATATACTCTTAGGATATAGAAGAGAATTGTACAAATAAATAAGAGTGAAGTAAAATTTTTAATTTAATGTTTTATAAAGTTGTGTCTTTACAAAATGTTTAGAAAATTAAGTGAAAATCTATGAACTATTCATAAATAATTCTAATATTGAATGAAATACTATAAATAAAAAATGAAAGTGATTTGGAAAAAGATTGTTGTAATTAAGATTTCTCACTTGATTCTTGATGGCGAACACTTAATTCGGATTATTGATGTGGCGCTGAATGAAGGTTTCTAATCATGGAACCAAATCGGACTCCACACCAGGGAGGTTGAGTGAGTGATACTAGTTCGAAAGTTAAGTTTATGTATCCAAGCAAGTGGTTGGATCAAGTATTGCATATGAATGATTTATGTACATCATATGAGCTTAAGTATATTTGTATTGTTGAGTGGCTTAGGAAAGTTTAGGGAGTAACTTTCAATTTTGTTTAAAAGGGCGTACATAATCTTCTAAGCAATAACCAAAGGCTGATGAGCATAATGGTATGCTTAGAAAATTATCTATATCCTTGGACAACGAGAAGTTGTAAACCTAAGTAAAATTAAAAATCTTGTTTGTTAGTCATTTAACATTTTAAATAATGTTAAGTGTTAGTATATTCCTTTATGGAATTTGATTTGATTGACAATGCAATTATATATATATATATATATACACACACACTATGGTTTATAAAGTTGTTGTTTATTAGGACTTAAATCCCCCTGCTTTTGGAAAAAGTGCTTTCAAAAGAATAAGAAATACAAATATTATAATTTTGAAAACTTTGGTGATGTATTATTATTTCAAGATATTTGAAAAGATTTTTGTGAAGTGGTTTTTCAAATATTTTGGTTATGACTAAAGTTGGGCGATTGCGGGTTTTTTGATTTGGAAAACTCACCATGTATATTTCTTTAATCTAAGTATTGTTTAGGAAGAATCAGAATACCATTGGATGCTCCTTGTTGTTTTGATTCTAGAGTTATACAATGCTTCAGTAAGAGGAGCACTATCCTTGTCTTTATTTATTTTGGTTTTGATATATTTCTCTTTGGAGAAACTTGAATATATATTTTGAATATAAAAACCGGGCATCTAGTTCTAAATTTATCTTTTGAAAAGATTGGATGTAACGACCCGTAAATTTTAATGATTTTTAATAATATATTTAACTAAATTTTTGTGAAATTTTAAACAATTGAATTGGGAGATAAAAATTTGATATTTGTTATGCGTCTATTTAAACATACCAAAGGGTAAATTTTTATCGAAAATTTTTGGAAGTTTATTTTATTGTGTAATTTTATTTCAATTTAAACCATTTAATATTGATAATAATTAAATATTTTCCAAAACTGAATATGTAATATCCCGGAAATTTTAACAATATCAATTTAATAATCTGTTAAATAATTAAATTGATATGGATAATCTTTGATAATAAGATTTGAATTTAATTTAATAATCTGATTAAATTAGTATTAATTGGTAATTTTATCTTTTAAAATCTAATAAGATATTTTCTATTTGAATATATATATATATATAATTATTTGTATATATTTTAATAGAAGCTTTGGTAAATTGGAAATTTATATTTAATTTAATCTGGACTTTTCAAAGATATTTAAATAAGTAATTTTATAGTTTTAAAATACTTTAGGTAAATATTTTATTGGTTTAAGATATTTTTACTTAAGTTTAAATAAATAAGGTTTACAAAAATGGTTTGTTTTATTTCTTTTTAAATATTTCTTGATAATATAATCTCTTGTTTAAATTATAAAATATGTTATTTTCAAATAATAAGTATAATGTATTATTTTTAATATGTATGAATTTTAATGCTAAAAGGAATTGTTATTTTAAATGGAATAAATAGTGTATGTAAATATATATAACTTAATTATTAAATTGAATCTTAGGATTTAATTTAATTTGAATTTGAATTTAAGTTTTGAAATTCAAAAGAATAAATATTTAAATTGATTTGGATTTAGAATATTTGTATAACTTTTATTTATAAATATAATTAGTTTGTTTGTTTAAAAAGTGATTTATATATATAGATAAGTATTTAAATAATAAGAAAAGGCATTTTATTTGCATTTAAAAATAAATATAAATATGTAAAAATTACTTAAAGGACAAGTGTCATTTTCCTAAAGCCTTGTCTTAACATGTGTAAATAAAAGATAAACTCTAATGACAAGTGTCTTATTTAATTTTTATTTTCTTTTATTTTTATAAATCATAAATTTACTTACATATGAACATTTGCATATCTTCATTTCATTCTTTCTATTCTCCTTTTCAAAACAAGATAAACTCAAAACCTTTCCTCTAATACAAATCTGATCATTAACCATTTCTCTAAGCAAAAATCTGAAATCAGTAATTATTTCTCAAGCAAAATGAATTCATATTCAAATCTGGAAATCTTCCTCAAAGAACTTCAAAGTCTGTAACCATTCCTCAAACCAGAGATTATCAAAATCAAATCTCTGTAAACCATTTTCCAAAATCTAAATCAAAGTTTTAGCCTGCAACATTTTCTTCAATCTGAAAACAAAGGCCTGTCCTTCTTTTCAAAATCTGGAATTTGTCTGGAAGCAAGAAATCTGTTAAAAGCAAGTAAACTGGAATCTAAAACAACATCTCAACAATACAAGATAATAGAGCATGCATGCAAGTTTTCTAGCAAGCAAATCAGTTTTCAAAAGCAAAAGCTCTTCAGATTTGTAGCTCTGTTCTCTGCTTTTTAAAACTGGTGAGTAAATTTTATTTTAAAAACAGTTTTTTAACATGATCCTAAAAATTGTTGTTAGTGGTAAATGTAGCAGTAATATAGTTTAAAATATTAAATGTGTTGGATGTGAATGATTGCATATATATATAAAGATGAAACTGTGGAAATATTTATGCATGTGTAGATATTGTTTCTCTGTTCATCATTTTTTAGTAAGTAAACTTTAAACTGTTAAGATAAATTCGTCAGTATTTACTTATGTATGTGATAAGTAATGGCAGGAATGTGATTGTATGGATGTATAGATGTATATTGTTTGGAAATATAGTTGAATCACTGAAAGATCATCTGCATGCCTGTATATATATATAGATACATCTGTTCTTGGTTTACAGACCAAAAATTTAATCAAAGAAATCAATTCCTCTTCTTATGAATCAATATAGATTAGGATGTTTATAGGACTTATGTTTGGATTAACTAAACCTTATTATTTTTTTTATAATTAAAAATGAAATTAGTTAGTGTCTCGTTGTGAATTTGGAAATTACAGCAAAATGTATTATATAAAGAAAATCAACCATTTTAATTTCAAGTTTAAATATTGAAATCTAATTTATTAGTAAAAGTTAGGATTTTTGAGATAAATATCAAGATTTTTAATGTGATGGATGTTGAGATCCGGCGAGTTGAACGGGAAGCATGTTTTGGGTAGTTTCTGGCGATTGGTACGATGAACGTCATCGAGGTCATGGTCGAAGTTGGCTGGAGGATGGACGATCACGAGAAAAATACGATTGTATTTTATTATGGAACGTGGTGGTCGGAATTCGATGATCTAGGGTTCCAGGGCAGTTGGGAACGATGATGTTCTCGAAGCTTTTGCGATGGCCATGGGGGATCGGAGGTGATCGCGATGGGGGGAATCGATGCGTGGGATGGTGATAAAGCTTCATTCGGGATGGCGTGGATGATCTTGAACGAGATCGTCAGAGCGAGGCGTTTTTGGTCGAGATGTTGGGTTCCAGGAAGTTGCTCATTGCTCGATTTTGATTCTCTGGCATATTTGTCGATCTGGGTGTTAGAGTTGCTCGATAAGGTCGTCGTCGATACGTTGAGGGTGGTGAGGTTGGTCGGAGATGGCCAGTTCAGGTGTACACGTACACACGTGTATGTATGTATCTGTTGTTGTTCGATAGATTGGGGAAGAAGAAGAATGTTAGGTCGAGCTCGAGTTTTTCGTGGGTTTTCTCGAAGCGGTGGAGGATCGTGAGTTACTCGAGTGTGGTCTCGGGTATTGGGTTGTTTATCTCGGGTAATTGATGATTTGTCTCGGGTCTGAAGAATTGAGTTAAAAACAGTTTTAACTTTTAAAATAAATCAAGTTTTATGAAAAACAATTTTTGTTGATAACTAGTTCTTTGTTAATAATAGATGTTCTTTAACATTTGATATAAAAATGTTTTTAAACTTGTTTAAATGATGTTAAGTTTAATTTGTAATTATTTTGAGATCTTTAATTAAAGGAAAAATTTAAAAGTAAAATGTTTCAAAGCTTTTATTAATGATAATTAAAATAGATATAAGGTTAATACTTTAATTTAAAGTAATTAAGGTCTAATGATATAGGAGTCATTAAATTAACAAGGTAATTAAAGAGTAATTTAATAATTTAATTAATTAATAATTTAGTGTTAATTAATTAAAAATAATTAAGATTATAAGTAAATTAATTAGAGGTTAATTAATTTGGGATTAAGAATCATTTATTTAGATAAGTATAGATTTTTAATAAATGATTAGAAATTTATTAATCAAGTAATTAAAGATTAATTAAGCAATTAATTTAGTAATTAAAGAAAGCTAATAAAGGATTAATTACTTAGATAATTAGTTAGTGTAATTAATTAAAGTTGACAAATAAATATGATTAATTAAGACTAATTAATTAATGTAATTAGTGAAGTGTAATTACTTAGAAGAGTAATTAAAGGTAATTACTGGATGTAATTAAATGAAGATAATAAAAGTAATTTGAGTTAAATTACTTTTGTATAATTAATTAAGGGATTAATTAAAAGATAATTAATTAAGAGGTAATTAATTTATGGAAGAAGTAATTAAGGGTAGTTAATTACTAAATAAGATTAATCAAAGGTGATTAATGAATTTAGTTTAATTAAAGATTAATTATTAAATTATAATTAATTTTAATGGAGTAATTAATTAAAGAAGTAATTAAGGATTATTAATATAATTAATGATGTAACTAAGGATTGATTAATTAAGATTAGTTAATCAATAAGTGATTAAAGTAATTAATTAATTGTAATTAATTAAGGATTAATGTAATTAATATAGTTAATAAACTAATGAAGTAATTAAAGATTAATTACTGTAATGGTTTAAAGATAATTAATTGGTAAAATTAATTAAGGATTAATTACTTAAAGTAATTAAAGTATAATTAATCAGGAATGATTAATTAAGTTTGATATTTAGAGTATGATTAATTAATTGGTTTAATTAATGATTAAGTAAGAAGGATTTATAGAATGAAGTAATTAATTTAATTCACTTTAAATTCATTAGAGATGTTATAAATCATTACTTAGGAATGGATGAATGATATTGAAATTCTTTGCATTGTTTGATATCTCTGATGAGATATATGCTGATCTGTGATATAGATGTTGGTTGAATTGAAATGATAATATGAGTTATCTGTTGTGATGATAATGTAGATTATCTATTGTGTTATCTATCTGTGTATATAGATAATAATTGAATTGTTTTAACCCTTAAAACAACTTGGCCCTTAAAAGATACGTTTTGGATTTCGATGAGACCGGGATCGGGTTTCCGTATACCGGGATACCAGGTCTGGAGACCCGAATACCACATCGATCCAAATTAACGATAGGTCGTGAATCTCAAGTGAAGATGAAGATTCAGAGTGCAAGGGTTATGGTCGTTAACTCTGAGGGTGATTCCAAAACGAGTGTAACGAGATAATGCCTTCGGTTTCGTTCGAACCCGGAACGAACTTGTATGGATTGAATGCTTTCAGCACATCGTCAGGTGGACGATGAGCATTCTAAGTGATGTGTTGTTTCTTTCTTTCTCTTCTTTTCTATTTTCTATCCCTTTCTTTCTTATTAACGATGCGACTTTCTGTGGAGAGAAAGTCGTGGTCGTTACAGTGGTATCAGAGCAGTAGGTTGAGTGAATACCTAGGCTCTGAAGTGGTGTCTATCTTGAGAGCGCGTAATTGTTAGTTATATAAAAATGGTTTTATATTGTGTTAATTGATCGGTTGAGTGGTATATGGATTCTGGTCAATACGAGTAGCTAACGTTATTGATAGGGATCTCTAAACACTTGAACCAGGCCAACAGACACAATATTGTTTTAAAGAGGTAGATGAAATAATTTCTATATAAAAAAAAATATCATTTTAAATATATATATTTATGTATTTCTACCTATTTGTTGGGTTACCTGTTCGGGTTTTCCAATATAGGATATAAAGGTAGATAGGGTAGTGGTGTGTGTAACACGACTACCAATGGTTGGAGTTTGAATGTTGAGGTTGGAAGTGTATCTGTCGAGACTGTAGACCCAATACCGTCTCGAGTAAGCTTTGCTGTGGTGAAGGATTTCATCGATCTCCGAAGGAAACTGTAATGGTTCGGAGTTTATCTTTGAAGTTTGGATGAGTAAAGTTGGATCTGTCGGTTGAACAGAAGCGAGTGATGGTACCTTGATACCTCAGGTAATAGTAGCTGTATGATGAGATACAGTGACGATGGATGTTCCCGAAGATGTTTTCTTTGGAACAAGATTAAGGAAGTGTGAATGTTTCGGTGTTGTGGCTGAGTTCAGCACGGTGTTTCTGTTTGGTTTGGAGTTCGAGTTTCTCGAAGATCTTTGGAATAGGAAGTCCTTGGCATCAGTGTCAGTAGTGCAGCTCGGAGTGTTCTGTGATGGCAAGAAGTTTTCTAGCTGAGCAGTTTTTCTGGAAGTGAAGTTCAGTAGCAGCAGAGTGGATCCATTTCTTTGATAAATTGGATAAATAAGTGTAAGCTGTTCTGATTGGTAAAGAGAGAACAGTCTGTTTGGAATTAGGATGGGTTGATCGCAAAAGCGACTTGCGATTGTCTGAGTGTTCTCTTGGGTTGTCAGAATTTTTCTGGATGTCTTCAGAGAAGTCAGGAGTTTGTCCGCATCTGAAGGTTGAGTTTTCTTATCGACTGGATTCCAGGAGTGATACCGGTGGTTCAGTCTAGTGGAAGGATGTTTCCTAGAGATGGAGTTGGTGAAGCAGCTCAAGTTTTGCTGGAGTATCCGAGTTTTCTTTATGGATCAGTGAACCTTATTTCTGGAATGAGTTGTCCAGTCTGTGCTTGTGTTCTACCTTATATCAGAATTGAGCAGCGAAAGTAGTTTGGAGTGTATCTCTGGATGGGAGAAGTAAGTTTGGAATCTACTAATGTTGTGAGGTAGAGTTATGTTTGGATCTCGTCTGTGTTCTGATTTGGATAGGTAATTGGTCTACTTGGTTGAATTGTCAGTTTGGATAACTGGAATTCATTGAGTTTTACGTATCTCTGAGGGAGTACGTATTTGATCTATCTCTGGTTGTAGAATCAGCAGTTCTGGAAGTTTGGTAGTTGAGTCAGACTCGTCTGTAGTCTGATATTCTGTTTAGTTCTGTAGATCTAGATGAGTAGGAGATCTATAGCTTAGTAGTTTAGATTGTTTGTAGAGTGTGACGACCGCCCATGGCCCCTGCACCGAATCTAGAGATAGTGCGCTGTAAAGTGTGCCAGGCAACCATGGACGATTGTCAGGGTAAGATAAACTCAACAGAATCTATCGTATTACTCACAGCGCATGGACAAAATACAATAGAACATATGTATAGTGAAGCTTTACAGAACAAAATGACATCATATAAAACTCCATAATAGTTGAATACAAGCATCCACATAGTCAATACATCCAGCCTCACTACATATCTCTCAGAGAATACAAAACAGCGGAATATCCAGTACATATAATAAGAAGATAATATGCAACCCTCCAGCTCGTCTTCGATATCAGCATCGTGAGAAGAGAACAGCACCTGTCACCTGCTACCTAGTCTGCCCGTCCCAAAATGGACGAACAGCCCAAGGCAATAAGAATTAAAACATAAAGCCTTGAGTCAGACAACAGTCTTAGTGAGCAGTAAATTAACTAACAACATACCAAAAGAGCATAAAGGAAAAGGAATAGGAATACAACCCTCCCACTCCAACCTCATTCTACAGTGATAGCCCCCAGACACACACTAAGCAGAAGCAAACATAGCAGAGCATACAATTTAAAGTAAAGAAATTGTCACTCGAGTCAAGAGCGATGTTTTCCAAGTACAAATCCCAAGGTCTAAAACCAAGGTCAGATAAGCACCCAGGAGATACCGCTCTTGAGACCGAATGACGATACAACCAAACATCCATGACTCGGCTATCACTGTTATCATTGTTGCGATATCACCGTTAATTGAATGACCGGCACATTCTTTCAGCCGTCCGTCAAGGGCTAATGGTAACCCCGGTTCTAGACATAACTCCCGCACGTCATCGTGACCCGTGCCTAGGATTATCGAATCTACCCAGAGTACTTGACCATCAACTTAGTCTTTTGGGCGTCCCCATGTACTCTTGCTTAGAGCATGCTAGAACCTTCAACAACGATGAGATCTCAACCTCCTAGTCATCCTCCTCGCTGACTATTGCCATACTAGCTCAAGCGCCTCTCGAGCATCCATTATCCTCAACTCGAATCATATCACCGAGTTATCAACATGCTTGGAATGATCCCGCCTGGATTAGACCAAGTCTTCATCATATGATGCCTCGCTTCATTACATCCTCGCAAAGCTTCATCTCAAATTCACATCATCAAATCTATGCATAGGAGCTTCATCATCCCGCTACATATGCCACGAGCAGCTTTTCCAATACAAGAGCCTTTCCCTTAGCTTTTGAATCACCTTCGATCTAAATCTAATCATCAATCATCTAGTTCATAACAATCAATCAAATCAAACATCAATCCAAGCAATCAAACATTCAAAAATGATCTAAGTAGACAATTATAACAATAATGGCATTTTCGTAATTAAAGAGTTGAAAGTCCAATAAGCATGAAAACATGGATTATATCTCTACAAACTTGATGAATGAACTTGCATAGGTTAACATATGATAAAATGGATGTAACATCATCATAAACAATGGATCTATATGGATCTACACATAGGATGAAGGAAATGCATGGAAATCTCTATTTTTAACACCAAATCAAGCCAACAATCCGATATACTCCTTTGGATCCGTGTGAGAGATAATCACCACTCACCAAATCACCTAAACAACCTCAAATCAACACACTTCAGATCTGGACAGCGAAGGATGAAGCTTGATCTATCACGAATCCGCTTCAAACGAAGAAATCTCTCTTGAAAAGATGAAGATCTTCAATCTAAGCTCTTGAATCTTCAATCTTGATCTTCGATTTGGATGGATGGAAGCACTAGATTAGAGTGGAGAAAAGAAGTGAAGAAGTGTAGAAGTCGAGCTCTCAAAATGGCAGCACTTCGTCGCTTCAAAATCCGGATCCCACAAATGAAGAGAAGCTCTCCTATTTATAGCTGAAATCCATGACTCGACTGCCTCTATGAGTCGTCTACGACTCATCAGATCACCATGACTCAACGGTTTCCGACTTATAGCCTCTTCCGACTCAACACTCAGACCCCTCTACGACTCAAGACTTAACAGCTATCTCCTAAGTCGTCTCCGACTCATCCCAGGCACCTACGACTTACCAGACTACCCCTGTCTACGACCTAGTGCGTACGCGCCTTACTGGCTAGACGACTCAACCACTAAGTCGTCTACGACTTAGCACAAAGCTACGACTCATCAGAAGATACGACTCATCAGAAGATACGACTCATCAGAAGGTACGACTCAACGGTTAACTCGACTACGACTTATCAAGTATTACGACTCATCACCTTAACTCGACCACGACTCAACACAGCAGCCTACCTACGACTTAACATAGCAGCTTTGCCGATCTACCAGGATAAGACTCAACTCCTAAGTCGTCCAGGTCTTAAGTCGACCACTACCTTAACTCGTCAGCCGACTTAACACTTAACTCAAAACCTTAAGTCGTCTACAATAACATAAGTCGGTCACTTCCTTAGGTTGTCTATCCCTTAACTCGGCGACGACTTACAACCTACGGCTTAACACTCGCCAAGTTAACTTCGACCTACTGACTTAGCCCAGCAACGACTTATCCCCTTAGGTCGCACTTTCCTTAAGTCGGTTAGTTCATTTAAGTCATCACACTCCTATCTCCTAAGTCGTATACGACTCACGACTCATGCTAAGTCGTGGACGACTTAGGACTTAGGCGAAATTTGCGTAAAATCTGAAATGACTCAAAATGCTAAAACTCCAGATTTTTTCCGAACCTGTCGATCCGTAAAAATACGGGTCGTTACATTCTCTCCCCCTTAGGAATTTCGCCCCCGAAATTCCAAACAATCAAAGCAATCAAAGACTATTCTGTACGCCTACCAACCATAACAACCAGCAACCCATGCATCCAATTCTAGCTTAGCGTACAGAGTTCTAAGACTTAGAACAAGTTACAATATCGCGAGATGACACGACACCTCAGGGCCATACCGTGAAGAGTTCAGGATGAGCTGCCTTCATCCTCTCTTCCACCTCCCACGTACAGTCGTTATCATCATCACTCCATTGTATCTTGAGCAACTTAACTACCTTCCTCCTGAGCTGTTTCGTGTCGGTTTCAACAACACGAAGCGGCTTACGAGGTCTTCTATCAACTGGATCAACTTCTAAGTCTTCACAGCTATCAGCAGAAACCACCGTACTCGAGTCGTGCACATACTTCCGTAGATATGATACATGAAAAACATTGTGCACACTCGACATCTTCTCTGGTAACTCCAATCTGTAGGCGAGCTTTCCAATTCGCTCGATGATCGGGAATGGTCCAACAAATCTCGGAGTCAATTTTCCTTTCTTCCCGAATCGAATAACATTCTTCAGAGGAGAAATCTTCACAAAAACCATATCACCTACGTCGAACTCCAAATCCTTACGACGTTTATCAGCATAACTCTTCTGACGATCTTGGGCAGCCTTCATTCGTTGCCGAATGATCTCTATACAATCTGAAGTCTGACGAATCATCTCTGGCCCAAGCATCAACTTTTCCCCAGTTTCCAACCAACATGTTGGAGAGTTACACGGTCTTCCATACAATGCCTCATACGGTGCCATACCAATGCTTGACTGGTAACTGTTGTTGTACGCAAACTCCACCAAATGAAGGTGATCTTCCCATGATCCTCCGAAGTCCAAAACACATGCTCTAAGAAGATCTTCCAAAACTCGGTTGACTCTCTCGGTCTGACCATCTGTTTGAGGGTGATAAGCTGTACTCAAACACAACTCGGTTCCCAAAACTTCCTGGAAGCTCTTCCAAAATCCACTGGTGAACAACGGGTCTCGATCGCTCACTATACTTTTCGGAATACCATGGAATCGAACTATCCACTTAACATACAACTCAGCCAACTTTGATGCAGTCCTAGTCGATCGAACAGGAATGAATCGTGCACTCTTAGTCAGACGATCCATAATGACCCAAATCCCTTCATTTCCCGTTCTGGTTCTAGGTAATCCATCGATAAAATCCATCGACACTTGTTCCCACTTCCATGTAGGAACTTCTAATGGCTGAAGCAATCCGCTTGGCTTCTTCTGTTCGGCTTTTACCAACTGGCAATTCATACACTTGGAAATGAAATCTCCAACATCCTTCTTCATGCCTTCCCAGTAGTAGGTTCTCTTCATATCCCGATACATCTTGTTTCCACCTGGATGAATTGTCAGCTTCGAGTGATGACTTTCCTTCAGAACTTCACTCCTCAATTCATCTATATCGGGAACAACTAGTCGTCCTTGCTTTCGAAGCCAACCTTCTCTATCGACCTCGAATCCTTTATCCTTTTCTGGATCCAATCCAGATTCTAAATCACGGATAATCTTGACAAGCTTATCATCTCGCTTTTGACTCTCGCCAATCCTTTCCACAAGAGTCGGTCTTATTGATAAGTTTGCCAACATCTCAGGTTCCAATTCACATCTAGGCCTGAAGTCAAATCCAGCTATATACTCGAGACTCTTCCATTCTGAAAACATGGCTCCCAATCCTGCATGTCTTCGACTTAACGCATCAGCCACTGCGTTACCTTTTCCCGGAGTATAAGCTATACCAAAGTCATATGATGCCAAAAACTCCAGCCAACGTTGCTGCCGAAGATTCAAATCCTTTTGGGAGAAAAGATACTTCAACGACTTGTGATCCGTAAACAACTCGAATCGAACTCCCAATAGATAATGCCTCCACATCTTCAGAGCAAATACAATCGCCGCTAACTCCAAGTCATGAGTTGGGTAATTCCTTTCATGCGGCTTCAGTTGTCGACTGGCATACGCAACAACTTTATCCTTCTGCATCAGCACTGCTCCAAGTCCAGTACCACATGCGTCGGTGTAAACCACCATCTCATCATTCCCACCTGGAATAGTCAAAACAGGAGCACTCGTCAATCTCTCTTTCAAGATTCCGAAAGCTTGCTCACACTTAGCATCCCAACAGAACACTTTGTTCTTTTTCGTCAATCCTGTTAACGGTGCAGCTACCTTGGAGAAGTCTTTGATAAACCGTCGATAATACCCTGCTAATCCAAGAAAACTTCTCATGTCAGATGCATTCTTAGGTCTAACCCAATCCTGGATTGCTGCCACCTTAGCGGGATCAACCGCTATTCCATTTCCAGAAATCACATGGCCTAAGAACCTCACTTCACTCTTCCAGAAGTGACACTTCGAAAACTTAGCCTTCAACTGATGTTTCCGCAAAATTTCCAAAACAATACGCAAGTGCGTCTTGTGCTCTTCCTCCGTTCTGGAATAAATCAGAATATCATCCACGAACACAAGTACGAACTTGTTCAACTGATCTCTGAACACTCTATTCATAAGATCCACAAAATATGCTGGCGCGTTAGTCAATCCAAACGGCATTACCAGCCACTCAAAGAAACCGGATGGTGTCCTAAAAGCAGTCTTCGGCACACTACCCTTAGCTACTCTCAACTGGTGAAATCCCGTTGCCAAATCCATCTGAGAAAACACCTTGGCTCCGTGAAGCTGATCAAACAAGTCATCTATTCTCGGCAATGGATACTTGTTCTTCTTAGTCACCTTATTCAGCTCACGATAATCCACACACAATCTCAATGACCCATCTGCCTTGGTTGCAAACACAATTGGTGCACCCCACTCGGACACACTACGCCGAATGAATCCTTTCTGCAAAAGATCATCAACTTGCACCCTCAACTCCTGCTGTTCCCTAGGTGCCATCCGCCTAAGAGGCATCACAACAGGTCTGGCTCCTTCAACTAGATCTATACGAAACTCGATCTCTCTATGCGGCGGCAACCCTTTGACTTCGTCAAAGACATCCTCGAATCCATTTGCGATTGGCACTAAAGACAGTCCATCCCGTGGAACAACTAGCGAATACATGAAGCTCATGAAGACGCCTTCCTCATGCTTACATCGTATCACAATCTTTCGCCCTTCCACATTCCCGACTGTCACCTCCAGCCTCTCACAATCAACCTTAGCCGCATACTTCCTAAGCCAGTCCATACCCAAAATAATTCCGAACCCCGCAAAGTTCAGAACAAAGCAATCACAATCAAAAGAGCAACCATGACTCGACACAACTAGACCACGGCATAACATACACAAACAAGACGAACCCCCAACTGGATTAGTCACAACCAATGGCCTATCAATAATATCCGGCTTCAAATCTAACCGGCCTACTAGTTCATTACAAACAAATGAATGCGACGCTCCAGTATCAAACAGAACTCTAACTGGAACACCACATAGGAAAAGAGTACCTTGAACAACCACACTCTTTCCTTTCTCTTCCGCAGTAGGAGCCTTCGAAGACGACGGAACAGCTCCCAAAGCATAAGCTTGCACAATCTGCCTGTCCTTCCTCGGTTCTGGACAATTTTTCCTGAAATGCCCCGGCTTGTCACAGTTGTGACACTTCATTGGCACCTTCGGATTCTTACAATCCTTAGAGAAATGGCCCTTCTGCTGACAATTGTAGCAAGTCACCTCGCCTTTCGGCTTCTTCTGGCCATCCTTACCCTTCTGCTGCTGCTGCTTTCTCTTCTTGTTCCCACCCTGCTGTGGTTTAGACTCTCCCCCGGTAACAGCAACAACAGGTCCTTCCTTAGGAAACAGACTCTCATGCCTAAGAGCTTTCTCCACAAGCTTCTCAAATGAATCGTCCAAATGATCCACCAACTGTCTCCCAAGATAACTATCCAAGCCGGTCACAAACTTCTCATTCTTCTGATAGGCAGATTCAATATATGACCGAGCATACTTGGACAAAGCTTCAAACTCAGAAACATACTCAAGAACAGATCTTCCACCCTGCTTGAGCTCTACAAACTTCTTGAACAGAACAGACTTCTGAGCTGTAGAGATGAACTTAGCTTCAAATCTGACTTGGAATTGCTCCCAAGTAATCTCTTCTTCCGGAGTAGTGATGGTAATAGAGTTCCACCAATCAGAAGCTCTCCCTTGAAGCTGCCTCGATGCCAACTTCCTCTTAGTTGCATCATCAATTCCCAAATCACCAAAGATCCTTCTACAAGCATCTATCCACCTCTGGACCTCAATGGTAGATTCTGTTCCCAAGAAAACCTTCCCTCCAAGAGCAGTATAATCCTTGCACAGCTTAGCAAAATCCACTGGTTTCGGAGTTTGGACTTGAACTCCAACATCAACCGCTGCCCCCGGAACTGGTATCCTTCTCATGATCGAAGTCATCATAGCTTCGAACATGGCTGCATAATCAGCAGTCTCTTCAGTAGCACGGCCTTCCCTAGCAGCTGGTCTCCCTTTTCGACTCATTCTCAATATCTATAAAAAGGAATGATTAGAACATCTAGAGAAACAACTGCATAAAGGACTCAACTCTACTAAGCTACTATATTATATATAGTAATCATCCATCAAAATACAATTACGTCTCTCATACGTAGTTATGACGGCGAGCGTTGGGTAAAATCGATTAACCAATGCTCTGATACCAAATGTGACGACCGCCCATGGCCCCTGCACCGAATCTAGAGATAGTGCGCTGTAAAGTGTGCCAGGCAACCATGGACGATTGTCAGGGTAAGATAAACTCAACAGAATCTATCGTATTACTCACAGCGCATGGACAAAATACAATAGAACATATGTATAGTGAAGCTTTACAGAACAAAATGACATCATATAAAACTCCATAATAGTTGAATACAAGCATCCACATAGTCAATACATCCAGCCTCACTACATATCTCTCAGAGAATACAAAACAGCGGAATATCCAGTACATATAATAAGAAGATAATATGCAACCCTCCAGCTCGTCTTCGATATCAGCATCGTGAGAAGAGAACAGCACCTGTCACCTGCTACCTAGTCTGCCCGTCCCAAAATGGACGAACAGCCCAAGGCAATAAGAATTAAAACATAAAGCCTTGAGTCAGACAACAGTCTTAGTGAGCAGTAAATTAACTAACAACATACCAAAAGAGCATAAAGGAAAAGGAATAGGAATACAACCCTCCCACTCCAACCTCATTCTACAGTGATAGCCCCCAGACACACACTAAGCAGAAGCAAACATAGCAGAGCATACAATTTAAAGTAAAGAAATTGTCACTCGAGTCAAGAGCAATGTTTTCCAAGTACAAATCCCAAGGTCTAAAACCAAGGTCAGATAAGCACCCAGGAGATACCGCTCTTGAGACCGAATGACGATACAACCAAACATCCATGACTCGGCTATCACTGTTATCATTGTTGCGATATCACCGTTAATTGAATGACCGGCACATTCTTTCAGCCGTCCGTCAAGGGCTAATGGTAACCCCGGTTCTAGACATAACTCCCGCACGTCATCGTGACCCGTGCCTAGGATTATCGAATCTACCCAGAGTACTTGACCATCAACTTAGTCTTTTGGGCGTCCCCATGTACTCTTGCTTAGAGCATGCTAGAACCTTCAACAACGATGAGATCTCAACCTCCTAGTCATCCTCCTCGACGACTATTGCCATACTAGCTCAAGCGCCTCTCGAGCATCCATTATCCTCAACTCGAATCATATCACCGAGTTATCAACATGCTTGGAATGATCCCGCCTGGATTAGACCAAGTCTTCATCATATGATGCCTCGCTTCATTACATCCTCGCAAAGCTTCATCTCAAATTCACATCATCAAATCTATGCATAGGAGCTTCATCATCCCGCTACATATGCCACGAGCAGCTTTTCCAATACAAGAGCCCTTCCCTTAGCTTTTGAATCACCTTCGATCTAAATCTAATCATCAATCATCTAGTTCATAACAATCAATCAAATCAAACATCAATCCAAGCAATCAAACATTCAAAAATGATCTAAGTAGACAATTATAACAATAATGGCATTTTCGTAATTAAAGAGTTGAAAGTCCAATAAGCATGAAAACATGGATTATATCTCTACAAACTTGATGAATGAACTTGCATAGGTTAACATATGATAAAATGGATGTAACATCATCATAAACAATGGATCTATATGGATCTACACATAGGATGAAGGAAATGCATGGAAATCTCTATTTTTAACACCAAATCAAGCCAACAATCCGATATACTCCTTTGGATCCGTGTGAGAGATAATCACCACTCACCAAATCACCTAAACAACCTCAAATCAACACACTTCAGATCTGGACAGCGAAGGATGAAGCTTGATCTATCACGAATCCGCTTCAAACGAAGAAATCTCTCTTGAAAAGATGAAGATCTTCAATCTAAGCTCTTGAATCTTCAATCTTGATCTTCGATTTGGATGGATGGAAGCACTAGATTAGAGTGGAGAAAAGAAGTGAAGAAGTGTAGAAGTCGAGCTCTCAAAATGGCAGCACTTCGTCGCTTCAAAATCCGGATCCCACAAATGAAGAGAAGCTCTCCTATTTATAGCTGAAATCCATGACTCGACTGCCTCTATGAGTCGTCTACGACTCATCAGATCACCATGACTCAACGGTTTCCGACTTATAGCCTCTTCCGACTCAACACTCAGACCCCTCTACGACTCAAGACTTAACAGCTATCTCCTAAGTCGTCTCCGACTCATCCCAGGCACCTACGACTTACCAGACTACCCCTGTCTACGACCTAGTGCGTACGCGCCTTACTGGCTAGACGACTCAACCACTAAGTCGTCTACGACTTAGCACAAAGCTATGACTCATCAGAAGATACGACTCATCAGAAGATACGACTCATCAGAAGGTACGACTCAACAGTTAACTCGACTACGACTTATCAAGTATTACGACTCATCACCTTAACTCGACCACGACTCAACACAGCAGCCTACCTACGACTTAACATAGCAGCTTTGCCGATCTACCAGGATAAGACTCAACTCCTAAGTCGTCCAGGTCTTAAGTCGACCACTACCTTAACTCGTCAGCCGACTTAACACTTAACTCAAAACCTTAAGTCGTCTACAATAACATAAGTCGGTCACTTCCTTAGGTTGTCTATCCCTTAACTCGGCGACGACTTACAACCTACGGCTTAACACTCGCCGAGTTAACTTCGACCTACTGACTTAGCCCAGCAACGACTTATCCCCTTAGGTCGCACTTTCCTTAAGTCGGTTAGTTCATTTAAGTCATCACACTCCTATCTCCTAAGTCGTATACGACTCACGACTCATGCTAAGTCGTGGACGACTTAGGACTTAGGCGAAATTTGCGTAAAATCTGAAATGACTCAAAATGCTAAAACTCCAGATTTTTTCCGAACCTGTCGATCCGTAAAAATACGGGTCGTTACATAGAGCGAGTATTCCGGTATATATATATACTTGGGAAAACTCGAGGTATTTTATCTAGAATTTAGTCTAGATAGTTAGAATTGTTTGATTGGATGAATTGGTTGCTATGGTTGTTAGAATATGGATGATAGTATATGCTTGTGTTTTAAATTAAAATCTTTAATAAGATTATTAAATTACCTTTGTTTAAATTTCGGGGACGAAATTATTTTAAGGGGGGAGGAATGTAATATCCCGGAAATTTTAACAATATCAATTTAATAATCTGTTAAATAATTAAATTGATATGGATAATCTTTGATAATAAGATTTGAATTTAATTTAATAATCTGATTAAATTAGTATTAATTGGTAATTTTATCTTTTAAAATCTAATAAGATATTTTCTATTTGAATATATATATATATATAATTATTTGTATATATTTTAATAGAAGCTTTGGTAAATTGGAAATTTATATTTAATTTAATCTGGACTTTTCAAAGATATTTAAATAAGTAATTTTATAGTTTTAAAATACTTTAGGTAAATATTTTATTGGTTTAAGATATTTTTACTTAAGTTTAAATAAATAAGGTTTACAAAAATGGTTTGTTTTATTTCTTTTTAAATATTTCTTGATAATATAATCTCTTGTTTAAATTATAAAATATGTTATTTTCAAATAATAAGTATAATGTATTATTTTTAATATGTATGAATTTTAATGCTAAAAGGAATTGTTATTTTAAATGGAATAAATAGTGTATGTAAATATATATTACTTAATTATTAAATTGAATCTTAGGATTTAATTTAATTTGAATTTGAATTTAAGTTTTGAAATTCAAAAGAATAAATATTTAAATTGATTTGGATTTAGAATATTTGTATAACTTTTATTTATAAATATAATTAGTTTGTTTGTTTAAAAAGTGATTTATATATATAGATAAGTATTTAAATAATAAGAAAAGGCATTTTATTTGCATTTAAAAATAAATATAAATATGTAAAAATTACTTAAAGGACAAGTGTCATTTTCCTAAAGCCTTGTCTTAACATGTGTAAATAAAAGATAAACTCTAATGACAAGTGTCTTATTTAATTTTTATTTTCTTTTATTTTTATAAATCATAAATTTACTTACATATGAACATTTGCATATCTTCATTTCATTCTTTCTATTCTCCTTTTCAAAACAAGATAAACTCAAAACCTTTCCTCTAATACAAATCTGATCATTAACCATTTCTCTAAGCAAAAATCTGAAATCAGTAATTATTTCTCAAGCAAAATGAATTCATATTCAAATCTGGAAATCTTCCTCAAAGAACTTCAAAGTCTGTAACCATTCCTCAAACCAGAGATTATCAAAATCAAATCTCTGTAAACCATTTTCCAAAATCTAAATCAAAGTTTTAGCCTGCAACATTTTCTTCAATCTGAAAACAAAGGCCTGTCCTTCTTTTCAAAATCTGGAATTTGTCTGGAAGCAAGAAATCTGTTAAAAGCAAGTAAACTGGAATCTAAAACAACATCTCAACAATACAAGATAATAGAGCATGCATGCAAGTTTTCTAGCAAGCAAATCAGTTTTCAAAAGCAAAAGCTCTTCAGATTTGTAGCTCTGTTCTCTGCTTTTTAAAACTGGTGAGTAAATTTTATTTTAAAAACAGTTTTTTAACATGATCCTAAAAATTGTTGTTAGTGGTAAATGTAGCAGTAATATAGTTTAAAATATTAAATGTGTTGGATGTGAATGATTGCATATATATATAAAGATGAAACTGTGGAAATATTTATGCATGTGTAGATATTGTTTCTCTGTTCATCATTTTTTAGTAAGTAAGCTTTAAACTGTTAAGATAAATTCGTCAGTATTTACTTATGTATGTGATAAGTAATGGCAGGAATGTGATTGTATGGATGTATAGATGTATATTGTTTGGAAATATAGTTGAATCACTGAAAGATCATCTGCATGCCTGTATATATATATATAGATACATCTGTTCTTGGTTTACAGACCAAAAATTTAATCAAAGAAATCAATTCCTCTTCTTATGAATCAATATAGATTAGGATGTTTATAGGACTTATGTTTGGATTAACTAAACCTTATTATTTTTTTTATAATTAAAAATGAAATTAGTTAGTGTCTCGTTGTGAATTTGGAAATTACAGCAAAATGTATTATATAAAGAAAATCAACCATTTTAATTTCAAGTTTAATTATTGAAATCTAATTTATTAGTAAAAGTTAGGATTTTTGAGATAAATATCAAGATTTTTAATGTGATGGATGTTGAGATCCGGCGAGTTGAACGGGAAGCATGTTTTGGGTAGTTTCTGGCGATTGGTACGATGAACGTCATCGAGGTCATGGTCGAAGTTGGCTGGAGGATGGACGATCACGAGAAAAATACGATTGTATTTTATTATGGAACGTGGTGGTCGGAATTCGATGATCTAGGGTTCCAGGGCAGTTGGGAACGATGATGTTCTCGAAGCTTTCGCGATGGCCATGGGGGATCGGAGGTGATCGCGATGGGGGGAATCGATGCGTGGGATGGTGATAAAGCTTCATTCGGGATGGCGTGGATGATCTTGAACGAGATCGTCAGAGCGAGGCGTTTTTGGTCGAGATGTTGGGTTCCAGGAAGTTGCTCATTGCTCGATTTTGATTCTCTGGCATATTTGTCGATCTGGGTGTTAGAGTTGCTCGATAAGGTCGTCGTCGATACGTCGAGGGTGGTGAGGTTGGTCGGAGATGGCCAGTTCAGGTGTACACGTACACACGTGTATGTATGTATCTGTTGTTGTTCGATAGATTGGGGAAGAAGAAGAATGTTGGGTCGAGCTCGAGTTTTTCGTGGGTTTTCTCGAAGCGGTGGAGGATCGTGAGTTACTCGAGTGTGGTCTCGGGTATTGGGTTGTTTAGCTCGGGTAATTGATGATTTGTCTCGGGTCTGAAGAATTGAGTTAAAAACAGTTTTAACTTTTAAAATAAATCAAGTTTTATGAAAAACAATTTTTGTTGATAACTAGTTCTTTGTTAATAATAGATGTTCTTTAACATTTGATATAAAAATGTTTTTAAACTTGTTTAAATGATGTTAAGTTTAATTTGTAATTATTTTGAGATCTTTAATTAAAGGAAAAATTTAAAAGTAAAATGTTTCAAAGCTTTTATTAATGATAATTAAAATATATATAAGGTTAATACTTTAATTTAAAGTAATTAAGGTCTAATGATATAGGAGTCATTAAATTAACAAGGTAATTAAAGAGTAATTTAATAATTTAATTAATTAATAATTTAGTGTTAATTAATTAAAAATAATTAAGATTATAAGTAAATTAATTAGAGGTTAATTAATTTGGGATTAAGAATTATTTATTTAAATAAGTATAGATTTTTAATAAATGATTAGAAATTTATTAATCAAGTAATTAAAGATTAATTAAGCAATTAATTTAGTAATTAAAGAAAGCTAATAAAGGATTAATTACTTAGATAATTAGTTAGTGTAATTAATTAAAGTTGACAAATAAATATGATTAATTAAGACTAATTAATTAATGTAATTAGTGAAGTGTAATTACTTAGAAGAGTAATTAAAGGTAATTACTGGATGTAATTAAATGAAGATAATAAAAGTAATTTGAGTTAAATTACTTTTGTATAATTAATTAAGGGATTAATTAAAAGATAATTAATTAAGAGGTAATTAATTTATGGAAGAAGTAATTAAGGGTAGTTAATTACTAAATAAGATTAATCAAAGGTGATTAATGAATTTAGTTTAATTAAAGATTAATTATTAAATTATAATTAATTTTAATGGAGTAATTAATTAAAGAAGTAATTAAGGATTATTAATATAATTAATGATGTAACTAAGGATTGATTAATTAAGATTAGTTAATCAATAAGTGATTAAAGTAATTAATTAATTGTAATTAATTAAGGATTAATGTAATTAATATAGTTAATAAACTAATGAAGTAATTAAAGATTAATTACTGTAATGGTTTAAAGATAATTAATTGGTAAAATTAATTAAGGATTAATTACTTAAAGTAATTAAAGTATAATTAATCAGGAATGATTAATTAAGTTTGATATTTAGAGTATGATTAATTAATTGGTTTAATTAATGATTAAGTAAGAAGGATTTATAGAATGAAGTAATTAATTTAATTCACTTTAAATTCATTAGAGATGTTATAAATCATTACTTAGGAATGGATGAATGATATTGAAATTCTTTGCATTGTTTGATATCTCTGATGAGATATATGCTGATCTGTGATATAGATGTTGGTTGAATTGAAATGATAATATGAGTTATCTGTTGTGATGATAATGTAGATTATCTATTGTGTTATCTATCTGTGTATATAGATAATAATTGAATTGTTTTAACCCTTAAAACAACTTGGCCCTTAAAAGATACGTTTTGGATTTCGATGAGACCGGGATCGGGTTTCCGTATACCGGGATACCAGGTCTGGAGACCCGAATACCACATCGATCCAAATTAACGATAGGTCGTGAATCTCAAGTGAAGATGAAGATTCAGAGTGCAAGGGTTATGGTCGTTAACTCTGAGGGTGATTCCAAAACGAGTGTAACGAGATAATGCCTTCGGTTTCGTTCGAACCCGGAATGAACTTGTATGGATTGAATGCTTTCAGCACATCGTCAGGTGGACGATGAGCATTCTAAGTGATGTGTTCTTTTCTAAGGTAATCGTGACCTCAAGCCTCACAAACCGGGAATGGCTAAAACAGGGGAGGTGCAGCAAGGTTAGTGGGTAGCACCCAAGTAGGACAAGGTTACCTCTGTCTAGATGTCCCTTTCTATTTTCGACTTAGTGGTGCGGTTGCTGATCCCAACCGTGAGGTATCTTGTGCGGGAATTATCCAGTAAGGGATGTTCCGGCCTTGTGTTGCAGGGGATTGGGAGTGATCCTCGGTACGGTAATCTAGGCCACGTACTGTGACGGGCGGTACCCCGGTAGCCCTGCCATTGTATGGAATCCAAAATCCAATAAGTGCCAACGGACTTGATTGTATAACCCACTTTGTTGGCTAGTATGCTGGAATTTAATAATGTAACAATTTCAGCTATTTCATATTTATTTGAAAACCCTAGACCCTATTATAATACAATCGAATTTCCTATCAAATGTTTTGGTTAGCGTAAGGTAAAAACTTACCCATGTTTATTTGTGGGGAGTCTTACGTGATACCTTTTGTTTCAAAGGTTTTTAAAGTTAAGCAACTTTAACCCGTTTACTCACACCAGACCCATGTCTGACCCAAGTGTTTATTTTCTGTTTTATTAAACTCTTGGGTACTCAAATTTTTACGAGTAGCCAAGGGATTCAGGTTAGCTTTGACGAATCTATGGAGGAGATATGGAGCAGGAGGCTTCAGCATTCGTAGATATAGTATTCCGCTGTGTTGGTTTCTCTGAGTCTTTTGTTGTGTTGTATCTTGTGTTGTATAATAGACAGAAATTTATAACTGTCTATTTTGTGATGTATAAGTTGTGTACTCTGATTATGTAAAGACTATGTAATAGTTATGTGATATATTATAATTTGTTCCGTTTCCGCTGTGAGATTCTGATGTGTTGTTTCTTTCTTTCTCTTCTTTTCTATTTTCTATCCCTTTCTTTCTTATTAACGATGCGACTTTCTGTGGAGAGAAAGTCGTGGTCGTTACAGAATATTTTTATATAATAAATTTGTAAATCATCTTCTGAGTGAGACGTCATATTTTATTTCGTCAAATTTGGATTTCTCTAGCCCCGTTTATCTTATTTTCTACATTTTAGCAGCACTTTCGGTAGCAAAAATTCGAGTTTTTATAATTCGATCATATCGCTGATATTTGTGTACTGTTCTGTTCACCTCGTCATGCCGATCGCCGTAGCATATTTATTTCTGTATTTTGAGGTCTGATACGCGACGGAAACGATAATAACGGTCCGTTGTAACAGACCAAATTGGTGGCTTTACACTTCCCCTTGCTTTTCAAATCTAAACGTGCAGCCCAAGCAATCTAGTTAATTGCTTTAATAACTTTTAGCTCAATCACATCCAGCTGTCTTTATATTTCCCAAAGAATTCAATTTTGACTATTTCTATTCCTACCGTTCAACATTTTGTTCTTCGTTCCATTGTGAAATGGATCGGTACGCTTCGTTCCAAATAAAAAAACAAATAATATATGAAATTTCATTTTCTTATTTTACTTTATAACTGCTCACTTTCTTTTTGAGCTTGGCATCTTCGTTTCCATTTTTCGTAATCCAAAGTTGATCGGCCTCGCCAAAACCTTTCCTCCACCAAACTAACTCCGTGCCTGCACCTCTCGCCCAGGTCCTCCACCAGCGAGCCTCAGCAGCCATCTCGGCCATCTTCTCTACCGCATTCTTCCCTTCTCATCCACCCCTTTGACCCATCTCCAATGGTCGCAGCCACAGATCCATCCACCTCTCCTCGGCAGTTCTTCTTCATGCATCTAGTTTCTGCCACCCACAACCGATCGATCATACACTCAACCCCATCAGCCACCTCACACCCAGGCTCGCACAGCCCCGCCAATCTCATGCTACGCTCTAATAGCCACAACGGAGAAAACCATCTACTCAGCCTCCGCCAGCTAACTTCATCTCTTTCTCCTATTTGAAGGTATATTACATATGTGTGTATTTATATATTTTATCTAATTAGTTTAAAGAATTTATAGTATGGTTAATATGTATGGGTTGTTATATATATATATATAACAGTTTATTCGCATTCTTAGCATTGTACCTATTGTAAACTGATATATATAATAGGTATTATATATATTAAATTATGTTAGTTTGAGTATATATAACTTATTGCTTATATATAAGTCTGTATATGATTGTATTGTATATGTAGAACAGCTGATTTATATAAAGTTCTGTAAAGGTATATATATAAATATTATTTTATTTGTTGTATATATATATTTATAGTCTTTACTGATTTTATATATGATGATATGTTTATATATATAGCTAATGTATGCCAGTTTTTCTAATACAAAATGTTAATTATATATAAAGTTACGACAGTTATATATATATATATATAAGGTATGTACGTGTACTTTTACCTGCTTATATATATAGCTAATTCATATTTCTATACTTGGATTTTGGATAAATGAAGTTTATATATATTATACTATGACAGTTAGATAATGTACAGAGGTTGAATTATATAAGTGTTATATATATAAGGTTATATATCTATTTAAGTTTAATATCTCTATATAGTGCTTGAGCAGATTTTCTCTGAAGATATATTTATATAATTATTTTGTATAAATTATTAGTTTATATGCAATGTTGATAATTTATGTTATACCAACTACAAGTTTATATATATACTCAAGTCTAGTTTTGTATATTTGTTGAGGTTACTTTATATATTGTGACGCCCCACCTCTATACTCACACTAGCTAAGGACACTACGGGGTAATGCCGTCAACTAGCACGAAGAATAAAGCTGTTGAGGAGCGACCATCTGTGTAATTGCTTTGTGCGAGTACTGATATGTCAGATAATATAGCTTACATTTCATTTCAAAAGAGAAATCCGACATATCAAATACAAACTCAAAGCTACCACACAGTGGCTATATGGACTTCGGAAACAAATATAGAAATAAATATAACACAAATCAGTCACAGATATTCATATCACAAAGGCGGAAACAGATATAAATATATCACATAGAAGTGTACATTAAAGTAGTGGTCAAACTAGATCCACTGCATCACAAAAGAATAGATACAAGTGCTAGACAAAAGAATAAGTATACATCAAGGAGTCTCTATCTCAAATGTACACTAACAAAAACTACTATGCTAAAGTAGTTAGCCCAAAAGTCAGGTGAAGGACCCGGATAAGAAGTCAAGCAGGAGCCCCTGAAATACCTCGATCTGACCCGAGTATTAATTAAGAAGAAAATAATAAACGGATCAGTCTAGCTCAGATAAAATGAGATAGGATAAGAGATATGACCAAAAACGTATGATAACAATAATGCCATACTGTGACAAGTATACATCAATAACAACAAAAATCATACAATATCTCAAATTAACTCGAAACACCAAAAAGAATCACATTTTTTAAATTATTCACCAAAACAAAAATATTGATAGAGCTTATCAATTCAATCCACGAAAATTGGTGAGGCCTATCACAAACGGGAGCATGAAAACTGACCAACACGTGTATCACAAATGGGTCGCTATCCCATGGTCGCTAACCGTAGAGCCGGTGCCACGACGTAGTACAGCGAACGCCCGAGGAACCAGAAACTCAAATAATCCAGAACATCGACGTAGTACAGCGTTATGCCCGATGAACTAAACTCAAATAATCAGGCACAACGACGTAGTATAGCGAACGCCCGATGAACCTGAACACAAATAATACGGAACAATACCGTAGTACAGCGAACGCCCGATGAACCGAACTCCAATAAGACCATAGATCACTAGCCTATAAGACGAAGCTCCATAAATCAGGGTACAATCCTCCACGTGGACAAAGAGATATTGCAAATCGCTAGTCTAAACCATAAAATGATCATCATCGATCATCAAGAAGTGTCGATTACACTAAGCTAGTAAATAAATGAGTTTAGCTTCATGTCCCATAACCATTGGCTTAACTTAAATATTTACGAACAAATTGTAGATTTCCACTCAGAAATTGTCACAAGATTTTCAATCCAACAAGTCCAAGAATTAACCGACGAAGTAAATGCAAACGTTTCATACCACTTGTTTTACTAAGCCGTTTAATTAGATTTCTCATACGAATGAGGTAAAGGTTTGTATATACTAATAGATTGGAAAAAATGGTTTTATAAACGAGCTTTGTATTAAAAATAGAGTTAAAATCATCTTTGTGAAAAGTTTGAATATTTACTACTAGTATAGAAACCTTTGTATTTTGAAGTGACAAATCACAGAAATGATTGTAGAAACAATTAATCACCAACAATTCACATACGAAGACGTGAATCAAATCCATAAAAACGATACCGAGTCCATCAAAATGGATATTCCCAAATATCCCGAAAAAGAAGTCATCAAAGTCGATATAAATGATAACAACAAATCGGATCAACACGAATCGATTAAAATTGGAAACCCACGCAAAATAGGCAAATTGGGCTGAGACAAGCAGATCATTCGACTGAACCAGGTGGTCAGTCGACTGATACTATGCCTGGAAACTTTCGGTTTCCAGGTCAGTCGACTGAACCATAAGGTCAGTCGACTGATACAGGTACAGAGTATTTTTTGTCCCCTGGTTCAGTCGACTGACCTCCTAGTTCAGTCGATTGAACCTGCTTCTACAGCATTATCAGCCTAGCCCCCAAGTGGGGTAAAATCCTAACCGGAGGCGAACGGACGAGCAACGGAGACTAAGGATTTACGCCAAGCGACAATCCAGCCTTGTATGGCTCTTCGAAACACCCCAAAAACGTGTTCAAACATCAAAGATAGGATTTTTAAAGATTTGACCTCAAAACACCAAAAATTGGAATATTCATCAAACCAATTCAATTCAAAAGCAAATGAATAAGGAATAGATGTTAGGAATTACTACCAAACAACTATCAAAGATATAGACATAGATGTGAGTTCAAAAACTCACTTTTAACTCAAAAACTCAAGTGAGAAGCTCAAAAACAAGCTAAGATCAATTCCTCTTCAACAACAACTCAAGAAGCTTCAATCTAAGCTCATAAGAAGAATATTCCCTAAGTTAGGTTATAGGAAATTCTGAAAATAGAAGAGGGATTGAGATGGAGAAGATGAAGAGGATGCTTACCTAAGCTTCTCTTTGATTTTGGAGCAAGAACTTGAGTTTCCAAATCAAACTAGGGTTTGGAATTTCTATTTTCCATTCTTTTTCCCCATTTTCTCTTGAGCTAGAGTGTTAGGAAATATAATGAAGGAATGGATGAAGAGGGGTGGAGTTGGGTTATTTGTTAGGTTGGTGGGCTGAAACCCAAACCCAAAGCCCTAAATGAAAATATCATAATTTCACTCAACTCCAAACATATCGATGTTTATACTCAAAAAGGTTGCAAACACCATTTTGGGCTCAATGGAAGTGGTCTCGAGTCCTAATTCGACTGTTTGCAAAAAGTGACATTTCGGACCTAAATCCGACTAACGATGCTATATTTAAATAAAACATTTAAATATACAATCGTAAAATATGCGGGTTGTTACATATATGTTCTAGATTTAATATTGAATTTTTTTAGTGCCTATATATTAATAATGAAGTAAGTCTATATTGGGAAATTTTATCTAGTGTCTATATATAAATATGGTGTAAATATATATATATAGAGATTTTAAGTTGTATGTTTTTTTTTTGAGAAAAATGTGTGATCCTCTACGAATAGAGGAGAGCACACATGCGAATATATATATAACTCGAATATAAAGTGCTGCCAACATGCCTGGCAGGTAACAAAAAACAAATACAAAAATATCAAATCTCAGGTACTCCTAAGATGAGTTCCGGCAAGGCCACCACCCATCACACCCCAATATCGAGCTCCGGCATGGCCACCGCCCGATATTAAGGTGTTAGAAGTACCTAAATAACTATAGGAAAAAGAAAGAAAAAAAACACAAACTACAGAATGATGTCCCAGACTGATGAGGAAGCTCCAACCAACTGAATCAGGAGAGGTGAATAAGCATCTGCTCTGAAGTGGAACTGCTGAAAAGAGGAACCTCTCTAAAGCCTCTGATCAAGGGAATGGGGTACCAAACTGAAGAAAACGTCCTCCTGAAAAAAGTACTCCATAATGAAGATAGCAGAATCCTAAATCTAAGGAGAAACTGCTAGTAGTCCTGGATGAAGATACTCTGCACTGCTGATCTATCTACCATCTGGTGTCCAGCAATATGAAGATATGGAAACCTACAAAATGAATCTGATATCCTATCCCCCATACCTGTAACTGAAAAATGACTAAAGAAAATATTAGAATGATACATATATGTATATTTATATAATAAATATACATATATATGTATTAATAAGGAAGGAAATAAAAACCTAATTAAGACTAACTGGACAATAACAGTATAAATAAAAAACTTAAAAACCAAAACCAAACAGAGACTAGTACAAATATAGAGACGGATCAAATTTATGAACCTTTAATCCTAAGTAATTTATGATTAGGAGAGAAATCATCATCTAAACTAGAGTAAATATTAATAATACTATTATTAATGTTAAAAAATTATTGTTGTGTTTAAAAAAATTAATATTATGATTAACCTTGTTAAGATACCTTTTGAAAAGGATATTTTTGGCTAATTTATATTTGGGGTTAGAGATCCAATTAAAACAAAATGAAGAAATTGTAAAAATCAATTTGTTAAAATGACAATTATTATTATTGAAAATTCTTTGATTTCTTTCAAACCAAATAAACCAACTAATAATAATGAATAAAGTGTCCAGTAAAAATCTAATATTCTTTCTGAACTTGAATCTATAATTATTCCAGTAAAATTCACAATCCGAAATTTTAGTTGTTATATTAAAGTTAAAAATTTTAAGAGTTTTGATTAGAATGTAATTAGAATCCATGCAATTATAGTATAAATGATTAATGTCCTCAAGATACAGATTACAAAAATAACATTTATTATCATTTTGAATATTTTTTTCTTTTTAAAAATTCAATTGTATTAAGTTTTCCATGAAGAATTAACCACATGTGAATTTTGGATTTGGGAGGAGCATTAGATTTCCACATAAATTTAAATGAATTATTTATTGTACCCGAAAAATTAATGAATCTATAGAAAGAATTAGAAGTATATTTCTTACTTTTATCCCAATCCCAACTAATAAAATCATTATCATTATCGATATTATAAAGATTTAATCTAGCATAAAGCAAAGAAAGTTGTCTAAAAGTTGAATCAACTAAAATTCTGCTAAAACTGAAATTCCAAGGAGGATCATTTTCTGGAGAATAAACATCGTTGATTAAAGCAAACTTAAAGTTACAAATTTCATACAGATCCTTAAATTCTATCATAAGAGGCAAGACCGAAATCCAACGGTCATGCCAAAATGAAGTACGATTACCAGAGTGGACAATAGTATTTATTCCTAAATTAAATATTTCATTACATTTTAAAATGTTTTTCCAAAAGTTAGATATATTATGAGTGACTAGAGAAGCAATTTGATATAAATTGCTATTTCCATTATAGTAATATTTAGAAATGATCTCTTTCCAAATAGCGTTATCATTTGTATCTTTGAACTTCCAAAGCCATTTACCTAACAGAGACAAATTCATATTACGCAAATTAATAACACCTAAACCACCTTCTTTTTTGGCTTTACAAACGGTTTCCAAATTTACTAGACATTTAATATTATTATTAAAGTTTTCACCACTCCATAAGAAATCTCTTCTAATCTTATCAATTTTATCAATAACCCAATCTGGGAACAAATACAAGGACATCCAATAGATCGGAAGAGCTGATAAAATCGAATTTATTAAAACTAGTCTACCAGCTCTAGAAAGAAATCTCCCATTCCAATTAGAAATCTTATTTTTAATTTTATCAATGATAATATTCCAGTCGTCATGTTTGAGTTTGGTGGGTCTAATCACAAAACCAAGGTAGTCAAAAGGAAAGCTCATAGTTTTGCAATTAAGAGTATTTGGAACTAAGTTTTCAACTTCATCAAAATTGTTTAAAACTAACACGGAACTTTTATCAAAATTTATTCTTAAACCAGATAAAAGTTCAAAACTGTAAAGGATAAACTTAAGGGTAATAATGTGTCTTGGAAGATGGGAAGAAAAAAGTAAGGTACCATCGGCAAATTGAAGAACCGATAAACCATTACGCGAAATTTCATTGCCTACACGTCCAAGAGATCCATTATCCACTGTTCTTTTGATAATTTTAGCAAAAACATCAGCAGCTAGGTTAAATAATAAAGGCGATAAGGGATCTCCTTGCCTTAAACCTCTCTTAGATTGAATTCTATTACCTAATATACCGTTAACCATAATACTAGAGTTTCCAGTTCTAAGCAAGGTTAAAATCCAATAGATCCATCTATGACTAAAACCTCTAGCATGAAAAATATCTACAAGAAAATCCCAGTCAACTGAATCAAAGGCTTTAGCAAAATCAAGTTTTAAAATCGTACAAGTTATGTTATTCTTACAACAGTAATTAATATATTCTTGAACAACTGTCACCCCATCAGTGATATTTCTCCCTTTAATAAAAGCCGATTGCGAACAATCGATTAATTCATTCATTCTTTTACTAAGTCTATTAGCTAGAACTTTAGAAATGATTTTAACTGAACAGTTAATCAAAGAAATAGGTCTAAAATCTTTTAGATTTTTAGCTCCTACTTTTTTGTGTAACAAAATAACATTTGCAAAGTTAAACCTCCCTAATTGCAAATTACCATTGTAAAAATCATTAAACATATTAACTAAGTCAAATTTTAAAACGTCCCAGAAAGTAATATAAAATAAAATAGGAAACCCGTCAGGGCCCGAGGATTTATCACTTGGCATGTCATTAATTACTTTTCTAATTTCCTCTTCAGTAAAAGGATTATCTAATTCTGATAAATCAACAATAGAATCAGATGGATACAAATCTATCCATCTCACATTGATTCTATGTTTGATTTTAGAACCAAAAATATCCTTATAATAGACTGTAAAAGCTTTGTTAAGATCTCTTTGATCCACTAACTCTATATTATTAACAAATATAGAGTTAATTGTATTACTACATTTTCTACCCTGAGCTATATTATGAAAAAATTTGGTATTATTATCACCTTCGTTGATCCATTGAATTCTGGATCGTTGTTTCCACATAACCTCCTCCTTTTCTAAAATAGAATTTAATTCATCTTTTAAATTAGCAAGAACATTCCGTTCACCTATATTTAGAGGTCTAGATTCTTCTATCTTATTAATTTTAAGCATTTCATTATGAATATTATCTTTTTTGATTTTTAGATTGCCAAAAACATATTTGTTCCAGTTTTTAAGAAAAATCCTAAGCTCCCTAAGTTTAGAAACAAAAGCTTTTGCAGAATTATCCTTATTTCTGAAATTATGAAAACTCAAAGAATTCCATGTACAAATAACTAAGTTTACAAAGTTAGATTCTAAAAGCCACATCTTTTCAAATTTAAAATTGTTAATAAAAACTCTATTGAATTCACAAGAAAGGATAATAGGACAATGGTCAGAGAAGGTATACGGTAAGCCATTAACTCTACAGATAGGAAATTTGTCCTCAATCTCGTCACTAACAAAAAATCTATCGAGAAGAGCCATGGAAGGAGACTCTCTAGAGTTACTCCAAGTAAACTCTCTATTAGATAGAGGAATTTCAATCAAGCTAGACTTAACAATAAATTGATTGAATTCCTCCATAGCAGAGTAATCTCCTTCTCTAGGAAAACGCTCACCAATGAAACGCGTAACATTAAAATCACCCCCAAAAATCCAAGAACCCGGGGCTAGGGATCTAAAATCAAGACATGCATTCCATAAGATTCTCCTATTAATTTTAGAATTAGGCCCATAAACATTTGAAATATTTAATAAAGAGTTATCAGAAAGATTAATAAGAATAACATGAAGAGAATGATGCTTAACAATACATTGAAGCAGTTTAAAACAAATATCACGCCAACCTATCATTAAACCACCAGAAGAGCCAACGGAAGGTAAAAAAACCCAGTTTCCAAAGTAATACCCACCTAATCTTCTAAAGAAACGAACATCAGGACAGTTAATTTTAGTTTCTTGGAGTAATGCAATATCAATGGAGTAGTCTTTAAAAAATACTCTAACCTTATCACATTTGCTCAAATCGTTCAAACCCCTAATGTTCCAACTAATGATCCTCATAAATGAACTGAACTAGCCCTCTCTAATTCCCTACATCTAATATACTCCCTATCTAGCTCAATATCAGTAAAAATAAAAGAAGTGTCATGGGCTAACTGACTAAACTCGGCAAAAGAAAGGTTACCTAAAGCATAAGAAGAAAAAATACTACCCAAAAAAGAACCCGAACCTGAGCCTGGATGCGTCGCACCACTCATGGCACTCGATCCAGGTATCTCACCTATAGAAGAAGACCGACTGCTACGGATTCTGGCACTACGCCGCACTGAACCACAAGAAATAATAGATCGCTTGCGCTTACCTCTCTTCAACGAAGCAGAGCTATGAGCAGAGCAAAACATATTTGCCAATCCATCAGATTTCAAAACATCTAGAACAAAAACTACAAGCTCATCTGAAGAACTTCCCAAAGGCAACACATGAGACTCGGTATGTAAAGCAACATCAACTGCAACCTCTTCCAGATGTTCTTCTGAATTAATAAGAAAACCACCAGCATCAAAAGAATCACCAAAACCTAACGGGGCCACTACCAGATTTACATTCCCACCCAAAAGAATCGCCGCATCTTGATTGAACACACTCTGAGAAGAAATTGAAGAACTATTTACATCAACAGTAGCCTGAATCCATGCTTCATGCACAACAGAAATAGTGTGCATAACATCAAAATTCTCAGGATCAACAGGATTCACACCCTCTATATGATGCTCCAATGAAAGAAAAACATCACGAAAATCAACTAGCCCAAAATTAACAGAAGAAGCAGAAACATCAGGCTCAACTGAATCCTCCAGTTCATCCAACAACTCACTGATGCTAAGACAGGATTCCAACTGGGTGATCTGATCGAAATTATCAAATTCAAGAGGCAAATTAACAGTAGGAATCAAAGACCACAAGTCATTATCCAGAGAAGAAACCTGATCAATTTCCAATTGAATATCCTTTTTAACGATATTAACATGAAGATCCTGGACTTGATCAAACAAGAAATCACTAACAAAAAAGAAATTCTCAAGACTGTCACTACTATCAACATTATCAACCGAAACTATGTTACCATCATTATTCGAATTAGTAGGAACAAGATGCTCAATGATAAACGGCAAGTTACTATCCTGATTAACTACTTCTGGATTCGAAGATAGACAATCAAATTTGTTGAACAGAGGAAGTTCGAAGTTGTCCAGAAGCTTAGTAGAATGTTTGTTTCTTCGAACAGAACAAAACGGATGACCCAGAACTTCAACAAATTCGCAATCTTTCAAAGGGGAACTAGAGTTATACTGATCCAAACATAAAGTGACAGCAGGATCCAATAGAATGGGGTCAAAGCCCAAATTGAATTCATTAGCATCATCATTTGGTTTGAACGAAACAACAGAAAAAACATCAGGCATAACTGGCTTAGAAATCAAGATCTCAAGTTGACCAATAAATTCTAGAGAGCTATAGGAATTATCAAAACCATTATCATAATTCGGCTTGTTGATGATGTCGAAATGATAGAAAAGCTCATCAAGGTAGCTTAAGCCTAAATCTTTATTAGTCCAGAGAAAATCGATCAAAACACCCCTTAGCAACAAATATTTAAGAACGAATTGAAAACCATGGTTGAAAGGCGAAGAACCACGCTTCTTACTGTACATATATTCAAAGGAATTATCATCTCCAACATCAGACTTGCCAAAGAATAATTCTGGATCTCCAAATCTTTCCCAATATCCCTTACCAATATTCGGTTCATTAATGATGTTAAAATGTAGTAGCAATTCGTCAAGATATCTAATACCCAAATCTTTCTTATCCCAGAGATGATCGAGAAGAACACCTCTCAACTTCAAGAAGTTTAGAGAAAAAAGGAAACCGTGATTAGTCTCGTTTGAATTAGGCTTCGGTTTAATCACACATTCTTTACTCTTATGCCCAAAATTGCCACAAGAAAAACATCGAACTGGGTCTCTACAAATAGAAGCAAAATGGTTAAAGTCACCACATCTGTAATAGAATTTCCTTCCCTTTCTGGAGTCAATCCATTTCGTATTAGAATTGGGGTAAGATCCTTGAAAATAAGATGATGCTCGATTCTTTACAGCTTGGGCATATGAAAAAGGAAATGAACAACGATTGGGAAATACAGATGGAAGATACGAAGATGAAGACGCTCGAAAATCTTGAGAAAAAGAAGAAAGAGAAGACGAAGAAAGCTCCGGCCAATTTTCTTGAAAAGTCACCATTTTCGTTCATGTAGCGTAGAGAACTCTACTATCTGAATTTGTACTGTATCTTTTTTTCCCCTGAACTTGGATATTTGTAACTAACTGGTATGATATATTCATTCTTACCACAGCTCATTATCTGTTTTGGATGTTTCTCTTTAGATTTTAAGTTGTATGTGTTTTAAAATTTAATATGGATTCTTAAATATATATGTTTGATTTTAATATATGTGTTTTAATTTAAAACAATGGTGTTTGAAATACATATATATTAAATTTTATTTGTGTTTGAATTTAATATCGATTTGAAATATATGCTTTAAAATGATTTTTTTTTTTGAAAATTTATATATGTACTATATCATGTCTCATCGATCTCGTGCCATCTTGACTTACATTCAATATTGAATTTGTCGCAGCAATTCCTAGCTTGTCTCTGTTCCGTGTACGTATTTGTGCCCGTGTCATCTTCTTGTCTCTCTAGCCTCGAAAGGTGAGCAATCACTCACGATTAATGTTCTTATATTTATTAAATTTGATTTCAATTGAAACGACAATTGAAATATGCTGCTGTTAGTTATTTACATTGATATATATATATATATATGCCATTATCTGTTCACCTGTTACATCTGATACCATTATCTGTTATTTATCACTGATGATATATGCATGTTACTGATTGTTATATTATTATCATATATGTTATCACTCTGCAAGTTCCCTGTTAGTATAGAATTCACTATGGGTTGGAATGATACATACCCGAATGATCTGTAGAATAGGAGAAAATCATTATGGGTTGAAATGATAAACCCAAGCGATTTTTCATTGGCATTGAATTTGGGATTGTAGGTTGAAAAGATATATACCCGTATATATATTTGAATTACGGATTGAAATGATAAATATCCGTATCACTTGACCATATGATAGAAATTTTTATACAGACATCGTGGTCTATATATAAATATTTGAAAAGATTTCTATGGTTTTGGAAAGAAATATATAGTTTTAGTAAATATTGATAAATTAGTTATAATATAAAATAGGTTTAATAATAAAGTTTTATTTAATGAATATATAATATGTATAATTATTTATTTAAATTTATACTCTAACTAGATTTTTATAATAATTTGAATAAGTTAAGGTTGGGAAGATAAATTTGAATTTATTTGAAATTGTAACTAATTAAGAATATGATTAAATTGATTTGAAACTTATTGAATTTGAGATTTTAAAAGATATGATTTATAACTTGATTTTGGTTTAACGTGATTTAAATGAATATATCAAGTTTAAATAAACTGAAGGAATATTCAGTTAATTAAAATATGAAGTTTTATTTAAATGATATTGGATTTATTAAGTAAATATTTCAAAACTAAATAATAGTAAATTGAATTAAGATATATATATGAAATTATCAACTTTAGTTTTGAAAATGTGGAATATTTAAAGCCTTGAAATATTTTGAAATTGAAATGTTTTATTTGTGGTCCAAATCCATGTTTGAAATCGATATAATTTGAAACGGTTTATTTAAAAACTGAGTTGAATTGCACTTGATGAATTGAGATTTGATTAGATTTGAATTTTGGAATTCGAGTTAATTTGGAATTGATGTGTGAAATTTGAGGAAGCTATTTTATTATATAAAGTATTTTTAAACTATTTTTAAACCTATTTATATATTTTACTTTATAAATTATTTTCATATAAATCATTTTAATATAAACTGTTTTAATTTAAACAATTTTAATTAACTAACTATTTTATATAAACTATTTTACTTTATAAACTATTTTATTATATATACTATTATTAATATCTAAACTATTCAAGTAGGAAGTTATGATTTCAAAGTTATGAATTTCAAGGCATTATGTTACCAAGTGTTATGATTTCCAAAGTGTTATAATTTCTTAGTTTTATAATTTCAAAATTGTTATAATAACACTGAGGTGCTATGATTTTTGGAATGAATATTATTTTAAGTGAGAAATGATATCGTATTGATATGGTTTTGAAATGGATATGATATTTTGGTTTTGAAGTATAAGTTAATTTGAAATGACCACGGTGTTATAATGACGTTTGGTTGTTATTAGCAGATATTACTACATAATAGATAGTTCCACGGATCCTTAGAGGATGGGTATCCCAAACATCCTTTAAGTTACTTGTCTTTCTGTTGATATTTCACTTGAGTTGGATTTATTGGTATAAGAATGTTAATCCTGACCCGAGTGTTTTGTGTTTGCTTTACGCTCGGGTCAGACTGAGTGGCATAGTGTTTGAGACTCACCTTTGGAGTTGGAGTTTTGCTTGGAGATCCAGCTATATCTATTCAGCTTCCTGTTATTCAGTTGACTCCAGTGATGTATTCAGATTTTGTTATTCGACTATTGTACCGAGACTTCTATGTATTCGAGACTTCTGTTGTATCTTGTTTAACTCTGTTATATATATATAGTAGCTTCATGAACTACTATTCATTTGTTTCCGCTGCTTATTATTATATTACTTTGTGTCTGTGATTCTGTGATTTGTTTATTTATTGTATATGCTGGTTTTGCCAAATTTAAATTAACAATCTTATATTTTGAGCAATTCAAGTCTGACATGTGTGGATGCAAATGGTTGAAAATATCGGGATGTTACAGTTGGTATCAGAGCTCTAGTTTTAGGCAAAACTTAGCATATAGAGTAAATTTAGTTACAGAATTACTTTCGTTCGAGCTTGAATCTCTTCCTCTTTGACTCGGATCTCCTTTGAATTTCGGGACTCCCCTTTTGATATGGAATCCATCTTTGTCTTCTTATTCGTGTTCTTTTTATTTTGGAGTATCCCATAACTCCACTCATGTTGACCTCTATAATGAATAGGTGGTCCCGCCAATCTTAAAATGATTTGTAAAGTGGTGAAACTCCTTTACAACGGGCATTGATCCACCGGAGATTTCTGTATCCTCAGTAGATGCTGCTATCTTTTGCTATTCTCAAATTCTATCTCTCGCGATCGAATGCCGATTTGCCTCAGAATTCTGCATCGATCTTATTCTTGAAGTCACGGTTGACCCAGTTAAGGTCACCCATGATTAATATAAGGCTATCCATCTTCATTGTTTGTGATTTAATTATCATATCTTCCTCCCGAGTCTGTTTCGTAATTTGAGTTCTCTTCGATTTGGACTCCTCTAATTTTGAATCTTATATGGCTTTTCATACAACGAAATTGATTTTGGAATATTTTTTTCTTGTATAAGACGGACTTTATATAAGTATAAGATGATTTTCAAAACTGTTGTTTTGGAAGGTATTCGATCTGAAGAGATAAATCTTATATATAACGGAATTTATATAAGAATGATTTGATATATTCGAAATTATTGATTTTGGAAAGTACTTTGTCTAAAATGAAATCTTATATATAATGGAATTTATATAAGTTTGATATTTGAGGCTATGATTTAAAAGGGTACTATATTTGGTATATTATATTTTGAAGTAAGAGGTATAGGGAAGTACCCTCCCCGAAGAAATATAGTATGATATGCTTCGACCCAGATGGACTTGGGAAATCCAGGAATATATTCGACCGATAAACCATAATATACTTGGGTGAATTCAGAAATGGGTTCGAACCGATATAGTTGTTCGGACTTAAACTCGTGAGTTCCTCGATTTTTTCAGGGTAGATGGTTCTTTAGTTTAGCCAATGGACGCGCTTTCGATCCTGGGATCTGTTGTTTATGGATCTTCCGGAAGGAAGTGCGTCCATTGCGTAAATCATTGAATCAGCAGTTACCACTGCAGTAGGGGTCGATGGTCCCTTGTTTACGAAATGGCTACGATATTTTCTGGAATTCGGAAGGTGGAAGGATCATCTAGAAAGTTTTGTGTCCATTGCGTAAACACTGGATCAGCAGCGGGCCACTGCTATCGTATTATCATCATTTGACATTGGATTTTGAGCGGTACTTCTCAAACCTATTTTTAAGTATTTTTCACTGGGTGTTGAAACAGGTCTACTAAGTACTTGGAGAATTCTAGCCTCGCGCCTGATCAACGCATGGCCAGAGTCTGCAAGAACGAGGATAAACCTGTTAAAACATCGAGTTATAAAAGTATTTTGATAAAGTATTATTTAAAGGATATTTTGATCATTTTTTCTTTCTAAATAATTTAAAATGTTTAAAATATTGTTTATTTATACACTACATGGTTTAATAGTAAATTATTAGTGTTGTAAATATTTTAGAAGTTATTAATTAAATAAAACATATTTAAAGCAAATGATTATTGATTTATTAATAATGTTTGAAAGGTATCTTGAGATAAAATTAATAAATTTATGAATTATGGATTTAATGTTTTCTATAGCTTCTTTATAAATATAAGTAATGATGTAAATAATTGTTTCCAAATAGTTTACATATATTTATAAAGGTGTTATTTAAACATGTAACGACCCAGAATTTTGAACAAATTAAATTGAAAATATTTAATTAATTTTAAATATTTGAACGATGATTTAATTTGAATCCCCGATTTAACTTTGAATTTGGTGATTAAATTATAAAAATTTAATCTATTGAAACTGGATAAAAATTTGAATCTTCAATTTAAAGTTGAAGAAAAATATTTCGAAAGCTTTTAAAATTTATATTGATAATACTGAAGATAACGGAAGCTTCAGAATCTGATTTCAAACTATTCTGTTCAGTTTTGAATTATATTGTTCGAACCGATATTTAAAAATAGTCATTTTTCAAACAGTCTCGGAATTCGATGAAACCAGCTCCATTGGGTCCGGAATATAGTATTATTGTCGGGTTTCAAATTTCGTATTTTTCGGAGTTGCTGTGTGACCATTCGATATGCAAATGTGTTGAATTTTAAATCGAATTTAAATTTAAATTTAAATTGGAAATTTGTTAACCACAGCACGATTCTCTTCCTTCAAACGCGCCTAGATTTAGGCCTAGAATCACGAAATTCATCGTGCAAACCCATACCTCCTTCGATTTTAAAAGAACCCTCTCCCTCTTAACATTCAATTCACAGTTTCTTTCAAAAATAAATAATGGCCGAAGCCCTTTCACTCTCATTCGAACGAACGAGATTTCGTTCAAATTTATTAAATCGAAAAGCAGAACGAAATATAAAAATGGCCGGCGAGTTTATTCTTTTTCACCCTTCTTCAAATCCGAGCTCCTCTTTCTATTTCGAAAAAAAAAATCAACCTTTCTTTTCCCCTTCAAACAAAAATGAATCGGCCAATGCCGTACTTATTCAACTCGATTTTCGAATCTCACGTTCAACCCTGTTTCTTTCGAGCATGGGGACTACATAGCGGTGGCGACGACGTGATGTGAGTCGTTCGCGTAGGGTATCGCGATCGAGGGGCGTGGGCACGGTGGCAGCAGATGAGGCTGGTGATGAAGTCGAATTGCGAAGCTAGGTAGAGTCGTGGTTCCAGTCACGATTTTGAGGCTCGAGCTCGAGCACAGCGGGGTCGCGAGTTTGGTTGAGTTCGACGTTTTGCTGCTTGGGTGATTGAGGTGGTCGCGATGGCCAGAGTTTCGATCGATTGGAATTGATTTCGTGTTGGTCACGATTTCGCCAGTGAGGTATTTTCTACCCATTTTGTTAAATTTTATTTATTTTTAAAGGCAGAGTAAATTTTTAACAGTAATGTATATAAGCGTATCTTTCAGTTTATGCAGTAAAGACAGGTTTTGATTCTGAAATAAAGATATATATATGGTTTCAAATGGAAATTTTATATAAGAATTTTTAAAGTTGGAAATTTTAAATGCATTAAATTGTGAAAGGTAAATAAAATTTAAAGAGTTTATATAAAATTTGAATTTCTATCTATATAAATTGATTTTTACAAGTCTATGGATTTCTAAGGGAAAATATAAGAGTATAAATTATCTATATAAATATATATATATATATATCCAAACTAGTTTATTTTAAAATAAGGGATTATAGTGATTAACTTGGTTAAATTAGCCTACTCAATTATTTTAGTTGCTAAAACATTAAAGGAAAATTAGTTTAAATTAAAAAATTTAGTTAATCAAATTAATAAATGGTATTATCCCATAGTTCAAATGTTAATAAATCGTAATTTATTATACAAGGTCAAAATCGCAAAGTAAACAAACTGGAATGGAAATTGGATTGCAAAATAAAAGCTAAGGTGAGATTTTTCTCACTCAAATGAAGTTGGATTTTGATTGACTGATTTATTGCTGTTTGTATTAGATATAATAGGATATATCTATATATATAGCAATATATACATATTGGCATATGTATATATTGGATTGATGATTTCCCGCCTCGTATAGCGGATGAGACCCTATTGCGCCGTTAGTAAGCGGATTTTTATAAAACCTATATACCGCGATAATTCCATACTGGAGCGGAATTGGTATTGTGCTAACGTCTTTGGATGCAGGGAAACAGGTTGGAGGGATCCAACTGGATTCCTCAACTGTATTTACTTATTTACAGATATTGATATATATTCTGTTATCATATTGATATATGATATTGACCGTTGTGATGGACTAATTGGTGTTGTTGCATCATCGGATTCAGTTTTGAAATGTAAAAATAACGACTTTTACTTTAAAAGGGTTTTTAAAGTGATTTTTGAAAATATACGTTTTATGGAATTTTTGAATCGACTTATAAACGTAAAATTTTAAAGTTATAAAAGTTATAATTTTTAGTGAAATATAACCGAAGTGTCGTTTTTGAAATAAAAGTCGATTTATTTATAAAATGGTTTAAATAGAGATTTTTGAATTTATTATGAAAGCTCTATATATAAGATTTATAAAATTTGATTTTTATAAATCAAAGTGATGAAATTATAAAGGAGTTTTAAAGACGTTTTAAATGATGTTAAAATGGGTTTTATAAAGGACAGAATAAATGATTTGGGAAGTCCTAAAAGAACGATTTTTGTAAATAAACGAATTATAAGTCTTTAACTTATAGAATGGACTTTTGGTAGAAAATTGAGTTATAAATTGAATTGGATAATAAAAGGAATTTATAAGTTGAAGTAGTTATAAAATATAAAATTGTGATTTATAAACGTTGTTTATGAATCCGAAATCACTTAATTTGATAAGTGAATTGTAGAAGTTAATTAAAGGAATTATATCCACGATTTTGGACAGTGGATAAGCTTTTAAATAAAATGTGTAGAAATGTTGAATTTGGATAGTGAAGTATATTCACGATTTTGGACAGTGAATATATTGTTAAGTAAAATGGATATGTTCTGGAGAAGTGATATTATGAAATGAAGTAATTGTTTTAAAAGATGTTTTAAAACGTGTTAAGTATCGAATACATAGATTTCAACTTTTATTGTTGAAATAGACGTTTTCGAGAAATAAGGAAATGATGGACTATAACACTGTTGTTATAGTAAATGATTTCCGGAAGGAAATGTTTTGATGTAGTATTGGGATTTATATATCTATCAAAATCCGAATCCTTATACTAGTGATTTTGAGTCGTCGTAACGATGTTTTACGTAACATTCGTTTTGACTCAAATAGATGTTATAATAAATGATTTCCTTAAAGATTGAAATTTATACTTAATATTGATTTAAGTATATCGAATATTTTCCAAGTGTTGAAAATAAATAGATTTGTGAAATACTTATTTTTAAATAAGTATGGAAATGCTTTTCCAATATGAAATGAAACATTTTTGAGAATTTTATCTTCTAAAAGATAAGTTGAAATTGAATATTGAAATCGATTTGAAAATCGAATATTAGTAGATATTCGAAAAATGTAAGTTCAATATGGAATTTATAAAAGAAAAGGGAAACTGTTTAGAAAAATAAACGTTAATTTATTTTTAAAGTGTGGAAATTATATATATCTAGTAAAGATATTTTTGAAGATAAAATGATTTGGGAAAATGATTTGGAATCTGATGATGTTGCGCATCTTTATTGATAGTTAAATAACCGACTATCAATAATTACCTTTAGATAGGTATTTGTTGTGAATTGGATGAATTTGAATGCCACACTTATTTTTGAATAATCGCTCACTATTCGGGTTAGCCGGGAAAGGACCATGGGGTCGTATAACCCATTCCGAATATGTGATACGTCGTTATGAATTGCATTCAAAGACCGGTGTTGAAGACCGGATATTTTTGAAAACGGAAGGATTACCGTCGAGTTACTCTACATCGGCTGATCTCCGGTTTAGAGGTTTTTAACACCCTTAGTGACGGGAAATCCTGACGTGATTGAAAATTATCCGGAATTGCAAGGGCTTCGTGAGAAGTGCCTTCGGTTCTGTTCGATCCCGGAACAGACTTGTATGGACTGTGTGTCTGACGTTACAATTTGAGATATAAAGCTGATTTCTTTCAAATACATTTCTGTTGGTGGCGGAGAATTTATTCTCTTAGCTTAACACCCTTCTCTGAGACGCACGAGCTCAGAGGTTATGTAGTTGAAATTTATCAGCGATATATCCCAATTTGGTAACGTGGCATACTGAGTGTTGCTGTGAAATGATCAGTGTTTGATCATTTGTGATATGATCATTTGTTTGATCTTATATCTTTGTGATCATAGGTTGATCATTTTGTTTGACCCGAAGCAGAGCTTTTTGAGAAAGCGTAGCTTTGTGGACGAGACTTCGTCGAGCCTCACACCCCGGAAATGGTCGAAACAGGAAGAATGCGGCAAGGTTCTAGGGAGTAGCGCCCCTTAGTGTATGTCATTCCTTCTGGATAGAGGTGGTATCATGGTATGGAGCCCAGATACTTAACCTATGTGGTTGCTGCATTATTATCTATGTGGTTTGTTGGAAATCGGGGATCCTCGGGAAGATCGGTTACGATCGGGGGATGGCATATGCGTGTCAGTAGTTACCTATTTTTGCAGAGGTAACCCGGCCTTGTGTTGGCAGAGATCCGGTTAGGTTCTCGGGTCGTCTATTCCAGGGACGTACTCATCATGGAGAAGGAAGTTCCTTAGCCTGATCATTTGTTGGAAATCCAAACTCCAATACGTGACTTGTACGGTATTAGTTGTAGAACCTGCCATTTACGTACGGTGGTCACCACTGTTTAGATGGTAGCTATAGTAGGCATACGATACTGGTCGTATGTTGGCTAAGATTAATATTATACTTTCGAAATGTTTTCTACACTATGCACTAATAATAATATCAAAAATGGTTTGATTTTGCGTATCAAGCATCTTTGACTATCATAAGAAGAAATCTCCTCCAATTCTGCGTTTGCATTGTGTGTGTGGTGGGAGGTCTTATGGTAGTTTCATTTTCCAAAAGCATTTCGAATTGACTTAAAAATTATTTTGTTGTTATAAAGAATAACTGTTTTACGATCTCACACCAGTCACCATGACTGACTCGGAGTTTATTGTTTCCCTTCTAAACTCTGGGTGCCCACAAATTTCCACACGGGCAGTCTAGAGTTAGATTATCAGGATATTCTGGATATTCTGGAGCTTTGGAGATAAGCTGGATGGCGAGACGTAGTATTTGTATCTGATATTATTTATTCCGCTGTGTATTCTGTATGAGGACAAGTTTATATAACTGTCCATTGTTGTATATTGACTCTGATTGATGTATGTATAAACTGATATAGTTCTTTGTTTTAAAAGACTAGTGTTTATCTATTATATATTGTTCCACTGCGATGTGTAAGATTCTGATATTGTTTTCTGTTCTGATGTGTTTTCTGTTGTTCTTCTTCTTTCTTTCTTCTCTTTATCTTCTATCTTCTTCTTCTTCTACTTTTTCTTTTTCTTAAAACCCTCACTATTGGAGTTTCCGGCACTCGATTGCTCGGTAGTCGATAAAGTGAGTATCGATGTCGAATTTTCGAAAGTCGAAAATTTCGGTATGTGACAAAGTGGTATCAGAGCATATGGTTAAGCGACAACCCTGCTCTGTTGGGTGTTACTCATTAGAGATAGACTCAGTAGTACTCTAGAATGAGTTTGAGTGTAATAATATATACGAGCGCGTATTTGTTAGTGAATATAAAATTTCTTTGTATTGTGATGATTGGTTTATTGAGTGGCATATGAACCTTCGTCGGCACAGTCTGCAAAACTGTATCGAAGGGGTTTCTAAACGCTCGAATAGAACAGTTCGGCACAGTATTGTTTTAAAATGGGGTAAATGAGATAATTTTGCCCAAAACTATTTTTGTATATAAAAGAATTGATTTTTTGTAAATTATTACAGTATATGGTTGCATGGTTGTTAGAAGTGAGATGTTATCATTATTATATGAAATTGAATAAGAAATTTAAAGCATAACTCCAAAGTTAAGAAATAAATCCATATACAAATGAAATTTAAAGAATGTAAATTATAAATGTGATTTGTAATTTAAAATGAAATTCCAGAGAAGTTTTTGGAAATGTTTTGAAAAGAATTTGAAAATTTTGGAGATTTGGAAAGTTTAAATCTTTTTTTTGATTTGAAAATGAATTTCAAAGGTTTTGAAAAGTATTTTGAAAGATGAAATCTCTAAACTCTTTTCGGTCGCTGGAAAATAACTTCGGTAATGACTGCAGCATTATCGATGTTCATTTTCGGATTTCCAAAAGAGAAATTGCTGCCAAGTTGTTTTAAATGAAAGTTGTTTGGAAAATTGAGTTTTGTTTTGAAAATTCAAAGGATAATTTGAATTGTTTTCAAAGTGGTTTTGAAAAGGTTGAAAAGACTCTGGAATTGAGTATTGAATTATGAAAATAAAATTGTGAATGAATGAATCAATTTGCAATTGCAAGTACATGAATGTAAATTGAATTCGAATTGAAATCCAGTTTAATATAAGTGATTGTAAACCAAAATAGTGAATTGTAAATAAATTTTGGGAACGAACAAAAGTGAATAAAACTGGAATTAGAACTGAATGTTGAAAACGAATGTGAATAAATGAATTAGTAACTGAAACTAATCTAAAAATAATCAGTTATGAATGAAAGTTGATAAAATTCAATATTCAGGAGATAAACCGAATCCAAATTAGATTGGAATTGTGAATTGAATTCAAATGAATTTGAAATGTAAAATTGAATAAATAAATATGTGTAACTTCAATAGTGAATTAGAGATGGTATAAGAAGTTATATTGAAAATTTTGTAATAGAACTTGCAAAATGGTTTGAATATGTGTAACTAGATATTATGGCTAGTAGGACATACAGGTGTTATAAAAGGAATTGAAATTTTGATTTCGAAGATAATTCGAATTTGCTCGAAAAGGTACGTATTTGAATTATAATATGAGTTTTTGATGATTTCTGGTCTAGCCGCTTGGCTTTTTCTTTTCTTTTTGAAATCTGAGAGTCCGTAGGGACGTTTTGTAGTCGTGCCGTATTAGCCGCGCAAAGGAGACGCTGGCGAAATTTTTCGAAAATTTCGAGTGTTAGAAAATTTTTGAGAAATTTTGAGAGTTTAAAATTTGAATTTAAACTCGAATTTGAATTGAGAAGTTAAACAATGTTGTTTGAACTTATAGTTGAAGTTGAAATTTAGTTGAAATGATAACGAATCTTTAGTAGAAAGATTTGTTTTGATGAATTGATAAAACTATTGGATTGTGAAAAGTAGTAGACGAGTTAAGGACCATTTTTCCTAACTTGTAATTTCGAGGACGAAATTCTTTTAAGGGGGGAAGTCTGTAACGACCCAGAATTTTGAACAAATTAAATTGAAAATATTTAATTAATTTTAAATATTTGAATGATGATTTAATTTGAATCCCCGATTTAACTTTGAATTTGGTGATTAAATTATAAAAATTTAATCTATTGAAACTGGATAAAAATTTGAATCTTCAATTTAAAGTTGAAGAAAAATATTTCGAAAGCTTTTAAAATTTATATTGATAATACTGAAGATAACGGAAGCTTCAGAATCTGATTTCAAACTATTCTGTTCAGTTTTGAATTATATTGTTCGAACGGATATTTAAAAATAGTCATTTTTCAAACAGTCTCGGAATTCGACGAAACCAGCTCCATTGGGTCCGGAATATAGTATTATTGTCGGGTTTCAAATTTCGTATTTTTCGGAGTTGCTGTGTGACCATTCGATATGCAAATGTGTTGAATTTTAAATCGAATTTAAATTTAAATTTAAATTGGAAATTTGTTAACCACAGCACGATTCTCTTCCTTCAAACGCGCCTAGATTTAGGCCTAGAATCACGAAATTCATCGTGCAAACCCATACCTCCTTCGATTTTAAAAGAACCCTCTCCCTCTTAACATTCAATTCACAGTTTCTTTCAAAAATAAATAATGGCCGAAGCCCTTTCACTCTCATTCGAACGAACGAGATTTCGTTCAAATTTATTAAATCGAAAAGCAGAACGAAATATAAAAATGGCCGGCGAGTTTATTCTTTTTCACCCTTCTTCAAATCCGAGCTCCTCTTTCTATTTCGAAAAAAAAAATCAACCTTTCTTTTCCCCTTCAAACAAAAATGAATCGGCCAATGCCGTACTTATTCAATTCGATTTTTGAATCTCACGTTCAACCCTGTTTCTTTCGAGCATGGGGACTACATAGCGGTGGCGACGACGTGATGTGAGTCGTTCGCGTAGGGTATCGCGATCGAGGGGCGTGGGCACGGTGGCAGCCGATGAGGCTGGTGATGAAGTCGAATTGCGAAGCTAGGTAGAGTCGTGGTTCCAGTCACGATTTTGAGGCTCGAGCTCGAGCATAGCGGGGTCGCGAGTTTGGTTGAGTTCGACGTTTTGCTGCTTGGGTGATTGAGGTGGTCGCGATGGCCAGAGTTTCGATCGACTGGAATTGATTTCGTATTGGTCACGATTTCGCCAGTGAGGTATTTTCTACCCATTTTGTTAAATTTTATTTATTTTTAAAGGCAGAGTAAATTTTTAACAGTAATGTATATAAGCGTATCTTTCAGTTTATGCAGTAAAGATAGGTTTTGATTCTGAAATAAAGATATATATATGGTTTCAACTGGAAATTTTATATAAGAATTTTTAAAGTTGGAAATTTTAAATGCATTAAATTGGGAAAGGTAAATAAAATTTAAAAAGTTTATATAAAATTTGAATTTCTATCTATATAAATTGATTTTTACAAGTCTATGGATTTCTAAGGGAAAATATAAGAGTATAAATTATCTATATAAATATATATATATATATATATATATATATTTCCAAACTAGTTTATTTTAAAATAAGGGATTATAGTGATTAACTTGGTTAAATTAGCCTACTCAATTATTTTAGTTGCTAAAACATTAAAGGAAAATTAGTTTAAATTAAAAAATTTAGTTAATCAAATTAATAAATGATATTATCCCATAGTTCAAATGTTAATAAATCGTAATTTATTATACAAGGTCAAAATCGCAAAGTAAACAAACTGGAATGGAAATTGGATTGCAAAATAAAAGCTAAGGTGAGATTTTTCTCACTCAAATGAAGTTGGATTTTGATTGACTGATTTATTGCTGTTTGTATTAGATATAATAGGATATATCTATATATATAGCAATATATACATATTGGCATATGTATATATTGGATTGATGATTTCCCGCCTCGTATAGCGGATGAGACCCTATTGCGCCGTTAGTAAGCGGATTTTTATAAAACCTATATACCGCGATAATTCCGTACTGGAGCGGAATTGGTATTGTGCTAACGTCTTTGGATGCAGGGAAACAGGTTGGAGGGATCCAACTGGATTCCTCAACTGTATTTACTTATTTACAGATATTGATATATATTCTGTTATCATATTGATATATGATATTGACTGTTGTGATGGACTAATTGGTGTTGTTGCATCATCGGATTCAGTTTTGAAATGTAAAAATAACGACTTTTACTTTAAAAGGGTTTTTAAAGTGATTTTTGAAAATATACGTTTTATGGAATTTTTGAATCGACTTATAAACGTAAAATTTTAAAGTTATAAAAGTTATAATTTTTAGTGAAATATAACCGAAGTGTCGTTTTTGAAATAAAAGTCGATTTATTTATAAAATGGTTTAAATAGAGATTTTTGAATTTATTATGAAAGCTCTATATATAAGATTTATAAAATTTGATTTTTATAAATCAAAGTGATGAAATTATAAAGGAGTTTTAAAGACGTTTTAAATGATGTTAAAATGGGTTTTATAAAGGACAGAATAAATGATTTGGGAAGTCCTAAAAGAACGATTTTTGTAAATAAACGAATTATAAGTGTTTAACTTATAGAATGGACTTTTGGTAGAAAATTGAGTTATAAATTGAATTGGATAATAAAAGGAATTTATAAGTTGAAGTAGTTATAAAATATAAAATTGTGATTTATAAACGTTGTTTATGAATCCGAAATCACTTAATTTGATAAGTGAATTGTAGAAGTTAATTAAAGGAATTATATCCACGATTTTGGACAGTGGATAAGCTTTTAAATAAAATGTGTAGAAATGTTGAATTTGGATAGTGAAGTATATTCACGATTTTGGACAGTGAATATATTGTTAAGTAAAATGGATATGTTCTGGAGAAGTGATATTATGAAATGAAGTAATTGTTTTAAAAGATGTTTTAAAACGTGTTAAGTATCGAATACATAGATTTCAACTTTTATTGTTGAAATAGACGTTTTCGAGAAATAAGGAAATGATGGACTATAACACTGTTGTTATAGTAAATGATTTCCGGAAGGAAATGTTTTGATGTAGTATTGGGATTTATATATCTATCAAAATCCGAATCCTTATACTAGTGATTTTGAGTCGTCGTAACGATGTTTTACGTAACATTCGTTTTGACTCAAATAGATGTTATAATAAATGATTTCCTTAAAGATTGAAATTTATACTTAATATTGATTTAAGTATATCGAATATTTTCCAAGTGTTGAAAATAAATAGATTTGTGAAATACTTATTTTTAAATAAGTATGGAAATGCTTTTCCAATATGAAATGAAACATTTTTGAGAATTTTATCTTCTTAAAGATAAGTTGAAATTGAATATTGAAATCGATTTGAAAATCGAATATTAGTAGATATTCGAAAAATGTAAGTTCAATATGGAATTTATAAAAGAAAAGGGAAACTGTTTAGAAAAATAAACGTTGATTTATTTTTAAAGTGTGGAAATTATATATATCTAGTAAAGATATTTTTGAAGATAAAATGATTTGGGAAAATGATTTGGAATCTGATGATGTTGCGCATCTTTATTGATAGTTAAATAACCGACTATCAATAATTACCTTTAGATAGGTATTTGTTGTGAATTGGATGAATTTGAATGCCACACTTATTTTTGAATAATCGCTCACTATTCGGGTTAGCCGGGAAAGGACCATGGGGTCGTATAACCCATTCCGAATATGTGATACGTCGTTATGAATTGCATTCGAAGACCGGTGTTGAAGACCGGATATTTTTGAAAACGGAAGGATTACCGTCGAGTTACTCTACATCGGCTGATCTCCGGTTTAGAGGTTTTTAACACCCTTAGTGACGGGAAATCCTGACGTGATTGAAAATTATCCGGAATTGCAAGGGCTTCGTGAGAAGTGCCTTCGGTTCTGTTCGATCCCGGAACAGACTTGTATGGACTGTGTGTCTGACGTTACAATTTGAGATATAAAGCTGATTTCTTTCAAATACATTTCTGTTGGTGGCGGAGAATTTATTCTCTTAGCTTAACACCCTTCTCTGAGACGTACGAGCTCAGAGGTTATGTAGTTGAAATTTATCAGCGATATATCCCAATTTGGTAACGTGGCATACTGAGTGTTGCTGTGAAATGATCAGTGTTTGATCATTTGTGATATGATCATTTGTTTGATCTTATATCTTTGTGATCATAGGTTGATCATTTTGTTTGACCCGAAGCAGGGCTTTTTGAGAAAGCGTAGCTTTGTGGACGAGACTTTGTCGAGCCTCACACCCCGGAAATGGTCGAAACAGGAAGAATGCGGCAAGGTTCTAGGGAGTAGCGCCCCTTAGTGTATGTCATTCCTTCTGGATAGAGGTGGTATCATGGTATGGAGCCCAGATACTTAACCTATGTGGTTGCTGCATTATTATCTATGTGGTTTGTTGGAAATCGGGGATCCTCGGGAAGATCGGTTACGATCGGGGGATGGCATACGCGTGTCAGTAGTTACCTATTTTTGCAGAGGTAACCCGGCCTTGTGTTGGCAGAGATCCGGTTAGGTTCTTGGGTCGTCTATTCCAGGGACGTACTCATCGTGGAGAAGGAAGTTCCTTAGCCTGACCATTTGTTGGAAATCCAAACTCCAATACGTGACTTGTACGGTATTAGTTGTAGAACCTGCCATTTACGTACGGTGGTCACCACTGTTTAGATGGTAGCTATAGTAGGCATACGATACTGGTCGTATGTTGGCTAAGATTAATATTATACTTTCGAAATGTTTTCTACACTATGCACTAATAATAATATCAAAAATGGTTTGATTTTGCGTATCAAGCATCTTTGACTATCATAAGAAGAAATCTCCTCCAATTCTGCGTTTGCATTGTGTGTGTGGTGGGAGGTCTTATGGTAGTTTCATTTTCCAAAAGCATTTCGAATTGACTTAAAAATTATTTTGTTGTTATAAAGAATAACTGTTTTACGATCTCACACCAGTCACCATGACTGACTCGGAGTTTATTGTTTCCCTTCTAAACTCTGGGTGCCCACAAATTTCCACACGGGCAGTCTAGAGTTAGATTATCAGGATATTCTGGATATTCTGGAGCTTTGGAGATAAGCTGGATGGCGAGACGTAGTATTTGTATCTGATATTATTTATTCCGCTGTGTATTCTGTATGAGGACAAGTTTATATAACTGTCCATTGTTGTATATTGACTCTGATTGATGTATGTATAAACTGATATAGTTCTTTGTTTTAAAAGACTAGTGTTTATCTATTATATATTGTTCCGCTGCGATGTGTAAGATTCTGATATTGTTTTCTGTTCTGATGTGTTTTCTGTTGTTCTTCTTCTTTCTTTCTTCTCTTTTTCTTCTATCTTCTTCTTCTTCTACTTTTTCTTTTTCTTAAAACCCTCACTATTGGAGTTTCCGGCACTCGATTTCTCGGCAGTCGATAAAGTGAGTATCGATGTCGAATTTTCGAAAGTCGAAAATTTCGGTATGTGACAAAACATATAAGTGATATTTATAAAAAAAAATTACAACTGAGTTTTGAAAAGTATTAAAGTATTAAAGATAATTGATTTGCAAATGAGGCTTTCAAATGAATATTTCAAGTAAAATTTATATAAGTTCTTTGAATGTATAATTTAAAGGTATTATATAAATGGAAATATTTTGATTTGCAAAGTTTATTTATAGTAATATATTTGACAAATAAATTTGAATCTCTATTTTGTAAGTATAGTTTGGAATATTTACTTGATTTTGAAGTAATAATAGTAAATATATTGGTTTATTTACTGTTTGAGATTTTGTATTAAACCATAATAAATGTTTTCCATGATTTGAATATTCATTTTAAAAAAGTGTGTATACTTAGTTATGAATATATGAAATTTTATACTTTGATTTAGAAATTTAATGTAAGATTTGAAATATACTATTAGCTTCAGTTTAATAATCTTGAGTTTATACTTATAAAAAAAAATTATAACGAGTCTAATAAATTATCGGATTTTTGGAATTTTATTTTAAAGCTTATTATAATGTTTGGATATAAATTTCTAACATTGTTTTAGATTTTTGAAAAATCTTTGCATAATGCTACGAGAATGTTTCAAATATATCTTATATTTTTACTAAGTGAATGAGGTTAAATGTTTTAATTGAATTTTTTTAGATATATATTGAAATATTTCTTTTCTCTTCAAGGGCAAATACCAAAAACTCAAATTTTATTTCAATAACCGAATTAGGTTATAAACTTAAGTAAGGCAATAAAAGCTTGAGTAATATTTTATAAAATGACTCATTAATAACTTAAATATTTAATGGAAAACAAATTATGTAAGTGATTGATTTTTTATATATAAATAAATGAATGGAAATCAATTTAAAGACTAAATGAAATTTATATGATTTGAATTGACAATTTGAACTAACGATTTGAATTGAATGACTATTTATTGATTTAATAAAATGAATTAAACTAAATTGTTGAAAATAAATTAAAATAATTGAAATTTATATAGTTTTAAATTAATTGTTTCTCTTGTCTTTCAACCTATTTTTCTTTCTGGTTGTTTCTATTCTTCTACCTCTTTCCTTTTCGGGGACGAAAAGTTTTGAGTGGGGGAGAGTGTAACGACCCGTAAATTTTAATGATTTTTAATAATATATTTAACTGAATTTTTGTGAAATTTTAAATAATTGAATTGGGAGATAAAAATTTGATATTTGTTATGCGTCTATTTAAACATACCAAAGGGTAAATTTTTATCGAAATTTTTTGGAAGTTTATTTTATTGTGTAATTTTATTTCAATTTAAATCAGTTAATATTGATAATAATAAAATATTTTCCGAACCTGAATATTTTTATATAATAAATTTGTAAATCATCTTCTGAGTGAGACGTCATATTTCATTCCGTCAAATTTGGATTTCTCTAGCCCCGTTTATCTTATTTTCGGCATTTTAGCAGCACTTTCGGTAGCAAAAATTCGAGTTTTTATAATTCGATCATGTCACTAATATCTGTGTACTGTTCTGTTCACCTCGTCATGCTGATCGTCGTAGCATATTTATTTCTGTATTTTGAGGTCCGATACGCGACGGAAACGATAATAACGGTCCGTTGTAACGGTACCAAATTGGTGGCTTTACACTTCCCCTTACTTTTCAAATCTAAACGTGCAGCCCATGCAATCTAATAAATCGCTTTAATAACTTTCAGCTGAATCACAGCCAGCTGTCTTTATATTTCCCAAAGAATTCAATTCTGACTATTTATATTCCTACCATTTAACATTTTGTTCTTCGTTCCATTGTGAAACGGATCGGTACGCTTCGTTCCAAATAAAAAAACAAATAATATATGAAATTTCATTTTTTTTATTTTGCTTTATAACTGTTCACTTTCTTTCTGAGCTTGGCATCTTCGTTTACATTTTTCGTAATCCAAAGTTGATCGGCCTCGCCAAAACCTTTCCTCCACCAAACTAATTCCGTGCATGCACCTCTCGCCCAGGTCCTCCACCAGCAAGCCTCAACAGCCATCTAGGCCATCTTCTCTACCGCATTCTTCCCTTCTCATCCACCCCTCTGACCCATCTCCAATGGCCGCGGCGACAAACCCATCCACTTCTCCTCGGCAGTTCTTCTTCCCGCATCTAGTTTCTGCCACCCACAACCGATCGACCATACACTCAACCCCATCAGCCACCTCGCACCTAGGCTCGTACAACCCCGCCAATCTCATGCTACGCCCTAACAGCCACAGCGGAGAAAACCATCTACTCAGCCTCCGCCGGCTAACTTCATCTCTTTCTCCTATTTGAAGGTATATTTGCATATGTGTGTATTTATTTATTTTATCTAATTAGTTTAAAGAATTTATAGTATGGTTAATATGTATGGGTTGTTATATATATAACAGTTTATTCGCATTCTTAGCATTGTACCTATTGTAAACTGATATATATAATAGGTATTATATATATTAAATTATGTTAGTTTGAGTATATATAACTTATTGCTTATATATAAGTCTGTATATGATTGTATTGTATATGTAGGACAACTGATTTATATAAAGTTCTATAAAGGTATATATATAAATATTATTTTATTTGTTGTATATATATATTTATAGTCTTTACTGATTTTATATATGATGATATGTTTATATATATAGCTACCGTATGCCAATTTTTCTAATACAAAATGTTAATTATATATAAAGTTACGACAGTTTTATATATATATATATATATATATTTGTAAGGTATGTACGTGTACTTTTACCTGCTTATATATATAGCTAATTCGTATTTCTATACTTGGATTTTGGATAAATGAAGTTTATATATATTATATTATGACAGTTAGATAATGTACAGAGGTTGAATTATATAAGTGTTATATATATAAGGTTATATATCTATTTAAGTTTAATATCTCTATATAGTGCTTGAGCAGCTTTTCTTTGAAGATATATTTATATAGTACTTTTGTATAAATTTTTAGTTTATATGCAATGTTGATAATTTATGTTATACCAGCTACAAGTTTGTATATACACTCAAGTCTAGTTTCGTATATTTGTTGAGGTTACTTTATATATGTTTTAGATTTAATATTGAATTTTTTTAGTGCCTATATATTAATAATGAAGTAAGTCTATTTTGGGAAATTTTATCTAGTGCCTATATATAAATATGGTGTAAATATATATATAGAGATTTTAAGTTGTATGTGTTTTAAAATTTAATATGGATTCTTAAATATATATGTTTGATTTTAATATATGTGTTTTAATTTAAAACAATGGTGTTTGAAATACATATATATTAAATTTTATTTGTGTTTGAATTTAATATCGATTTGAAATATATGTTTTAAATTGATTATTTTTTTTGAAAATTTATATATGTAATATATCTTGTCTCATCGATCTCGTGCCATCTTGACTTACATTTAATATCGAATTTGTCGCAGTAATTCCTAGCTTGTCTCTGTTCCCTGTGCGTATCTGTGTCTGTGTCATCTTCTTGTCTCTCTAGCCTCGAAAGGTGAGCAATCACTCACGATTAATGTTCTTATATTTATTAAATTTGATTTCAATTGAAACGACAATTGAAATATGCTGCTGTTAGTTATTTACATTGATATATATATATATATATGCCATTATCTGTATATGTTCACCTGTGACATCTGATACCATTATCTGTTATTTATCACTTATGATATATGCCTGTTACTGATTGTTATATTATTATCATATCTGTTATCACTCTGCAAGTTCCCTGTTAGTGTAGAATTCACTATGGGTTGAAATGATACATACCCGAACGATCTGTAGAATAGGAGAAAATCGTTATGGGTTGAAATGATAATAAACCCAAGCGATTTTTCATTGGCATTGAATTTGGGGTTGCGGGTTGAAAAGATATATACCAGTATATATATTAAATTACGGATTGGAATGATAAATATCTGTATCACTTGACCATAGGATAGAAATTTTGTATACAGACACCGTGGTCTATATATAAATATTTAAAAAGATTTCTATGGTTTTGGAAAGAAATATATGGTTTTAGTAAATATTGATATATTAGTTATAATTTAAAATAGGTTTAATAATAAAGTTTGATTTAATGAATATATAATATGTATAAGTATTTATTTAAATTTATACTCTAACTAGATTTTTATAATAATTTGAATAAGTTAAGGTTGGGAAGATAAATTTGAATATATTTGAAATTGTATCTAATTAAGAATATGATTAAATTGATTTGAAACTTATTGAATTTGAGATTTTAAAAGATATGATTTATAACTTGATTTTGGTTTAACGTGATTTAAATAAATATATCAATTTTAAATAAACTGAAGGAATATTTAGTTAATTAAAATATGAAGTTTTATTTAAATGATATTGGATTTATTAAGTGAATATTTCAAAACTAAATAATAGTAAATTGAATTAAGATATATATGAAATTATCAACTTTAGTTTTGAAAATGTGGAATATTTAAAGCTTTGAAATATATTGAAATTGAAATGTTTTATTTTGTGGTCCAAATCCATATTTGAAATCGATATAATTTGAAATGGTTTATTTAAAAACTGAGTTGAATTGCACTTGATGAATTGAGATTTGATTGAATTTTAATTTTGGAATTCGAGTTAATTTGGAATAGATGTGTGAAATTTGAGGAAGCTATTTCATTATATAAAGTATTTTTAAACTATATTTAAAACTATTTATATATTTTACTTTATAAATTATTTTCATATAAATCATTTTAATATAAACTATTTTAATAAAACAATTTTAATTAACTAACTATTTTATATAAACTATTTTACTTTATAAACTATTTTATTATATATATACTATTATTAATATCTAAACTGTTCTAGTAGGAAGTTATGATTTCAAAGTTATGAATTTCAAGGCATTATGTTACCAAGTGTTATGCTTTCCAAAGTGTTATAATTTCTAAGTTTTATAATTTCAAAATTGTTATAATAACTCTGAGGTGCTATGATTTTTGGAATGAATATTATTTTAAGTGAGAAACGATATCGTATTGATATGGTTTTGAAATGGATATGATATTTTGGTTTTGAAGTATAAATTAATTTGAAATGACTACGGTGTTATAATGACGTTTAGTTGTTATTAGCGTATATTACTGCATAGTAGATAGTTCTACGGATCCTTAGAGGATGGGTATCCCAAACATCCTTTAAGTTACTTGTCTTTCTGTTGATATTTCACTTGAGTTGGATTTATTGGTATAAGAATGTTAATCCTGACCCGAGTGTTTTGTGTTTGCTTTACGCTCGGGTCAGACTGAGTGGCATAGTGTTCGAGACTCACCTTTGGAGTTGGAGTTTCGCTTGGAGATCCAACTATATCTATTTAGCTTTCTATTATTCAGTTGACTCCAGTGATGTATTTAGATTTTGTTATTCGACTATTGTACCGAGACTTCTATTGAATCTTGTTTAACTCTGTTATATATATAGTAGCTTCATGAATTACTATTCATTTGTTTCCACCGCTTATTATTATATTACTCTGTGTCTGTGATTCTATGATTTGTTTATTTACTGTATATGCCGGGTTTTGCCAAATTTAAATTAACAATCTGATATTTTAGGCAATTCAAATCCGACATGTGTGGATGCGAATGGTTGAAAATATCAGGATGCTACATTGGATTCTTAGTATTTTATTATAGAGTAATCTCGTACTTTTTTTGCGTATAGTTGTTATATTATTCATGTTGCTAGTGTATTGCTCTTTTGTCAACATGATTCTATTTTGGATTATCTAAGTACAAGATAGGTATAGAAAAACAAGAGATTTCTATTTAATTACTTCTGCACCTGCATTCGCATCGAGTTGGTAAGTTGCTTGCTAAAAATAAAAAGCGAAAGAGGTATGTAATGGATTTAGAGATTGGTGATGGATTGATAATTTTATGACCCAGACATGGAAGGCCACTTTTGGGCTTTTGTTTTCTTTGTTGATTTGGGCCAGCTGTGGCAAGTTGTAGTTTTTTCGGATATAATCGCAAAAAGGAGGTGTGCTACCGAAATTTTCCGTAACATAAGGAACTTTAAAAGCCTAAGGGTGAGAGAACATTTTCTTCTTTGGGAATTTGGGGAACGAAATTCTTTTAAGGGGAGAGAATGTAACATTCTGGAAAAACATAAATAACTTATTCAAATATAGGGCTTATTTAAATATTTGAATTTTGAATTAAATATTAATTGAATGGATTTAATAGTCTCATGTAACTCCTTTTAATTAATAAATAATAATAGTAACTCATTTTGTAAATTTATTTATAATAATAATTTGTTCAAATAAATAACAAGAAAATCAATTGTTAATAAAAGGAACTTGATTTTTAATAATGTATTTTTAAATGAATTTATGTGATTTTTCCATAATTTTTAGTTCGAAATATATTAGATATCATTTGACGTATTTTTTGGTAAACATTCGTATCGAAATTTCATAGAATAAGATAATAGATTTATTTTATTGTTATTTTGTAATCATATCGCATTATTATGCACAATTGTATTTTTGTTTCTATCGTTTGCGCTTTGTATGCGAATGAAATTCTATGTACCGAAGTGTTGGAAATCACAAAAAAAAAACTAAACCCTAAACTAAGAATTTTGTTTACATTTTCATTTTCCCTCTCTTTCTTTTCTTTTTCCCTCCTCTTCCATTTTATAGTAAAAAGAAATTAAACCCACCTCTTTCAAAAATCAAAACCAAATCATCCGCTTAACTAAAAAAATAACAGATTAGATCTGTTGAGTTTGTATGAGTGTTAACTTCAAATCTATGTAGGCAAAGTGGTGTATGATCATGTTTGGTCATGATCGACGGTATTGGCCATAGAGGAAGAGGTGATGTGGTGGAGATTGGTGCCACAATTAGTCAAACAGAGGCCGTCGATGTAAAATTGGTTCGAACAGAGGAAGGTTGACGTTGGTCAGAGGATCCCTGGTGGAGCTAGGTGAAATGTATCGCTAGGGTTTCTCTTGTGAGGTTGTGAGGTTAGATTCACATAGGGCCGAGTAAGCTTGGGTTGGGGTGGTGATCGCGGAGAGGAGCTGATGGGTGACGAATTGGTTAAGTTCGTTCGTCGAACTATGGACCTGAGATTGAGTTAAGGCATGCATGCACGACCAAGTGGTGGGTTGTTTCTATGGGTGCATTTGGTAAAAGTGGAAGAAGATGGATTAAGGTGATGTGGGATTGGTGTGATAATTAAGTGAATTAATTAAATAATTTAAATCTAAAATCTTATAAATTCAATAACCCTTGCATATGAGGTCAACTTTAGACTCGATCTTTTGCGTTGGACTATGATCAATGTTATCTACGCATTGCAGTTGGATTCGTTGAATTTGGTATTAGTAGATTTTTGAGCTAAAATTGAACACTTTTAGATCAAACTGGAGTGTGAACACATCAACTGGAATTTTGATGTGTTAACTCATCTCAAAATAAATTATATGATATCTAGGTTGTTATATATTATTATTGAATGCTTAGATGATAGTTTATATATTGTCAATATTTGATTGGATTTGATTCTCGCTTGGAAGCAGATGGTATAAATAACCATTGTTTTACAGGGAACAAAAGCAAGAGGAAGTCGAAGTATACGTAGCGAATAGGTCGCCATAGAACACTTCGAAATACACATACATATGTGTGATTTACATGGGACTTTTGCAGAGATACCCTAAGGGGTTTCTCACCAATATTGATTTACTTATATTCTTATGTTGCTTATACCGATGTGTGGTTGAAATATTTGTGACATACTATTTGATTTGTATAATTGTTGTCGTAAAGATTATCGCTATACCGTCACTTATGAAATATCATTTCCTTAAACCTTTATGTGTGTTGAACTTATGCTTGTATTTTTACAAAATTAATGTTTGGTCGCATTTTGCACTTTGAAAGTTGTTTACACCATATTTTCAAGTATTTTTGAGAATTTTGAAATAAAGGGTAAGTGTTGTTTAAATTTTATAAAAGGAGTCATAAATTTGATTAATTATCTTTCGACATAATTAATGTTGTATTAAGTTTATAAAAAGATTATAAATTTGATTAATTATCTTTCGAGATAATTAATGTTACTTTAAATTTATAAAAAAGATTGTGAATTTGATTAAATATCTTTCAGGATAACTAAGGTTGTTTTACATTTATAAAAAATATTATAGATTTGATTAATCTTCTTTCGGGATAATTAATATTGTTTTAAATTTATAAAATAGATTGTAAATTTAATCAATCTTCTTTCGACATAATTAATGTTGTTTAAAATTTATTAAATAGATTATAAATTTGGTTAATCTTCTTTCGGGATAATTAATGTTGTTTTAAATTTATAAAATAGATTATAAATTTCATTAACCTTCTTTCAAGATAAATAATGTGGTTTTAAATTTATAAACGAGTTATGTGAATTATCTTTCGAGATAGTTAGCATTTATTTAAATTTGTAAAAGTATTTTAAATTGTTATATTATCTTTCGAGATAATAAATGTAGTTTTGAGGTTATAAATGATAGTTTATAAATGAGAAATTTTTTTAAAAGGATTGTTTATAAAATAGCTAAGTGTAAATTGTCTTGGGTATATAGTAAACAATGTTTTAAAGACAATTTCTTTTTACCCTTCTTTTCAATACACTTAAAAATATAATTAGATCTTTAAAAAGAATATTTTTAAAGAGTGTTTTTAAAGTGTTTTACAAATATTTGTGATGTGAAAATCAAGCATAAGTGTGAGTCAAATGTGTTACAAGTTTGATTCGTTTATTGAAAATATTTTGTCTTACACTTAACACAAAAAAGTTGAAGAAACTCTAGCTATTCTTGAAGTTAAGAATGTTATCATGACAAGGTAGGAAGCAACACAGCCCTTACTTGTCCAGCTTCATTGTTTTCCCTACGGTAGCACTAGTTTGAAATGAAGAAGTGGTGATAAGCATAAGAGATTTAATTTTCATATACGATCATTTTGTTATTCTCGATAGTTGACTTCTTGACTATCGATCCTGCTATCTTCTTTGTATTCGTCGATTCAAGATGATTTTGTTGCTCGTTTAGGGCATTTAAACTCCTGCTATTCTTAAAGTTAAATATTTTTTCGACTTGAGATAGGAAGCAACACTGCCCTAACTTGTTTGGCTCCATTATTTTCCCCAGGGTAGTACTAGTTTTTTTCCACTAGTTGATTCATTCACTATCAATTTTGACATTCTTCTTTGTGTTTCGTTAATCTAAGATGATTTGTAGCTCGTTTTAAGCATTAGTATCCAACAACAGAGAATTAAAACCAAAGCATGAGTAGAAGACAAGCCCTATGGGTCACACCCATTAGGGTATGTTCACTTCTATCTGGAGAGGTTTTAGGCATGCATGCATTAATGTGAAATATCTGGATTCTCGTGTTTGGCGAGGATCCATCTTGGAAGTTCCCGAGAGTGATGCATGTGCTTTCAAGCATATTTTGATTAGAGGTATACTTTCGGTGTAAGGGGCAATCCCTCCTAGTTATGTTGGATAAATTCATTCTCCTTGTTTGATTTGAACCTTGGAGTTAATCCTTTCTTAATTGCATCGAGAAGTGCCTTAAGCTCTTCCCTATATTTAGTTATTTTTGTCCATTCTTTAAGTCTAGATTTTGATCTTGTCTGTGTTCATCCTTTCTGGTTTCAATTGCTGTTTTGATTTATTTTCCATTCCTTCATGTATGGAAGTTGTTCTTGTGAGGAAAAACCTATTTCATGTTTAGCTATGTGGTCTCACAGAACTGTTATATGTTCACTATATTTCTTGAGTTTTCTCATGCTAGTTTTCCAGACTTATCCTGGTGTATTTTTAGCAAAGCTAACGTGGAGAAACCGGCCCCTACCAAATATATAAAGAGAAGAAATATTATGATAACAGGTTATCGTAATAAGAGATGTACAGTGAAAACCAAAACAAGAAAATACCTATTGAAATTTCTTTTATGGCCCATTAAGCCCAAATGACATATCAAAAGGCAATAAAATAACTACATTACAAGCAACTGTTCTGAATAATCCTAATAATTATAATACTGGATCTTGCCTTACGCACAAACACTCTTTTGTTACGTTCTTCCCTGATCACAAAAATCATTTTCTTTAGCAGCTTGAGGAGTAAATCCGAAGCTCTGCAATGCCATCTCGTTCATTTGAAGATATTGAACCACTCAAGCTTGGAGGAAGTATCAGGTAAATGCAGGCAGAAGCTTCGAAGAATAGATTTCCACACATGATAAGTATAGGAACATTCAAAGTACAAATGCGCATTAGATTTTGTAACATTGTTGCAAAAAACACATTAGGAGTGTTTCAATATACCTTTGTAATATAAATTATCCATCGTATGATTTGCATTATTAACCACCTTCCAGGAGTAGATTTTCCTTTGCTTTTGATTTGACTGTCCATATTCTTGAGTGCCAAGGGAATATAGGAAAACCAGTATTCAAAGAGTTGTAGACATGTTTGACAGAGTGTGGTTTATCATTCCATAGATTAGTACTGATGGCAGAGACTGGAGAGGCTTGCAACATATTCCATGTCTGTCCGACAAGGTAAGAACTGCAATAAGGAAGGGAAATGCAATCTTCAAAAACATATTTGTGCACAGTGTCATGGTCCTAAATACCAGTCAAGCTTCTTAAGTTATAATTGATGATTTCAGATAGAATTAAGCCTTTCCTTGCCCATGGAGAATGCCAAAAGGAAGTACTTTCAGTAATGTCAGACTCGTACATAGGCAAAAACCATTTTCTAGAACTTAATAAACTCCTCCAACACCAACTGCAATTGCCATGAACAAGCATAGTCCAGAAAAATTGATTTTTAACTAAGTTTCCATTTATCCAAATAGAGAGCAGGTCCTCTTTTCTTTGCTGAAGTCTTTCAATATGTTTAGAAACCACCGCTTTATTCTACATTTTCAAATTAAGGATTCCAAGACCACCGTATTTAGCAAGTCTGGAAATCTTATTATAAGCAATAGGAATAAGCTTTTTGGAGAAGGGGTTTCCATGCCAAATGAAATGATTGATAGCACTATTAATCATACTGATAAGTCTACCAGGAAGAATGTAAGTACTGGAGCAATAAATAGTCATTGAAGTGGCAATCGATTTGGCTATCACTATCCTACCAGCAGTAGACAGTTTATTACACTACGCCATAGATTGCATACTGCAACACCCAAGAAGTGATGCAAGAAGTGCCAAAAAATGTTGTTGTAGGCTAAAAAAGGGCAAAGGCAACACTTTCTCGGTGATGCATTTTGCCGCGTTGCCCTAGAGTTAAAGGCAACATCTTTGCGGCCCTAGGGCAACATCGGTTCTGTTGTTGCCACAGGTACCAAATTTACTAAAAAGTGGGCCCCACAATCTGGGCCCCAACATGTGGGCCCACATTATGGGGCCCACTAATTTTGTGGCCCACCTTTACGGAACCCTGTTGTGGGGCCCATATTCATTAATCTATGGTAACACTTTTACCATCCAATAGCAACACTTTGCCAGTTTATTACCACATTTAACATCACATACTGCAACATTATATCATATCTATGGCAACACCTTTTGCAATTTAAATTGGAAATGTATTGCAACATTATACTACTGCAATATTATATCATATCTATGGCAACATTATACTGCAACATTATATCATATCTAATGGCAACATTACACTGCAACAAAGAACTTTTCATCTCAGAATAACCAGCAACACAAGTTTTACTTAGTTAAGTACAAAATAATAAACATACTTAAAAACATAGCCAGTGTATTCATAGTTACAGCCAGTACATACTAAATTCTACTTATTAACAGTACATTCATATTTGCGAGCCTCCAGTGCCATCAGTGCCTCTAGTGCCTACAGTGCCTCCAGTGCCATCACTGCAGACGGTCGCACAAAGATCCCCAACATCAATTTGCATGTCAGGGTTTGCTTCGCCTAATTTCTTAAGCACCCATGTCAAGTTCTCCCAAACTTTTTGGTTCACCTTTGCATCAAATTCATTTTGGACCTTCTTGTTCACCTTTGCTTCGACTTCGTCAGCTATATTTTCCCTTATCTTCGCTGCCAGCTCCTGTATGTATGTGCTTGTTGTTGGTGCATATTTTGAAACTTCTGCAGACTTTGTGTGCCGTCCTATAAGCCAAGATGGACCGTGTGACTTTCCATCAGAAATCATTTCTTGAACAACTCCATCACTTCCTCATTCACCTATTGCTTTTTCAATCTTATCCTGCAAAATAAAGCAGTTTCAAAATGTGACATTATATAAAATTAGCAATTCTGAAACAAGTTTCTTAAACAAGAATTGTTTTGCAATATCTATTAACAGTTTTAAAATGGATTCATAAAATATCCTGCTATAGGTTTCAACAAAAAAGGATCTAATTCTACAAAAATGTCGATGCGCAAAATGAAGCATTTTTTTGACATCTGATTGAAGAGAAAATAAAATTCTTACAATTCTGTACTTCATTACTGAAGTATCAGTCTTGTACACATGAATGCAACAGTGGACAATGCAAGTGCAGACAAGCTACATCAGCACTGACCATACAGCAAGGCCAAATACACACAACAACAAAGGCCAAGACCAGTGAATTGCAATGGTCGACCAGGCAGCAAACAAAACAATGTATCAAGACTCGAATGAACAGAGCTGACACACATTGAAGTGTCATATACAAACCAGAAGTATACATGACTCAACAACATATGAATAACCAAGGCCAGAGGAGATATCATATACAAAAGTGAAGACCACATGAGCTCAATGCAACACAACATCAAATAACAAACTATAACACAGACATATGTATATGCATATTCAAGTGCATATGAACTCAGACTCGACCAAGACTACATGAACCAGACAAATGCACATATATACACAATCCAGGCAAAGCAGGATGACCACAAACCAAACATGCATAAAAACACTGTTTGTGTGTGTCTATATACACACACACACACATACATGAATGTTTGTATTATGTGTGTGTATATATATATATTACAAGTTCAAGCAGCAGGTCAAATAAACATTATCACAAGCCGAAGTCAACAAGGCCGGAATGATCAAAAAATCACGAAACCAACATAAGCAAATCACAAGCAGTTTCAAAATTATCAAGTGCAGTTTATCATAAACAAGATAAAGTGGCCAAAGTATTCAGAAATTCATGGAATGAGTCAAGATAAATCAACATCGTCAAACCAAAACCAAAACCATGATGGCCAAGAAATCGAACCAAGTCAGAAATCAACACCGTGGAAATCAAGTCAAAATATATGAAATTGATAAAGTCAGAAAAATCATAAACATCCAAGCAATATCATACGGCCAAGCGTAAAATTATCAGACGATTTCGTATAAAATATACGAACGAAAATATAGGGGTTCGAACCCTATATAAACAAGAAACATCATCGGCAAGTGTGTGATTCGAGTTGAAGAAAAACGGAAAGCATAAAAGAAAATCAAAATTCCCAATTCAATTTAGCATCGAATCAAAGTTACTTACAGATGTACAACATACGAATCAACCGTGAAGCCAACCAGGAAGCTAACAAACCCGAAAGCAAGCTAACAATTGTATAATCAAACCGAAGGCAGCAAAATCCTTTTTGATTACACAGGAACAAAGGAGCGGCAGAAGCCCTTAATTGATTTCACGATTCCACGAAACCCTAATTGATATCACAGAAGCCAACAAGGAGGCCAAGGCCTAGCAGAGGAAAGGAGTGAAGCCTAATCGATTTTGAAAAACGGCCGAAGCCCTAAAAAATTCACTGCAGCCATTTTTGCTTCGCCAAAGAATGTACGAGAAGCCATTTTTGGGAACGGCGGAGTACGTATTTTGTTAAGTGTTTGAGTGAAACCCTTCAATATTTTGTTAACTTTTGCCGCTTTGTTTTTGCTTCCCGCGTTAAAAATTATTTCAGCCCGCTTTTTTTCCAGCCCGCACTCATTTTTTATAATATTTTTATAAGTCTATAGCTACTGCAACATAGTGTTGATATCTATGCTAACATCCTGAAGCTAATGTTGTAATAGACAAAAATCAGCATAGCTATCGTTACATTGTAGCTAGCAACATCTTGTATTTTCGTTGCAATAGGCCATCTATGGCGTAGTGTTAGTAGGCCAATTTGTAAGTTTCTTGACTATTTTTTTGAATAGAGGCATACATTAAGCAGTGGATATTTTCCTAGAAGTTAAAGGAACTCCAAGGTACATGCTATTGATGTCCATATAAGGCAAGGCAGCTAGAGCAACAATTTTAGACATTTTTCCAGAAGGTAATCCAGCAATCTTGATCTCAGATTTGTTATGATTTATCACTAATCCAGACACCATGTAAAAAGTTTAAAGTACTTTTTTAATGTTGGTTGATGATGCAGCGCAACCCATAATTGTCAAAGGCCTAAGTCGTCCACGACATAACGAAGCTGAAGGCCTAAGTCGTCCACGACATAACGAAGCTGAAGGCCTAAGTCGTCCACGACATAACGAAGCTGAAGACCTAAGTCGTCCATGACATAACGAAGCGGCTATAAGTCGTCCACGACTTAACAAGAATGATAAAGGGGAGCAGCAGATTCAAGGCGCGTCGGAGCATGTTAGGTCGCATACGACTTATATGGAACGACTTAACGAAAGACTAGAACAAGGCGGTGAAGCGAGTTATACGAAAGAAGAAAACCAACGACTTAAGATAAGTCGTCTACGACCTACGACTTAGTTAAGTCGTCTGAAATCCTTAAGTCGTGAACTGGGTTGAGTCGCTGAAGTCTTATTCCCTAAGTCGTCCATGTTATAAGTCGCATGAAGATTGGCCTGAAGATGTTTCTTAACTCGTTACCGACCCAAGCTAAGTCGTGTGTCGTTTGTTTCTTGAGTCGTGTACATTGTAAATAAGGTGTGTTGATTTTGTTAAGTCGTTAACGACTTAAGTAGGTCGTATGTCGTGATATGGTGTTGTAATGTGTTGCATGTTTCTTATGTCGTGAGTAGTTAGGTCGTATACGACCTAAGTGTTGTAAATATCTATGGTGTAACTGTTTGAGGCGGAGCTGTTGATAAGTCGTCGCCGACCTATAGTAAGTCGTAAGTCGCATGTGTGCTGCAGATGGTACTAAGTCGTAGGTTATAAGTCGGAAACGACTTAAGTGTTGTATATTTTGGTGCGTGAGTTGTAACGCCTATAAATAGGCAGGTTGGGTCATTTGTAATAGTTTAGTTGATTTTGAATAAAATTCTTGTTTGTTAGCTTTGTGCTTTCAATTAAAATCGGTAGTTGAGTGTAATCTCCTATATCCACCTTTGACATTCGAGTGCGCTTGAATCTTCGATCGTTGAAGCCAATTCGCGGAATCAAGTGCGCTTGATCAACGCTCGAAGAATTGTAGATCTCTCTTCACGGTATCGTGCGCGATCAACGTGTCAGAGATAGATAGAATTCGGTATCTTCTGATCAACGAATTTGGGCATTTCAGTATTTCTCAATCCACCGATTGCTACTTTCATCGATCTACCTTGTTTTGTTTAATCCGCTGCGCCAGTTTGGTATCAGAGCTTGTTTTAGCCAATCATAGCTAAATCGAGTCTTGGAGCCAATTCTTTGAAGAATTTCGAAGTTGAAGTGTTAGCCGAGCTTGAAGAGTAGAGCCGAGCTAAGTAGAAGTGTTGAAGATTGAAAGTTGCATTATTTGGAGAAGTTGTGTTCATCGTGTTCATCGTATTTTTGCAACAAAGTTGGAGTTTTCGATCCATATCATTTTGGATCTAAGTTCGAAAGGTGTTTGAAATTGGGAGTTGGAGCTGAGAGTAGATTGAAAGTGTATCATTTGGTATCATTTGATCATTTGTTTGTTCAAGGCCGAAAGTCAAAGTTTTGAAGAATCAACCATGCCGTCGAGAAGAGCTAATCGTCACCAAAACGTAGAAGCTTTGTATAGAAGAGAAGAAGCTGATGAGATGGAGCAAAGAATTAATGAAAACTTTAGTGAGAAACTTAATGAAGGAATTGGACGATTAGAGAAGATGATGTTAGAGATGAATCAAAATCGGAGAAGGATTTCACCTGAATCCAACCATGGGGGAAGTAGAGTCTCACCACATTCCAATCGAGAAAGAAGTGTTGATGATGATCAAAGACGTGGGAGGAACGTGAATGATCGAGAACGGAGGAATGTAGATAGAAGGGATGTTGGAGGAAGACGTGATGGTAGTAGAGATGTTGGTGGTCAGGATCGACATCGATATACATTAGATTTTGAAGAAGAGTATGATGGTGGTAGTGTTCATGGACGAGGACGTGGACAAGGAAGAAATCAGTCGGAGTGTAACGACCCGATATTTTCAACCATTCGCATCCATTATAAGTGTATAGGTAGACACTCATGCCGGAGTTGAATTGCTCAAAATACCGCGTTGTAATTAAAATTTGGCAAAACTCAGTATATACAGTAAATAAAATAATTACAGATCACAGACACAGAGTAATATAAAATAATGCAGCGGAAACAAAGGATAGTAGTTCATGAAGCTACTATATATATATAACAGAGTTAAACAAAATACAACAGAGGTCTCGAATACAATAATCAAATACCAGATCTGAATACATCACTGGAATCAATAGAATAACCGAAAGCAGGATCGATAGATAGCTGGATCTCCAAGCGAAGCTCCAACTCCAAAGGTGAGTCTCAAATGCTGTATCACTCAGTCTGACCCGAGCGTAAAGCAAAACACAAAACACTCGAGTCAGGATTAACATTCTTATATAAATAAATCCAACTCAAGTGAAATATCAACTAAAATACAAGTAACTTAAAGGATGTTTGGGATAACCATCCTCTAAGGGTCCGTTAAACTATTTACTATGTAGTAATATACGCTATATACAGTAGTGTCTAAATAAGTAAAGTATAATCATATCGGAAAATAGCGTTAAGGGGATGGAGAACCTTAACGCGGTCGGATCTTAAAATCATAATCGTAGTAAAGCTCGGTATGGTAGGTGACACGGCACAACTAGGCAATGCCAGGGTAGATATACCAATTACGCACACGGACTGATGGATACGCATAGCAGCCACTACCGTTCCACCTCGAACAACATTCCCAATCGGAGGATGGCCATCTAGTCAAAACAGTAAGGGTATAATATCGAAGAAATGTGTCCGAGAAGAGGTGCTACCTCACTGGTCCGAGATCGCTCCTGTTTTAGCCACCTTATGCCAACTCACGGGAGTTGGGTCCACGTAATACCTTAAGGACGTCGCCACCATCCTACTTCATTCTGGAATCTCCACCGCGTACACGGTTGTCAAAGTGGTTTTCGGTATCGACAGAGAGTATGTCCATATCCGATCCCGGTCTCTTTGCCAACCAATCGTTATTATAACACCGTGGTCATTTCGCAAAAGTTTATACTTCAAAACCAAAATATATCATTCTCATTTCAAACCCAATTTAATATGATATCATGCTCTATTTTCAAAATCATATTACTTTCCAAAGTTATAATGCTTTCGAAATCATAGTCTGGAAATCACAGTATTTTGGAAATCATAACACTTTCCTTTTAAACAGTTTAGATATTAAAATTTCGTTATAAAATAAATTAATTTCCTCAAATTTCACAAATCGATTCAAATTAACTCGAATTCCAAAAATTTAATTTAATCAAATCACAAATCATCAGTTTCAACTCGATTCAGCTTCTAAATAAACCATTTCAAATTATCAGTTTCAAATACATATCTGAACCATAAAATAAGCCATTTCAATTTTTAATATATTTCAAAGCTTTAAATATTCAACATTTCAAAACTAAGTTCACTAAATTTATATACATATCAGATTCACATTACAATTATTTAGTTTTAAAATATTAACTTAACATTTCCATAACATTTGAAATCAAATTTCAATTTACAATTTAAATAAACAAATATCTCATTTAAATATTTATACATTTGGAATATCCATTTAAGTCACCTTTTCAAATTCCAAGTTGTAAATCAATTCTTTAAATTTCAAATTCAATACATTTCAATCTAACTTATTTAAGTATAATTCTTAAATAACTATAATTTCAATCAATTTCAAATCCTTATAAATTCTATATTTGAAATTATCGAATTAAATAAATACTTAACATATTATTTATCAACTTTATTAAATCAACTTTGATAAATCTAAAAAAAAACAATATTTATCAAAACCATATATTTCTGTCAAAACCATAGAAATCATTTTTCAAAACGTTTATATATAGACCAACGGTGCCTGTATATAATTTTCTATCCTATGGTCAAGTGATACGGATATTTATCATTTCAATCCGCAATTTAAAACATATTCGGGTATATATCTTTTCAACCCGAAATCCCAAATTCAATTCAATGAAAATCGCTTGGGTTTATCATTTCAACCCATAACGATTTTCTCCTATTCTACAGATCGTTCGGGTATGTATCATTTCAACCCATAGTGATTCTATACTAACAGGGAACTTGCAGAGTGATAACAGATATGAAAATAAAATAACAACAGTAACAGGCAAATATCAACAATAATAAATAACAGATAATGGTGTCAGGTGTCACAGGTGAACAGATATAGAAGATGACATATATAACAATGTAAACAACTAACAGCAGCATATTTCAATTGACGTTTCAATTGAAATTAAATCTAATAAATATAAGAATATTAATCGTGAGTGATTGCTCACCTTTCGAGGCTAGAGAGAGCGCAAAATGAGAAGAGATACGAACCAAAGCACACATTTCGAAGCAAAGCAATATTGACAAGAATCGGCGACGAACAAGCTGATAGATAGGAAATCGATGGGAATGATTAGAATTGGTTGATATAAATTGAACTAAATATATATAGCTATTTATAAGCGCATATTCAATTAAATATATATGCACTTTAAAATCATTGTTTATAAAAAAAAAAAAAAAAATCAAATGTTGTTTTACATATACACATAAAATTCCAAACAATACTATTATAACATATAAGCAGTACATACCTATATATAACATATTTACTTATACATATAATATATAACTTGCGCAGTATATACATAACAAAATATATACACATAACGTAGATTTATATACAAATATATATAACTAACATAAAACCCAACATACATAAACTGTAAACTTATGTATGTTGTAGTATAAGGTAAAAACAAAAGAAACCCAAACCAAAGCTTAACAACTACAGCTTCTGACACATATATATTAAAATTTATAGAGCTTTAACTTTATGTTTACAGTAGAAATTTAACTTGTATAACTTTATATATAAGAACATAATGTAAACAACTTTTAAAACCACCACCTACTTAAATATATTAAATGTTGTAGCAGGTTATAACCTGAGATATATCATACTTATAAATATACGTATATATTCATACGTTATATAAAATCAAACATAAACATAAATATATATATACACCCTCTGCCGAAAGTAGCTTCGAAATACATATAGTAAAATATATATATATACTTATATAAATTGTTCGACTTTATATATAAACTTTTACAAAAAAAATATAAATAAGCAGCCTGATTTGTATAACTAACAGATAGTTATATATATACCCCTTTATAAAGCCAAAATAATACCAACCTAGCTTATGTACTATACGAAACCACAACAGAGAACGTATTAATTTAAAACATAGAAAATATATTCATACACCTTTACCTTATACGAAACTGCTACATGAGTATATATACAAAAGCATATACGTATAACACTTTACAATCAATATTAAATAAACAATTATATATATAATATACTGTTAACTTAAAATTTAAAACACATACTTTACTGGAAAAAGTTATAGAAACCTATACATATTATATATATAAATACTTTAGACACTGATATATATATATATAAACTTTCTTTCCAACAAATGCAAAACAGGAAAGACTAAGAAAGGTATGCAAACATACTACGACACACCACCTACAAATCTTAGTTAAGCTATATACATAATACTGCTATATAAAATTTAGAAAAACATAGTTAATACCATCTATTAGAGCCAAAACATGACGCATCACACCAGAAGCAGACAGCTGAGCAACGATGGGCGGAGGCTCTGACACACTGACCAAAGGAGATGAACAGTTGAAAAGCCAACCAGAACATGTTAGAGACTCACAATCTGATTCAAGATCTAGGGCAAACTTGGTCTTCTTCTTCATCAGTATTAGAAGAGCCTAGGTGATGTAGGGAGACAGAGGGAAGGTGGAGGATCTCGTCATGATGGTGGTGGCTGTTGGTGACGATGGCGGTGATGGTGTTGCGGGCTTGGGCTCGTCAGGAGGCTGGCGGTAGCGTGTGTTGTTAGAGGCAGTTGATCTTCTCGGATCTAAGAAGGAGGTTGGGGAGGGAGATGGAGACGGTGATGGTTCGGGTCGGGTGCGTTTTGACGAGTCGGAGGGGAGAGGTTCTGGTCGTTTACGAGTCGGAACCCGATCCGTCATGGAGGCTTCCATGATGGAGGTTTTTGAATTTAAGGGTTTGAAGGGAGGAGGAAAACGTTAGATTGCTAAACTAAAATAATATATATAATTTTAGTCACAGCACGCACAGGTAGAAAACAAAAGGCACAAACCAGAGAACCGTTCAAATGAATACAACGTATACCAATTCATACGTTTTGATTTTTTTTCAAAAATAGTACGGAATGGAAATGGTCACCCTGGAATTAAGCTGGAAGATTAAAGCAATTTATTATATTACTTGGTCTGCACGTTCAAACTTAAAAAGGCAAACGAAAGCTAACGGTTACAATTCAGGGTACCGGTACGACGCACTGTTTTATTGTTTCTGTCGCGTACCGGACCTCAAAATACAGAGTTGAATATACCTTAGAGGTCAGCGCAACGAGACGATCAAAACGGTACACAGATATTTGTGGTACGGTCATCCGATCAAAAGTCGATAACCGGTACCAGAAATGCTGCTATTTTAACCGAATAAAGATAAACGGAGCAACATAAGTCCAAATTTGACGAAACGAAAGATAACGTCTCACTCGGAAGATAATTTACAAATTTTCCATGTAAAAATATTTAGGTTTGGAAAACATTTTATTATCACCTATTTTTAACTGATTAAATTGAAGTAAATTTACGCGCGAAATAAATTTTCATATTTTCGGACGAAAATTTACCAGTTGTTATGTTTAATTAGACACGTTCCAAATATCAAATTTATATTTCAAAATTTTATCGTTTTAAAATTTCACAAAATTTAACTAATTACGTTATTTAACAGTCAAAATTTACGGGCCGTTACACTCTCCCCCACTCAAAACTTTTCGTCCCCGAAAAGGAAGGAGGTAGGGGAATAGAAACAACCAGAAAGAAAACAGCTTTGAAACAAAATAAACAACAAAATTTTAAAACTATACAAGATTCAAATTAAACTAATTAATATCCAACCTTTTGGTTAAATCCCTTAGAGTTCACCTAAATTATATCAAATCCGATTATTCCTAAATTTATTATCTTATTATCTAGTCATCCTCAATTAACAATTTCTAAGTCATCAAATTTGTATAATCATTTATTATACTCATGTTTTATTCAAAAAAAATTAAATTCTTTTATTCTAAATTATTATTAAGTTAATTTCACTTAATATATCTTATCACATATATTTAAACCATATAAATTTCGATTTAAATTAACTTATATTCAATAATTGATTTTAAATTCAAGGTATTTCCATACTTTAATTAAATTTCAATTTATTAATTCCTTCAAAACAAATTTATTTGTCTCATCTTATAATCCACTTAACTTATAATTCTATTTATTTCAATTGATATTTATAACTAAATTTTAAGTGTATAACATTTATTATAACTACTCAAATTTTACTTATAAATTTCATTATATTGTATATTATCCAATTACACTTTTAACTTCTGAAATTTTAGGTAAGTTATTCTAAGATGTAATTGAGTATTATACAAATAGGATTTTACAATTCAGTTATTCCTAGTTAACCATTTATCCAAGAATTTTGACTTTAGTTTATAATTGAAATCATCTTTAATCAAAAATTTAAGAATTTAAATCTCCGATTTACTTCAAACAATTTTAGAGATATATATAATATTTTTATATCAAGTCAAATTAAATTTAAGAATGAGATACCTATACATATATATAAATCAAATTATACTGAAGAAATTCAAATCAAATGTATTTTTTTTCAAAACAAAACCGTAGCAAAGCTACAGAATGGTTTCTCCTCTTCGAAACTCGAAAATGAATGTCGATGATGCGGCCGTCATCACCGAAATTATTTTCCAGCGACAAAGAGAAGAGCACTGGTTTAAACATTTAAAATTCTTTGAAAACCATTTTATTCGAAAATACTTTAAATAAAATACATTTTAAGGCTTTAAAACAATGTTTGAAATCACCAGAAATTTAATTCTTAAATTTCTCAATTTAAATCCATTTCAATTCCAAATAAATTCAAAACAGTTATCATTTTGCAATAGTCAATGACTTACAAACAATAACATCAAAATCAAATATTATCATTTTCAACCACCAAATTATTTAACTTTTAATTCCAGAATAATTTCTTATATATTTATAATATAATCATACCAATTTATTTCATTTATCAAATTTGAAAATTTTATTGTGTCAGTTTGCTCTGTTCAAGTGTTTTGGAAATCCTATCGATAGCGTTGATCAGACGAATCGATCGAAAATCCAAACCAACATCAACAACTCAAACAACACAATATAAACATAAACTATTTTGTATTAATTACAAATACACTCCCTCACACGATGATTTCAGAATTGGATTCCAACACATGGATAGAGATCCAAATATAGAAGGGCTCTAATCCAAGAGAATTCTAATCTAAAATAGATTGGCTCGAAACGAAGGTTAGATGATTGCATTTCAAACAGGAAGGTGAATAAGGTTGTATAAATCACGGGCAACCTTAACCGGGTCAACCGTGACTTCATAGACAAGATCGATGTAGAATTCTGAAGCAAATCGACATTCGATTACCAGAGGTAGAATTTCGGGTATAACATAAGATAGCAGCATTGTAAACCGAGGATATAGAAATCTCCGGTGAATCAATACCGATTATAAAGGAGTTTCACCCCAGTACAAATTATTCGAAGATTGGCGAGACCGCCGATTTATTATAGAGATCATTCGAAGTGAAGTTATGGGATATTCCAGAATCAAAAGACACGAACGGGAAGACACGAATGGACCTTGGAACCGAAGTGAACGTCCCAAAATTCAAAGGAACCGAGTCAAAGAAGAAGGAATTCAAGTTCGAACGAAAGTGATTCTATAATTGAATTTACTACATATGCTGAGTTTTACCTAAAACCAGAGCTCTGATACCACATGTAACGACCCGATATTTTCAACCATTCGCATCCATTATAAGTGTATAGGTAGACACTCATGCCGGAGTTGAATTGCTCAAAATACCGCGTTGTAATTAAAATTTGGCAAAACTCAGTATATACAGTAAATAAAATAATTACAGATCACAGACACAGAGTAATATAAAATAATGCAGCGGAAACAAAGGATAGTAGTTCATGAAGCTACTATATATATATAACAGAGTTAAACAAAATACAACAGAGGTCTCGAATACAATAATCAAATACCAGATCTGAATACATCACTGGAATCAATAGAATAACCGAAAGCAGGATCGATAGATAGCTGGATCTCCAAGCGAAGCTCCAACTCCAAAGGTGAGTCTCAAATGCTGTATCACTCAGTCTGACCCGAGCGTAAAGCAAAACACAAAACACTCGAGTCAGGATTAACATTCTTATATAAATAAATCCAACTCAAGTGAAATATCAACTAAAATACAAGTAACTTAAAGGATGTTTGGGATAACCATCCTCTAAGGGTCCGTTAAACTATTTACTATGTAGTAATATACGCTATATACAGTAGTGTCTAAATAAGTAAAGTATAATCATATCGGAAAATAGCGTTAAGGGGATGGAGAACCTTAACGCGGTCGGATCTTAAAATCATAATCGTAGTAAAGCTCGGTATGGTAGGTGACACGGCACAACTAGGCAATGCCAGGGTAGATATACCAATTACGCACACGGACTGATGGATACGCATAGCAGCCACTACCGTTCCACCTCGAACAACATTCCCAATCGGAGGATGGCCATCTAGTCAAAACAGTAAGGGTATAATATCGAAGAAATGTGTCCGAGAAGAGGTGCTACCTCACTGGTCCGAGATCGCTCCTGTTTTAGCCACCTTATGCCAACTCACGGGAGTTGGGTCCACGTAATACCTTAAGGACGTCGCCACCATCCTACTTCATTCTGGAATCTCCACCGCGTACACGGTTGTCAAAGTGGTTTTCGGTATCGACAGAGAGTATGTCCATATCCGATCCCGGTCTCTTTGCCAACCAATCGTTATTATAACACCGTGGTCATTTCGCAAAAGTTTATACTTCAAAACCAAAATATATCATTCTCATTTCAAACCCAATTTAATATGATATCATGCTCTATTTTCAAAATCATATTACTTTCCAAAGTTATAATGCTTTCGAAATCATAGTCTGGAAATCACAGTATTTTGGAAATCATAACACTTTCCTTTTAAACAGTTTAGATATTAAAATTTCGTTATAAAATAAATTAATTTCCTCAAATTTCACAAATCGATTCAAATTAACTCGAATTCCAAAAATTTAATTTAATCAAATCACAAATCATCAGTTTCAACTCGATTCAGCTTCTAAATAAACCATTTCAAATTATCAGTTTCAAATACATATCTGAACCATAAAATAAGCCATTTCAATTTTTAATATATTTCAAAGCTTTAAATATTCAACATTTCAAAACTAAGTTCACTAAATTTATATACATATCAGATTCACATTACAATTATTTAGTTTTAAAATATTAACTTAACATTTCCATAACATTTGAAATCAAATTTCAATTTACAATTTAAATAAACAAATATCTCATTTAAATATTTATACATTTGGAATATCCATTTAAGTCACCTTTTCAAATTCCAAGTTGTAAATCAATTCTTTAAATTTCAAATTCAATACATTTCAATCTAACTTATTTAAGTATAATTCTTAAATAACTATAATTTCAATCAATTTCAAATCCTTATAAATTCTATATTTGAAATTATCGAATTAAATAAATACTTAACATATTATTTATCAACTTTATTAAATCAACTTTGATAAATCTAAAAAAAAACAATATTTATCAAAACCATATATTTCTGTCAAAACCATAGAAATCATTTTTCAAAACGTTTATATATAGACCAACGGTGCCTGTATATAATTTTCTATCCTATGGTCAAGTGATACGGATATTTATCATTTAAATCCGCAATTTAAAACATATTCGGGTATATATCTTTTCAACCCGAAATCCCAAATTCAATTCAATGAAAATCGCTTGGGTTTATCATTTCAACCCATAACGATTTTCTCCTATTCTACAGATCGTTCGGGTATGTATCATTTCAACCCATAGTGATTCTATACTAACAGGGAACTTGCAGAGTGATAACAGATATGAAAATAAAATAACAACAGTAACAGGCAAATATCAACAATAATAAATAACAGATAATGGTGTCAGGTGTCACAGGTGAACAGATATAGAAGATGACATATATAACAATGTAAACAACTAACAGCAGCATATTTCAATTGACGTTTCAATTGAAATTAAATCTAATAAATATAAGAATATTAATCGTGAGTGATTGCTCACCTTTCGAGGCTAGAGAGAGCGCAAAATGAGAAGAGATACGAACCAAAGCACACATTTCGAAGCAAAGCAATATTGACAAGAATCGGCGACGAACAAGCTGATAGATAGGAAATCGATGGGAATGATTAGAATTGGTTGATATAAATTGAACTAAATATATATAGCTATTTATAAGCGCATATTCAATTAAATATATATGCACTTTAAAATCATTGTTTATAAAAAAAAAAAAAAATCAAATGTTGTTTTACATATACACATAAAATTCCAAACAATACTATTATAACATATAAGCAGTACATACCTATATATAACATATTTACTTATACATATAATATATAACTTGCGCAGTATATACATAACAAAATATATACACATAACGTAGATTTATATACAAATATATATAACTAACATAAAACCCAACATACATAAACTGTAAACTTATGTATGTTGTAGTATAAGGTAAAAACAAAAGAAACCCAAACCAAAGCTTAACAACTACAGCTTCTGACACATATATATTAAAATTTATAGAGCTTTAACTTTATGTTTACAGTAGAAATTTAACTTGTATAACTTTATATATAAGAACATAATGTAAACAACTTTTAAAACCACCACCTACTTAAATATATTAAATGTTGTAGCAGGTTATAACCTGAGATATATCATACTTATAAATATACGTATATATTCATACGTTATATAAAATCAAACATAAACATAAATATATATATACACCCTCTGCCGAAAGTAGCTTCGAAATACATATAGTAAAATATATATATATACTTATATAAATTGTTCGACTTTATATATAAACTTTTACAAAAAAAATATAAATAAGCAGCCTGATTTGTATAACTAACAGATAGTTATATATATACCCCTTTATAAAGCCAAAATAATACCAACCTAGCTTATGTACTATACGAAACCACAACAGAGAACGTATTAATTTAAAACATAGAAAATATATTCATACACCTTTACCTTATACGAAACTGCTACATGAGTATATATACAAAAGCATATACGTATAACACTTTACAATCAATATTAAATAAACAATTATATATATAATATACTGTTAACTTAAAATTTAAAACACATACTTTACTGGAAAAAGTTATAGAAACCTATACATATTATATATATAAATACTTTAGACACTGATATATATATATATAAACTTTCTTTCCAACAAATGCAAAACAGGAAAGACTAAGAAAGGTATGCAAACATACTACGACACACCACCTACAAATCTTAGTTAAGCTATATACATAATACTGCTATATAAAATTTAGAAAAACATAGTTAATACCATCTATTAGAGCCAAAACATGACGCATCACACCAGAAGCAGACAGCTGAGCAACGATGGGCGGAGGCTCTGACACACTGACCAAAGGAGATGAACAGTTGAAAAGCCAACCAGAACATGTTAGAGACTCACAATCTGATTCAAGATCTAGGGCAAACTTGGTCTTCTTCTTCATCAGTATTAGAAGAGCCTAGGTGATGTAGGGAGACAGAGGGAAGGTGGAGGATCTCGTCATGATGGTGGTGGCTGTTGGTGACGATGGCGGTGATGGTGTTGCGGGCTTGGGCTCGTCAGGAGGCTGGCGGTAGCGTGTGTTGTTAGAGGCAGTTGATCTTCTCGGATCTAAGAAGGAGGTTGGGGAGGGAGATGGAGACGGTGATGGTTCGGGTCGGGTGCGTTTTGACGAGTCGGAGGGGAGAGGTTCTGGTCGTTTACGAGTCGGAACCCGATCCGTCATGGAGGCTTCCATGATGGAGGTTTTTGAATTTAAGGGTTTGAAGGGAGGAGGAAAACGTTAGATTGCTAAACTAAAATAATATATATAATTTTAGTCACAGCACGCACAGGTAGAAAACAAAAGGCACAAACCAGAGAACCGTTCAAATGAATACAACGTATACCAATTCATACGTTTTGATTTTTTTTCAAAAATAGTACGGAATGGAAATGGTCACCCTGGAATTAAGCTGGAAGATTAAAGCAATTTATTATATTACTTGGTCTGCACGTTCAAACTTAAAAAGGCAAACGAAAGCTAACGGTTACAATTCAGGGTACCGGTACGACGCACTGTTTTATTGTTTCTGTCGCGTACCGGACCTCAAAATACAGAGTTGAATATACCTTAGAGGTCAGCGCAACGAGACGATCAAAACGGTACACAGATATTTGTGGTACGGTCATCCGATCAAAAGTCGATAACCGGTACCAGAAATGCTGCTATTTTAACCGAATAAAGATAAACGGAGCAACATAAGTCCAAATTTGACGAAACGAAAGATAACGTCTCACTCGGAAGATAATTTACAAATTTTCCATGTAAAAATATTTAGGTTTGGAAAACATTTTATTATCACCTATTTTTAACTGATTAAATTGAAGTAAATTTACGCGCGAAATAAATTTTCATATTTTCGGACGAAAATTTACCAGTTGTTATGTTTAATTAGACACGTTCCAAATATCAAATTTATATTTCAAAATTTTATCGTTTTAAAATTTCACAAAATTTAACTAATTACGTTATTTAACAGTCAAAATTTACGGGCCGTTACACTGAGTATGATCACAAGTGGGAATCTGGGATGAAGACTGAAATTCCAGAATTCAAAGGAGGTATGCAAGCTGAAGAGTTTTTGGACTGGTTGTCTAATGTGGAGGAGATTTTTGATTTCAAGGAAGTTCTAGAACATCGTAGAGTGAAGTTGGTTGCTACAAGGTTGAGGGGTAGAGCTTTGGCGTGGTGGCAGCAAACCAAACTTACACGTGAACGGATGGAGAAGTCAAAGGTTGAATCATGGGAAAAGATGAGGAAAATGATGAAAGCCACATTCTTACCTTATAATTATCAATCGCTTATGTATCAGAGGCTGCAAAACTTGAGGCAAGGAACGAAGTCTATTAATGACTATGCTGATGAATTCTATCAACTAATTGCAAGGAACGATATCATGGAGACAGAGGAACAATTAACAACTAGATTTGTTGGAGGATTGCGTATGCAGATTCAAGACATGGTAAATATGTTTGATCCCAGATCTGTAGCGGAAGCACACCAGAAAGCGTTGGCTTGGGAGAAACAGGGAAGACGAGGAGGTGGTGTGTTTACAAATTCCAACAATCAAGTGAAGGGTGTTAGTGGAAGTTCTAATGTTTCAAAAGCTGTTGCAAAACCAGTTGTGAATGAGGTTGGAAAGACGAAAGTCAATAATGGTTTCAAATGCTATAATTACCAGGAAGTGGGTCATAAGAGCAGCGAATGTCCAAAACCGAAGAAGTGAACTATGATTGTTGAAGTGGAAGATGATGATGTCGAAGAAGATCACAATTCACAGCGTGATGAGGAAGAAGAAGTGTCGGGAGACGAAGGATGTAATCTGATGCTACGAAGATCTTGTTTAACCCCGAAGCAGGAGGAAGAGTTGAGTTGGTTGAGAAGTAACATTTTCCAGTCAACATGTACTATTTTGGGAAAGGTCTGTAAATTTGTCATCGATGTTGGGAGTTGCGATAATATCATTTCAACGGAAGCTGTGAGAAAGTTGAAATTGAAAACTGAGAAACATCCTAGTCCATATAAACTTGCTTGGTTGAGGAAAGGAGGAGAAGTAAAGGTAGAAAGGCGAGCTCATGTTCCATTTTCTATTGGAAAGAAATACAAGGATGAGATTTGGCGTGACGTAGTTGACATGGATGTTTGCCATTTACTGTTGGGAAGACCGTGGCAGTACGATCGTGAAGTACAGCATAATGGTCGAACGAATAGTTACAGTTTCTTGTTCAAGGGCACGAATATTACCTTAGTTCCGAAAAAGCGACAACAGAATGAGAACAAGCTGGAGGAGATTGAGGAATTGAAAACCTTGTTGTCCTTAAAGGAATTCGTGGAAGAGATAGAGGAGAGTCCTGAAGTTTTTATGTTGATTGGGCATGAAAGCAGTGAAGTTGCTGAAGTTCCAGAGGAAGTGAAACCAGTTTTGGAGGAATTCGAAGATGTGTTTCCAAAGGAGTTACTGAAGGAGTTACCACCGCTTAGAGACATACAGCATCAGATTGACTTGGTGCCCGGTGCTGCATTGCCTCATAGACCACACTATCGGATAAGTCCAAGGGAACACGAGGAGTTAAGGAGACAGGTGGAGGAATTACTGGAACAGGGGCGAGTTCAGAAGAGTTTGAGTCCTTGTGCAGTGCCAGCTTTGTTGGTACCAAAGAAGGATGGAACGTGGAGGATGTGCACAGATAGTAAAGCATTGAACAAGATAACAGTCAGATACAGATTTCCGATGCCGAGGCTTGATGATCTGTTAGATCAAATCAGTGGGTCTGTGATCTTTTCAAAGATTGATCTTAAAAGTGGTTATCATCAGATACGAATTAGACCAGGGGACGAATGGAAGACAGCATTCAAGACGAGGGAAGGATTGTATGAATGGCTGGTTATGCCATTTGGTCTATCGAATGCACCAAGTACATTCATGAGGGTGATGAACCAAATTTTTAGGCCGTACATTGGAAAATTTGTGGTAGTTTACTTTGATGATATTCTGATCTACAGTGCTAGTACGGAGGAGCATGTTCAGCATTTGAGGAAAGTGTTAATTATTCTTCGTGAAGAGCAATTCTATGCTGCTACGAAGAAGTCTGTTTTTATGGCAAGGAGTGTTTTATTTCTAGGGTACGTTGTATCGAAAGAAGGAATACAGGTGGACCAAAGTAAAGTTGAAGCTATCAGAGATTGGCCGCAACCCAAGACGATAACGGAAGTTCGTAGTTTTCACGGGTTGGCTTCATTTTATCGAAGGTTTATTCCGCACTTTAGTAGTGTGATGGCGCCTGTGACTGATTGTATGAAGGGTAAACAGTTTGCATGGACGGAGGGAGCAGGGGTTGCTTTTGAGCGAATCAAAGAACTCTTGACGGCAGCACCAATTCTAGTATTACCAGATTTTCAGTTGGTATTTGAACTACATACTGATGCATCCAAGGTTGGGATTGGAGGAGTGTTGAGTCAGAGGGGACGTCCGATTGCATATTTCAGTGAGAAGTTATCAGGAGCGAAGATGAGATATAGTACGTATGATGTGGAATTTTATGCTGTTGTACAAGCTATTAAACACTGGAGACACTATCTATTTCAGAAAGAGTTTGTTCTTTACACTGATCATGAGGCGTTGAAGCATTTACAAGGGCAAGACAAGATTTCAGCGAGACATGCATCGTGGATTGCATACCTACAACAGTTTACGTTTGTGGTGAAGCATAAATCTGGAGTTACAAACCGTGTGGCAGATGCGTTGAGCCGAAGGAATCATTTGTTGACTACAATGAAAGTTGAGGTGACAGGGTTTGATATGTTGCCAGAATTATTTGTCGATGATCCTTACTTTGCAAAGTTTGTTGATAAAGTCAATGAGGGAGAGACGGATGAGTTTTTGATGGTAGATGGTTTTCTGTTTAAGGGAAATCGATTATGCATTCCAGAGAGCAGTTTGAGAATGAAGATTATCAAGGAGTTGCACGAGGAAGGTCATGTGGGCCGTGATCGTACATCGTATTTGGTCTCTCAGTCTTACTTTTGGCCATCCATGAGGAAAGAAGTGGAAAGGTTTGTGGAGCGATGTCATATCTGTCAGGTGTCGAAAGGAACTATGACCAATGCTAGATTATATATGCCGTTACCTGTGCCTACTAAACCGTGGGTGGATGTGAGCATGGATTTTGTTTTGGGTTTACCTAGAACTCAAAGGGGAAATGATTCTATATTCGTTGTGGTGGACAGGTTTTCTAAAATGGCTCATTTCATTGCATGCAAGAAGACAGCGGATGCTATCCGAGTTGCTCAGTTATTCTTTAAGGAGGTGTATCGATTGCATGGGTTACCTGAATCGATTATTTCAGACAGGGATACTAGATTTCTAAGCCATTTTTGGCTAAGTTTGTGGAAGATGGTGGGAACGAAGTTGAACTTTAGTAGCGCTTATCATCCGCAGACGGATGGACAGACCGAAGTTGTGAACAGATCATTGGGGAATTTGTTGAGAGGTCTTGTACAAGACAATCTGAAGAGTTGGGATATGAAGCTATGTCAAGCAGAATTTGCTCATAACCATGCAGTGAACCGGAGTACTGGATTCAGCCCATTTTAGGTTGTGTATTCTAGTTTGCCAAAGGGACCATTGGATTTAACAATCATACCACAAACAAAGAAGACAGTTAAAGGAGCGGTAGATTTTGTTGATGGATTGACTGAATGTCATAAAATCGTTCAGGAATGATTGGAGAAGGCAAATGAGAAGTATAAACGATCGGCAGATCTGAAGCGAAGAAATGTTGAGTTTAATGAAGGAGATATGGTATATACTGTGTTAACAAAGGATCGTTTTCCAGTGGGCGCTTATAACAAGTTAAAAGCCAGAAAAATTGGTCCTGTAGAAGTTGTGAAACGAATTAATGAAAATGCTTATAAATTGACGCTACCGAAGGATGTGTACACTTCTTACGTGTTCAATGTTAAGCATCTCGTACCTTATTATGGGGATGAACAAGCTGATGTGGAAGAATTTACAAATTCAAGGATGAATTTTTCTCAACCTGGGGAGGATGATGCAGCGCAACCCATAATTGTCAAAGGCCTAAGTCGTCCACGACATAACGAAGCTGAAGGCCTAAGTCGTCCACGACATAACAAAGCTGAAGGCCTAAGTCGTCCACGACATAACGAAGCTGAAGACCTAAGTCGTCCACGACATATGAAGCAGCTATAAGTCGTCCACGACTTAACAAGAATGATAAAGGGGAGCAGCAGATTCAAGGCGCGTCGGAGCATGTTAGGTCGCGTACGACTTATATGGAACGACTTAACGAAAGACTAGAACAAGGCGGTGAAGCGAGTTATACGGATGAAGAAAACCAACGACTTAAGATAAGTCGTCTACGACCTACGACTTAGTTAAGTCATCTGAAATCCTTAAGTCGTGAACTGGGTTGAGTCGCTGAAGTCTTATTCCCTAAGTCGTCCATGTTATAAGTCGCATGAAGATTGGCCTGAAGATGTTTCTTAACTCGTTACCGACCCAAGCTAAGTCGTGTGTCGTTTGTTTCTTGAGTCGTGTACGTTGTAAATAAGGTGTGTTGATTTTGTTAAGTCGTTAACGACTTAAGTAGGTCATATGTCGTGATATGGTGCTGTAATGTGTTGCATGTTTCTTATGTCGTGAGTAGTTAGGTCGTATACGACCTAAGTGTTGTAAATATCTGTGGTGTAACTGTTTGAGGCGGAGCTGTTGATAAGTCATCGCCGACCTATAGTAAGTCGTAAGTCGCAGGTGTGCTGCAGATGGTACTAAGTCATAGGTTATAAGTCGGAAACGACTTAAGTGTTGTATATTTTGGTGCGTGAGTTGTAACGCCTATAAATAGGCAAGTTGGGTCATTTGTAATAGTTTAGTTGATTTTGAATAAAATTCTTGTTTGTTAGCTTTGTGCTTTCAATTAAAATCGGTAGTTGAGTGTAATCTCCTATCTCCACCTTCGACATTCGAGTGCGCTCGAATCTTTGATCGTTGAAGCCAATTCGCGGAATCAAGTGCGCTTGATCAACGCTCGAAGAATTGTAGATCTCTCTTCACGGTATCGTGCGCGATCAACGTGTCAGAGATAGCTAGAATTCGGTATCTTCGGATCAACGAATTTGGGCATTTCAGTATTTCTCAATCCACCGATTGCTACTTTCATCGATCTACCTTGTTTTGTTTAATCCGCTGCGCCAGTTATAGATTTGGAATTAGGCTTTATAAAAATGATTTAAGTCATTAGCAAATTGTAGAGAGACAATCATTGGATTTTTACAACCAAGATGTATATCAATGGCATGAGAATTTGCTTTCATGTTTAACATCACTGTTAGACAGTCCATAACGGCAATATATAAATAAGGAGAGATCGGGTCTCCTTGTCTTATACCCTGAGTTGCCTTAAAGTATCCAAAAGTTTCTCCATTGATGGATAAGTTGTGATAAGGAGTAGAAATACAGGAATATATCCAAGCAACAAAAGGAAGTAGAAAGTTCATTTTTTGTAATATGATGATTATAGAAAACCACTTAATTGTATCGAAAGCTTTTTGGATGTCAAGCTTAAGAGAGCATCTTGGTGATATGTTTTTCCTATCATATCCTTTCATAAGCTCATGAGTAAGAATGATATTATCCGATATACTTCGACCAGGAAGGAATGCATTTTGGTTCTTGGATATAATTATGTTCAATGCATTTTTCATTCTCGAGGCTAAGATTTTTACTATACGTTTATAAAAAACATTGCAGTAAGCTATAAGTCTAAACTGATTAACATTATTTGGAAATTCTACCTTTGGAACAAGAGCAAGCTTGGTAGACTTTATTCCTTTAGGCATATTATTGTTTTTAAAAAGGTTCTTAACTGCAGCAATTAAATCATTTTTAACAATATCCCAAGCATGTTTATAAAAGTGAGCATTAAAACCATCAGGGCTTGCTGAGCTATTAGAGTTCATAGAGAATATGGCATCTTTTATTTCATCGGTGGCAATCTATTGAATACATACCTGTTGCTGTGGAAAAGAGATACCTGGAAGAGGAATTTCCATAATAGTAGAAAATTTTGGTTGTAGAGGAGTAGCAGTGGATAGTATTTAAGAGAAGTAATCTAATAATGCAGTTTTGATTCCAGAGGATGTGGTAACAACAGTTCCTTTTGAGTCTTTCAAAGCATGGAGATTTCTATTTGCATTTCTGATTTTTAAGGACTTATGGAATATAGCAGAATTTCTCTCACCATGAGAGTCCCATAATACCTTATATTTTTGCTTCATCATGTTGTATTCAGTGAGTAAGGCTAGTTCAAGGTCATTTGTAAGCTTTTTTGCAGTACAACCAGTTGGCCATTTAGAGGATTGTTTAACATGCCTTGTTGGCAAGCAAGAAGGTCGGTTCTAATTACTGCAGATAGCTTTTGCCCATTTCCAAATTTTGTTGATAACCATGTCTTAAGAGCCTTTTTAACTTTAAGAAGTTTACCCTGCAAAACAAACATTGGATTACCAAAAATATTAGAGTTCCATTCTTTTTCCAAGATTTTTGCATACTATTATGATTTGTCCACTCATCAAAAAATGTAAAGGTGGATAGATTCTAATAGGAACCGAACCCCATGAGACAAGGAGAGGAGAATGATCAGAAAGGGAGTGGGAGGAACATGAGTAAATAGGGTAGGCCATAAGGAAATAGCATTCATATTGTAAAAAGTTCTGTCAAGGTTAGAGAGAGTTAATTTTCCAGATCTACTTCAATTATTCCAAGTTTATGATCCTAGTGTATTTTATTATAATGCTCAGGTAAGATCGAGTTTTTCCATGTTGTCATTGGTGGGACATGGACTTCATGGAGTAGAGATGGATGTTCTTATGCCATAGTATTTTTTTTATTTTCCAACGTATTATTATGTATGCCCATCAGCAATTGTAAGGTCGGGAAGTTATCCAGGCTGATGAAGTTTTTTTAACTCTTATATACCTTGTATCATAGAGTGAAAGTTTACTGTCTTTATTATACTATATGTTGTCATTTCGATGTGAGATTATATTCCTCTGTTGAGATTAGTCCCACATTGGGCAATTTACAATATGAATTCTGCATAAATACTAAGAGACCTCCCTTCACATCACCAATTGGTTTTGTGATAATACGAGGTTCTCTAACATGGTATCAGAGCCAGGTTTAATTGTGTCACACGTCACCCTCAATGAATGTCCACGTGTTTGGCTGATGAAACACCACACGTGCGGGGGCGTGTTGAGATTAGTCCCACATTGGGCAATTTACAATATGAATTCTGCATAAATACTAAGAGACTTCCCTTCACATCACCAATTGGTTTTGTGATAATACGAGGTTCTCTAACATCCTCGTATTCTTTTTATTATTTAACCCTAACAATTTTCTTTTGGCACTTGGATACCGCATTCTAATACCGTGGTTGTATTACAGTGCCAACTTTCGAGGGTTACAAAGGCTGGTCGTTACAACCCCTAAGGATCTATCTACAATAATTCATAGAAAATGCCGAACACAAGTCATTTCAAAGGGTTTATAGCAACTATCACTATTAAACCACTTCCAAACTAAAGTCTGGTTCAACCAATGTTCAACCAAACCCTATATGCTTTGTTTCAAGGATATGCAGTAAGTCATATAAGTCCATTCAAGTTCGTACACACCATTTACATATTCCATTTGCTTTCCAAAGCAAGATCAACAACAAACATAATCAATAAAATTAAATCACATGTACTATATGTGGGTTACAATGTAGCGGATCTTGATGCTACTTTAACACTGGAGGAGCTGAATAGTGTTTTTATAACTTTTATATCTTTTTAACTTAGTTTCAATATTTAAACCAAATTACAGATTATCAACACAGATCTATACTAATAAAGCAGTCACAGATGCAATCGCAGATAAATATAAAAGTAATAAAAAAAGTAAAGTAAGAGAGATGAAACCAAAAATTTTATACTAGTTCGGGTTAACCAATCCTACATCCTGTCCCAGAATATAGTCTCGATTTGAAGGCTATGAGATACACCTTTCTGTCTCACGAGTCATGGGAAAACTCTTGGTCTACCAGGCAACACGATCACCCATTAGATTTAGATGGGCTACTAAGAATGCCTTCTTGATTTGAATGGGCAACAAAGCACATCTAAACAAATAAGAGTAGAGTTATTGATTTCTAATTACAAACAGTTGTACTTGGAATTCAAGATATACTATAGCCCTTTTGATAGTGGTTCGATCTTTGAGTTTGTAGAGAGAATGCTTCCAAAATATTAGATAGTTTATAGAGAACTAATTTAATAGAGTATGGATTGATTCTATGTAGGTTTTGAAGAACATAGTAAGTAGTTTTCAAGAAATATTTGAAAGGAGTAGGTAGTAACAAGAAAGTAAGGAGTAGTTGAAAATTTTGTTTGCACTACTCTTTATGTAGTGAATGAATAGACATATCCATTCGTGAAGAGGTGCGTCCAAAAGACACTTCATTTCAAAAATTAAAAAAGCAACCAACGGTTACTAAGTCGACATATCCAAGAGGGGTATGTCGACATAACCTTGTCAATTTTTAAAAATGATTATTGTTTCAAACTTTTATATAGCTGTAAAATAATTTTAAGTATAATTTTTAAATATTTTGAATACATAAGAACTTTTATAAGATATTTTTAGAATTATATTTCGAATTTAAAATAATTTATTTCCACTAAAATATCAAAGATGGAAATTTTTGATAAGATCAGAATCTAGTTCTAATGACTCATATTAAAGTCTTGAGCTCATCAAATCTTTTATCTCTAAACTCATGAGTCTTGACCATCGTCTCTAAATCTTCGCTCTTGGTCTTTATACTGATCAGTCTTCAAGTTTAATCATTTTGTTCCAGTGTAATATTCTACAATACATATTGTACAACTTGACAAAACATTATTATTTATATTTATATGGTTGTTATCATCAAATCAATATCTGAGGTATTAACAATCTCTCCTTTTTGATGATGACAACCATGTAAATATTATTGTATGTAAAATATAATATAACTCCCCCTGAGTTAAATAACTTCTCATTATATATGTATGTATTCTATTATATACTTTTCTCCTCCTTTGTCATCAACAAAAATGGACGAAAAAAACAAAACTTCCCCTAAAAGTGATATACTTATGAATTATGGAGTCAAAATCAATATTAATAACTATATATATTTAGGAAATATCATTCAAAACCAAACTATATTATCAATCCAATTCAAACACAACTTACATAAGTTTTTAATACAAATCAAATGATGTAACCCTATTCAAAAAAACCTAAACAAGTAATCAAACCTAAAAATAAGACATGCCTAAACCATACAAACCAAGCTAACATATATACATGCCTATAATACAAATTAATGTTTTGGTTTAATTATCAGAGATTTGTGAATCGAGTAATTTGGATAGTGAAAAAAAGTTTCATTTTTGTTCTACCAAGTTGCCGTGAATATCATAAAAGAGTTCTCCTATGCAACGCACTCCGTCCTCATCCTTGATATCATCGGTATCCACTTCTTCTTCCTCTTCTTCATCATCTTGATTCATAGGACTATAAATCGCAAGGTTTTCAGAGTCTCCTTCTTTGATGCTTATTGGATTTGCTTCATTATACAAAATGTGTTTCTGTAAATTCCTAAGCATTCTTACTTGCTTGTCTTGTTCATTCTTGAATCGAATTTATAGCACTTCTATTTTAGTAAGCATGGTGACGACATGATTTACATCTTCTTCAATTTTATCGAGTTTGTAGAAAGTAAAGTCGCGAAAAGGGCTACTATTTTCTCTAGGATGCTTGAGATTTGAGGGATCCATTTTTATTTATTTAATTTAGAGTTTTCTGAAGGAAGAAGATGATAGAATGGGTCTGAAATCGAAATATGTGGTTAAATAGATGGTTTTCAAATTTAAATTAAGGAGGACAAAACATTTTTTGGAAAACTGCCATTTATGTCGGCGGATGCTTCCTGGGTATGCCGACATATGCAAAAAAATTATTTTTCTTTTTTCTTTTAATTTTTTTAGATAAACACTATTATTTCTAGATTTCTATAAATGAACATATTCCAAGTTCTCTTCTTAATTTTATGAAAGTATTTTATGCCAATGGTTTAGTTAAAATATCATCTATTTGATGTTTTAAATTTATAAATTCTAGTGTAATAATTTCTTTATTAATGTTATCTCTCAAGAAATGGTGTCTCATATCTATATATTTTGTTCTGGCATGATGTGTTAGATTTTTAGATAAATTTATTGTAGTAGTATTATCACAATATATTAGTGATTTTAAACTATGACCAAAATCTTTTAGTGTTTGTTACATATAGATAACCTATGAACATGCTAATGCAGTTGAGATATATACTGCCTCTATTGTGGATAGAGATATAGATTTAGCTTTTTGCAAAACCAAAAAATAAGAGAATGTCCTAAAAAGTGACAAATTTCACTTGTACTTTTTTGATCTACTTTGCATCCAGCAAAATCAACGTGACTATATGACATTAAGTTAAAGGAGTCTTATTTTGGGTAGAAGTCTCCATAGCCTAGTGTGTCGTTTACATATCTTAGAATACGTTTTACGGCTTTTAGATGAGTTTCCTTTGGTTGAGATTGATATCATGTACAGAGACGGGCCTACTAGTAGTTATATAAAGCTAAGATCCTATCATTTTATATTTTTGATCTATATTTTTTGAATTTTCTTCCTTATTTATTTTTTCATTAGTTGCCATGGGAGTTGGCTTACCACTAGTATTGGACATACCAAATTTCTTTACTAGTTCCTTAGCATACTTTTCCTGACTTATAAATATACCATTATTTAATTGTCTTATTTGTAATCCTAAAAAGAAAGTCAGATCTCCTTTATGACTTATTTCAAATTCCTTAGTCATTATATCAGAAAACTCTTTATTTGATTGTTCATTTGTTGACCCAAAAGTAATATCATCTACATATATTTGTATAAGCTGAATATCGTGGTTATTTCTTTTAATAAATAGTATACTATCGACTTTTCTTATTTCAAAGTTAGATTGTATTAAATAAGATTTAAGTTTTTCATAGCAAGCTCTAGGAGCTTGTTTTAAACTATATAAAGCTTTCCTTAATTTATAAACATGATTTGAAATTTTTTCATCTTCGAAAAGTGGGTTTGCTCTACATAAACATCTTCTTTAATAAAACCATTTAAAAGGGCATTTTTAGCATACATTTGAAATAATTTAATATTATTATGATTTACAAAAGCAATTAAAACTCTATTGGCCTCTAATCTAGCTACAGGGCAAAGGTTTCATCAAAATCTATACATTCCTCCTGACTATAACCTTGAGCAATAAACCGTGCTTTATTTTTAACAACTTCTCCTTATCCATTCATTTCATTTTGATAGACCCACTTAGTTCTTAGTATAGTTTTATTTTAAGGTCTAGGAACTAATTCTCAAACATCATTTTTGGTAAATTGATTTGATTCTTCTTGCATAGAAAGAATCCTTGAATTATCTAATGATGCTTCCATTGGAATTTTAGGTTCATTAGTTGATATAATGGATACATTCTCATTTTATTTAATTACGACTGACTCTACATTTCCTATAATATTCTTTATAGGATGGTCTTTCAAATATTTTATTTTTTTATTTTGATATGAATTTTTAGAGTTATCATTATTTTCATTATTAATGGTTTCATTATTTTCATTTAGATTAATATTTTCTCAAGTGTGGGTTACGATGTAGCGGACCTTAAGTCTACTTTAACACTAGAGGGGAAGTGAATAATATTTCATAACTTTTATAAATCTCTTTAACGTAATTTCAAAAGTTAAACCAAATCGTAGATTATCAACGCAGATGTATACTAATCAAACAGTCATAGATGCAATCATAGATAAATATAAAAGCAATATAACAAAAGGTAAAGTAAGAGAGATGACACCAGGAATTTTATAATAGTTCGGATTAACCAATCCTACATCCAGTCCCGTAAAATACTGTGCAGATTTCTTTTTATTCGCCTACTTTAACCAGGTAGCAAGCAAACCAGAATGCAGTCTCAATCAGGACTACAAGATATACCCTCCCGTCTCATGAGTCCAGGGGTAACGACCAGCATTTTACGTATTGGATGATCATAAAATATTTTTATTTTATTCATATGAGGTCATACGATTCTATAATTTTAGAATATGACTCTTAGGAACATTTTACACATGTTTAATTTTTTCTCCAATTTATATGTGACTATTTTGACCATAAAAATCTTATTTGGGCTATGACTTTTGATAGGAGTTGAATTAGGGTCTCAAACCATTTACATTATTTCAGGATGATAGTTGTCCATTTCCTAGAGTGATCATAATAGAAAAACAGACATAGTTAGGGAATTACACATGTTTTAAGTTTTGAAAATTGTTAGTCAGAACTAATGTGTAATTAGTGAAGCCCATTAGTCTAAATAGAGAATCATTATAAATAGAGGTTGTAGGAGTCAAATGAAAACTTTCTCTCTCATTCTAAATCGGGTTTAAACCCCAATTAGCCCTAAATCCATCTTAATTCATCCAAATTTCTCTCTAAATCCAATTAGGTTGTTGATTAGTGATTATATCATCAATTAGAAGATAAAGATCATCGGTTTTCTTGATTTAAAGTGCATTTTATTACTAGTCGGATTGAATCTACATTCATATTGATCGAATTTGGTAATTAGTGAGTGGTTTATGCTTTCTCACTATACTATGCTTGTTTATATGGTAAAATCATAGGATTTAACTTGTCTTAAATAGATTTTTGGCCATAAAAATTTTTCTAAGTTTAATTACATATTAAACTATGTATATGATTTAGATTGATTAGAAAACATCCATGCTCATGCTCATATATTCATGTTATATGTAGATCTATGTTAGAAATTTAATTTTTTGTCTTATTTTGATGGATTGCAAGTTTAATTGGATGAAATTGCTTGTTATTTTATGTTTTGATGATATGATTTGGTGTTGTTTGCTAGTGTTATGATTGCATAGAAATTAGATCGGAGAATTAAGCAAATCTTAGGCAAAGTTGGTCAAAATTGGACGAGACTTGGCAGATAGGCTCAGGAGAATGGAAAAAGGCCACATGATAACTCGCAAGTTGGTAGGAGTTGAAGTCATAACTTAGTATCGAGTTAAGTCTATTACTCAGCATTGAGTTATGGTGCTAACTCATGTGCAGTTCTCGACTTCATGGATGGAAAGGGTTTGTTAAGTGGTGGATGTCTATAGTTTGATGTGGGAAATTTAGCTAAGTGTTAGGTGTGATGACGAGTTATCTCTAGTACTAGAAAAATAAGCTTTGGGTTGGGGGCCGAGTCATCAAAGGTGGATGAGTCGGAGTTGAAAGCACTGAAAGGAAAGGACTGGAGACATGGAAGTGAGATTAGTCATTTATTGGTTAAGTAAATAACTCAACACAGAGTTATACCTATAACTTGGTATCGAGTTACCATGGTGAATGATATGGCAGTGGAATTCTATAAACTATTGTTGAGGTTTTGTAAATCATGCTGGAGGTGGTGGCTCATTCGTATCAGGTTGGATGATGATATAACAGCATGATGAAAAGCTTTTGTCTTCGAATGTTGGCTCGTGTTGGGATTAGGTTCTGAAGATGGTGGCTGGTAAAGGAGGGAGCCGTATGATTCGGGAATGTGGAAGGGTTCCTTGTAAACAATAGAAACTTGATTGGGCAAGAAGGGCTTAGTATCCAATGGAGCAAAGGTGGGCTCAGGTGTATATGCTAAGGAATCATTGATGCTAGGAGAGTTTTCAGTTGTACTCGAAGCAAGGGTATTGTAAGTGGGGACGTCCATGGGTCAATGAAGGAACCTGTATACCTTGGACCTGTAGCTTCGGTCTAGAGTCCAGCTGCGGGGTACGAGACATGTATCCATCTTTAGGCTACAAGATACAAGAGGACAACAGAGAACTGGGATTTCCCTTAGTCCCTGGCTTGAGGGTTATATGAGTTATCATATATTTAGATCGCATTGAGTAATAGCTAGGATTGTTTGATGGATGTTATGGTTGCTTTGGCGCTTTCTTTAATAAGCTATCGCTCACCGGTATCAAGGGAAGTAGGTATTGGAGATAGGAATACCTGAAAGACTAATGTGATGACCCACCTTTCTGACCCTTGAGAATGAGACTTAACACATCCTCGGTGTTCGTATTCCATTGCCTAAGCATCCGGAAGGCGAGTTGTCATGGGGTAAAATAAAAGAACGGTATAGGAAAGAGCATAAACAACTCACAATGGAACGGTCACATATAATACAGAATAATATCGTACATTAGGTTACTCCTAAACATGGAGTTATCAGATTTATGCAAAAGTAATACAACCATCGGACTAGGGAGTTATACATTCTGCCTTTACACATGCCGATACAAAATACATACATAATTATCATAACATACAACGAAAATAGATCACTAGATATATAAAGGAACCTCCTACTTGTCCATCATCTTCAAAGAACCCAAAGAAAACCTACTACTCTCAGACTACTCGAATATAATTGAGTACCCAAGAATTTGCAGAAACAAACAACTCAGGTCGAACAATAAGTCTAGTAAGCAAATCTCTAAACAAAAAGAGTGGAAGTAAATAAAATATGTGAGACCATGCGGCCAACTTTGGAATGGGGTTCCTCTCACAATACCAACATCTAATCATAACCATGGATATAAATAATTTAGACAACGTGAAGTGCCCACCCAATTCCCGATACAATTAAGAAAAGAGGAAAATTTAAAATTTTGAATTAAAGGAAAGAAGGGAAAATTTTCCAACAAATGACTAAGAGGGCGTGCCTCCCCCCCCCCCCAACGAAAAGAATACTTCTAGTCAACATATCTAAGACAGTCATTCTCTCCTGTGATACCTCTTGGGAACTCCAAGCAGGACCCCGCCAACCTTACCAAGAATCCGAGTATTTCACATCTTAGTGCACATATAATTGAACTAACCTAGAGAGATGTGAATATACCCTAATGGGAGCAACCCCACATAACTTGGCCCCCACTCGCTTTCTGGTTTTAGTCATTTTCGACAAAGGATAAAAAGCTCAAATGAGCAAAAAATGGTCTTAGATTGACGATATAAAATGAAGAAAGTTGGACCGAAATCTAATAAATCAACTATTGGGAATAATTAAAACTAATCGTATATGGATAGTAAATCTCATATTCCTACCACTACTTGTTGATTTCAAAATTGTACCATTTCTTGGTTAAAAACAAAAATCACAAAATGAAGGAGTGTTACCTATAGGCATTGCCTTGACGATATTTTTAACTTTCGAGATAGTGGCAAGTTTCCATAACTCGATGTTTAGTGTCAGGAGCATGACTAAATTCTTTCCATATAAGCCATATCGTTTGCGGAAACTTCTTTTCTATAACCGAGTCGATACTTTTACTTTTTAAAACCAAACTTATATTGGGGTTTAACATTTAAAATAATTAAAATAATCATTTAAAATAATTAATCCACTTTAATCAATGATTAATTACTTAAAAACATCTTCATTTAAAATAACTAATTAACTTTAATCATGTTAATTACTTCAAATATCATTAATCAAATTGATTAATTAAACTCAAATATCATTAATTAAAATGATTAATTAAATCAAATATCATAAATTAAAATGATTAATTAAACTTAAATATCATTAATTAAAATGATTAATTAAATTTAAAACACCATTATTAAAATAATTAATTGATTTTAAATCATTATTGTGAAAAAAATTAATTGATTTTAAAAACATTATTATTGAAGTAATTAATTAATTTTTAAAACATTGTAATTAAGGTGTTTAATTAATCCTAAAACATCATTAATAAAATGATTAATTAACTTCAGTAATTAAATAATTAATTGGCCCAAAACATCATTAGTTAAATGATTAATTAATTTTAAAACATCATTAATAAAATGATTAATTAATCTTAATCACATCATTATCTAATTAATTAATTAATATTAATCATCATTATTTGAAATGATTAATTAAATTTTAAAATGTCATTGTTAAATAATTAATTAACTTTAATCACATCTTTATGTTAATAATTAATTATCTTTATAAAACCCATGCACAAGATTAAACAAAAGGTTTCAAAGGGAATAACATTTTCAAAGTGCAGATGTAGATGTAGTCCCTATGTAGACACTTTTATAAGCACTTTCACATGTCACTTATTCAACCAAACATGCATAACATAAGGGTGAACACAAATATAAAGGCATGTAACAATTATATGTCATGTAGAGAATTCTAACATTATATGCTTAAACTTTTTTCGACTAACTTCAAATCTCTAACTAATTACCAAGATATCAACTATTTTTAAATAGGAAATCACACCAAGCATCATCACTTTACAATACATAGAAGCAAGCAACTAATATTATGAGCAAAAACAAAGCTAATAACTTTATATAAAAAGTGAGATTTTGCTCACTTAAACGACACGAACTTCCACCGAACTTTCAATCGACACTAGATCTTAGCTTTAACTTATGCAAGATGGGATTTTGGAGCTTTATAAGGCCTAAGTGGTTCGGCCTTGGGAGGTTTTAGGCTTGGCCATGCTTGTTTTGGATGGATATGAGTAATATTTTGGAGTATTTGAGATGTAGAGAAGAAAGAAAGGTGTTTTATGTTTTAATTCAAGGAAAAAGAGAAAAAGATTGATCTATAATTTTCAAACCCTTTGGAAGCCATTAAAAAGTTTAGGAATAAGAAGATGTACTTTTGAAAAGTGAGAAAAATGAAGTGATAAAATTAAAAAAAATAAAGAGGTTTCTTTTATATAAAGTACATTTGATAAATTACTAAAATAACCTTCCTTACATACCCTCCACTCATTGAACTCCGCATCATCACCTCTTCCTCCTTTCTTGCCTTCATTTACTCATTGCCCACCCTTTAAAACCAACCCTTATATCCACTAGACAATATCCTTCCATGTACTTATGTGTAAGTATGAATGTGACATTTCATTCTTAATTATATCCACATCTTCTTTTATTTACTTAAGTAAACATATTTTCACCACATTACTAATTTGTCCACACTTATATTATTCTTATGAGTGTGTATTTTGTTAACTAAGGTGTTCACAACATTTTTGAACAACTTTTAGATATCGAAGAGTTGGAAACTCAAAAAACAATTTTCGGACACATTTTCCACTTTTTTGAACTAATTATTATTGTAAAAAAAATTTGAAAATAATTTCGCTAATAGTAATTATTATTTAGAAGAGTTTTATTTGTGTTATGATATTTATTAATTAATTATTTAAAAATATATTAAAAATTAAGATTTAAAAGTGATTAAATTACGGATCGACGTCCTGCTCCTAAAGGAAATTTCATACCCAAAATTTATCATACACAGCAATAGTTACCAAAAGAAACCCAAACAATATCATTCAATCAAGAGAGTGACTCCACCATAACCAGTGAGTACACTAAAATATGCAACATACAAACAACTTTGACAACAATTTGGGATACGAATCTCTAATATAATCCTCGGTATCCTAAGTACAACCCTTATCATCCTCACTCCACTGGACCTTAACAAGATTCACTTCCTTCGTTCTCAATCGCTTTATATCTCGAGGAACAATATGAATAAGCCTTCTAAGAACGGTTAGGTTAGGCTAAAATTTCAAATCAATCTGTTGTGCCGGTTCCATTGCCGTCAAAGGATCGTGTACATACTGCGTTAATGAGATACGTGAAATATGTTGTGCGCATCCGATAGTCTATCTAGTAACACTCTATAAGGAAGCTTACCAATCCAGTCTAGAATGGGAAAAGGGCTAATAAATCGAGGGGCTAGCTTTCCTAACTTCCCAAACCTCACAACACTCTTCAATGGAGAAACCTTCACAAGCACTGAACCTCCCATTGAGAACTTGAGATCCTTGCACCTTCGATCTACATAACACTTCTGCCGATCATGTGCCTCCTTCATCTTCCTTTTGATATTAGCTACCTTCTGACTTGCTTCTAAGGTCATGTTAGGTCCAAGAATAATCTATCACCAGACTTAATCCAACGTGAAGGAGAATGACACGGACGACCATAAATAGCTTCGAAAAGGGCCATGCCGATACTTGCCCTATGGCTGTTGTTGTAAGTGAACTCAATCAAGGGTGAATGATCTTCCCGAGAACCTCCAGGGTCAAGAATGCATGCTCGCAATCAATCCTCCAAGATCCAGTTCACTATCTCCATCTGTCCATCTATATGGAATGGTAAATTGTACACAAATTCAGCTTAGTCCCTGAAGCAGTTTGCAGACCTTCCAAGAACGTGCTAGTGAATATTGGTTCTTTATCACTAGAATACTACAAGGAATATCATGAAGCCTTACAAACTCCTTTACATACAAACGCGCCAGACCTTCAGTAGTCCTAGTTGGCTTAACTGAACTGAAATGAGCACTGTTGGTCATCCGATCGACTATAACGCAAATACCTTTGTTCCCTCTTCTTGACCTAGGAAGTCCATTAGTAAAATCCATAGAGATCTGATCCCACTTCCACTTCGAGATCTCAAGCGCCTGAAGCAGTCCACCCTTCTGTTGGTCATTCTTAGCCTACTTGCAGTTTGCATACCGATTCACAAAGATTGAAACTTCTTGCTTCATCCCCTTCCACCAGAAGACTTTCTTCATATCCTTGAACATCTTGGTCACTCTTGGATGGAAAGCTAACTTTGAATGGTGACATTCTGCTAACGCTTTTCGTCTATGACCATTAACATTCGGAACACAAATACGCCCGATCATTCTCAATACTCTTTGAGGATCAATCTCAAAACTAGAAACAATAACTCTTGCATATCCTTCTTGAGTCGAGCCAAAATAGGATCTTCTTCTTAACTAGCTGCAATCCTCTCTATCAACACTAGCTTGACTTCCAAGTTATCAACCATCGCAACATTCCTACTCAATACATCTGCAACAACATTAGTTTTCCCAGGGGTGTACAGAATCTCCAAATCATAAGAAGCGAGAAACTCTAGCCATCTTTGTTGCCTCAAATTAAAGTCTTTCTAGGTAAAAATATACTTTAAGGATTTATGGTATGTGTATAACTCGAACTTTTCACCCAGAAGATAATGCCTCCAAATCTTAAGTGTGAAAACAACATCTAAAAGATCCATCGTGCATAGCACAAATTTTCTTATGTGGCTTTAGCTGTCGACTCGCATAGGTAATAACCTTCCAATGCTGCATCATAACTGCACCTAAACTAGAACTACAAGCATCTGTATATACAATTAAATCTCCACTCCCTTCTAGAATAGTCAAAACAGGAGCGCTAGTCAACTTCTCCTTCAATTCCTTGAATGCTTGGTCACACTTAGACGTCCATACAAACTTAACATCTTTCTTCGTTAACTTCGTCAGATGAGAAGCAATCTTCAAGAAATCCTTGATAAACCTACGATAAAAACTAGCCAATCCAAAGAAACTTCTAACTTCTGTCGCATTCTCTGGCTTGTTCCAATCTTGAACCGCAACCACTTTAGTTAGGTTAAATGATATGCCTTCTCCAAAAACAACATGCCTCAAAAACCTAACTTCAGATTTCCAAAATGGCATTTAGCAAACTTAGCCTTCAACATATGACTCCTCAAGGTATCGAGTACGACTTGGAGATGGTACTCATGCTCCTCTTTCGTCTTCGAATAGACAAGAATATCATTATTAAAGACGAGAACAAACTTAGTAAGAACATCTCAAAATACACGATTCATTAAGTCCACAAAGAAAGTGGGTGCATTAGTCAGCCCAAAAGGGGTGACTAAGCACTCGTAGAAACTATTTGGAGTCCTAAAAGCTATTAAGGGCATACTCTCCTCTACTACCCTTAATTGATGAAACCGGAGGCAAGATCCAACTGGGAAAATATCCAAGAACTGTGGAGTTGATCAAACATGTCGTTGATCCTAGGAAGTGGGTATTATTCTCAATAGTCCTTTTATTCAACTCCTGGTAGTCTATACATAATCTTAAAGAACCGTCCACCTTGGTAACAAAGAGACTGGCGATCCCTAACTAGAAGAACTACGCCTAATCAATCCCTTCTGCAACAAGTCTAATGTTAGGCTTTCTAACTATATCCTTTCTTTTGGAGCCAATCTTCACTGAGGTTGAGTGATAGGTCTGATTCCTAGAATCAAAACAATCTAAAACTTCACTTCATGGTGGGAAGGTAAACTTTGCACTTCATCGAAAACATCTGTGAAATCCTGAACAACAAGTAAATCCCTAAGCTCTTCCTTAACTACTTCAAGCGAATACAAATAACTACACATCAACTTGTTTGGCTCCTCACACAATATATCCACACCATCTAACGATCCTTTGATCACAATGCAAGATCGCTCTAAACTTAGATAACCAATCCATTCCCAACAACACTCCAAAATCCATGAACCCAAGAAAGAACAGATCAAAGGGAAAGGAATAATCTTGAAAAGAAATAGGCACATGTAAATACATAGTGTCAAGATTTGTTGGACCCCCAATTGGATTTGACGCACAAAAGGGATTATTCAAAAGGAAGGGGATTATTCAAAAGGATGGGTTTAAGGTTAGCCTACCAACGAGATCAACAGAAATAAAACTATGGGAAGAACTCATATTAAATAATATCCTAATAGGAAGTTCATAGATGAATAGTGTACCTTGCAAACCTGCTTCCCCCTTTGTCCTGAAGAGGTAGATGGTATATCCTCAATAGCAAAAGCATGTCATTGTGACCCCTTTTTCGGAAAAGGACACTCATTCTTCATGTGTCCATGGTTGTTACAATTGTAGTAGATTGGATTGCTAGGAGGGTTAGTGCAATAATTAGCAAAGTGACTCATCTTGTTGCATTTGAAACAAAAAAAATTGGACAAGTCTTGCGGCTTCTTCTGTGCTAGGGCTCCACCTCCGGGTTACTTTCCTAACCACCACTTATTTCCTTTGCATTTGAAATTTGGCTTGCCTCCAACTGGTATCACTGATAAAGGCTCGGCATTGATTGTTGGCACTGCTCTTCCGTGGACTCCTTCCTCAATGTCGAGAGCCTCAAACCTAAGAGCCCTACTGATAAGGTTGGTGAATGTACCATTAATAAGATTAGTCATTTCCCAATGGAACTCTGGTAGCATCCCTTTTACAAACATTTCATTTTTCTTAAGTGGTGTGTCTATTAATCCAAGTCCAAAATGAGATAATGCATTAAACTTGTGCTCATACCGTGCCCCACTGTTATATCACCTTGCTTCAAATATAAAAAACTTCTAAACAACTACGTCCTTTTGACTTCAGGGATAAACTGTAGTTCAAAGACTTCCATAAACTACACCTAAGAGAATTACTCCTTTGGAGTAATAGCCATAAGACAATCCCACCAATCCATCGTCGACTTTTGAAGTTGTCGCAATACCAACATGCGCTTCTCTGTATCTCCAACCTAAGGTCTCCAAATATCCTTTCACAGGATTTAAGCCAAGCCTGCTCTCCAAGAATATCCTTGGAAGCATATCGCCTAAAGTGGTGTAATTCTTCCATAAAGTTGAGAAATTCATAGAAGGTTGAACTTGTGCTACCACTTCCTCTATGGACCTATAGTTGGGCCATTTCTGGTAGCTCTGCCATTTGTAGCTGTGCTAGTTCAAGATCCACCCCTTCCTCCTCTTCTTGTATTCATCCTTTATCACCTTGACAAATAATAGGTATCTTTAGAACAAAAGAATAGGAACAAAACAAATTAAGAAAATCAACTCTAAAAGATTTAAAACGAGGCTTTAGAGGATAGATATTATCACTATAAAGAAAATTACAAATACGCACTCTTAAGTTTAACTCATTCTAAGGCATCACTTACCCCATCTCTAATGAGTTGTACCACAATCAGGCTAAGGTGTTCGCTCAACTAAAGCTCTGATACCAACTGTGATGACCCATCTTTCTGATCCTTAAAAACAACACTTAACACATCCTTAGTGTTCGTGTGCCATTGCCTAAGCATCTGAAAGGTGAGTTGTCGTGGGGTAAAATAAAAGAATAGAATAGAAACAACTCGAAACAGAATGGTCATATATAATACAGAATAATATAGAACATTAGGTTACTCCTAAACATGGAATTATAAGAGTTAGACAAAAGTACTACGACCATCCAACTAGGCATTTATACATTTTGCCTTTACATATGTTGATACAAAATACATACATAACTATCATAACATACAGTGGAAATAGATCACCAGATAGATAAAGGAGCCTTCTGCCCATCCATTATCTTTAAAGAGCCCAAAGAAAACCTGTAACTCTTGGACTACTCAAATATAATTGAGTACCCAAGAGTTTACAGAAACAAACAACTCGGGTCAGACAATAAGTCTGGTATGAGCAAATATCTAAACAAAAAGGGTGGAAGTAAATAAAATATGTGAGACCACGCCGCCAATTACAAAATGGGTATCCTCTCACAATAACAACATCTAGCCAGAACCATGGATACAAATAATTTATACATCATGAAGCACCCACACACTTCCCAATACAATTAACGAAAGAGGAAAATTTAAGAAATTCGAATCAGAGGAAAGAAGGGAAATTTTTCCAACAAATGACTAGAAGGGTGCGTCCTCCTTAACGAAAAGTATAACTCTAGTCAATATATTTGAGAGGGTTATTCTCTCCTATGACACCTCTTAGGAACTCCAAGCCGAACCCTGCCAACCTTACCGAGAATCTGAGTATTTTACATCTTAGTGCATGTATAACCAAAACTAACCTAGAGTGGATAGAATATACCCTAATGAGAGCAACCCCACATAACTTGGCCCCTACTCGCTTTTTGATTTTAGTCTTTTTCGAAAAAAGATAACAAATCTCAAATGAGCAACAAATCATCTTAGATTGACGATACAAAATGAAGAAAGCTGAACCGATAGTTAATATATCAACTATCGGGGATAATTAAAACTAATCATGGATAGTAAATCTCATATTCCTACCACTACCCGTTGATTTCAAACTTGTATTATTTCTTGGTTAAAAATGAAGTCGGGAAAGTAAAGGTAGTGTCACCTCTAGGCTTTGCCTTGATGACATTTTTAACTTTCGAGATAGTGGCAAGTTTCCATACCTCGACGTTTAGTGTTTGGAGAATGACTAAATTCTTTCCATATATGCAATATCATTTATGCAAACTTCTTTTCCATGATCGAATCGATACTTTTACTTTCTAAAACCAAACTTGTGTTGGGGTTTCACATTTAAAATAATTAAAATAATCACTTGAAAAAATTAAACAACTTTAATCTATGATTAACTACTTCAAAACTACATTTAAAATAATTAATTAACTTTAATCTTGATTAATTACTTCAAATATCATTAAATAAAATGATTAATCAAACTCAAATATTGTTAATTAAAATGATTAATTAAATCAAATATCATTAATTAAAATGGTTAATTAAATAAAATATCATTAATTTAAATGATTAATTAAATGAAATATCATTAATTAAAATGATTAATTAAACTCAAATATCATTAATTAAAATGATTAGTTAACTTTAAAACGCCATTATTAAATTAATTAGTTGATTTTAAATCATTTTATGAAAATATAATTTATTTTAAAAACATTATTGTTAAAGTAATTAATTAATTTTTTTAAACATTGTTATTAAAGTGATTAATTAATCCAAAAACGTCATTAATAAAATGATTAATTAACTTTAATACACCATTAATTAGCCCTAAACACCGTTAGTTAAAATGATTTATTAATTTTAAAACATCATTAATAAAATGATTAATTAATCTTAATCACATCATTATGTAATTAATTAATTAATCTTAATCATCATTATTTAAATATTTAATTAATCTTAATCGTCTTTATTTAAAATGATTAATTAAATTTTAAAACATCATTATTAAAATATTTAATTAACTTTAATCACATCTTTATGTTAATAATTAGTTATCTTTATAAAACTCATGCACAAGATTAAACAAAAGATTTCAAAAGGAATAACATTTTCAAAGTGTCGATATAGCGATAGTCCCTATATGGACACTTTCATAAGCACTTTCAAATGTCACTTATTCAATCAACATGCATAACATAAGGGTAAACACAAATATAATGGCATGTAACAACTATATGTCATGTACAGCATTTTCCATCATTGTATACTCAAACTTTTCCCGACTAACTTTAAATCGCTTTTTTAAATAGGAAATCACACCAAGCATCATCACTTTACAATACATAGAAGCGAGCAACTAGCAACCACTATTATGAGCAAAAACAAAGCTAATAACTTTATATAAAAAAAGAGACTTTGCTCATTTTAACGACACGAACTTCCATCGAACTTTCAATCGACATTAGATCATAGCTTTAACTTGTACAAGATGGGGTTTGGAGCCTTATAAGGCCAAAGTGGTTTAGCCTTGGGAGGTTTTGGGCTCAGCCATGCTTGTTTTGGATGGATATGGGTCTTGTTTTGCAGTATTTGAGGTGTAGAGAAGAAAGAAATGTGTTTTAGTGTTTTAATTCAAGGAAAAAGAGAAAAAGAATGGATTTTTAATTTTCAGACCCTTTGGAAGCCATTAAAAAGTTTAGAAATAAGGAGATGTTGTTTTGAAAAGTGAGAAAAATGAAGTGATAAAATGGAAAAAAAATGAAGAGATTTCTTTTATACAAATTACATTTGGCAAATTACTAAAATGACCTTCCTTACATGCCCTCCACTCATTAAACTCCACATCATTACCTCATCCTCCTTTCTTGCCTTTATTTACAGGTTACCCGCCCTTGAAAATCCACCCTTTTATCCACTAGACAATAAACTTCCATGTACTTATGTGTAAGTATGAATGTGACATTTCATTCTTAATCATATTCTTATTTAAACTTTTATAAAAATGTCACATCTTCTTTTATTTACTTAAGTAAACATATTTTCACCACATTACTAACTTATCCATACTTATATTATTCTATAAGTATGTATTTGTTAAATAAGGTGTTTACAACATTTTCGAATAACTTTTAGATACCGAAAAGTCGAAAATTCAAAAAATGATTTTCGGTCACATTTTTTATTTTTCATTGAACTAATTATTTTTATAAACAAATTTTGAAAATCATTTCCCTATCAATAATATTATTTAAAAAGGTTTTATTTCTATTATAATATTTATTAATTAATTAATTAAAAATATATTAAATACTAAGATTTAAAAGTGATTATATTACGGGTCGTTATAACTGATATCCTTTATTTGGTTTGTGGTATATCTTTATAATATTGTAGTGTAGCATATTATAGTTTATATGTAACTCTTTGGTTGCAGGGACAAGCCAGGTATGGTTCGTGTACTCTTGTTTCTTACCAAGTATTTTAAGACTCATTTGTCGCTCATACCAAACTATTGTCTGACCCAAAATTTAAGCTTTGTTTCTTATTATCTTGGGCACTCTTAAATGAGTATACTAGATAACAGGTCTAGATGACGCAGTAGTTGTTCGGAGGATGAGATGGATGGAGCTATCTCGTATTATATACATATATGGAGTCTACGCTTATTCCGCTGTGCAGCACTGTGGAGCCTTAGCAGTGACTACTTACCATTTGTATTTAAGACAGTTGTTGAGTTTGTTTCTGTTGTATAAATCTACTATAGATGTATAATTCTGTGGATATTATACTCTATTGATGATGGTCTGTTCTCATTGTTATTACGATCTCTTTTGTTGTATATGTAATATTATATTTTGTCCATGCACTATGAGATATACAATAGGTTATATAGTGCATTTTTTCATTCTAAACCCTGTTGATCATCCTATATTGGTCAGGCACGACAACAGTGCATTATTTATAAACTATTGGTGCTTGTGGTATAGGACGATCGTCACATCGGGGAAAACTCTCTTGATTTACCAAACAACAAGATCGTGCACAAGATTTAGATGGGCTACTAAGCACATCCACTTGATTTGAATGAGCAACAAGCACATCCAAACAAATAAGAGAAGAGTTGTTGATTTCCAAATACAAACAGTTGTACTTAGGATACAAGATATCTTATAAACCTTTTGATAGCGGTTTGATCTTTGAGTTTGTAGAGAGAATGCTTCCAAAATAGTAGATAGTTATAGAGAATCAATTTATTAGAATATGAATTGATTCTATGTAGATTTTGAAGAATATAGAAAGTAGTTTTCAAGAAATATTTCAACAGAGTAAGGAGTTAGAAGAAAGTAAGGTCATTTACACGCCTCTCTATATAGTGAAAGAAAAGAAGTATCCATTTGTAAAGAGGTGCATCCAAAAGACACTTCTTTTCAAAATTAAAAAAGCAAACATCGGTCAGTATGTCAACATATCTAGGAGGGGTATGTCGACATATCCTTGTTAATTTTGAAAAATGATTTTTGTTTTCAAACTTTTATATTTTTGTAAAATAATTTTAAACATAATTTCTAAATACTTTGAACAAACAAAAACTTTTATAAAATATTTGTAAAAATATATTTTGAATTTAAAATAATTAATTTTGATTAAAATATCAAACATCAAAAGTTTGTGATAAAGATCATAATCTGCTACTAGAGACTTTAATAATTTATTCTAATGAATCGTACTAAAGCTGAGCTCTTCAAGTCTTTTGTCTCTAAAGTAATGAGTCTTGATCACCATTTCTAAATCTTCATTCTTGGTCTTTACTGATCAGTCTTCATGTTTAATCATTTTGTGCCTGTGTAATATTCTACAATATATACTATACAACTTGACAAAACATTAGTTTCTATATTTATTTGGTTGTTGTCACCAAAATCAATATATAAGGTATTAACAATATAATCAATAAACATTATAACCACTTCAAATTCATTCAAATGGTGAGTTAGCTTACACTTAAATAAGCAAACAATCAAGTCAAACCTTCCACTTTCTACCTCAACTTTGCAAACACCAAACTTCCTACCATAACCTTGCTTTGCACTTGCCCTTGCCAAAACCCACCATATTGCTTATGGCCTCTAGATGGTTTGGTGTGTGCGCTCCAAATCTCCAAGCTTTGAGTTGCTAAGAGTTGTTGTAGTGTTGTTCTAAGGTCCTTGGCTAAGTTTGGGTTGATTTGAAGTTGTTTTGAATTTATCTATCTTAGGAAATTTATAGAGAGAGAAGGAGAATGATGAACTGGTTTAACTTTGAAAATATGTAAAAATCAATTCAAGAGATGCATATGTTTATATAGGCTTCTAGTGGTGTTCTTTAAGCCTCCTCTCACCCTCTATTTCTGGCCAAGAAGGCTCATCCCCAGTCATTCTTCCATGTGCTTGCTTTCCACCTCATAATGCCTTAAAAAATATCTCTTTCCACTCTTATCTCCGCTCAACCTTCTAGAAGATTCTTTAAAGTGAATTAGTGAAAATTATTTCTATTGCTTATTAACGATTTCCTAAGTGATTTAGTGTATGTAGAAAAAGTTTGAACAACTTATATTGAATAAAAAGCTGTTTTCAATAGAATGATTTTCGGTCACATTGTCGATATTTCTTCAAGTATTTACTTTTGTAAACAAATTTCAAAAACAAATTTCTTATCATTATTCTTTAAGTAAAATATTTTTAGTAAGGTTATAAAATCACATTTGTAACACTTGATTGTTGTAACAACCCGCATTTTTCGATAATTAAGAATATTAAATTTAATAAGATTTTAGAATTCAATATTGTGAAATAAAAATTTATGATTTACAAATGGGAAAAACTATTAGAATGTGATTTAATAAGGTTGATTTAAGGTAATTGATAACTATTATAATGCAATTTTAACCAACTGAAATTATTGTAAGGTTAATTTGGTTATAATTGCAAATAAGGAAATAAATTAAATGTTGTATTAATAATGAAATTGCAGGTTATTTTATTTAATTGGTTTTAGTATATAATGTGAAATCAATTATTTGTACGTAAATTTATAATCTTGTTGGAAACATAAACTTACAAAAGTGATAAAATTACGTAAAAGTAACAATTGCTTATTTATCGTCTTATTATTTAATCCGTTGAAATTGATTTGGAAATCAACGAAAATTAATGTAATTAATTATTGCAGTTAATATGGTAAAAGATGATAACTGTAAATATGAATGTAATAAAAGGTAAACTAACGTTAATTATATTCATAAGGTAATAATTGATTAAATAATAAGAGTGAAATCAAAATAAATGAATTGATTGGGATTTTAAAATTATAATTAATGAATTTATCATCGTGATAATTGAACGTTGTAATTAGTGTAATATTTAAATCTTAGGTTTAATAAGGAAAATTTATTTTAAAAGGATTATTAAATTTCTCTGTAATCAAGAATGATAAAATGGTTAACTTGTAAATTTGAATTTAAAAGTGATTAAACCAATTTAATAATAATTTATTTAATTAACGTGGAAATTAGCCATTTTAGCCACTGTCTTGGATTTCGAAGAAACCTGTTTCATCGGATCCGTACCAGTGAATTATTATAGGATTTCAAGTTTCGTAGCAATCGGACTTGTCATTTGATCGTGCGGGCTCGAAATGCGTAGAAATCAATTAAAATGATTTAAATGAATATAATCTGATTTTAAAAGCTAACTTCTGTATACAATGGAATTAAGGTTTGAAACTAGTTCCATTGATTTTATAAATATCGAAGACCTATATTTTGATATATTGGATAACCCATTTTCGTTTCGAGAATGAAATGGGCTTTTCAGGTCGTTATTATCATTTCGATCCAACCCTACCTATATATAGGCTGTTATAAACCCTAGTTGTTTCTCATTTCATTATTTCTGTACGTACATCTTCTTCCACCTTCTCAAACGATGGAACATCAAACCTAATTCCTAAATTCAAAAACCTAATTTCAATTTCAAAAAAAAAATAGGTTGCTCAAGGTTTACTTCGAGTCAGGAAGAGGTTCGCTTCGGGTTCCAAAGGCGAAAACCCTACAGCGACTTTGGGTCAGAGAGAGTTCCAGGCCAAACAAGGTGGATCTGGAGCAGTCTCGAGTCACGCTTCGGGTTCTAGAGGCAAAAACCCTGCAGTGACTTCGGGTCAGGAACCAAATGACTCGAGTCTCAGGTCGTTTTGGCAAAAACTCAAAGCAGGCACCAGGGATTTGAGGTGGTGGACCGAAGTAAGACTCGAAGTCGACAGTAATACTCTTTGCTAATGTGGGTCTCGAAGTGGGGCATCACAGCTTGGTATCAGAGCTGGATAGGAGCGACCATCTATAGCCTTGTCTTAATTATCTATTGAATACGCCGACAATTGCCACTTCTTTCTCAAATGTATCGACATTTCCAATAAATACTTAATACAAAGCCATAGGTGGCTGAAGGATCTATCAGAATAAAATATAACAACTCAAATGTAATACACATCACAGAACAATAGATCATCACATAAATTTACACATATACATATACATTACAGAGTTTACAAAATGATATTTGGTTATCTCTTTTGGAGATATTTGTGGTATTTTATTATTTTGTATGTTCATTATCATTAGTTTATCTAACTATTTGTTTAGCTAGACTGACCCGTGTATTTTATACTCGGGTCAGACCGAGATGTTTCAGGTTAGGTACATTGGACTTAGCCTATTTTGCTTCCGCATGGAATATTCCACTAGCTCCTTTTTGTTATAGCTTTTTGTGTAGTCCTTTTTCGCTGTAACTCTGATATGTATTCTTTTGACTCGCCTGTATATTGTGGTTTGCTTTACCACTTGACATGTATCATTTTGTAAACTCTGTAATATATATGTATATGTGTAAATGTATGTGATGATCTACTGTTCTGTGATGTGTATTACATTTGAGTTGTTATATATCATCAGGACCTGAATTTTCCAATCTTCTAACGTTAATAACTTTTGCATACGAGCTCGGATTCACGCGTGGTTTCCTTCGATCGTATCGAAATTCTGGACGATATAAAACTGGTTTGGCTGCATTTGGAGACTGTTGGATTTTTTGGGTTTTATTTGGATTTTGAATCGACGACAAATCAAAACTGAGTGTTTTAACCCACTCACAACTACTAAATCATCTTATGTTGGTCAAATTAAATTTATGATGTGATTAGAAATTTATTGATTGTTGTTTGGTGTATTTAAATTGTCATTCCAGTTAAATTTGAATTTATATTGAATTTAATTTCCATTTCATTTAACAATTAACTTAAATTTTTAATTAAATGCCTGATAATGATAACTAGTATATTTGTTGTGATTTATTGGTTGATTTGAATGATGATTGTGATGGATGATTAATTGTTGATATTTGGATGATTGAATATTATATTTATTTTATATGTTGTTATCACACTGCAAGTTCCCTTAGTTATTGTTAGAAAAATCACTATGGGTTGAAATGATACATACCCGAATGGACTTATAGATTAGGGAAAAATCGTTATGAGTTGAAATGATAAACTCAAGCAATTTTATGGATTTTGAATTTTAACTCGGGAATGCGAGTTGAAATGATATATATCCATAAATTTAAATTTATTGCGGATCGAAATGATATATATCCGTATCACTTGACCATAGGGTAGAAAATTATATACGGACACCGGATTGGCTAAATTAAATGATTTTAATCCTTAATTTTGAATCCAGTTAAATAATATTATAAAGTAAAATTAGATTTATATGAACTGAATTATTTTCAAAATCAAATTTTTAAAATGTTGTAATTGGAATTGGTTTAAATGAATTGTTTAAAGAATCTAAATTGAAATCTTAAAAGTTGAGTTTTGAAATATAAATGAAATTTATGAAAATTGAATTATTGTAAAGTTTGAATATTTAAACTGTGAAACCTATTGAATTTGAAGTGGTTTAAATTGTAGTTCAAACATGGATTTGAAATCGATACAAATTGAAATGGTTTTAATGAGAATTTGAATTGAAAGATTAAAATTGAGTTATGTTGATTTGAAATCTGGATATGTTCCAGATTTGTTGAAATGAAAGAAATGGTTTGATTTGATACTATTTTCAAAATAAATTATTTAATATAAACTATTTAAAAATCTATTATTTTAAAATTTGGATTATTTAGAATTTCAAAACTATTTACTATATAAAACATTTCCAATAATCAAACCATTTTATATTAAACTATTTTAACTGTTTTAAAATCCTTAAACTAATTTAACTATTAAAACTATTTTAAACTATATTAAAACTAATTTAACTATTAACACTATTTTAAACTATTTTAAAACTATTTTTAAAAATATTTTAAACTATTTAAACTAAATTAAAACTATTTTAAAATATTTTAACTATTTTAAACTATTTTAAAACTATTTAAACTATTTATGACAATCTAAACTATTTTCTAAAATTCAAACGGTACAAGGTTGAATTATTTTTATTTAAATCCTTGATTTAAAAGCTAATATAGTTAAGTGATGTTATAACTTACGCTGGAATTTGAAATGATATTTTCTAGTGAAATGACATATTCTGAGTAAATATGATGATTTTGAAATGAGGGTTTAACCTATTTTGAGGATATGAGTTCGAAAGTGAATATGATTTCGAAAGTGATGGTTTTGAAGTAAATATGATATTTTGATATCAATTATGAATCGGTTTTGGAAATGTAAAAGAACCAACCAGTGTGAAATAAGCATTTGGTTGTTAAAGAGACCGGGATCAGATATTGTCATACTCTCTGCCAATACTGAAAACCACTTTAACAACTGTGCACGTGATGGAGATTCCAGAATGAAGTAGGATGATTTGGCGAACAACTCAGTATGAGGTATGAACGTAGCCCTAATCTCCTCGGGTCAGCTTGATATGACTAAAACAAGAGCTATACCTGGGCCAAGCGGGGTCGCACCCCCAATCGGACATGCTTCTTCGATACCATATCTATTGTTTTGTGATTGATTTGGCGGCCACCCTCGATTTGATTATAGGAGTGTGTTCCAAGGTGGGCGATAGTAGCTGTTATGCATTACCACCAACCCGGTTCTACAAACGGTAGAATCCTACCCTGATGTTGCCTCGCATGCCTTGTCATATGCCTTATTAAGCCCATTATGAGTATGGTTTGTGTCGTACACTATGGAGTGCCCTCTGATAGCCCTCTAGTTTATGGAGGAATTACGCTACTGTATAGACTACGGAATTTATAAAAATGTGTTAAAGGGGATATAGGTAACGCCTTAACGCTATTTTAATACTTTACTGTAGACATATTATAATAGTGTATTGTACTATGTATGTAAATAGTTTAACGGATCCTTAGGAGATGGAATCCCAAACATCTCTTTAAGTTATTGCACGCACGTTAGACACTGGATATGTAACGACCCAGAATTTCTGACATTTGAAATTCGAATATTTAATTATTTTAAATATTAATAAGTAGAATTAATAAGTCGAATAATTTATTTTTCGAATAACTGGATTTAATTGGATAATTAAATCGATAATTTAATAGTTGAAATCCCAGAAATAATTGAAATCTGGATTTAATGTGATTAAATATGATTTATGAAGTTATATTAAATCATGTTGAAGTTATAGTTATGCTATAGAACTTTTAAAATTAAATTTAAAGTAAATTTGTGAAAATTGAATATTTTAATATTTAATCGACTAGTGAAATTAGCCATTTTTGGGACAGTCTCAGAATTGGACGAAACTAGTTCCATTGTATCCGTAATAGTTTGTTATTATCGGATTTTAATTTTCGTAGCAATCGGAGTTGTCGTGTGACTGTGGCAGCTCGAAATGCATCGAAATTGTTTTAATATTTATTTGGCGAGTTAAAATAGTCATTTTTCAAAAAGTCTCGGATTTCGACGAAACCTGTTTCATCGGATCCATAATGTGATATTATTGTAAGATTTCAATTTTTGTGTCAATCGGATTTATCGTTTGTCCGGGGCAAGCGAAAACGCATCGAAATCGGTTTAAATTAAAATTGATCGTTTATTTCCGTAACTCACACAGATGATCGAATTAGCTCTCGAAACACATTCCATTGTGTTCGGAACGTGGGGTAAACCTTACGAACGTCAGGCGGCACGTGTGATTTGGAGATCTTTTGGAAAAGTCGTTATAAAATAAATTTAATATCATTTATATACGTATATATATATACACGTTAACGATTGCAAAACCCTAATTCATTTCTTCAGCCACCACTAAAACAACCAATGGCCAAAAACGTCCCTTCTTTCTTCCTCGATCTCCCTCAATACATGCAATATTTCACGAAGTTGTCAACTACAAAAGTAAAGAGGGTGTTGAGATCTGTAATATCAACGGTCAAGATTTGATTTCGAGCTGCGAATCAATGGGAAAGTCGCCGCGTTCGTCTCACGTTCCACCTCGTTTTGCGTGCACCAAGGGGGACCGAGTTGGGCCGCGACTGGGGCATGGGTAGAGCAGAGCTAGAGCTTTCAAATGGTGGTGCCTGATCGTCATCAGGTGGTCAGAGAAGGTCGCGATAATTGACGAAGTGATGGCGGCACTTGGGTTCGATTTTCACGCGATTGAATTGGGAAGAAGAGGGATGCGTGCAACGGCCTGGATTTGGCCTCCTGGAAGCAACGGTGATGATGTAGATTAGGGTTTGAAATTTAAAATTAATTTGTAAATTATTATATAAATAATTCGTACAATCTTTAAATGTTGATAACTTTGTCGTACGAGGTCGAAAACGCACGAAACGACTTGCGTTGGAATCATATGGTCGAGCACTACGCTATGAAACTAATTTGGAAGCGATCGGAGTCAGTGAAAATTTTGGGTGAAATTAAACGTCTGTTTAATTTATTCAAAATAAAAGCTGGAACGGAATTGAAATCAAGGTGAGAACTCCTCACTCAATCGAATGTTTTGTTTCGATTTAAATTTTAAATAGTTAGATTTAAAATTGCTTGATTGTGTGGATTGAATGATGATTGCTATTTATTGTGATAAATAGACATTATACGCCATTAGTAAGCGGAGGTTATTTATTAAAAACATATACCGCGATAATTTCACATTGAAGTGGAATTGGTATTATATATGTATATAGTAATATATATATATTGCAATATGTATATATTGGAGTTGATTTCCCGCATTGTATAGCGGATGAGACCCTATTGCGCCGCATAATAGCGGATAATATTTATAAATCCCATATACCGCGATAATTTCACTGTGAAGTGAAATTGGTATTGTGCTAACATCTGTGGATGCAAGGAAACAGGTTGGAGGGATCCAACTGGATTCCTCAACTGTATTGATTTATTTACAGATATTGCTGTATACTTTGTTATCATATTGTTATATGATGTTTGGATGCTGTGATTGACTATTTGGTGCTGTTGCATCATCGGATCCATTTTTGAAGTTTAAAAATAACGAGTTTGATTTTAAATTGGGATTTTTGAATTATTATGAACGATTTATATAAAAGATTTATAAAATTGATATTTTATAAATTAAGAATACTGGAATTATAAAATGAGTTTTTATAAGTGTTAAAATCGAAATGATGGAATTCTAAAAGGAGTTCTGTTAATGTTGAAAATAAGGTTATAAATAAAATCTTATAAGTAATAAGATTTTTAACTTGTGAAGTTTTAAAAGAACGATTTTTGCAAATAAATGAATTATAAGTATTTAACTTATAATATGGATTTTTGGTATATAATTGAGTTATAAATTGATTTGGTTAATAAAGTGCTTTTATAAGTCAAATTTGTTATAAAATACAAATGGAATTTATAAATAGATTTGTAAATCCGAGAAACGACTTATTTTGATAAGTTAAGTTTATATAGCTTATTAAAGGAAGTATATTCACGATTTTGGACAGTGGATAATCCTTTAAATAAAATGTGTAGAAATGTTGAGTTTGGATAACGAATTATATTCACGATTTTGGACAGTGAATATATTATTAAATAAAATGGATATGTTTTGGAGAAGTGATATTACGAAATGAATTAATTATTTTAAAAGATGTTTTAAAACGTGTTAAGTATCGAAAACATAGATTTCAACATTTATTGTTGAAATAGACGTTTCGAGGAATAAGGAAATGGTGGACTATAACATTGTTGTTATAGTAAATGGTTTCCGAAAGGAAATGTTTTATATAGTATTGGGATTTATATATCTATCTAAATTTCGAATCCCTATACTAGTGATTTTGAGTTGTCGTAACAATGTTTTACGTAACATTCGTTTTGACTCAAATAAATGTGTTTAAGAGAACGTTTTCCTTAAAGAATGAAATATATACTTAACTTGATTTAAGTATATTGAATATTTTCAAATGTTGAAAATAAATGGATTTGTGAATTACCTATTATTAAATAGGTATGGAAATGTTTTTCCAATATGAAGTGAAATGTTTTGAGATTTTATCTTCAAAGATAAATTGAAATGTGGAAATTGATTTGAAATTGTTTTCAAATAGTTGAAGTGTGGAAATTATATATCTTGTAAAGATATTTTTGGAAGATAAATTATTTGGAAAATTATTTGGAATCTGATGATGTTGCGCATCTTTATTGATAGTTAAATAACCGACTATCAATAATTACCTTGAATGGATATTTGTTGTGATCTGCTTGAATTTGAATGCCACACTTATTTTTGAATAAGCGCTCACTATTGGGGTTAGCCGAGAAAGGACCTTTGTGTCATATAACCCATTCTGAATTTGTGATACGACGATATGGATCGTATTGAAGACCGGTGGTGAAGATCGGGTATTTGTGAAAACGATAGGATGACCTATCGATTGTCTCTGCACCGTTAGCTACGATATAGAGATTTCCTTTGTGATAGGAAGTTTTATCGGGATTGTGAATATCCGGATTGCAAGGGCTTCTTTGGAAGTGCCTTCGGTTCTGTTCGAAGCCGGAACAGACTTGTATGGTTACGTGTCTGACATTACGCTTTGAGATATAAAGCAGATTTCTTTCAAATACATTTCTGTTGGTGGCGGAGAATTTATTCTCTTAGCTTAACACCCTTCTCTGAGACGTACGAGCTCAGAGGTTATGTAGTTGAAATTTATCAGCGATATATTCCCAATTTGGTAATGTGACATGCTGAGTGTTGCTGTGAAATGATCATTGTTTGATCATTTGTGATATGATCATTTGTTTGATCATTTATCTTTGTGATCATTACTTTGATCATTTGTTTGACCCAAAGCATAGCTTTTGTATAAAGCGTAGCTTTGTGGACGAGACTTCGTTAGGGCCTCACAATCCGGAAATGGTCGAAACAGGAATGTTGCGGCAAGGTTATGAGGGTCGCGCCCTTTAGGGTATGTCATTTCCTTCTGGAAAGGGGTGGTATCATGGTATGGAGCCCAGATACTTACTCATATGGACACACTTTATTTATTATGTGTGATGATATTACCGAGCGCTCGGATAAAGGTCCCAAAGGACCGGGGGATGACATATTCGTGAGTTACCTAGTTACAGGGGTAACCCGACTTTGTTGGTAGAGAGCAGTTTGTCTCTCGGAGCGTCCAGCCAGAGGCGTTTCCTACGTGGCATAGGAAGTTCCTTAGCCTGACCATTTATTGGCAAATCCATTTTCCAATACGAACTTTGTACGGTTTTAATTGTAGAACCTGCTATTTAACATAGCAGCTATAGTAGGCATAGTATAATGGTACCTATGCTGGCTAAGATTAATATTGTATTTTCGAAATGTTTTCCACTATGCACTAATAATAATAATCCAATGATTTGCGTAGTAAGCATGTTTGACTATCATAAGAAGAAATCTCCTCCAATTCTGCGTTTGCATTGTGTGTGTGGCGGGAGGTCTTATGGTAGTTTCACTTTCCAAAAGCATTGCGGGTTTCAATGTTAAAATTCTTTTGTTATTTGTTTCTAAAGATAAACTGTTTTAGTTCTCACACCAGTCACCATGACTGACCTGGAGTTTATTGTTTCCTTCCTAAACTCTGGGTGCCCACCAATTTCCACACGAGCAGTCTAGAGTTAGGTTATCAGGTCATTCTAGATTCAGGAGATGCTGTGGAGCTCAGGGGCGAGCTGGATGGCGAGACGTACCACTTGTATATTATATTATTTATTCCGCTGTGTATTCTGTATGAGGACAAGTTCATATAACTGTCCAGTTGTGTTGTATATTGTTGTTGTAAACTCTGATGATGATGTAATGTATAAAATGATATAGTCCATTGATTTAAAGATTATTCATTTATCTATTATATATTGTTTCGCTGTGAATGTGAGATTCTGATATTGTTTCTGTTTTTATGTTTTTCTGTTGTTTCTTCTTTCTTTTCCTTCTGTCTTCTTCTACCTCTTTTTTTTTCTCCATAACAATTCGGTTTTCCGGCATTCGATTACTCGGTAGTTGATACAGTGGTCATATTAATGTCGATTTTCGAGCGTTGAAAAATCGCGTTCGTTACAGGATTGGAGATGTAAAATCCCATAAACATCTCTGAAGCCGTTACACTCATATTTATTTACTGTTGATTTAACTTACATAAGATCTTTTAGTTCTGACTCGAGTGTTTTGTCTTTTCATTACGCTCGGGTTAGCCTGAGCATTTCAGCGTTGAAGACTATCTTTCTGAAGGACGAAGACGAAGATTTAGTATATTATTACTATTTATTATATTTATTCCACTGCATCATATTGTTCCACTGCATTATTTATTTATTTCTGCTGTATGTATAACTCTGATATGTATTGTAAAAGTGTAATCAAATGTTATTTGTAAAATAATTTCATGAACTATTTATTTGATTATTATATTTTTTCATTCCGCTATGAGATTCTGTGTTTTTTTTTCCTTTCTTTTCTCTTATTTTCTTATTTACCCCACTAACAATCCTCCCTTTTGAATGGTTGGAGTTGACATGTGTGGTTTATTGTCGATTTAAACCGTCTAAAAAGGCGGGTCATTACAATTGTATTTCAAAAAGTTGCGATATTCAAAGATGAAGTGTTCGAAATTATGGGTCGCTACATTCTCCCCACTAAGAACATTTGATTATCAAAATTCAAACAAGAATGACAATCAAAGATGATAGAAGAAACAAGATACGTATATATAATACGGCTGTTTGCACAAAAAATGGACAAACACCTCGAAGTTGTATGATTTAGTAGATCTTATGTTATTCTTAGTGATTTGAGCGATTTATGCAAATATATGAAAAACAGGGGCTAAACTGTAAAAAGACACGCAGATTTATAGTGGTTCAGCCAGAATGTGCCTACGTCCACTTTATATGTTATTTCTCTTCTCTTATTCTGATTACAAGTACAAAGCTTTGATACAAGTAAAAGAAAGTTGTTTGAAAGTTCCTTCCGTGCTTGAGCTCTCAAAACCTTTTTTCATTGTTGTACCCATGCCCCTCTATTTATAGAGTGAGGCTAGGGGTAGGGGTCATGGATGTATATAACAGCTGGTGGGCCTGGGCTGATGCGACCTGGCCTGGTATTGTTGGCCCGAAAGGAGTATGGTTCGGTAGATGGTGGGAAGAGCTTGGTCCGGTAGATGGTGGGAAGAGCTTGGTCCGGTGGTGCTGGGAGGAGCTTGGTCCGGTGGTGCTGGGAGGAGCTTGGTCCGGTGGTGGCTTTGGTCCGGTGGTAGGGACGAAGGTTGGTTCGGCAGTCGCATGAGACCGCCGAAAGGGCTCTGGAGAACGAGAATGCCGAATGGGCTCTGGAGGACGAGAATGCCGGATGAGTGACTGCCGAATGGGCTCTGGGGAACGAGAATGCCGGATGAGTTTAGGCGAGCCTAGATGGATGAATCAAACTTCTTGGTCTCGAGGTCTTCTGGGTGAGAACACGCCCAACATTTGCCCCCCAAAGTGGGGCATATGCCGGAATGTGCCGCGCTTTGTTTTTTTTTTAAACTAATGACGTCAGCTTGGATGCCTTCGCCGAATCAGCTGGTCCGGTCGTCTATAGTTGTCTATAAGTAAGGGCCCAGGGCCTTTATTACCTTCTACCGAACGAAACAGCCAAGCCAAGTTAGTCTCCTAGCCGAATCAAATTCTAATCCTCTGCCGAACCATTTCAGCTTGCCGAACCAGGTACTCAATTTCCCTTAGCCGAATGGTTTTTGGTCTGTGTCCACCGAATGAAGTGCGCGTGTCATACGTACCGAATGGATATTAGTTGAGAGTGCCGAACGAATTCCTCGAGATGAGACTGCCGAATGGGCTTTCCAGAAGAGAATGCCGAATGAAATTTTCAGATGAGAATGCCGAATGAAATTTTATATTCAGTTTACCGAATGATAACGGGAATTTGAGCATTTATGAGTGAAACTCTAGACTGCACACACTCGCTTCTTTACTTCCTTTAGTCTAACGACATTCTTCTTTGTGTTTGCAGATAATGTCTCGTAAAGCGGAAACTCGATCAGACAAGAAGAGATCCTGGGGCGAAGGAGGTTCCTTTGCCGTGCCCCCAGCTCAGCCGAATCAAGAACGTCACGGACCAACCCCGAGATCGCTAGTGGACGGGTACGGCCCTCAGGAACTTCTGAACTCCCCGCACGATTGCTTTCCTAGCTCCCTCAAGGAGGAGCAGCTTGATGTCATTTCCCGATCCTTTGGAATCGATAGGGCGCACTTGCTATTGCCTGGGAGAGACGTTATGCCGTATGACCCTCCTGAAGGGTACTTCGCCTACAGCAGATACCACTGCATGTGTGGTGCCATTCCTCCTCTTAACGCTTGGATAGCCAGCTTCCTCACGTATCTAAAGGTGGCCCCATTCCAGCTTTAACCTAACTCCTATGCTATACTGGTGAGCCTCTTCGTCATTTTCCAGAGGAAGTATGGTCGTGCTCCTTCCAACCGAGAGATCCGGTATCTATATAATCTGAGGGGCTATAAGAAGGGGTCCCCATACATTAGCTTGGAGTCAGCTGTGACTTTCAAGCCGGTCCTGGATCTGTATTCCAAATTCAGCATGTTCAAGAAGGAATGGTTCTTTGTCAGGGATGACTCCGTTTCAATTCGGCGCTTTACTTCTGGATGTAAGTTGATGCTTTTACTTATAATTTCCATTACGATTGCGATGCTTCTTCTCATACTTTCTCATTTTTGCTAGCGACAGGTGGCTTTGTGGTTGTGGAGACTGACCGCCTGGTTCAGACGGCGGTTGAGATAGAAGCCATTCTCGGGAAATATAGATCATCTGCCTTCCTGATCAGAAATGCGATCCTTCTGGAGTATAACTTAATCCTTCCACAGCAGTCAGTAGTCAAGCTGAGGGAAACGGCGGAGGAGAGGGCGGCTGCTCAGACTAAGGAAGGTGTTACGATAGAGAGTAGCAAGAGGAAACCTTTCACAAAACCTCCAGCCGTCGGAGGTAAGAAACTCAAGAAGTCGGACGGTCCCTCCCCCAGCAATTGTCCACTTACCCAGGAGGAGGAAGACATAGAGGAGGAAAGAGGTGAGGGTGGAGATGGTCGGGAAGGTGATAAAGGTGGCGATGGCATCGGGGCCTTGCTTCCTGGGCAAGCGGGTGAGATCCAGGAGTGGACGGATGATGCGTTCCACCAGGCTTTCGAGGGGCTGGACGAAGATCCGGCTTTGGTAGAGAAAACTGGGAAAGCTGACAAGGCTGGAACTGGCGCAAGCGAGCCTCCTCAGACTATTCCAGCCAAGGTGGCTCCGACGACTCAAGGTGAACTTTTGATTCCTGCGGGCTCCATTTATGATAGGGACTTAGGAATATTTTATGACCCGCTCCCGTCCTGGATTGAAATCCAGGACTTATTGCAGTATCCTACTCCTCCCAGGGTTTGTACAACCACAGATGTGTTTCCTTTCTTATTATCTTTTAATTTGCCGTGTTTCCTCGAATTATAGATCAATATATGCTTGTGACACTTTTTTCTTCATATCAGGAGCAGGTAAAATGGCCAAGGCCTCAGATCTTCGGCACAGGCTTGAACAGTACAAGCTTTCCAAAACTTCTGTCAAGCCGAAGCCTTTGACCCACCGCTCCGGGGATGTAGTCGGCTACCGTCCTCTTCTCGGGATTATCGAAGAGGGTATTCAGTAGAGAAAGAGGAGTCATCCTTTATCTGAACCTTCGCCCGGTCCTCAGCTCCCGGCTCAGCCTCTTCATGATATCACGTAGGAGGACAGCGAGTTTGCACGTTCTCCGCACCCGTCCGGAAACCCTTCCGTTACTCATATCGACCGTCCTGACTTGGCTCGTAATCCATTTGCGGGTCATCCTGATTTGGATCCAAGTTCCCACGACATTACCTTTGACGAGGTTACTGGTGAGCACCTTCTTCCCCGCAATCCCATGGTACGGGTGCTTGATGAGGCTAAGTCCTTAGATCTTGATCTACTTACTACTCTGATAGTTACCATGGGAGACGAGGCCAAGGCTAGTATTGATCGGGTGGCGGAGGAGACTAGGAAGCTGATGGGGCATCATGCCCGGCTGGTTAAGGCTGGAGAGGAGATTGGGAGTGCCAACATCCGACTAAGATTGATGGTTTCGGACCAGGCCAAACAGCTCGCTGACCAGGCCATTCAGATTTCTCAGCATGAGGATGCCTCCGGGCGGTTGAGGAAGGCTATGGAGGAGGCTAGTAAGGTGGAACTGCGGAAGATGGAGGCCGCCTGCAAGGAACAGATAAATATGGCCATCTCGACAGTGGATGAGGTTCGGAGGGCGGATCTTGAGCGGGTAGAGGAGCTGTCGGGGAAGCTTGAAGCCGCAAAGCTCGCTCAGGTTAGGCTGAAGGAGGAGATGGAGGTGATGCGGAAATCCCTTCAGGCTGACTGCTCGAGATACTGTTTGGAGAGAGAAGCTGCTGTTGGAAGGTTGTCGGCTTCCGAGACCCGGATGAGGGAGTTTGAGAAGAATGAGGGGATGATGGACGAAATGATCCAGGACATGTACTTCCGAACCTGGAAGCAGGGCAACCTATCCTGGATGGATGATTATCCCAGGGTCATGGCCAAGATCTATCTTCGGGCTCTGGAGGAGGCTAAGGCTGATGCGGATAGAGATGGTGGTGTGGCTTTCAGCATGGATGTGGTCACTGCCCAGTTTGCCAAGGAGGAGAAGATGGCGGTGAAGGAGGGTATGCGGTTGCTTGCTGCTGAGGAGGCAGGTGTGCAAGTTGAGGATGACGATCAGGATAGTCAAGAAGCAGGTGCTGGTAAGTATTCCTTTTTAGTCTCTCCATTAACTTTGGTTGCTTATCACTAATGAATCCTTTCTCTGACTGGACAGGTGGTCAACAGGACAAGGATAAAACTCCAATGCAGCCGGCCCCTTGATCAGACCTGGAAAATTCTTTTTGTAGACTTGACATGGCCGTATACGTTAGTCTTAAAACAGTAGAGTAACTTTTAAGTTGTAATTATTTTGCTACTTGTAATAAATAGTTCTATTATTGATGTGTAATTCTTTAACTTAAGCTGATTTTGTCGTCTTCCGAATGTTTGTTGCTATTTTGACATGTCGTATGAGAAATATAGCTATGCATATTCTTGCAATTGAATTGTGTTTGATGTCAGGTTCTGGTTTTAAAACATAATTTCATGACTTGCAATATTAGCGTGTGGTGTGAACAAATTATAGTCATGTATTTGTACACAAAAGAAGAAAATACCGCCCTTCATGTTTTAATCGTAGATAGCAGTTTTGAATATCTTGTATGACCGAGCATGGAATGCAGTCGAGTGCCCTGCCATCCAATCGTGAGTCCCTACATCCATTGGCTAGTATCTCCTACTCTGCATCTTGTACTTTAGGGACCGTTATAGAGGACAGGAGAAAAGCTTTTTAAGTAAAGTTGAAATATGTGAAAAAGTAAAACTTCCAATCACGGAAGGCCTTCGATGTGCTTAAGTTCGTGGCAAACGGGTTTTGTAGTCACTTTCCCTAGCTGTGGGTCTTGGAGACATTTGTCACCCATCTTACACCTCCGCGGGGAGTTAATTCTTTTTTACCACAGCCGCACTTAAGACACATCGGAGCCGAGATCGCGCACAGTAACTACCCGGGCCATTATGGCCCGTAATCATGGGTATTATTCGATTTACTATGGCCGGCTAGCGTGGGTGCAGATCGTCAACTGTGAACTGCCCCTGGCTGGCCACACCTTATGTTGGGGCTTATAGTCGGTTCACAGTTGCCGGCGAGCCTAACGCCGTAATGAGCTGCCTCGGCTATAGTCGGCCTTCTCGGTGGCTTATAATCGGCTCATTACAGTTGGCTTTAAGGGCCGTCGCGAGCAGTGAGTTAACCCACAGCAGAGGGATGCTGGAGCAAAAGTGTCTCATTGGCGAGGGCATAGATTCGCATAGTACCTGTTAGGTTTTGCCCAGGCGAAGTTGCGCCGTGGAGTGCTTTGAGTAGAAATGCTATACGCATAGGATTTTGTTCAACAGAAAAGGATAAAGTTAACAAGTAGCCAAGATATAAAGGAACAAGTTAAAAAAGAGACAAGGTTTTTTTTAAAGTGGTTCGGCATGAAAAGGCCTACGTCCACTGATTCTGTTTGTTAATTCACTTCATATGGGCAATACAAGTTAAGAAAGGTATCGACGGAGGTGTTGGATGTTCCATGCCCTCTGGAACACCTCTCCGTCCACTGTTGACAAAATATAGGCTCCGTTGTGGAGATCTTTATGAATTACATATGGTCCATCCCAGATTGGGTCTAGTGCTCCGGGGCGAGGGAAGATTCGCTTGAGGACAAGATCCCCTTCTTGTAAGGTACGATGCTTGACTTTGGAGTTGTATTGTGCTGCCACTTTCTGCTTGTGGGCCGCTGCTTTAAGGACTGCATCATTCCTTCTCTCCTCAACTAGATCCAAAGACATGTGGAGGAGTTCTTCATTCTCTTCTGGGTTATAGTGGATCCTACGGTGGGAAGGCACAATGGTTTCAACTGGGAGCATAGCCTCCGATCCGTATGCCAAAGAGAAAGGAGTGTGCCCTGTTGATGTTCTGAAAGATGTGCGGTAGGCCCATAGTGCCGTAGGGAGTTCATCCACCCAAGCGCCCTTTGACTTTTCGAGCTTCTTTTTGATCAGGGTTTTCAGAATTTTGTTGACTGGTTCGACTTGTCCGTTTGCCTAGGGATATGCTACGGATGAGAAGCTTTTATGAATTCTGTGTTCTCGGCACCAGTTGGCGAATTCCTCGCTGTCAAACTGAAGTCCATTGTCTGATATGATTTTGAGTGGGACTCCGTACCTGCATAGAACATTTTTGATTAAGAAGTTAATAACTTTTGCTGAAGATACTTTGTTCAGAGGTTCCGCTTCCACCCATTTGGTGAAATAATCAACCGCCACTATAGCATATTTGGCCCCGCCTCGGCCCATCGGTAGCTCGCCGATTAAGTCAATTCCCCATATTGCGAAGGGCCAAGGGCTGGTCATTTGAGTAATCTCAGTTGTTGGTAGCCGTGGAATCTTAGCAAATTTTTGGCATCTGTCACACTTCTTGACGAAATCTAAGGCGTCATTGCTTAAGGTGGGCCAGAAATATCCGTAATGGAGTATCTTTTTTGCTAATGTTTGCCCTCCGGTGTGATCTCCGCAGCTCCCCTGATGGATGTTGGATAAGATTTCCTTGGCTTCTCTCCCAGCGACACACCTTAATAACGGGTTAGAGAATCCGCGCCGATAGAGGATGTCTTCTTGTATTGTGTAGCGGGACGCTTTCCTCAAGATTTTCTTGACTTCGTTACGCCCGTTGGATAGTGTGCCATTTTGTAGGTAGTCTCGGATGGGAGTCATCCAAGTTGCTTCTTCGGCTGCAGCTATCAGATTCACTTGCTCAAAACTTGGGACCGTTTGCTTTGAGATGGTTACTGCCCCGAAGATGGCGATGTCTCTCATACTCGCTTGCTTTGCCAATTCGTCGGCCTCTTGGTTCTCTTCCCGAGGGATGTGTTTGACTAAGTAGTGGTCCAATCGGCTGAGAAGCAACTTGGTCTTCTTTAGATATGCTATGAGTCGTTCCTCTCGAGCTTGGAATTCTCCTAGTATTTGATTAACAATAAGTTGAGAATCGCTTTGAAGACACAAAGAATTGGCTCCGATTTCTATGGCAATTTCTAGTCCGGCTGTCACTGCTTCATATTCTACGTCGTTATTGGTGGCGGCGAACTCCAATCTTATAGCATAGTGTAGTTTGTTTCCCCTGGGAGTGGTTATTACCACACCTGCCCCCGAGCCTTGTTCGTTTGATGCACCATCCACAAAGAGATTCCACTTGATATCTTCTGCTATTTCCAATTTCTCCTTACCTTCGTTGGTAGTGAATTCTGCAATGAAATCAGCCATGGCTTGTCCCTTGATGGCGGTGCGAGGGTGATAGGTGATATCATACTGACTTAGTTCAATGCACCATTTAAGTAGTCGCCCAGAAGTGTCGGGACGATGGAGTACCTGCCTCAGTGGTTGATCAGTCAGAACTTTGATGGAATGGGACTGGAAGTAGTGACGTAGTTTTCGTGATGTGATTAGTAAACAGTATGCTAGCTTCTCAAGTTTAGGATATCTGACTTCTGCTCCAGTAAACCTTTTGCTGACGAAGTAAACTGGCCGCTGCGTGCGGTTGTCTTCCCTTACCAAGGCAGCGCTTAGGGCGTGAGATGACACAGCAAGGTATAGGTATAATTCTTCGCCTTCACTTGGAGTCGAGAGTACCGGTGGTTTCTGGAGGTGTTCGATTAGGTTAAGGAAAGCGGTTAAGCATTCGTCAGTCCATTCGAACTTTCCTTTGTCTTTCTTTAGAGCTTCGAAGAAGGGGACGCACTAGTCCGTTGCCTTGGAGATGAATCGGCTTAGGGCGGCCACTTTTCCATTTAGGCTTTGCATTTCCTTTCGGGTGGAAGGTATCTTGATATCCCTTAGCGCTCGGACTTGTTCAGGGTTTGCTTCTATCCCTTTGGCATGAACGATGAATCCTAAGAACTTTCCTGATGACACTCCGAAGGAGCATTTTAGTGGATTCAACTTCATTCCATATTGTCGAAGTACTTGAAACATCTTGCCCAGGTGGCTTACGTGATCTTTGGCTTTCCTTGACTTTACCAGCATGTCATCCACATATACTTCCATAGTTTGTCCTATTAGCCCCGCAAACATCTTGTTGACGAGGCGCTGGTAGGTGGCTCCTGCATTTTTAAGTCCGAAAGGCATTACCTTATAGCAGTATAAACCTCGATCGGTGATGAAACTAGTGTGGTCTTGGTCGGGAGCATGCATAGGAATTTGGTTATATCCTAAGTATGCATCCATAAAAGATAGGAGTTCGTGCCCGGCTGTGCTGTCTACAAGTTGGTCGATTCTGGGAAGTGGGAAGCAATCCTTTGGGCAGGCGTCGTTTAGGTTGGAAAATCCAATGCAGGTTCGCCACTTCCCATTAGCCTTTTTTACCAGCACCGGGTTGGCGATCCATTCCGGGTAGATAGCTTCTCGTACGAAGTCATTGGCGAGTAGATTCTTTACTTCTTCATCGAGGGCTGCTGATCGCTCTGCCCCCATACTTCTCTTTTTTTGTTTTACAAGCGCCTTGGTAGGATCAATGTTTAATACGTGGCAGGCTATGTCGGGGGAGATTCTAGTCATGTCAGCGTGTGACCAAGCGAATACATCCAAGTTGTGGCAGAGAAAATCGATGAGTTGTTCCTTCAATTCGGCTTTTAGTTGGGACCCAATTTTCAATAGTCTACTCGAGTCGCGCTTGTCTACAGGTATAAACTCCATAGCCTCTGCTGGCTCGGCGGTGGCCTCCTCCTCTTTGTCCCTAGGATCTAATTCATTGAAAGGGTCGCTGGTATATCGAAGAGGAGGGGCTTTCTTTAATTGCTATGCTTCTAGATTTTTTGTGCAGAGGGCAATCTCTACACCCTTCCCTTTATCCTTCCTGTGGTTGTTGCGAAGTTAAGTCACATAGCAGTCTCGAGCAACGTCCTGATCTCCTTCCACTTCCCCTAATCCATTGTCTGTTGGAAACTTCATCTTTAGGCACCATGGGGCTAAGACAATTTGGAAGTCATACAAGGATGGCCTTCCTAAGAAGGCGTTGTAGGCCGACTGGTTTTCTATTAGCATAAACGTCTGTTTCCGTACAGCGGAGCGGGGATGGCTTCCAATCTCAACAAAGAGATCTAGTTGCCCGAGGGGCATTTTCGCATCTCCAGTGAAGTCGTGTAATGGTTTATCGCAGAGAGATACATCCTTCATTGATAGCTTCATTTTGTCGAATGCGTGTTTGAACAGGATGTTTACTGAGCTTCCAGTGTCTACCAGGATTCGGTAAACTTCGGCGGGACCAAGTCGGGCAGAGATGACCATGGGATCCATGTGAGGGTACTGCCTTCCTTCTAGGTCACGCTTACCGAATGTGATGTCATCACTTTCTTTCCGCTTCGGGTGGCGTTCTTCTATAACCGAATTGACATAGTCTTTATTGTCTCTAAGCGACTTTCCGTACCTTTCCATCTCTTTCCAGCTTCTGTCTGCGATGTGTGGCCCTCCTGAGATGGTATGGACCACTATCTTTTCTTGACTAGAGCTGCTAGCGTTGCGGTTTCCTCTGTCGGCCCCCGGCGAGGGTAGCCTTGGGTTTTTGTTGGCAGGAGCTGGAGTACTGTCCTGACTTTTTACATAACGTTCCAGTTTCTTCCTCCTGATGTGTTCCTCAATCAGATCTCGGAGATGATGGCATTCGTTGGTATCATGCCCGTGAGATTCGTGGAAGCGGCAGAACTTTCCAGATTTCTGTGCGTTATCGGATTCCTTCTTGTATGGTGGGCGTTTGTATCTAACTTCGCCTTGGGTGGCAAGGAAGATATTTTCGACGGTCTCGTTCAAAGGGGTGTAAGTGTCTAATCTTGGTCCTAGCCGATATAGGCGCTTTTCTCCCTTCTTGCCCCCAGCATTGTCTCTGGAATCATTTCTTCGAACGTCCCTTGCCACAGCAGGGGCGTTGCCATGGGTTGTCTTATTTTGCTGTCCTGACTGCCCCTCAACGGCAGCATCCTCAAGCCTCATGTATTTCCCGGCTTCATGGAAGAAATCGGGTAAAGTAGCTGGTTTTTCTTTTGTCAACCTTCTAGCAAATTTAGTGTCCGGATGCACACCACTGTAGAGGGCCATTAGGATAAGCTTCTCATCGGCATCTTGGACTGCGGCTGGTGCGGCGTTGAATCTGGTTAGGTATTGCTGCAGCTTTTCTCCAGTTTTCTGTTTGACGCTGGATAAGGAATAAGCTTCCTTAGGTTGCTCCACATGAATGCGGAACTGACTGATAAATTTTTCTTTCAACATTTCCCACGAGCTGATGGATCCATGGGGTAGATGACAGAACCAGGAGGTAGCAAGATCTACTAAGAAGAGCGGAAAGCATTTGCACAGTACTCCCTCTGTTGCTCCACTCATGAGCATATGCTGCGTGTACCTCTGTAAGTGTACAACGGGATCGGAGGTTCCCTTGTAGGGTTCCATTGTTGGCATCTTCCATTCTCGGGGGGTGATAGCAATTTCGATATTGCGGGCGAAAGGGCTGGTTACCCTAGCGCCTATCCCTCGATCTCTTTGCTCCCGTTGGACACACTCTCTGAATAAGCGTGCCATCCTTTCATCAGAACTTGGAGCAGATAGAAATGAGTTTGGTTCTGTTCTATGGGATTGATTCCATCCAGATGACCTGTAGGGATGGTATCGTCTATCATTCCTCATATTTTCCAGTGGCTGCCTTTGATCTTCTGGGAGCATGCTTGGGTCAGCTACAGTTGGCCCTTGCCTTGATCTCCCCCTGTTGGGTTCTGATCTAAGCACTTCCTCGGGTCCAACTTCGGGCTGAACTCTAGCTCGGCCCCGTTCACTGGCGTTTCTATGGTTAGGCAGCATGACAGGCTCAGCTGCGGTTGACCTTCGCCCGGTACCTTCCCTGTTGGGTTCGGTACCAAACGTTTCCTCAGGCCTAACTTCGGGTTGTACTCGGTCTCGGCTCCTACCACGGCTACTTCTGCCGTTAGCTCCTTCGAAGAAGGAAGATCTTTGTTGTCTCTGAGATCCTCCAGACTGGGACTCGCCCCATGATTCAGTGTTGCGGTTGGATTCTTCAGCGTCCCTTAAGCGTGACATGAGATGGTCCACCTAGGCTTCCTGCTGGGACGTGAAGCGGTTAGTTACTTCAACCACAACTCTGTCCAGATCTGCTCTAGTAATTGCTGCAGGCTGTTCTGTGGCAGGAGTAGTTGGGTTAGCCTGTTCTTCATTTGTTACTGTTGCTGGAGGAGGACGATTTACTTGATTCGTGACAGCTGGATCTAGAAGACTGCTGGATGCGATGTTTTTTCCTTTGTTAACATCTTTTCTCTGTTTGGGAGGCATGTTTTCCAAGTGGCGGACGATGCTGTTAGGAAAACTTGTTAAGCGGATGAAGCTGAAGCTTCGAGCTTCTAGTTCTCAGTGAAAGCACCAAAAATGTTTGCACAAAAAATGGACAAACACCTCGAAGTTGTATGATTTAGTAGATCTTATGTTATTCTTAGTGATTTGAGCGATTTATGCAAATATATGAAAAACAGGGGCTAAACTGTAAAAAGACATGCAGATTTATAGTGGTTCAGCCAGAATGTGCCTACGTCCACTTTATATGTTATTTCTCTTCTCTTATTCTGATTACAAGTACAAAGCTTTGATACAAGTAAAAGAAAGTTGTTTGAAAGTTCCTTCCGTGCTTGAGCTCTCAAAACCTTTTTTCATTGTTGTACCCCTGCCCCTCTATTTATAGAGTGAGGCTAGGGGTAGGGGTCATGGATGTATATAACAGCTGGTGGGCCTGGGCTGATGCGACCTGGCCTGGTATTGTTGGCCCGAAAGGAGTATGGTCCGGTAGATGGTGGGAAGAGCTTGGTCCGGTAGATGGTGGGAAGAGCTTGGTCCGGTGGTGCTGGGAGGAGCTTGGTCCGGTGGTGCTGGGAGGAGCTTGGTCCTGTGGTAGGGACGAAGGTTGGTTCGGCAGTCGCATGAGACCGCCGAAAGGGCTCTGGAGAACGAGAATGCCGAATGGGCTCTGGAGGATGAGAATGCCGGATGAGTGACTGCCGAATGGGCTCTGGGGAACGAGAATGCCGGATGAGTTTAGGCGAGCCTGGATGGATGAATCAAACTTCTTGGTCTCGAGGTCTTCTGGGTGAGAACATGCCCAACAACGGCCGAAACTATATATAAACTAAACTAAAAATTAAAATGTATATTGTGACTCCACCTCAAGCAATGAGTACACTACAAATGATATATAATAATATGATAAGAAGAAACCAATAGTCTAAAAGAAACTATGGATAGGAATCCATCAAACTATCCTTCCTCTCCCTAGTACAATTTTGTGCATCCTTGCTCTACAGTACCTTAACCAACTTCAGGACCTTAGTCCTCAATCGCTTAATATCTTGCTAAACAACTCGAACAGGTTGTCTCATAAAAGTCAAATTTAACTCGACCTCCAAGTCCTCCTGCTGCGACGCTTCCACTATCGTAGAAGGAGCATACACAAACTTACACAAATGTGATACATGAAATACCTTGTACACATCTGATAGATTAGTGGGTAATTTGACTCTATACGTAAGTGTACCTATCCTATTTAGAATTTGGAATGGTCCTAAATAACAAGGAGCCAACTTTCCAGCCCTTCCAAACAGAAAAACACTTCTTATTCAAGAAACCTTTACGAACATAAAGTCTTCAACTGAGAACTCCAAGTCTTTGTGTTTTTCATTTGCATAGCACTTCAGTCCATTTTGCGCTTCCTTGATTCGCTTTTATTTCTTTGTTACCTTGTCTGACGCCTCTCGAATCATATTCGGTCCAAGCACTAAAAGATCTCCAGCATCTGCCCAACACAATAAAGATTTGCAAGGCCTAACATACAACGCTTCAAAAGGTGTCGTTCCAATATTAGTCTGGTAACTGTTGTTGTATGAAAACTCAACAAGCAGCAAATGCTCTTTCCACGAACCCTCAAAATCTAAAATGCAAGCCCAAAAAAAGTCTTATAACACTCGGTTTGCCCTCCCTGTTTTCCCATCGATCTGTGGATGGTAAGCAGTACTCAAACTCAGCTCAGTCCCCAATGCCTTATGTAACCTCTTTCAGAATTAGCTTGTGAATATCGGATCTCTATTATTCATGATGTCACAAGGAATACCATGCAACCTAACGATATCCTTAACATATAACTTAGTCAAAGTAGAACTCGTCCTTATAGTCTTAACTTGTAAGAAGTGCGCATTTAGTCAACTGGTCCACAATAACCCACACACCTTTGTTACCCTTCCTCGATCTCGGCAGCCCGTCAATAAAATCCATGGATATCTACTCCCATTTCCACATAGGAATCTGTAGTGGCTGAAGCAGTCAAGTTGTCTTCTAGTGACTACCTTTGACTTATTGGTAGTTATCATACCTACTCACAAAGACAGAAACGTCTCTCTTCATGCCTTCCCCACCAGAATGTCCACTTTATGTCTTGATCATCTTGTAACCCCTAGATGTATCATCAATCGCAAATGATGACTCTCTGTCAGTACCTCCAGCATAATCCCATCAATATCTAGAACACATAACCTTCCATTCATATTCACCATGACGCACCTATTTACCTCGAATCCCAACCACCTCTCATATGCCTTATTGTCACTTACCACTTTGGCTATCCTAGCAATACGAGGATCCCTAAGCCGATTCTCTTTGACATAACTGATCATGATCGGACGAACCACTGTATTTTCCTAACTGCATACCTCCTACTAAGGGCATTTGCAACAGCATTAGCTTTCCCCAGCATATACAATATATCTAGATCATAGGCCACAAGAAACGACAACCACCACTGATGCCTTATGTTTAGGTCCTTCTGCGTGAAAAGATACGTCAAGGATTTATGGTCCATATACAATACGAACATCTCACCTAGAAAGTGATACCTCTACATCTTCAATGCTAAAATAACCTCTAATAATTCCAAGTCATGAGTTGCTCGCTTCATGCGGTTTGAGCTACTGCCAAGCATAAGCGATAACCCTTCCATGCTGCACCAATAGAGCACCCAAACTGGTTCCACAAGCATCTGTGTAAGCAGTCATACCCTTACCTACATTTGGAATATTAAGAACTAGAGCGCTTGTCAACCTTGCTTTTAGCTCTACGAATGCGTTCTTGCATTTAACTGTCCAAACAAATTTGATGTCTTTCTTTGTCAGATTAGTTAAGTGTAAAACGATCTTTGAGAAATCCAAAATAAATCTCCTGTAATAACATGATAATCCCAATAAACTCTTAATCTCGGTTGCACTTTCTGGCCTTTTCCAATCCTGAACAGCCACAACCTTCGCTAGAAATTCCCTCAGCCGAGGCAACATGATTCAAGAATCTAACTTTCAACCTCCAAAAGTGACACTTTGAGAACTTGGCCTTCAACACATGCTCTCTTAGTGTTTTAAATTCAACCCTCAAATGGCGTGTATGTTCCTCTTTGTTTTTGGAGTAGACCAGAATATCATCAATAAATATAAGAACAAACTTATTCAACACATCCCAGAAAACTCGATTCATTAAGTCCACGAAATAAGTTGGAGCATTAGTTAGACCGAATGACATAACTAACCACTCATAAAACTTATCAGACCTAAAAGCTGTCAAGGGTACACTCTCCTCTGCTACCCTAAGCTGATGAATCCCAGTAGCAAGACCAAGCTGAGAAAACACCCGAACACCATAAAGTTGATTGAACAAGTCATCTATCCTAGGCAAAGGATACTTATTCCTTACATTCCACTTATTGAGCTCGCGGTAATCTATACAAAGTCTTAAGGAACCTTCCACCTTCGTAGAAAAAACAACGGGCGCTCCATAATTCGAACGACTTAGTCAAATCAAATCTTTTTGCAACAAATTACTGACCTAATAGATAGTTCCAACCTCTCATTTGGTGCTAGTCTACAAATATGCAACATGACTGGTTTAGCTTCCTTAACCAAATTAATACAAAATTCTATATTTCGGTGAACTGGTAAACGTAACACCTCTTAAAAGACATCTGCGAACTCCTGCACCACAAAACTCCTCTTCCTCTATATCAAGAGAATAAAGGAAGCTACTCATAAGTGAGCAAGTCCTTTCACAAGACACCATCAGAGTTCCCCCTTTCTTCTTCAACAAGACAGTCTGTTTATCATAATTTATGGCTATATGATACTGCGACATCCAATCCATCTCAAACAGAACATCAAAATCCATAAAATAAAGAACTTTCATATCTCAAGGAAAGAGTTGGTCAAATAAAGTAATCAGAACTCCTAAGCAGATCATACTAAGATTGGCCGAGCCCCCTAGAGTGTTCAACACATAAATAGACTCAGAAGCTATAATTGGCTTAAGTTTTAGTTTATCTACATGGCTACTAGAAATGAAACTAAGAGAAGCAACAGCATCAAAAAAAACATGAACTAGAAGAGGTAATGAAGGCATTTGGGTAATTGTAGATCGATGGACAAAGAGCGCCCACTTTATTCCGATGAAGTCATCAAGAACTACAGCTTCTTTTGCAGGGAATTATTTGAGGGGGATCGTTCGACTACATGGAATTCCGGTAAGTATAGTCAGTGATGGAGATCCCATCTTCGCTAGTCATTTTGGGGAGCATTGCAAGCCGCCTTAGGGATAGAGTTAAATTTGAGTATCAACCGTAGACAGACGGATAAACCGAAAGGGTGAACCTGATTTTAGAGGATCTCTTGAGAGCATGCATTTTGGATTTTTGAGGTTCTTAGGAAGATCATCTACATTTGGTGGAGTTCTCTTATAAAACAGTTACCAAGCTAGCATTAGCATGGCATCCTATGAAGCTTTGTATGGATGGCTATGTAAATCACCATTGTGTTGGGTAGAGACTGGAGACCGTTTAGTTCTTGAATCAGAGATAATTCGAGAAGCATCAGAAAAAGCGACTATGATTAAGGAAAGGATGAAAGAATCCCAAAATCGATAGAGAAGTTATGTCGATCAAAGGAGAAGGGACTTAGAGTTTGTGGTCGAGGATTTGGTACCTATGAAAGTTTCCCTGATTAAAGGAGTTGTAAGATTTAGAAAAACTGAAAAGATAGCACCTAGATTCATTGGACCGTTTAGAATTCTTGAGAGAATTGGATCATTGGCCCATAGAGTTGATTATCCTGACAGATTGTTAGAAGTTCATAATGTTTTTCATGTATCTCATCTGAGAAAGAATGTTCATGATCCATCTTTGATTGTTGAGACGTCTGTTTAAAAAGACTTGGAGATAGAACCAAACTTGACGGTAGTTTGACATCCAGTTCATATTGTAGATCGAGATGAAAGGAGATTGAGGAAAAAGGTAGTGAAGCTTGTGATGGTTCAGTGGAGTGATGATCCCCGTGATTATACTTGGGAGACTATGGATCATATTAGAGAAACTTACCCTGATGTAATGTAAGGTTAGTTGTTTGTTGTTTGAATGCATTATATTTGTTCTTTTATGGCATAGTTTCTTTGCATTCTTAGAAGAATTTATTGGTATAATATATGACCATTGGATTGTCTCTTGTGTATTAGTTTCGAGGATGAAATTCTCCTTAGGGGAGAAGAGTGTAACGACCCATAAATAGTCGCTTTGTTTTTGAATATTTAAATCATTTTTAAATATAAAAATAATGGATTTTAATAACCAAATAAACATGTTCTAAACATTAATTAATGATATTAAAATCATTTTCAAATTTTGTTTACCAAATAATTTATACAAATAAAAATAGAAAATGTGACCGACAAACGTTTTTCGAAATTTCAAATTTTTGGCTTTGGAAAGTCATCAAAAACTTTAAGCACATTATTGTATTACTTATATGCACATGCACACACATGCACATATGTCATGTGATAAGATGATCAATGTATTAAAGTTAATAATCAAGCTTAGTTAAATATAAAACTTGATTTGACATAAAATGCACAAAAATATATTAAATTACATTAGGAAATTAATTAATTACCCTAACCATAACCTAAATGAGTACTTAAAGCATGGTGAAGGGGAGGAGAGAGGGGTGTGTGTGTACTAGGTGAGGTGGAGACAATATGGCAAGCATGAACATATGACAACTTTATATTATTTAAATGTTTAATTATTTTAATCACCCCTTCATTTCTTTTACCTATAAATACCCACCACCTCCACACATTTTCCACTTTACATATTCATTTCTATCTTCATTTCTTTTCTCTTCATACACATGAATACTTCCATGGCTTCTAAGAGAAATTCCCAAGTCAAAACTTGTGAATACACCTCTAAAAATCAAGTTAAACTCCATATATTCATCTACAAATACTCCTCTACCTAAAAAAGGACATTTTCACCTCAAAAACTCCAAGGCCAAGCCCCATACTACCAGGCCGAACCTATAAGATAGCCCACTAAGGGCCCAAATGAGTGATCTAAGGCGTAGTGAAGTTCGTTCGTAAGTTCGGTGACTTATTTTGTTGATCTGGTTAAGTTAGAAGTGTTTTTGTGAGTAAAGCTTCCACCTTTGAACCATAAATTTTAAGCTATATCCATACTCATATTTGTAGCTATTAATCCCTTATTGTATAGTTGTAATAATGGTTTGGTTGTCGGATTGGTTTACTGCTTTGAAAATTTGTCGCTTTGGAAAGTAGTAAGGGAATCTTAAATTATATGAAAATCTAGTAGTTAAACTAATTCTGTTGATAATAAGTGCTTGTTACGTGCTGAATTATTATAAACTACCATGTATGTATGTTCATACCCTTGTTTTGTGATGGTTGTTTGTATTGAAAATGTCATATACTTGAATTCTGAACTGCCCGTATAGTGATAGACGCTATATCGGCACTTCTGGAAAATCACCTTTTATCGAAACCGTTTGGTTTCATTATCGTGCTTAAAATTATTTTACAAGTTGAGCAAGTTTTTGATTAATAACATTTTCAAAAATAATTAACTATTTTAATAACGATTATTTAAATTAATTAATTATTTAATTAATAAGGATTAAAGTTAACTAATTAACGTATTAACGATGTGTTTAAAATTAACAAATCACTTGGTTAATGATGTTTTGAAATTAATTAATCACTTTATGTAATGATGTTCAAGGTTAATTAGTCTTTGAATAATGATGGATTAAAGTTAAATAATCAGTTTACTAATGATGTTTCTAAATAAACTAATTTTTTTAGTTAATGACTTTTAAAAGTTAATAAAGCTGTTTAACCTTAATTAATCTTTCCTTAAATAAAGTTTTAAATTAATTAATCACTTTTAAAAAATGATATATAATTATTATTAATTTAATTTAATTAATTATATTATCAATTAATTGAATCAATGATGTTTTAAAGGTGATTTACCCTTTTAGTTAAAGGTTATTTAAGTTAATTAATTAACTTAGCTAACAAAGTTTTAAAAGTTAATTAATCAATATAATAAGGATGTTTTAAGTTGTTGAATCCTTTTTAATGATATTTCAAAGTTATTAAACTCTTTAACAAAGTGTTTTGAAGCAAATACTTGTAATGTGAAGCCAAGTACGAATTCAGAATTTTAAAAGAAAAGTTTGAATTGTTTATGGAAATGAATTAATTTCCATAATGCGATTCACTTGTATGGAAATAATTTATTTTTATTATTAGCACTAAACATCGAAAAAGTAGACTCGTTGTTATTTCGAAAATTAAAAATAATCGTGGGACTTGACTTTGAGGTAACACTACCTTGACTTGTCTGGTATTATTGTTAACCAAGAAATAGTACAAGTTTAAATTCGATGAGTGGTGGTGAGTATACAAGAATTAATTTTCATATACGATCATTTTATATCCTCGATAGTTGGTTTCTCAGCTATCAGTTACTTCAACTTCCTTATTGTCATCATTCTAAGATTTGTTGCTCTGTTGAGCTTTATTATCCTTTGTCAGTAAATAACTGAACCCAACGCGCAAAAGGACGTCCAGCTATGTTGTGTAGCTCCCATTAAGGTATTTTCACATCTCATCTAGATTGGATTCGTTTGCGCATTTTGAAATATTCGGATGCTTGGTAAGGTTTGGTAGGGTCCGGCTGGTACATTTCCGAGTAGTGTCACGGAGTATATGAGCTTCTCAGAAGTATATTACTAGAGGTATACTTCAAGGGTGGTGCACCATCCTAGTCATTTGTTGGAGATTTTCCTTTTCTTATTTGATTCAAACCTTCAAATTTATTTCCTTATTTGCATCGGGAAGAGTCAACCACTCTTCGTGGTATTTAATTATTTATCCATTCTTTACGTAGATGTTGATTTATGTGAGAGTAAACCCATTCTGTATTCAGCAGCATGGTCTCACATGTTTGTGTTTAATTTCACACCCTTTCTTTTAAAAGTTTTACTTATACCAGACATATTGTCTGACCCGAGTTGTTTGTTTTCCTAAACTCTCGGGTACTCATTTATTTGAGTAGTCTAGGAGTAGCATGTCTTTGTTGGGCTCTTTTGAAGATGGCATCCGAGTAGGAGGCTTTTATCTACTTAGTTATCTACTCTACTATATATCTAGTTTGTGTAAGCACATTTTGTTTCGGCATTTATAAAGGCAGGATGTAATAACTACCTAAGCCATTATTAGTACTTTTGTGTAGCTTTGATAACTCCTTGTTAAGTAGTAACCTGATGTACTATTGACTGTTATGTTTTATTTAACAGTTTCGTTGTGAGGTTTTTTATTTTGTTCTTTATTTCACCCCACAACAATTCATCTTTCTGATGCTTGGACAACGGCATACGAACACCGAGGATGTGTTAAGTGTCGTTCCTAAGAGTCGGAATGGTGGGTCTTCATAGATATCCTATAACCCTTCTTATAGTGGTTTGATCTTTGAGTTTGTATCGAACAAATCTAGTAGAGTATGGATTAATTCTATGTAGATATTGAAGAATATAGAAAGTAATTTTCAAGAAATATTTCAAGTGAGTAAGGAGTAAGAAGAAAGTAAGGAAACTAGTTGAAAATTTCATTTGCACACCTTTTTATATAGTGCACGAATAGAAGTATCCATTAGTGAAGAGTTGCGTCCAAAAGATACTTCCTTACAAAATTAGAAAAGCAACCAACGATCGCTATATTGACATATTTTGGAGGGGTATATCGACATACCCTTGTTAATTTTGGAAAATAGTTACTGTTTTCAAACTTCAATATTTTGTTAAAATAATTTTAAACATAATTTTTAAATAATTTGAACACAAAAACTTTTATAATATTTGTAAAAATTATTTTGAATTTAAAATTATTTTTTTGATTAAAATATCAAAGATCAGAAATTTATAATAAAGAACAGATTCTACTATAAGGGATTTTAACAATTTGTCCTAATAATTAATACTAAAGTGATATACTTATGAATTATGGAGTCAAAATCAATATTAATAACTATATATATTCAAGACATATCATTCAAAACCAAACTATATTATCAATCCAAGTCAAACATATTGTAGAAGACCTCTCCAATGCAATGAAGCAATTTAGAAAGTGAAGACAATTATCGGAGATTTGTGAATGGAGCAATTTGGATAGTGAAGACAAAAGTTTCCTTTCTGTTCTACCAATTTGTCATGAATATCGTAGTAGACCTCTCTAATGCAATGAACTCTATCTTCATCCTCGATATCATCATCATCCTCTTTTTCTTACTCTTCTTCATTCTCTTGATTCATAGGATTATGAATCGTAAGATTTTCAAAATATCTTTCTTAAATGATTATTAGATTTGCTTCATTATCCAAAAAGGTTTCAATAAATTCCTAAGCATTCTTCCTTGTTGGTCTTGTTCATTCTTGAATCAAATTTGCAGTACTTCTATTTTAGTAAGCATGGTGAGGACATGCTTTAAATCTTCATCAATTTTACCATGTTTGGAGAAAGAGAAGTCACAGAAAGGGCTACTATTTTCTCTAAGGCGTTTGGAATTTGAGGGATCCATTTTTTTATATAATTTAGAGATTTCTAAAGGAAGAAGACGATAGAATGGGTTTGAAATCAAAATATGGTGGTTAAATAGATGGCTTTGAAATTTTAAATTAAGGAGGGAAAAAAAGTTTTCTGAAAACTGTCAGGGATGTCGACATATGCTTCCTCGGTATATCGACATATATAGAAAAAAAAATTATTTTTCATTTTCCTTTTTAATTTTGTAAATAAACATTATTATTTCTAGATTTATGTAAACGAATATATTCCAAGTTTTCTTCTTAATTTTATGAAAGTATTTTGTGCCAGTGGTTTAGTTAAATTATCTATTATTTGATTTGCCCTATTTATAAATTCTAGTGTAATAATTTCTTTGTTAACGTTATCTCTTAGGAAATGGTGTTTTATATCCATATGTTTTGTTCTGGCATGATGTGTTGGATTTTTAGATAAATTCATTGCACTAGTATTATCACAATATATTGGTGATTGCTTTAAATTAGTACCAAAATCTTTTAGAGTTTGTTGCATATGTATAACCTATGAACAAGCTAATACGCGCTGAAATATTTTCTGCTTTTGCTGTGGATAGAGTTATAGAATTTCGTTTTTTGCTAAACTAGGAAATAAGAGAATGTCCTAAAAAGTGATAGGTTCCACTTCTACTTTTTGGATCTGATTTGCATCCAGCAAAGTCAATGTCACTATGTTGTATTAAGTTAAAGGAGTCTTCTTTTGGGTAGAAGAGTCCTTATTCTAGTGTGTTGTTTACATATCTTAGAATATGTTTTACGGCTTTTAGATTGGTTGCCTTAGGTTGAGACTGATATCTTGCACAGAGACAAACACTATGCATTATACCAAGTCTACTGGAAATTATATAAAGCAAAGATCCTATCATACCTCTATATAGTTTTTGATCTACATCTTTTGGATTTTCTTCCTTATTTAGTTTTTCATTATTTGCCATTGGAGTTGCTTATCACTAATATTGAAATACCGAATTTCTTTACTAGTTCCTTAGCATACTTTTCTTGACTTAAAAATATACCATTACTTAAATGTATTATTTGCAATACTAAAAAGAAAGTTAGTTCTCCCATACGACTCATTTCAAATTACTTAGTCATTATATTAGAAATTTTTTATTTAACTTTTCATTTGTTGATCCAAAAAAATATCATACACATTTGTATAAGCTGAATATCATTATTATTTCTTTTAATAAATAGTGCCTAACTACTTTTCCTATTTCAAAGATAGATTATAAATAAGATTTAAATTTTTCATACCAGGCTTTAGGATTTTTTTGTAAACCATATAAAGCTGACAAATGCTAGCATTGCCTCTCCCTTAGACTTAACCTTAGGATATAACAGAAGTAAGCGAACTATATAAGAGGAATCCACCTATTGGGATCTTATTTATATAAGTTCTTAAAGCTAGAAATGTTTCGTACCAATAATCCTCCTTCGGGAATCTCAAAACGTATGAAGCTGTGAAGCTTTTGGATACTTCCTAAGTTAATATTCGGTCAAGTTCGATAGTTGACTAGTCAACTATCTGGTTCTAAAAACAATTGCTTAAGGAAGTCAAATTTCGTATATTTAACACGTTTTCGACCTTTTCAACTTAACAATTACTCGATCAAGTGTGAAGCCGGTAGGGTAGAGCACTATTGCTTCTAAACCCTACTTGAACAATATTCTTAACTCTCATAAATAGATAAGCCTACTTAGTCGGCTTTTGGTGTTAAGTATAGTATTAATAAATTTCCATAAGTTTAAACAGACAAACATGATTAGGCCACTTAAGCACTCCTAAGCCTCTTTTATAAAACATTTCAAGAATGATAAAGATGTGTGCATAATAGTTTATTTACAAGATACGGTATTGAAAACAATTTAAAAGGTATTATATTTAATATTTTAATAAAATAATTAACTAATTTTCTAAAATATTTATATACTTCAAATATACTTTAAAATACCTATGATGTGGTTTAAAACATTTATTTAAAGTATTGCTTAAAATATCTATTTATAATTTATTTAACAGCTTCAAAAATAACATTTTTCCTTCATTTAAAAATAAACCTCATACTTTAAAAATTCGTAACAAAATCTTAAAATTTATAAAAATTCAAACCACTTTTAATATACTCTAATATATGTTAGAAAAGACTCGTAAAAAGATTGAAGTTATATACTTAAGTTTAAAGTCATTTCAAAGCAATTTAAGTCTCAAACAAAAAAGACAACATTTACATAATGTTATAAAAATGGTACAAGGCAAAGAAGTGTTTTTAAAATGATGTGGCTGACTGTTTTAAAAGGCTATGAATTGGGCCAATTTTGATATCTTGAATGATTGATTGATTTTCGATATGCTAACAAACTTTTTAGCACCCAATCTTTTTACAGTAACTAGTTTACACATAATACATCAAAACTATAGTGACAAATCCATATGGATCTCTCTACAAAAATTCATAAAAAATTGCCGATCATAAGGCATTTTCAAAGTACGTTTATAGCAACTATCGCTATAAAATCACTTTCAAACTCAAGTCTGATTCAATCTATGTTCAACCAAACTCTATGTGCATTGTTTTAACGCTATGAAACAAGTCATACAAATCCGTACACATCATTTACATATGTCATTTGCTTTCCAAAGTAAGAATCAACAACAAATATAATCAATATTAATTCAATCACATATACTATAATCAAACAACATTAGAAATACCTCAAATTCATTCAAATAGTGTGTAACAACCCGCATATCTATCAATTCTATATTTAAATATTTTATTTAAATATTTTATCGTTAGTCGGATGTTAGTCCGAAAAGCTACTTTTTGCATACGGTCAAATTAGGACTCGAGACCACCCCCATTGAGTTCAAAATGACGTTTGCGATCTTTTTGAGTGTAAACTTCGATATGTTTGGAGATAGTGAAATTTTCGTCACTTTTCCCGCTTGAGACTTTGGTTTGGACTGCACCTTCTTAACTCAGCCCACCCCCTCTTCTCTTCATCACTTCAAGCTTCTTCAAAAATGGTGGAGGGAAAGAGAAATTAAAACTCCCAAACACAAATTCCATTGCAAATCCGAGATTCAACATCAAATTCACGTTTAGACCATTGATTCAAGCTTGTTGGTGTTCTTGCTTTGCTCTCAAATCTCCATCTTCATCAAATTCCGTGAAAAGGTGAGATTTTTGATCTCACATCTTTCCTATATCTATCTTGGACTGTTGGGAATGATCCCCTATTGTATTTGCATCAACATTTGCATTTGGTTTGGATTGGATTGGCGAAAAACTTCGATTTTCAGCGTTTTGGTGATTTTTCTGGCGTTAAGTCGTTTCTGCCTTCGCTGAGTCGCCCACGAGTTAAGCCTAAGTCGTGAGTCGTTCACGAGTTAAGGGCTTAGGTCGCGCGCGTGTATTTCTGTTCGTCTGGCCTGAGTCGTTCACGAGTTAAAGGCCTGAGTCGTTCTCGAGTTAAAGTGTTAAGTCGTTCCAGGCGTTGAGTCGTTCTGGGTGTGCTAAGTCGTTCGCGAGTTACTGGCTTGAGTCGTTCAGGAGCTAAAGGCATAAGTCGTTCAGGAGTTAAAGGCTGAGTCGTTCGCGAGTTACTGGCTTGAGTCGTTCAGGAGCTAAAGGCATAAGTCGTTCAGGAGTTAAAGGCCTTAAGTCGTAGGTCGTTTTGCAGTTAGCTCGCTCGCCCTGGCTTAAGTCGTTAAGTCGTTAAAGGCTTAAGTCGTTAAGTCGTTCAAGACTTAGGTCGTATGACCTTATCCCTTAAGTCGTAAGTCGCTTGCCTCCCTTAAGTCGTAAGTCTCTTGCCTCCCTTAAGTCCTAGGTCGTATGACTCTTAAGTCCTAGGTCGTTGGCTTTAAATCGTTAAGTCGTAGGTCGCTGCTTCTCTTAAGTCGCTTTCCTCCCTTAACTCGTAAGTCGTTCGCGAGTTAGTACTTAGTCGTTTGACCTGTTCTTCTGCTAGCTCGCGTGGCATTCTCCACTTAGGTCGTATGACCTTATCCCCTAAGTCGTAAGTCGTTCGCGAGTTTGTACTTAGTCATTTTACCTGTTCTTCAGCTAGGTTGCACGGCAGTCTTCCCTTAGGTCGTATGACCTACTTCTCCTTAGGTCGTTGGACCAGCTTGCCTTCACTAAGTCGTACCGTGACGGGGCGCTGCCCCGCACCCCGCCGTGGGCGCTGCCCCCTGGACCCCCGCGACCTGACCGGGCAGGTCGAACCCCGTATTACTCTGCGTAGGCAATCTCGTCTGAAAAACATTGATCAGAATTTCTACTTTGATGGTTTTGGGATTGACTTCTTTGGACTTTACTCACGTCTTCGAACGTGAATTGATTTGTTCTACCATCGTTTTATGACTTGTCACTTTAAAGATATATGAAGGTTTCAATACTAATAGTAAATATCAAAACTCTTTCATCAAAGCGATTTCAACACTATTTTAAGTATCAAAAGTTCGTTTTCTCAAACCGATTTTCAATCTACTAGTATATACAAGCCTTTACTTCACTCGAATGAGAAATCGACTTAAACGACTTAGTAAAACGAGTGGTATGAAACGCTTGCGTTCACTTCGTCGGTTAGCTCTTGGACTTGTTCGATTGAACCCTTTTTGTGACAATTTCCTAGTGAAGATTTACAGCTTGTTCGTAAATATTTAAGTTAAGCAAGTGGTTATGGGACATGAAGCTAAACTCATATATTTACTGGCTTGGTGTGATTGACACTTCCTTATGATCATGACGATCATTTTTGTGATTTAGACTAGCAATGTGCGATGTCTCTTCGTCCGTGTGTCGGACTTGCCTTCGGGCCATCCGTGTGTTCGGAAAATTTAAATGGATAGCTTCCATGAGATAACTTCTCGTCCGTGTGTCGGACTTCCCCCTTTTTGTGATTTCTGGATTTCGTGTGTTGATTTCTGGGATTTGTTCTGGATTTCGTGTGTTGATTTCTGGATTTAGTGCTTCACCAACTTTTGTGATTTTCACTGATATGATATCAGGTTTTTGTGTATTGGTGAATTCGTGTGTCATTACCTTTTTATGTGTTTGGATCTTTGAGAAGATTCTTGTGATATTGATTAATCTTTTGTTGATTATCATTTACATACTTATAGTAGTATGTCGCTATGGTTATTACATGTTCATGTCATGCCTTTTACTGTATACCATATCATCTGATATTTATAGTTAGACTGATCCGTTTATTATTTTCTTATAAATAATACTCGGGTCAGACCGAGATGTTACAGGTGCTTCTGCTTGACTTCTCTTCAGGATTATTCTGACTTTTGGCTAACTACTTAGATTAGTAGTTTTTGGATGTACACCTTTGAGATATAGACTCTATGTTGTGTACTTATTCTTTTGTATAGCACGTGATGCTATTCTTTTGTATTATCGTGGATCTTTCTGACCACTACTCTGATGTACACTTTCATGTGTTATATATTTATTCATATCTTCTTCCGCCTTTGTGATATGGATGTCTGTGACTGATTGTCGTTATGATTATTTCTATGTTTGTTTCCGAAGATTATATATAGCCACCGTGTGATAGCTTTGTGTTTGTATCGGTATGTCGGATTTCCTCCTTAAAAGATATGCATTCTATTCTATCTGACGTATCGATGCTCGCACAAAGAAGTTACATGGATGGTCGCTCCTCCACAGCCTTATTCTCCGCGCTAATTGACAGCACTACATCGTAGTGTTCTTGGTTAGCTTGGGTATAGAGGTGGGGCGTCACATAGTGAGTTAGCTCATCCTTAAACAGGCAAACAATCAATTCCAAGCTTCCACTTCCCACCTCAACCTTGCAAACATCAGACTTCCTACCACAACCTTGCTTCGCACTTGCCCTTGCCCAAAACCCATATATTGCTCACGACCTCTAGATGGTTTGGGGTGTGTTCTCTAAATCTTTAAGCTATTATTTGCTTAGAGTTGTGTTAGTATTGTTCTAAGGTTCTTGGCCAAGTTTGGGTTGATTTGGAGTTGTTTTGAATTTATTTGTTTTAGAAAATTTATGAAGAAAGAAGGAGAATGATAAACTAGTTTAACTTTGAAAATATGAAAAGGTAAATTCAGGAGGTGTGTGTTTATATAGGCTTCAAATGGTGTGCTTTAAGCCTCCACTCATCCTCTATTTCTGGCCAAGAAGGCTCACCCCACCCCCTTCATGCCTACATGTGCTTGATTTCTACCTCAGCATGCCTTAAAAAATATATATTTCCACCCTTATCTCCACTCAACCTTCTAGAAGATGCTTTAAACTTACTTAATGCAAATTATTTTTATTACAATTATTAATAGTTTTCTAAGTGTTTTAGTGTATGTAAAAAAAATTGAATAACTTGTATTGAACAAAAAGCTGTTTATTAATACAACATTTTTCGGTCACATTAACGATATTTTTTCAAAGTATTTATTTTTGTAGAAAATTTTCCAAAAAAAAAATTCTTTTCATTATTCTTTAGTTAAAGGATATTTAATAAGGTTACAAAATCACATTTATAACACTTAACTTTATTTTAAAAAGTTACATATTCAAAGACAAAGTGTTCGAAATTATGAATCTCTACAGAACGCTTAGATGATCAACACATGAATATGAATATGATGGATGTATTATGTCGCCTTTAGGAGTGAGAAAAGTGGGTCATCATACAAACACAGTGGAAATCTACGTGTTGGCATATTTTTTATTATTTGAATATTTAAAAATGAGTGTGCGAAACACTTAACACTAATTTCATGACTTTTTCAAATCCTTGAATTAGTTAATCCTTATCCATTTGCTTAAGGCCATCTTCGCTCCAGACTAATTCTTCTTCTTCATTTGCTAATTCTTATTCAAATTCTCTTTCTTTTTTTGATCGCGATTATTTTTAGGCTCACTCTCACGTTCGCTCTTATGCCCAAGTGGTTAAAGACCGATATTTCTCTTTTTCCAATTCTTCTTCACGGAGACTCGGATCCAAGAATTGGATTGATTCAAGAAGGAAAAGCGATTTTTGTTATCGTTGTGGTGATCTTTCCCATTTAGCAAAGAATTTCCATGATCCCATTAGGTGTTTTAGGTGTGGATTCTTTGGACATAAAAGAAACAAATGCTCGACAAAATTATCTTCTGTTTCCAACAGGCGCGAGAATTCTTCTACAGACCGTGGCTTTCAATTTGTGCTCAAATGTATGTAGTTAAAGAGAATATTATTAGATTGCCTGTGGAATCAAAGAATAGAGGGTATTGCTTTGCTAGAGGATTTGGTCAAGCACTTCGATGTTATAAATTCCGTTAATATTGGAAAGAATTACAGAAAGAAATCCGGCGATCCAGTTGAGTATTTTGGGGAATATGCTTCTTCTTTAAAGAGTGACGATTTGGACGTGGATTCTGCACTAGATAACTGCGATTTGAACATTGACTCGGATCAATCTGCTCCTTCATTATTCTCTGATGTGGTTCATAAAGATGAAAATATTTTTTTGGACCCTATATTATTCGATCATGTTGTCTCGCATCATAGGATGAATAAGTATGTTGTGGTAGGTGTCAGAGGACAGGAGGATTTATCTAATGATATTTCTGTTTACTCGGTGCTTTCATGAGATTTGAGTAAAGATTCTAAATATATTCAATGTAAAAAATTTAATTCTAAATCTCATAATGTGGAAAAATTTAAATTATCCACTTCAAATTGATTTGAATGTCTTGAGTTATTGGAAGATATTGATAAGAATTCAGAGTCAAATATAGAGAATGTTGATGCTGCTGTTTTTATTGATGATGTTGTTGTGGTTGAAGACCTCTCGCACAGTACACAGCATTTCTGATGGTTTCAGGAAGCTTCAATCCGAGGCTTTGGAGATAAATGTATGCGAGGATAACAAGTGTGCATAGTTCATTGATTCTCAAATGGATGGTTTCATTTCAAATGGAAAGGTGGCTTTTTCTGGGAAAGAAGGTGATAGTGATCCGCTTGTTGTTGGTTCTAGTATATATGCAAATTCGGTGAAAGTTATTGATGTTGTTGACAATTCTGAGGTTGTGGTATCTTTACAAAATGAGATTGGTGATGCTGCTAATGTTTCTGATGGTGATGTTTTCCTTGATTCTCAATGTGCACAGTTCACTTCAATGGTTTCCACAAGTCTGACGTTTTGATGATTATTAAGTTCGAAGATAATACAGTTATAAACTTTGTTGATCATGCTTTTCAACCTAAAGGGGATGCTCTTTATCTGAATAAAGGATTAGTGGTTGTAGTTGTATCTAAGTGTGCACATTGTTTTGATGTGTCATAGTGTGCATAGTGTTCTCTAGATTATTTTGCAAGGACATTAATGAAATGTAGCGATGTTGTTTCTCTAACTGATGAATGCACTTCATCTGGAATCGCTAAGGAGGATGGAGTAATTGTTCCATATGTTGATAGTTTTGAGGAAGCATAAACTATAAAAGAAGCTCTTTTCATTTCTGAAAGCATGAAGAAGCCTCATTTTGATGTTCCTATAAATTGGAATTGTGGAGATTCAGTAGGTGTTGTGCACAAGGATAATTTGCATAGATCTTTTTACGATTTTTATGGGATCAGTAACTACGCCGGGGAGGATGGTCTTTTGTCTAGGGTGAGTCTCGAAGCTAGTTTGATGAATGGGGATGTCATACACACAGCTACTAATATAACATGTTCAAGCATGAAAAACAATGTTCAATTAGAAGATGGTTTACAGCTCTCGAAAGGTTCTTCTTCAGATTTTGTTTGTAATAAGGGATTATCAAAAGCAGTAGTTAATTATTCTGTTGATTCTATTCTTTGCCTTCCTATGGACATTAATGATGTTAGTTTAGAGGCTGCTAAATTCAAGGTTATCATGGTATTAAATGCCAGTTCTAATAATAACTTGCTGGATATTGGAGATGCGAGGAGTGCTATTGCTCCAACTATTGGTGTTAATAACGTTGATGTTGAAGAGAATGATACGATCGGTTATGGGCTCGGTTATGGGCTCGGTTATTGGTGTTAATAACAGCAATGATGTGGATGGGGCCAGAGATAAAAATAATTTTGATGTATCTACTGAAGAAAATAACTTAGTTATTTCTGGAAATATTGATATAGAGAGCAAATCTTCTGGGGTGGATACTATGTTTCAGCATTCATCATACGTATCAACCGCTGGCATTAAAGATTTTATTAATGGTAGCAAATCTTCTTTTCTATCCTCGTCGGCTAAGAATGGTAGGCGAGGGAAATCTATTGCTGTGAGTGGATCCGTTAGACGGAGTGCCAGGCTCCGCAGTAGTCATTTTCAGTCTTCGGGTGAGTTACCTGATTCGAGTGCCATAAGTGGCGCTACGAATACAGGCTCTGGTATGATTTCTGATTTAGGCAGCACTTATTCTTCCTATGTTTTATTAATTAGTTTGTTTTCTATTGAGTTTTGTCAGTTAGCTAAGGATACCGCTTTTGTTTTTTCTGACATTGAATTATATTCTGATTATATTAGAAGTAGGGAAATCGAAAGGGCTAAATCTGTTGGTTTATGAGGATTATTAGCTAAAATATTAGATGTTTGAACGATTTAAATAAATGTGATAAAATTAAAGTATTTTTAAAAAATTATTTTATTGACATTGCACTGTTACAGGAAACTAAAATTGAGTGTCCTGACATTCGATTTTATAGAAGATTAGGTGGGTATCACTTTAGGAATTGGACCTGTTTACCTTCCGTTGGAACTTCTGGGGGTTTACTTATAGGGTGACGGGAAATTCTTTTAAATTACTTTATTGTATTACTAAACAACATTCTTTGCACATTATTCTCATCAATCTTAGTGATAATTCTATTTTAAATACATCTAATGTTTATGGGCCAAACTCAAAAGTCGATCGTAGGGTTTTATGGAATGAATATTTAGAATTTAGATCATTAGCTCTTGTTTCTTGGATTATGGGGGGTGATTTCAATATTACGCGTTTTTTAGGACAGCGTTCCCCACGGAAAGGTGATTTCTTTTCAATGGAGGTATTCGATCAATTTATCATTAATTATAAATTAATTGAAATTCTTATTTCTAATAGAGAATTCACTTGGAGTAATACTAGAGAGTCTCCCTCAGTGGCTCTTCTAGATAGATTTTTCGTCGGTGATGAAATCGAGGATAAATTTCCTATTTGTAGAGTCTCAGGTTTGCCTTACACTTATTCTGATCATTGTCCTATAATTCTTACGTGTGATCAACATAAGACTATTATTAAAACTTTTAAATTCGAAAATATATGGTTATTAGAATCCAATTGCTTAACTCTAATTAAAAATAAATGGATTTCAATGAATTTTTATAATATCAGAAATACGGATAATTCTGCAAAAAAATTTGTTTTAAAGTTTATGGGTCTTAGGAATTCTTTAAAAATTTGGAGTAAGAATGTTTTTGGTAGTATTAAAATTAGAAAAGAAAATATTCTTTCTAAAATGCTTAAAATAAACAAAATAGAAGGAACTAGACAACTAAATCTAGGTGAGCGCAACGTTCTCGCTAATTTATAGGAAGAGCTTAGTTCTATTTTAGAAAAGGAAGAGGTTATGTGGAAATAGAGATCTAGAATTCAATGGATTAATGAAGGTGATAATAATACAAAAAAAAATTCATAATATGGCAAATGGTAGAAAAAGTAGTAGCACGATAAATTCAATTTTTGTGAATAATGTAGAATTGGTTAATCAAAAGGATCTTAATATGGCTTTTACTAATTATTATAGAGATATATTTGGTAATAAGAATAGACATAGAATTAAGTTAGATGGAATGATATTTATCCTATTGATTTTAGAATTGACCTTTCTAAGTTTGATAATCCTTTTTCTGAAGAGAAAATTTCGAAAGCTATTAATGACATGCCTAGTGATAAAGCGTCGGGCCCAGATGGGTTCCTTATTTTATTTTACAAATTATTTTGGGATTTTATAAAATTCGATTTAATTAGTATGTTTTATGATTTTTATAATGGTAAATTACAATTAGGAAGATCTAATTTTGCATATGTAATTTTATTACATAAAAAAATCGGTGCTAATAATCTAAAAGATTTTAGACCCATTTCTTTAATTAACTGCTCTGTTAAGATTATTTTAAAAGTTTTAGCTAATAGACTTAGTATGAAAATGAATGTTTTAATTGATTGTTCACAAACAGCTTTCGTTAAGGATAGAAATATCATAGATGGTGTGGCTACTGTTCAAGAATACATTAATCATTGCTGTAAAAATAACATTATTTGTGCTCTTCTTAAACTAAACTTTGCGAAAGCTTTTGATTCAGTTAATTTTCATTTTCTAGTTGATCTGTTATTAGCTAAAGGTTTCGGTCATAGATGGATTAGTTGGATAATGACTTTGCTTAAAACGGGTAACTCCAGTATAATGGTTAATGGTATTTTAGGTAATAAAATTCAATCTAAATGAGGTTTAAGGCAAGGTGATCCTTTATCGCCTCTTTGGTTTAACTTAACTACAGATGTTTTCGCTAAGATGATTAAAAATGCGGTCGATAATGGATCTTTGGGGAGTGTTGGTAGTGAAATCTCGCGTAATGGTCTGTCTGTCCTTCAATTTGCAGATGATACCTTACTATTTACCTCTCATTTTCCTAATCATGTCGTTACCCTCAAATTTATATTATATAGTTTTGAACTTCTTCCAGGTTTAAAAATAAATTTTGATAAAAGTTCGATTTTAGTTTTAAATGGTTTTGAAAAGGTTGAAGATTTAGTCGCTAACATGCTTAATTGTAAAACTATGAATCCTTTTGATTATCTTAGATTTTTGATTTGACCAACTAAATTTAAACATGACGATTGGCTTATTATTATAAATAAAATTAAAAATAGGATTTCTAACTAGAATTGGAGATTTTTATATAGAGCTGGTAGATTAGTTCTCATAAATTTTGTTTTATCCGCTCTTCCAATCTATTGGATGTCTATGCATCTTTTCCCATATTGGGTGATCAACAAAATTGATAAGATAAGAAGGGACTTCTTATGGAGTGGGGAAAACACTAACAGTAGTATTAAATGTTTAGTAAACTGGGAAACAGTTTGCAAATCCAAAAAGGAAGGTGGGTTAGGGGTCATTAATTTGCGTAATATGAATTTGTCTCTGTTAGGGAAATGGTTATGGAAATTTAAAGATACTAATGATAATCATATTTGGAAAGAAATCATTTCTACGTATTACTATAATGATAGTAATAATTTATACCAAATTACACCTTTAGTTATTAACAAGTTGTCTAGTTTTTGGAAATCAATTTTAAAATGTCAAGAGATTTTTAACCTTGGTACTAATATGATAGTTCATTCAGGAAATAGTACTTCTTTTTAGCATGATCGTTGGATTTCTGTTACCCCTCTTAGGACAGAATTTAAAGAGCTTTAAGAAATTTGTAATTTTAAGAATGCTTTAATTATAGATGTTTTTTCTCCTGAAAATGACCCCCTTGGAATTTTAGTTTTAATAGAATTTTAGTAGGTACAACACTTAGGAAACTTTCTTTGCTTTATGCTAGATTGAATCTATATAATATTGATATTGAAAATGAAAATGAAAATATTAGCTGGGAATGGGATAAGAGTAAGAAATTTATTTTAAATTCTTTTTATAAATTTTCTTAACTTCTCGGGTGTAGCTAATAACTCTTTTAAATTTATTTGAAAAACAAATGCTCCTCCTAAATCTAAAATTCATGTGTAGCTAATCATGCATGGAAAACTAAATACTATAGAATTTTTAAAAAGAAAAAATATGCAAATTGATAATAATTATTTTTTAATTTGCATTTTGAAGATATTAAACATGTATACTATGATTGCATGGATATTTACTACATTCTGAGTAATACTCTCAAAATCTTTAACTTTAGTTTTACAACTAAAATTACTGATGGTGACTACTATTGGAATAATTTTAGATTTATTAAAATGGAAAATAGATTTTTACTTGATACTTTATTCATTATATTTTGTTGGTATATTTGGTTTGAGAGAAATTAGAGAATTTTTAATAATAATAATAGTCATTTTAATAAATTGATTTTTATAATATCTTCATTTTTTAGTTAGATCTCATCCTAAATATAAATTAGCTAAAAATAATCATTTTAAAGAATATCTTAATAAGGCAGTAATAATATTAAGTTATTTAAACATAAAAATAATATTTTTGACAAAAATAATTGTAGCATTAACATTTTTTCAAACTTAAATGATGATTTCTCTGATTATCATAATATCCTTTTGATCAAAGGTGCATAAGGATAAGTTTTAATTTGTTTTAGTTTTTGTTTCAGTTTTTTTTTATTTTAGTTTATAGATTTTTAACTTCTTTTGATCATGGATTCTTTTTTAGTTTGTTTTCTAATTTTTATAGTTTACTGTCCTATTATCTTAGCTTTTGTATCTTTACTTTTATTTCATTAATACATATATATATATATTTCATCTATATACATATATATGTATTATTCTTATAATTTTATTTAGTTCCTTTTACAGATACAGGTATTGGCTAGAAATGGTGTTAGATTCTTTTTGCAGGTTCATAAGATTGCTAATGGAAGGATTGCTGTTTGCAGTGAGGAGTTCTTCTCAATTCTTCTACATCTTCAGTGTAGCGTTCTACTTTCTAGATGATTCATTTTTTAGCGATGCGCTCTCTCCAGTTCTTCCGAGTCTATAGAGTGGCATTTTTCATTCCAGATCATTCGCATTTCCAATTCTTCCCAGTCTACGGCGTGGAGTTTCCTTCCCAGATGGAGCTGTCTTCTAGTATCATTGGCGCTAAGTTGCTTCATAGATTTTTCAGGTATTTCTAACACCTCAATACCGGGTGGTGGCCTTGATGGAGCTCGATATTGGGGTGTAATGGGTAGTGGCCTTGTCGGATCTCATTCTAGGGGTACCGAGTTCTTTTCTTTGTCATTTGTACTACGATTAGCTACCTGCCAGGCATGTTGGTAGCACCTTGTCTTCTGTGATATATACATATTTACATGTGTGCTCTCCTCTATTCTAGAGGATCACACATTTTTCTCAAAAAATGAGTGTGCGAAACACATTTGGTAAGTCAATTTAATACATAACCAACCATTGCATCATGACTTAATTTGATGGATTATCACTACGTACATATTCAAAGCTAAGTAGTTAAATTGTATCGGATACATGTCGTCGGGTACCGATATGAGATATATTAAAAAAGCATGATAATACCAGATAATATCAATAAAATATCAGACATGTGTAGTGTTAACTGGGTTTTCAACCCAGCAGAATTCAATAGGATTAGAACATCTAGATCGAGGGAAAACAACTCAATAATTAAAAAAGAGGATCATAAGAATAGGCCAAGAAGGACTAAAGAAGAAACACACAAAAATCAACTAAGGGAATGGATCGCTAGCGATCCATCACCTATGGATCACTAGCGATCCATAAGAACTCTTCATGGGCCATTCAAACCTCTTGAATTGTGAGACAATATCTTTTCTAGGGGTGTATGCTAAATTTCATAGCCTTCCAAGCAACCTAGTTCAAGAAGCAAAGATCTATCTAATTCCAGTCATAGTTTAATCCAACATGTACATGAATCATCATCAAAACAAGGCAAGTAACTACAAAATTACATGGAAAGAAACTACATATGGCAAGGAATGCAACCCAAAGGAAACGATCCAAAAAACCTTAAATACATGGATCGCTAGCGATCCATGCCCTATGGATTGCTACGATCCATCGGGTCAATTTGGATCGCAATGAAATTCTTAGAGCACCTTCGTATCATTGAGTGCAGGCTTTAGGCAAAACGGCCTAGCCCAATAGCTCTCCAACCCCTATAAATAAAGCCTTACTTACAACATAAAGAGGATCTTCTAGACTGGTAGCTGGAACACTACAGAGATTATTCTTCACTCTTCTCCTCCCACACAATAGTCATTTAGGGGTTCACTGCGATTCTCCAGTGAACTCTTGTACTTGTGACCATCTAACTTAGAAGATTCAATCATATTGTAATCCGATCCAACTTGCAACAACAGTCAGTTAATAGAAAGTTATAAAGTGGATGTAGGCTCCATTAACAACCGAACCACTATAAAATATTCTTGAATTTTTACTGTATCTGCTCTTTTTACATTTATTTTCTATATTACTGCTCTATAAGAACAAGGCTGGTGCTTTCACACTCAATCTAGGGTGTTGATCCATTTTTTGGTTTAATATTTTGGTGCTTTCATTAAGAGACCAACTCAGGCTTAGATCTAGCTATCTACTTTGGATCAGATAGATTCTGAAGTTAGATCCTCAATCTCTACTTAGAAGGTTTGCTACTAGGAATCAATGGCACTAGGAAGAAAGAGAACTACCTCCAAAAGATCCATAAGAGCTACCATTGCTGGAGAAGAATTAAACCCTAAGAAAATTGAAGTCAACAACCTCGACAGTATGCTGTTAGAAGTTAACTTTGGAGATTTGATTCCAGGATCCTCCACGCAGCATGAAGTTTTGATTAAGAGAGAATTGAACAAGATGGTTGATGAAATTAACTAGAAAATGGCAAACAGTCAAAAAGCTCTTATGCATAAGATAGATGCTCCTTTAGCACTCCAATCACTAACTACTCCCAGAACAGTGCCTGAAGCCGTGGCTGCTATGGAGCAAGAGCATTCTTCTTTTTCCAGCTTGAATGGAAGAAACATAAGACAAAATCAAAAGGAAGTAGAAGGAGGACTTCCAAGAATCATGACGGAAGAAAACTTAACACTCCACCCACTACCAAAGCCCCCGCTGCAAATCTGAACTTAGAAGTGAAAACTCCACGGGAGGATTTAATAGTGGCAGATACTGACTCTGAGGAAGATAAGCAACTTAGGGAAGGTGATTTGAACTCCAACAATCAAACTCCACCAACAAGACCAACCACCTGCCAACGAAATGCAGGAGTGCCTCACCCAAAGACTGGAGAGCCTAGGCTTCAGCCAGCCAACTAAGACCGTTTCAAAGACAAACGCTTAGCGCTGCTACTGGCAGCCGACCTACGAATGAATAGACAAGTGAGGCATACATTGTGGACATGGTCAGATGCTTAATGGAAGAAAGCAAAGGTAAAAAGGATGATGATTGGGGTTCCGCTCTGAGTCGAACTCCTTTCACTAATAGTATCCTGAAGGTAGAATACTCCAAGAAACTCACCATGCCACCAGCTATGCCCTTCTATAATGGAATTACTGACCCTCAATAGTGTGAGAAATGCGGATTACGGATCTTAAGGCTAAAATTAACACTAGAGGGGGGTGAATAGTGTTTTAAGGAATTACTAATTCTTTTTGAGTTTATATTAATTTGAACACAAATGTATGCAATATTCAGACACAGATATTATCACAGAATCAAACACAGATGCAAATATAAAGTAAAAGCAATAAAGGAAAGAACACACCGGATTTTATATTGGTTCTGAGTTACCCTACATCCAGTCCCGCAACACAAGTACAGATTTCCTTTCAAAATCAATTCTTACAATTACACCCTCGATTTCAAGGCCACGAGGTACACCGCTCCAGATTCACAATCCTCTGGGTAGAGATACTTGATTTTATGGGCAACAAGTTCACCTAATTGATTTCCTAGGCTACAATCACACCTTCTCTCACTTGATTGATTTTCCAGGCTACAATCACACATTTTCTCGCTCGATTGATTACAAAAGAAACCTTTAACTCTGAATAGCACTGGGATCTTGTTGAGATAGTGATATAGAATCAAACCAGAGATCATCTAGTTAGATTCAATGGAGATTTCGACAGAGTAATAGTAAAAATGTATATAAAGAAATGTGGAAGAAGAAGAGAAGTGAAATCAGAAAATTATGAATATAAATTCATTTAAAACATCCCCTATTTATAGTAGAACAACAGCCATGTCCATTCGGGAAAGGATATGACGAATAGACACTTCTTTTGAAATTCAAACTTTTGAAATAAACTGTCATCATGTCGACATGGGTACCTAGGGGTTGTCGACATGCCTAAGGTATTTTTGATAATTTGTTTTTCTTTTGAAAATAACTTCTATCTTATATTAAAACTATTTTAAACTTTATAAATATACTATAGTTAAAATACGTAAATAAGTATAAAGAATAATATTTTGGTATATATACAATTTTACTATAATTTCATATTTAAATCTTAAATATAAATATTAAAAGTTAAGTACATTATAATTAAAGATAGTTTAAAACCAAGGATAATTTTGATATTGAAAATAAAGATTATTTTGAGGCTAAAAGTTTTTAAAACCAGGATAGATGTTTTTTATTTAAAAAGAAAGATTTTGATATTATTTTGAAAACAAGATATAATTTTGTAAAACATTTGAATAAAAGTTAGTGGATACAAAACGATGTTCCACTAGATTTTTCATAGGTTCCATCCAACTTAGGGTTCCATCCCTTTAACAGGCTCGAAGTGGATTCCATTCCACGAATAAAATGGATTTTAAGATGTCAGTGCTTTTCTAGGAGTTTTAACATAATTCTAGACTCGATACTTGTCTTGTACTATTGAAATCTTGAACTCTTGATATCTTGATACTCATGAGTCTTGAATCTTGATGTCTTCAATCTTGAGTCTTTATACTGTACAGTCTTCATTCTCAGTACCTGCATGTTTATATCCTACATATACATATATATCTAAACTATAATGTTAGTATTTATATTTTATAACAAGTCCTAAGGTTGTTGTCATCAAAACCATTCTTTTCAAGGACTAACAATCTCCCCCTTTTTGATGATGACAACCTTTGTTTATAAAATATTACTTCTATCTTAATAACTCCCCCTAAAACTAATAACTCCCCCTTAATCTATGCCTAACTATCCTATTTTATACTTCTCACCCTTTGTCATCAACAAAAACAAACTAACTCCAAACTATATAACTCCCCCTTAATCTTGTACTAAAGTACCTGCATTAAAATATACAATGGAGTATATAATAGATAAATTAAGATATAATTATACTTATAGACATGATAACTAATCAAAGATCATATAAATATTAATGTATATTTATACAGATTATGTTTTGCACACCAATTATCAATCCATACCGAATCAAATCAAATCAATCCAAGCAATCAATTCAAATCAAATAAAACAATCAAATCAAACATTACGGGGAACTTCCACCCATCCTTCTTCTCCAAATATTGGATCTGCTTTAATGGCATCCCAATTTTCATTGCCATTGGTGAGAGAGACTGAAGGATGTGCTTCATTATCATCTTTGTGCAGGGAGGAAATCATCCGTCGAATTGCATCGAAATGCTTTTCTTGTTCCTTGATCATCTGCATTTGACTTAACTCTAAGTGTCGCTGATTACGGAGAATGAAAGAAAGAATGTTCTTGAAAGAATTAAGAGTTTCTTCAAGATTCTCAGTCAAATTATGAATTGGATTGGCCATTTTTGAATTTGTGAGAAGAAATATAGGTAGAGTAGATAAGAAATGATTTTGAGTGATGAATTCTGGAAGAAATATGTATTTATAGATGTAGGAATTCGTTTGAAATGAATAGACATAAGGTAGTTATTCAAATTTCAAATTTCAAATGAGAAGTCATTTCTGACCAGTACTTGTCGACATGGTGTGTGGGGGGTTGTCGACAGGGGTCAGTTCATTTTGATGACTCATTTTGATTTTGTGAATAATTGTATATATGTATATATTTATGTAACATACTAACATTTATTCTGGAGATAAGATAAGCTAGATAACAGAAAAGTAATTCAATTTCATTTCATAATAGAATGATACAACGATTAAACATTAAGAACTACACGAACATTTAAATCAAATCATACTAAAACAATACAACATGATATGAAAAGGTAGAGCTAGTTAGATGATGACGAAGGTGAAGATAATCCAAGTTTCTTGCTAACTTTGGAGAAAAACTTGTTCATCTTGGATGACATTTTATCTAATTTCTTACTAACGGACCGTTTAAGAATCCGTTGATTTTCAACAATAGTCTTTTGATTTTTGAGTAAGGTTTTGTTGGTTGGATTAGAGGGATAATCAATACTTTTCAAGGATGTTTCACCTTCTTCTTCTTCTTCTTCTATTTCCATTTCATCCCCTTCTTCTTCTTCTTCCTCCTCCTCTTCCATCTTTTCATGAGCCAAACGCTCTTCCTTTTCGGCAACAGTCTCATATGGTTGAAAAACATATGGAATTTTCATAAGGGAAATGTTTGAGTGATTAAAAACTTTTCTTGAAACAAATTCTTCTCCTTTGAAATCTACTCCAAAATAATTAAAAATCCGAGTGAGATAGATTCCATGATATAAAGTATTTTCACCCATTTCAAGATTTTTGGGACGAAGTTCATCCAAAATAACTTGTGCCCAATTAATATCATAATTTCCAAAAATAGCAAAAAGTGTTTTGCAAACTTTTGAAGTTGGATTGTTAAAACTTCCCGATCTTGGGGTCAAAGTATGTTGTAAAAGAAGATTAACAATTCTTGCTTTTGGTCGAAAATTTCGATTTTTGAATTCAAAGTTTTCATCTCCTTCAAAAATGTGATGAAATGTCTCACGATCATTTTCATCGATTTTAAAACTAGAAAGATCCATTCCCGTGCTTTTGCAATTGAGAATGGTACCCAAAATATCACAATTTAAAATGATTCTAGTGCCTTTGACACTACTCCAAATTTCATCATCATTTCCATTATAAAATCCACGGTTGAGATTTGCATAGAAAATTTTAACAAGATTTGGATAACAAACAAAATCATTTTGTGAAGCATCAACAAGACTAAGGATTTGGTTGTTTGCAAAAAGTGAATCGATTTCATAAGAAGAGAAATCTTGAAATATAGCAAACTTTCCGGGATGGACTTTTCCATAGTTAGCATAGTTGATATATGCTTTTATAGCCTCCGGATCATTGAAGAGTTGCTCTTTCATGTTTCTGGAAAGTCTCATTGTGGAGGGGTTGCTTGAAGAAGCCATTAGAGTAGAGAGTAGAGAGCTTGAAATTTTTAAATAAGAGTTTGAATTTGAAAATGAAAGTGAAAAGTTGTGATATGAGATAGTAAATAAATAGATTCTCAAAGGACAGATTCTATGGTCAAAAGATGACTTTTCAGAGTCTTCAATGAAGTGAAAAGATGGAGGGATATTCAAACATTTAAATTCAAATTTGAATTTCAAATTTCTGTACCCTTGTCGACAACGTGGGAGGGACCATGTCGACAGGTGTCTCTGAATTTTCATGATTTATTTCATTTAAGTATTCTAATATATATATATATATTATTTTTAATGACTATATATTTGAAATTATGATATATTGCATAAAATATTATGATACAATTTTTTTTAAATAAAAATAATAATAAATATAATAAAATAATAATAAATATAATAAAATAATAATAAATATAATAAAATAATAATAAAAATTTAAAATTCAAACGACACACCAATTCAAAATCAATCAATCAATCATTCAATCCTAAGCATGCAATTTCAACCAATGTATTGTAAACGTGTACCTTTTTCTGAGTTCGTTTTTCTGAATTCATCGGAGTCGTGAACTACCGTGAAACACATATTTGAATTATCTGTCTTCTGATCATCATCGCTCGAGGATGAGTCTGAGTCATCTAGAGTGGCGGTAAATGCACGTTTTTGTTTCTTTGCGGAATCATTGTTTATAGGAAGATTTTGCTTATCTGGATGCGGACAGTCTCTTTTGATATGGCCTGGTTCGTCACAGTTGAAACATTTGATATAGTTTGGCACTACATTCTGATTACCAGAGTTCTTATAGTTGTTTCTCTTAAGATTATTCATCTTTTTGTATTTCAGGAATTTCCGAAAGTTCTTGGTCATAAAGGTTATCTCTTCATCATTATCGCTGTTTGAGTCTGATCCATCGGTCAATGCATTGAATGCAATTAATTTCTTTTCAGATGCTTTGCTTTCTCTTCTCCCAATCATTTGAACTTCAAATGACATTAGATTTCCAATTAATTCTTCTATCTTTAAGGTACTAATGTCATTTGCCTCTTCGATCGCAAGTGTCTTTTGATCCCATTCTGGAGTAAGAGAATTTAAGATTTTTTTGACTTGATCTTCTTCCGAAAATACCTTTCCCAAGGATATTAGAGAATGCACAATATCCTAAAATATACTATACATATCTGGAATAGACTCATTAGGATTCATTTTAAATAATTGAAACTGATTTGTGAGCATAGAAATTTTAGACTGTTTAACTTTGCTTGTTCCTTCGTGAGTAACTTGCAAAGTTTTCCAGATTTCATATGCAGACTTACAAACTGACACTCTATTAAATTCATTCCTATCAAGTGAACAAAACAGAATATTCATAGCTTTAGAGTTATTTTGTGCGACTGTCTTTTGCTCAGCAGTCCACTGTGCAAAATCAGTTATGGGTTCAAAATATTAAGTCTGTGTGATATTCCAAGTATCTAGTCCTACTGATAGTAAATATATTTTCATCCTACATGCCCAATATGCATAGTTACTGCCATTAAAAAGTGGTGGTCTGACAGTAGACTGACCTTCTACAAATGAACTTGTGTTGGTAGTAACAGCAGTACCAGTGTTGGTAGCCATTTTGAAAATTTTCAAAATACAGATTATGAAACTTTGAAATCCTTGCTCTGATACCAAATGTGAGAAATGCAGATTACGGATCTTAAGACTAGAATTAACACTAGAAGGGGGTGAATAGTGTTTTAAGGAATTACTAATTCATTTTGAGTTTATATTAATTTGAACACAAATGTATGCAATATTCAGACACAGATATTATCATAGAATCAAACACAGATGCAAATATAAAGTAAAAGCAATAAAGGAAAGAACACACCGGATTTTATACTGGTTCGGAGTTACCCTACATCCAGTCCCGCAACACAAGTACAGATTTCCTTTCAAAATCTATTCTTACAATTACACCCTCGATTTCAAGGCCACGAGGTACACCACTCCAGATTCACAATCCTCTGGGTAGAGATACTTGATTTTACGGGCAACAAGTTCACCCAATTGATTTCCTAGGCTACAATCACACCTTCTCTCACTTGATTGATTTTCCAGGCTACAATCACACCTTTTCTCGCTCGATTGATTACAAAAGAAGTCTTTAACTCTGAATAGCACTGGGATCTTGTTGAGATAGTGATAGAGAATCAAACCAGAGATGATCTAGTTAGATTCAATGGAGATTTCGGCAGAGTAATAGTAAAAATGTATATAAAGAAATGTGGAAGAAGAAGAGAAGTGAAATCAGAAAATTATGAATATAAATTCATTTAAAACATCCCCTATTTATAGTAGAACAATAGCCATGTCCATTCGGGAAAGGATATGACGAATAGACACTTCTTTTGAAATTCAAACTTTTGAAATTCAAACTTTTGAAATAAATTGTCATCATGTCGACATGGGTACCTAGGGGTTGTCGACATGCCTAAGGTATTTTTGATAATTTGTTTTTCTTTTGAAAATAACTTCTATCTTATATTAAAACTATTTTAAACTTTATAAATATACTATAGTTAAAATACGTAAACAAGCATAGAGAATAATATTTTGGTATATATACAATTTTACTATAATTTCATATTTAAATCTTAAATATAAATATTAAAAGTTAAGAACATTATAATTAAAGACAGTTTAAAACCAAGGATAATTTTGATATTGAAAATAAAGATTATTTTGAGGCTAAAAGTTTTTAAAACCAGGATAGATGTTTTTGATTTAAAAAGGTAGATTTTGAAATCATTTTGAAAACAAGATATAATTTTGTAAAACATTTGAATAAAAGTTAGTGGATACAAAACGATGTTCCGCTAGATTTTTCGTAGGTTCCATCCTACTTAGGGTTCCATCCCTTTAACAGGCTCGAAGTGGATTCTATTCCACGAATAAAATGGATTTTAAGATGTCAGTGCTTTTCTAGGAGTTTTAACATAATTCTAGACTCGATACTTGTCTTGTACTATTGAAATCTTGAACTCTTGATATCTTGATACTCATGAGTCTTGAATCTTGATGTCTTCAATCTTGAGTCTCTATACTGTACAGTCTTCATTCTCAGTACCTGCATGTTTATATCCTGCATATACATATATATCTAAACTATAATGTTAGTATTTATATTTTATAACAAGTCCTAAGGTTGTTGTCATCAAAACCATTCTTTTCAAGGACTAACAAATAGCACTTATACAAGTACGTTTGGAATATGGATAGTGCAAGGGCAATGAATGCAGTTCGTTGTAGATGTTTCACCATCTATCTGGAAGGAGTCGCCTCCATGTGTTTACCAGGCTCCCTTCACGATCTATCTCAACCTTTGACAATCTATCTAGAAATTTCTTGGAACAATTGAGACTCACGTGGCTCAGCTAAAGGATGTGAAATTTCTATCTGGTTACTTCCAAGGACCCAAAGAATCATTAAAATCATTCATGAACCGCTTAACATAGCCATCTCTAAAGTGAGTAATCCAAAGGAGGATATGATTCTCTTGGCCTTAGTTCGCTCAATCCATCGAGAGATATAGTTTGGGAGATGGAGTAAAATGAAGCAACCAACCACCATGAAAGAATTCAATCAAAAGGCTAGTCAGCACTTTAGATTGGAGGAGGCAAATACATTAGAAGGTAAAAATACCAATATCCAACCAAATGAATCGATTCAGAGTAATGTGGCGATCAATAAAAACGGCAGGAATTCTGAAGTAACTGCTGGGAAAGATGGGGACCATGAAAGGAAGAACCGGCATCAGAACACCAACAAGGGCAACAGAGGCAGAAAGAAACTCAGAGGTCTGAAATGCAGAGAATACACTCTGTTAAACGATAGCTTGGAGAATATTTACCCAACAACTCAGGGAACAGAAGAGTACCCGAAGCCACCTCGAAAAGAAGAGTCTGAACAATGAAGGAAGTTGGGGAAGTTTTGTCGCTTCCACGAAACCCATGGCCATAACACAAACGAGTCTCGCCATTTAAAACACGTGATCGAAGAACTGATTAGAGAAAACAAATGTGAAGAAAACCTGAAATTCCGACCAGCCAACCGGACCTCATGCTCCTAACACCCGAGGAAAGCAATCTGGATCTGGCGGAGAGGGATCCAAGCAAGTTGAGTAGAGGCTTGTCATCAATACTATTTTGGGAGGTCCTTATCCGGCATAAAAAAGTTAGGGCGAAAAGGAAAGATATGCTAGTTCACTCAAACATGCTCCCAAGGAAACTTGCTTTGCAATCGAAGATGAGACCCCTGCTAAACAGCAGAGGATTCTCAATTACAACATCGTGTTTCAAAACCAGAATAGTGAAGGAATAGAAGCTCCAACTTTAGATCCAATGGTGGTGACAATAGGAATCAAGTGTCATACGACGGGTGTTGGTCAATACTGGAGGATCAGTAAACATTATGTTTTGACATACGTTCTACCAAATTAATCTTAACATGAAGAATATCTCTACGTGCTAAACCAAGATCCAAGGATTCACCGGCCATCCACTACAACCAGTTGGTACAATCAATCTTCCTGTTGAACTCGGAATAGGGGATCGGAGTGTGGTTCTCAACCAAAATTTTGTGATAATTAATGAGATCTTGGCCTATAATGCATTCTTGGGATGGTCGGCCCTCGCTGATTTTCGGATTATCCTGGCACAATGGTGTCTCACTATGAAATTCCCCATGGAAAATGGGGTTGGAATTATACTGGGAGACTAGAGCATCGTAAGGGAATGCTACGTCGCTGAATTGCATGAAAAAGAATGAAAGAGAAGGGAATGAATGTGGAGATAACTCTCCACATTCGTTAACCATCAGCATAGAAACTACAGAACGGCCCCTGGCTTGGGGACCACAGCCGATTCGATTAGGCTATGGACCCAAGAAAGAAGAGTTCAAGGGAGGAATAGGCAGCACCGGTAGAGATTATGGTGCTTGTCCTGTAGACATGGATGATCCGACATGGGTACTAAAAATAGGATCACATCTTGGAACCAAGACACGACAAGGATTAGTCATGTTTCTTTGCGCTAATCTGAATGTGTTCGCTTGAACGCATTCTGATATGTGTGGGATATCGCCAAAGATAGCTTGTCATGCACTTAATATCGATTCCAAGTACACTCCAGTAGGGCAGTAGAGGCGCACCCTGGGATCGGAACGGTCTGCTATACTAAGAGAAGAAGTGGATAAGCTATTGGGAAATGGCTTCATCTGCGACGCAACTTACCTATATGGGTATCAAATCCGGTTTTAGTAAAGAAGTCCAATGGGAAGTGGAGGACTTGCATTGATTAACCGGATATTAACAAAGTCTGCCCAAAGGATAGCTTCCCATTGCCCAAGATCGATCAGCTTGTTGACACTACGGCGGTCCACAAGTTACTATCGTTTGTGGATGCCTACTCAGAATACAAACAAATCATGATGCATGAACCCGACCAAGAGAATACTAGTTTCATTATCGACCTTGGATTATACTATTATCGAGTCATGCCCTTTGGATTAAAGAATGCAGGGGCAACCTACCAACGACTAGTGAACACAATGTTCAAAGATCAGATAAGGAAGTCGATGGAAGTATGCATGGATGGCACGCTTTTCAAATCCTATGTATCAAAAAATCACTTAGACAACCAAGAAGAAATGTTCAAGATATTGCGGAAATATGGAATGAAGCTCAACTCGTCGAAATGCTCCTTCGGAGTTGCTTCTGGCAAATTCCTTGGTTTCTTTGTGAATGCAAGGGGCATTGAAGCTAATCCGGAATAGAGTATTGCCTTAAGGAACATCAAATCCCCTATGACCAAAAGGGAATTGCAAAGTCTAAATGGAAAGATCACAGCGCGGAGCCGATTCATGTCCCGAGCGACTGACAAATGCATACCATTCTTTGACGCGTTAAAAAAAGGAAAGAAGAATTTCGAATGGAACGAAGCCTACCAAACAGCCTTTGAAGAATTACCCCATTATATGGAAACCCCGTCGGTCTTATCTAAGTCGATAAACGGGGAAGATTTGTTCATTTACCTCGCTGTATCAACTCATGCTCTGAGTGCAGCATTGGTACGCGAAGAGGCTAGTTCCAACGATCCGTCTATTATATTAGTAAGCGATTCACCAGAGCCAAAAAGAATTACCCGAATTTGGAAAAACTCACCTATTGCCTGCTGATAATGTCAAGGAAGCTATGTCTGTACTTAAAGCTCATCCCATCAAGGTGTTGATGGATCAACCTCTAAAACAGGTGTTGTATCGCCCAGAGACATCAGGTCGACTTTTGAAATGGAATATCAAGTTAAGCCAATACGAAATCACTTATCACCCACGAAGAGCTTTCAATGGACAAGTTTGGCAGATTTTATTGTCGAATTTACTGAGCTAACGGTGAAGAAGAACAATCATGAATTCTCTTTAGGTGCAGGGGTGGTACTCTAAACCCTTGAAGGACGATCTGTTCGCTATGCTCTGAGACTGGAATTTCCTACCACCAACAATGAAGCAGAATACGAAGCTTTGATAAAAGGATTAAAAATCATTAAAGAATTAGGAATAAAAGCTGTTCATATCTACAGCGATTCTCAACTAATCATCTTTCAAGTAAAAGGAGAGTACCAGGCAAAGGGCAATCTCGCCCTCTACTTTTCAAAAGCACAGGAATTACTGTAGGATATCAAGCACTAAACTTAAAGTGGCATTCCGAGGGAGCATAATATGCAAGTGGATCACCTAGCCGAACTACCAAGTTTCGAAGATGCTTAGTCAATGGGTCTGGCCCCAGTCAAAACGCTTACATCACCCAGCTTAGATAATATGGATATCGATTAGATTATGGAAACCGTAGAGGAAGAACAATCATAGATGATGCTGGTCAAAGATTGCTTGATCGAAGGTACACTCCCCAAGGATGGGAGCGAGCGAAAGAAGCTACTCCAGAAGGCACCACGGTTCGTCTTGCGAGATGGAATTCTTTATAGGAGGGGATTCTCTACTCCCCTACTCAGATGTGTAACCAACAGCGAAGCCAAAAAGATCCTCAGGGAAGCCCATGAAGATGATTGTGGAAGCCACATTACATGGTAAACTCTAGAGAAGAAGGTCCTCCGATATGATTACTTTTGGCCATCCATCAACCGTGACATTGCGGACTATGCTAGGTGATGTGTGCAATGCCAAAATTTTGCCAAAATACAAAGAACTCCATCCACAGAACTTACGCTAATGGTTGGCCCATGGCCATTTGCAGTTTGGGGAATTGACTTGATGGCGTGCTCCCAATTGCTAAAGGGGGGCCAAATATGCTATCGTTGTCGTTGATTGCTTCACAAAATGGGCTGAAGCTGAACCGTCGGCTACTTTTACCACTAAGAAAGTAACTAATTTTTTCATTAAAAATATTATTTGCGGGTTTGCAATGCCATAGAAAATCATCACATATAATGGTACTCAATTCGAAAGCGCTAAGTTCAAGGACTTTTGCAAGCGTTTCCGCATCAAAAAGAGTTTCTTCGTAGTGGCACACCCTCAAGTAAATGGGCAAGTGGAGGTGGTAAACAAAATCATCAAGTCCACCATCAAAAAATGACTAACGAAAGCCAAAGGAAACTGGGTTAATGAGCTCCCACTTGCACTATGGGCTTACCGAACACAAGTCAGCAATTGGACACTCGCCAAAACGACACTTCAATCAAAAAGAGAACAAGCAGCGCCTGCTTGAGTCACTAGATCAGATTGATGAGAAATAGGAGGAAGCCGAACTAAGGCGATGGCTCACCAGAAAAGGGTAGCACGGCACTTCAACTCCAAGGTCTTCAACCATACTTTCAAAGTGGGAGATCTCATCCTGAAACGGATCTATTTGACTGCAGGAACATTCAGACCAAACTGGGAAGGGCCTTACTCAATCGAGCAAAAGCTCGAAGGTGTCACATTCAAGCTGACCATAGTCGATGGAATTCAAATTCCCTATGCTTGGAACAGCGACTCGCTCCGACATTACTTTATTTAGCTTTTATATATGTATTTTATATGTTCGCAAATAAGTCGCTAGACAACACTGGGATTATTGTAAATAGGCAAAATTTGCTCCACTTTCTATTTTATCAATGAAATCTCTTTAGTTTCTTGAACCAATAAAACCATGTTCATATAAATTACTCGCCTGGCCAGCAAAAGTAAACTGACTCAAAAATCATTCATTGGCTGCTTTGGGAAGTGAAACCACACCCAAGTACACTCTACCTACTCGACAAGTCGATGAAAGTAAATCGATTCAAAATTAAAAGTTGCGCATTTCATAAGCCGAGCACTCTTAAAAGCCATGCACTCTCTAAAAGCCACGCATTTCATAAGCTGTGCAGCGTCTAAAAGCCATGCATTTCGTAAGCCGAACACTCTCAGAAAGTCGTGCATTTCGTAAGTCGTGCACTCTTAAAAGCTACGCATTTCATAAGTCACGCACTCTCTAAAAGCCGCGCATTTCGTAAGCCACGCACTCTCAAAAAGCAGTGCATTTCTTAAGCCATGCATGCTCTTAAAAGCCATGCATTTAGTAAGTCGCACATTCCAAGAAGTCGCGCATTTTGTAAGCCGCGCATTCCACGCAAGCACTTTTTGATATTGCTCCGGCACCATCAACAAACCATTAAGATCTTGTAAGTACCGGTATTGTCCTGACAACACCGGTTAACTCATCTATTACAGGACTAACTAGGATCCACTCCCACTATCAAAAGTAATTGACATCAATCTAGCAATGTCGCACAACTAGAAATCGGCAAAGAATTACGATCGTAGACCAACAAATCTCTAGAGTCAAGACGCTGGAGTCATAAGTTCCCGAAGATGGGAACCGCAAAGTAGATTTGGCTACAGACATTTGAGGAATCGCTCAGATCAACTGGTCATTTATACAGTGTTCGGAGAAAACAACCTTATAAAGTAAGGGGCACATATATACTAACATTTAAATGAAAAGAAAACTACTCCATAATCCTGTTTCTCCAAACAAAGAATTTTGGCAATCACAACTGATCTAGTTATGAAATTGGAAAAAAATGCATACGTAATGTGTGAAATCATGGAAATAAAGGCATCGTAGACCACAAAACACGAGACAACAATGTGAAGTATGGAAATTGCAGAACAAGCAAGCGTGCCAAGTACACACATAAACAGTATAAAAACAAGCTGAGTACATGATAAATAAGGAAGATTACAGAAGAGATGACAGTAGAAACAATAATCTGTTCATTCCTTATAGCATTTTTGTACAAAGTCAAAATGTGGGGGCCGTACCCACACAATATCGGTCAATAAAAAAGAAAAGTACAGATGCTACAACAACAAAAGTAATAAGTGCACACTCTACACTTGTACAAAAAACTTGTCAAACAAATCAGAATGTTCCAATATCCGGCTCTACTATTGCTCGAGCTTGTTAGTGTTTCTTGCCACCACTTCCCTTCCTGCCTTTGGTCAGAAGTTTTTCCTTCCTCTCGACATCCCCACCAGGAGTTGTATCGCTGCCAGAGATATCAATTTTAGGCTCCATGCCTATGTCACCTCCTTGTTCTTCGACCCCCTCGGAAGACTCCCCTTTGGTCTTTCACTTATGATACTTGGGGAGCTCCTCGAAGACTTTCTCTCCTCAATCTTTTCCTTCTTAACTGCCACCATCTGCTGTTCTTTTTTACTTAGTTGGCTGGCTTGGTCTGTCTGCTCTTAAGTGTTAGTTGTTGCTAAATCACTCTTCAAAGATATGGAAGGGTCATCCAAGCCGTGTAACGCAGTGATTTTCTTAGATTCTGGCCCTGGTTGCGAGCCAGACACAAACATGGTGATCAAAGCAGCTATAAAAAAAGCGTTGAAGTAGTCAAAATGGCAGTAAGTCTCGGGATTGGAGAAGTTGGCAGTTCAATGAGCAAAGAAGACGGAACTATAAGATCAAAAAGGAAAGCATTAAATTCATTTTGTTCTTGCGGTGTGAGCTGAAAATCCTCAAACTTAGGAGAAACAAGGAAGTTACCTGCATCAGAAGTGTGACCGTGAATCTCAGCCTCATACTCCCTACCATTTCCTTCTCTGGATGGTTGCAGGATCTTGGGCGAAATTTCAGGACAACCCAAGGCTTCAAAAATACCTCTTGGAGGGGCAGACAATAAAGCGACACCGATCGAAGCTGGAATGATTCTTGCTTGATCATGAGGCTACTTGGACGATCCGCTAGGCCCAGAACTAAAAGGCTCCGATAATGCTTTAGCAGCCGTAATTGCAGCGGCATCGATGGCTTCTCGCTCCCTTTTCACCCGAATAATCTCTCAGCCCTCAACCAAAGCCTTCTTTGATTCTTCGTTAAGATAGGCATCCTCCAACTCTTGTTTAGTATATGCTTCCCCATCTTCTTGGAAATAGGCCAGGACTTCTTCTCAAAACTACAGCAAGAGTACGCGGGAATTTGGGACCCAGATAATAGAGGCTACCCTGATGCAATAGGGAGTTGACGTAGAAGTTCAAGATGGTATCGTCCATCTTCACCATCTTCCTTTCGAAGGCATCTAGCAGCTCTAAGTAGTCCGTCGTCACAGTGGCCTTCTTGACTTCGACTTTGGTCTTTTCAACGTTAATTTGCATAATTCTTTCTCGAAGCGAAGTAATCATTTGAGCCTGGTTAGAGATGGTCCTATCTCGGGATTCCACCATTCCTCCATAATAAGCAATTGTCTTCTTATGAGCTTCGACTGTTTCATCATGACTATCAATAGTTCTCTTTTGAGCTTCGATGATCTCATCTCAAGTTCCAAGCTCCATTTTTAGCTTGACTTCATTAGGGTGGACTTTCTTAATTTCCTCTCTCAACATAATCTCAATTTTCACATAAACCTCTTTCAATTCCTTTAGCAAGCTAGCGTTGCTCTTACTCTCCTGAATGATAGCATCTCTCTCCTTTGTCAATTGATCAATTCCAGCGTCACGATCCGTTAGCATCCTTTCGTATTCATCTTTTTCCGAATCAAAAGAAAGGATCACTTGATACTTGTTACGGTTTGTGTCCGCCGGCTACTTACATAATTTCTCCCATCCTTCATCTTGATCCCAGGTGCTCTAAATCCCCTGGAGATAGGGCATATAAGAATCCTTATGAATTGGATGCAAGTCACGATCGAACTTAACTCCCTTCAAGAACCATCCAGGGAGCGCGGCTTCAAACTTGGGTGGACCAAACGGAAGAATATAAGCAGGTCTCCTACAAGGTTGTGAAGAACTAGAAGCATCCACAACATGAGTTGACGGAATATGGGTTGATGGAATAACTTGAACTGTAGAAATCAGGACCTCAATTCTAGTAGAGACTGGAGCTGGGGAAAATTTATGGTGCTCGGAAGGATGAGGATCATGATCTACTTTCGACTTTTTGGATGGCTCTTCCCGCTCATCGAGAGTCTTCCTCTTCTCATATCTACCATTGTAAATATTGCCTCGGTCGCTACCTTCCCAACGATGAGCTTCGCATCCCGAAATTTCCTCCTTCTCCATTCTTCCTCAGTTTCTCAAGGCTGGTGGCGGCTTGAAGTCCGTCTCGACCCACATTGTGCATCTGTAAATTATTCAAGGTCTTCATAAAGTCAACGACCTCCCATAGTACCTAATAAAAAAATGAAGTAACTTTAACGACATAAAATGAGCTTAAATAATGCATATATGAGTGTATATGGCCCTAGTGGAGTGTGTGACATATCGTAGGCGGCCTAAAAGGACTTCACAAATATGGTCGGGAAGCAACTACGGTGGGAGTCGGGCTAGCTCCTAAAACGGCATGACTGGATTGAGAAGACAATCCCTCAAACTCAAAATCATCTCCCATGAGTTCTGCAATATCTACATAAACGTTGCTCAAGTCCCTAAAGTCGATATCGGTTTTCTTAGGCGGAGAGCCACGAAGTCGTTCGGCTAGTGAGGGAGCATCTTTATCAATAATCTCTTGAGGAGGTGAATCTAGAAGAATGGGACTCATTCCCGGAGTTCCATCACATGATACAAAATTTCCTTCATAGGAACTTGCATCAAATTCCTCATCGCCAGAGGAGGAATCATAGCTACTTTGGCTCTCAATTTCACCTTCCTCCTTTTCTATGATCACCGCAGCCTTTCCCCCTGGTTGCTTGAACTCCTTTTCCCCCTCCTTCGGGATCGAGGGCATCCTGATCGGGCTACTAGTTCCGGTCATAACGCCTTTTCCTTTACGGATTTCCTCAGTTGATCCATCGGATGGACCTTCTCCAACTGGTAGACCGCCCTCTTCAGGATCATGCCACGAAGGAGTGGAGCATGCTTGAATCCTAGACGGGTATGGGACGGAACTTCAACGGTGACGACAGATCTTCCAAGAGGCAACAATCAGTACCGATGCAAATTCGCATCCATTAGCAAAGATTTGACTGATCTCTCTCTAGCATGTATGGCCTTTGGAGTATGGAAGATGGGATCAAGTGATGAATCTCTGTTTGGCCTCGGAATAGCCACAAGGAGTATTTAGTCTATTAAAACCCTACACCATCATAACAAATCTCAATAAGCAAAGAGAAAACTCACCCTCTGTCATTCAAAGATGATTGAATCCTTCAGGGCATCTAACAAAAAAATATTGGGTCTTGAACTGAGATAAGTTACTTTGAAGTTGCAGCACGATTTTGTGGTTTCTTTGAGCCTCAATAATCACAAGAGACAGACATTCATCTTTCTTCTTAAATGACAGAAAATATCTCAGCTCATCGAAGCTAGGGGCATATTGAATATCTGAATAAACAAAATGGGAAGACAAGTTAAAATTACGTATGTGTTAGGATGAATCTGAAATGGAGCTATTCCCAAATTCAGAAAGTCGCTCTCAAGAAATAATTGAATGAGGGAGCTGCACTATTCAAGCACATGTACCGATGGTAGGCGGTGTACCCGAAGGTGATATGTATGCAAACTCTTTTTCCAGAGGAAAGTGCATATCATCATCCGGAATCCATCTTGTAAACAAATATTGTGCAGAAATTTAGCAGAAATTACAGTGGAAGTTCTCTCTAGAGGGTTGAGTAAAACTCTAAAGTTCGAAGGGGTTCAATCAAAAATCGGACCAACCGGCACCAATTGACCATATTCAGCCAGTGGTGCCGAAGAAGTAGGTGTTGCCGGAACCATTTGCGAAGGCATAACTGATGATAATTTTGCTCCCGAGAGTGTCGGGCTTCCTTCGCTGGATTATTGTTGGGATGATGGACGCTTCATTCTATATTATAGAACTTGTATCCAATGTGGTCAGGTGATTCTATTTATAAGTAGAAATCCCCCTATGTTCAACGCTTGAATTCCGAAAAGATGTTGACTTGTGCCAACTCGTTGGATTCCAAGCATTGACTAGGGCAAGTGTAGCGTGTTATCTATATGGAATGGGCTCGGTGTCCTAAACACTATGAATGCTCTATCCTATGTAGATAGTTCGTCCGCAACGGAGAAAAGGCTTTTCGTATCATTCGTTGAAGTTATTCCCCCTACACTTACCGTTTATAGGTCAACGATCGATAACGGATCCATTGTCTGAAGCGACATGGAAAGCTCATTCTATTTTCAGGTACACCGAGCATGCGATGGTAAAGTTAATCCAAGATGATCGAGTCCATAGTAAAAGGCCTTGATGGAGCCATCGAGGCCATGTGCTAATCGATTTTGATTTATTAAACGAAGATAGTAGAATACGTCAAGTGCAAGGCACGAATCCACTATCTACCTCCAACAAATCGCAATCAACCCGCTTCGTTAACCATTCTCAATTTTAGTGGTGATCCAAGCTACGCAAGATTGGTAGCAATCTAAGCAAGCAATGATTCAGGTACTTGGGCTTGGCTCAAAGTTATGGCAAAGGTAGTTGAGGTCGGAGATAGAAGGCTCGGTGGTAGGGATTGATAATGATGGCAGCAAAGGCTAATTTAGGGTTTGGTCGGGGATTGGTCAGGTCGCAAGAAAGAGAGCGTGAACAGAGAATGATGAGAATAGGTTGGTTCAAGTGAAGATAAATAGGAGATTGGTTGTAGAAATTTTGCTAAGTCTATGTATCGCTAGCGATCCGTAGACTATGGATCACTAGCGATCCATCATGTTATAACCAATCTTCTCCAAACTTACCAAGTATGATCTATATATTATTTGCAAGCATCTTAAAAATTGTGGGATCAAAATTGATTTATTGTTACAAGCAACGATGATTCATATCGAAACTCAACAGACGACTGAATAGCCAGAGCTGAGTTTGCATGGAAACCTCGAACCAATCAATTAGATCTCACGATACGAAAACTCAAAAGCAGTTACTTCCAGAGCACACCTTGTTTCCAATGAAGGCGTACTCTAGGGAGAAAATGTTAACCAGGTTTTTAACCTAGCAGAATTCAATAGGAGTTAGAACATCTAGACCAAGGAAATATAACTCAGGAATTAACAAAGAGGACCACAAGAATAGGCCAAGAAGGACTAAGAAAAAACACACAGAAATCAACTAAGGGATGGATCGCTAGTGATCCATCACCTATAGATTGCTAATGATCCATAAGGACTCCTCGTAGGCCATTCAAACCTCTTGCATCATGAGTCAATATCTTTTCTAGGGGTGTATGCCAAGTTTCATAGCCTTCCAAGCAACCTAGTTCGAGAAGCAAAGATCTATCTGATTCCAGTCATAGTTCAATCCAACTTGTACATGAATCATCATCAAAACAAGGCAACTAACTACAAAATTACATGGAAAGCAACTACATATAGCAAGGAATGCAACCTAAAGGAAACAATCCAAAAAACCTTAAATACATGGATCGCTAGCGATCCATGCCCTATGGATTACTACGATCCATCGGGTCAATTTGGATCGCAATGAAATTCTTAGAGCACCTTCGTATCATTGAGTGTAGACTTTTGGCAAAATGGCCTAGCCCAATAGTTCTCCAACCCCTATAAATACAGTCTTACCTGCAACATAAAGAGGATCTTCAGGACTAGCTGCTGGAACTCTGCAGAGATTATTCTTCACTCTTCTCATCCCACACAATATTCATCTAGGGGTTCACTGTGATCCTCTAGTGAACTCTTGTACTTGTGACTTGATCTAACATAGAAGATTTAATCATATTGTAATCCAATTCAACTTGCAATAGCAGTCGGTTAATAGAAAGTTATAAAGTGGACATAGGCTTCATTAACAGCCGAACCACTATAAAAATCTTCTTGCCTTTTTAATATATCTGCTCTTTTTATATTTAATTTCTATATTACTTCTCTGTAAGAACAGGGTTTGTGCTTTTATACTAATTCCAGGGTGTTGACCCATTTTTTGGGTTAACATGTAGAACATGTTATAAACGGTATTGTAATACGTTATAATGTTATATTGATGTTTGTTGGGTGAATTTTCACCACCTGACCAACCCTAGCAGAACCAAAGTCTACAGGCTACCTAACCAACACCTAGCCGGACCAGGATCTAGCCGGACCAGGACCTAGCCGGACCAACTCCTAGCCGGACCAACTCCAAGCCGGACCAACTCCTAGCCGGACCAACACCTAGCCGGACCAGGATCTAGCCGGACCAGGATCTAGCCGGACCAGGACCTAGCCGGACCAACTCCTAGCCGGACCAACTCCAAGCCGGACCAAATCCTAGCCGGACCAACTCCAAGCCGGACCAACTCCAAGCCGGACCAACTCCAAGCCGGACCAACTCCTAGCCGGACCAACACCTAGCCGGACCAGGATCTAGCCGGACCAGGACCTAGCCGGACCAGGACCTAGCCGGACCAACTCCAAGCCGGACCAAATCCTAGCCGGACCAACTCCTAGCCGGACCAACACCTAGCCGGACCAGGATCTAGCCGGACCAGGATCTAGCCGGACCAGGACCTAGCCGGACCAACTCCTAGCCGGACCAACTCCAAGCCGGACCAACTCCTAGCCGGACCAGGATCTAGCCGGACCAGGATCTAGCCGGACCAGGACCTAGCCGGACCAACTCACCTCCCATGCTTCGCCGAACCAACTCACCTCCTACCACCGGACCAAACGCTGCCGGACCAAGACGTGTCAGGCCAGATCACATCAGCCCAGGCCCACCAGCAGCTATATACATCCAAGACCCCTGCTCCCACCCTCACTCTATAAATAGAGGGGCAGGGGTACGACAATGGGGGACAAGTTTGAGAGCTCAAGCACGGAAGGAACTTTCAAACAACTTTCTTTTACTTGTACCAAAGCTTTGTACTTGTAATCACAACAAAAGAAGAGAAATAACATATAAAGTGGACGTAGGCACATTCTGGCTGAACCACTATAAATCTGCGTGTCTTTTTACAGTTTAGCCCCTATTTTTCATATATTTGCATAAACCTCCAAAATCACTAAGAACAACATAAGATCTACTAAATCATACAACTTTGAGGTGTTTGTCCATTTTTTGTGCAAACATTTTTGGTGCTTTCATTGAGAACTAGAAGCTCGAAGCTTCAGCTTCATCCACTTAACAAGTTTTCCTAACAGCATCGTCCGCCACTTGGAAAACATGCCTCCCAAACAGAGAAAAGATGTTAACAAAGGAAAAAACATCGCATCCAGCAGTCTTCCAGATCCAGCTGTCACGAATCAAGTAAATCGTCCTCCTCCAGTAGTACCAAATGAAGGACAGGCTAATCCGGCCACTCCTGCCACAGAACAGCCTACAGCAATTACTAGGGCAGATTTGGACAGAGTTGTGGTTGAAGTAACTAACCGCTTCACGTCCCAGCAGGAAGCCTTGGTGGACCATCTCATGTCACGCTTAAGGGATGCTGAAGAATCCAACCGCAACACTGGAACATTGGGCGAGTCCCAGTCTGGAGGATCTCAGAGACAACAAAGATCTTCCTTCTTCGAAGGAGCTAACGGCAGAAGTAGCCATGGTAGGAGCCGAGACCGAGCACAGCCCGAAGTTAGGCCTGAGGAAACGTTTGGTACCGAACCCAACGGGGGAGGTACCGGACGGAGGTCAACTGTAGCTGAGCCTGTCATACTGCCTAACCACGGAAACGCCGGTGAACGGGGCCGAGCTAGAGTCCAGCCCGAAGTTGGACCCGAGGAAGTGCTTAGATCAGAACCCAGCAGGGGAAGATCAAGGCAAGGGCCAACTGTAGCTGACCCTAGCATGCTCCCAGAAGATCAAAGGCAGCCGCTGGAAAATATGAGGAACGATAGACGATACCATCCCTACAGGTCATCTGGACGGAATCAATCCCATAGAATAGAACCAAACTCCTTTCTATCTGCTCCAAATTCTGATGAAAGGATGGCACGCTTATTCAGAGAGTGCATCCAACGGGAATAAAGAGATCGAGGGATAGGCGCTAGGGTAACCAGCCCTTTCGCCCGCAATATCGAAATTGCCATCACCCCCCGAGAATGGAAAATGCCAACAATGGAACCTTACAAAGGAACCTCTGACCCCGTTGTACACTTACAGAGATACACACAGCATATGCTCATGAGTGGAGCGACAGAAGGAGTGCTGTGCAAATGCTTTCCACTATTCTTAGCAGATCTAGCTACCTCCTGGTTCTGCCATCTACCCCAAGGATCCATCAGCTCGTGGGAAATGTTGAAAGAAAAGTTTATCAGTCAGTTCCGCATCCATGTGGAACAACCTAAGGACGCTTATTCCTTATCCAGCGTCAAACAGAAACCTGGAGAGAAGGTGCAGCAATATTTAACCCGATTCAATGCCGCAGCGGCCGCAATCCAAGATGTCGATGAGAAGCTTATCTTAATGGCCCTCTGTAGTGGTGTGCATCCGGATACTAAATTTGCTAGAAGATTGACCAAAGAAAAACTAGCTACTTTACCCGATTTCTTCCATGAAGCTGGAAAATATATAAGACTTGAAGACGCTGCCGCTGAGAGGCAGACAGGACAATAAAATAAGGTGGCTCACAGCGACGCGCCCGCTGTAGCAAAGGACATTCGAAGAAATGATTCTAGAGACAATGCTGGGGGCAAGAAAGAAGCAAAGTGTCTATATCGTCCAGGACCGAGATTTGACGCTTACACCCTTTTAAATGAAACGATCGAAAACATCTTCCTGGCCACTCAAGACGAAGTTAAATACAAACGCCCCCCCCCCCCCGCACAAGAAGAAACCAGATATCCTAAACTTGAGAAGCTAGCCTATTGCCTACTAATCACATCACGGAAACTGCGTCACTATTTTCAATCTCATTCCATCAGAGTTCTGACCGATCAACCACTAAGGTACGGAGTCCCATTCAAAATCACATCGGACAATGGACTTCAGTTTGATAGCGAGGAGTACGCCAACTGGTGCCGAGGGCACGAAATTCATAAAAGCTTCTCATCCGTAGCTTATCCCTAGGCAAACGGATAAGTCGAAGCCGTCAACAAAATTCTCAAAACTCTAATCAAAGAGAAACTCGAAAAGTCAAAGGGCGCTAAGATGGATGAACTTCCTACGGCACTGTGGGCCTATCGCACATCTTTCAGAACATCAACGGGGCATACTCCTTTCTCTTTGGCATACGGATCGGAGGCTATGCTCCCAGTTGAAACTATAGTGCCTTCCCACCGTAGGATCCACTACAACCCAGAAGAGAATGAAGAGTTCCACCTCATGTCTTTGGATCTAATTGAGGAAAGAAGAAATGATGCAGTCCTTAAAGCAGCAGCCCACAAACAAAAAGTGGCAGCACAGTACAACTCCGAAGTCAAGCATCGCACCTTACAAGAACGGAGCTTATATTTTGTCAACAGTGGATGGAGAGGTGTTCCAGAGGGCATGGAACATCCAACACCTCCGTCGATACTTTTCTTAACTTGTACTGCCCATATGAAGCGAATTAACAAAGAGAATCAGTGGACGTAGGCATTTTCGTGCCGAACCACTTTAAAAAACCTTGTCTCTTTTTTAACTTGTTCCTTCATATCTTGGCTGCTTGTTAACTTTATCCTTTTCTGTTGAACGAAATCCTATGCAAGGCACTCCACAGTGCAACTTCACCTGGACAAGACCTAACAGGTACTATGCGAATCTATGCCCTCGCCAATGAGACACTTTCGCTCCGGCATCCCTCTGCTGCGAGTTAACTCATTGCTCGCGACGGCCCTTAAAGCCAACTGTAATGAGCCGATTATAAGCCACCGAGAAGGCCGACTATAGCCGAGGCAGCTCATTACGGCGTTCGGCTCGCCGGCAACTGTGAACCGATTATAAGCCCCAACATAAGGTGTGGCCAGCCAGGGGTAGTTCACGGTTGACGATCGGCACCCACGCTAGCCGGCCACAGTAAATCGAATAATACCCACGATTACGGGCCATAATGGCCCGGGTAGTTACTGTGCGCGATCTCGGCTCCGATGTGTCTTAAGTGCGGCTGTGGTAAAAAAGAATTAACTCCCCGCGGAGGCATAAGATGGGTGACGAATGTCTCCAAGACCCACAGCTAGGGAAAGTGACTACAAAACCCGTTTGCCACGAACTTAAGCACACCGAAGGCCTTCCGTGATTGGAAGTTTTACTCTTTCACATATTTCAATTCTATTTAAAGAACTTTTCTCCTATCCTCTATAACAATCCCTGAAGTACAGGACACAGAGTAGAAGATACTCACCAGCGGGAATGGGAATTCACGGTTGGATAGCAGGACATTCAACTGAGCTCCATCCTCGGTCGTACAAAAATATTCAAAACTGCCATCTACAATTAGAACATGAAAGGCGGTATTTTCTTCTTTTATACAAATTCCTGACTATAATTTATTCATACATCACACTAGCATTATAAGGCATGAAATTATGCTTTAAGCAAGAACTTGGCATTAAACACAACTGGATTACAAGCATATGCATAGCTATATTTCACATACAACATGTGAAAATAACAAAAGCATTCAAAAAACGACGGAATCAGCTTAAGTTAAAAAATTACACGTCAAGAATAGTGTTGTTTATTACAAGTAGCATAATTACAACCTAAGAGTTACATTACTGTTTTGAGACTAACGTATACAACAATGTCAAGCCCACCAAAAGATATCCAGGTCCAATCAAGGAGCCAGCCGCGTCGGAGTTTTATCCTCGCCCTGTTGCCCACCTGTCCGGTCAAAGAAAGAATTCATTAGTGATAAGCAACCAAGTTAACGGAAAGACCAGAAAGGAAGACTTACCAGCACCTGCTTCTTGACCATCCTGGTCATCATCCTCTACTTGTACACCTGCCTCCCCCGGCAACAGCATGCGCGCTCTATCAACCAAAGGAGCGGGAGATAACATCAAGCTGCTCGCCTTTGAGAAAGCCTGGGAAACAGTCAGGAGGTGAGTTCAGAAGTTCCTAAGGGTCGTACCCATCCACTAGTGACCTCGGGGTAAGCCCATGACGTCCCGGTTCTGACTGAGCTGGGGGCACTGCGGAAGGATCGTCTCTATCCTGGGATTTCCTCTTTTCTGATCGGGTTTCAACTTTACAAGACATTTATCTGCAAACACAAAGAAGTGCGTCGTTAGAATAAAGGAAGTAAACAAGCGAGTGTGTGCAGTCGGGAATTTCACTCATAATTCAAGTCCTAAAAGTGCATTCGGTAGTTCAAGGCCGAAAGGTCATTCGGTATTCAAACCATCAATCTCATTCGGCATTCCCAATACTACAGTTCATTCGGCACTCCCAATATCACAGTTCATTCGGCATTCCCAATACTACTGTTCGTTCGCCATTCTCAATACTACAGTTCATTCAGGCATTCTCATTATCACGGTTCGTTCGGCATTCCCAATATCAAAGCTCATTCGGCACTCAAGTACCTCTGGTGCAGATTCATTCGGTAATTCAAAATATAAGAGCCATTCGGTAACTACCTGATTCGGTAGTCAAGGATGATCCGGCAATGACTTTGATTCGGCAGACGAGAATTTCGATTTGGCTGTCTTCAAACGGTAAGGAATGGTAGAGACATAAGGCCCATACTTATAGGGGGAGGTTGATTGACCGGACCAGCCAGTTCGGTTCCCAGACCGAATGAGATCGACAAACTAAAACAAAGCACAACATATGTTAAACATATGCCCTGCTTTGGGGGGCAAATGTTGGGTGAATTTTCACCACCTGACCAACCCTAGCAGAACCAAAGTCTACAGGCTACCTAACCAACACCTAGCCGGACCAGGATCTAGCCGGACCAGGATCTAGCCGGACCAGGACCTAGCCGGACCAACTCCTAGCCGGACCAACTCCTAGCCGGACCAACACCTAGCCGGACCAGGATCTAGCCGGACCAGGATCTAGCCGGACCAGGACCTAGCCGGACCAACTCCTAGCCGGACCAACTCCAAGCCGGACCAAATCCTAGCCGGACCAACTCCAAGCCGGACCAACTCCAAGCCGGACCAACTCCTAGCCGGACCAACACCTAGCCGGACCAGGATCTAGCCAGACCAGGATCTAGCCGGACCAGGACCTAGCCGGACCAACTCCTAGCCGGACCAACTCCAAGCCGGACCAAATCCTAGCCGGACCAACTCCTAGCCGGACCAACACCTAGCCGGACCAGGATCTAGCCGGACCAGGATCTAGCCGGACCAGGACCTAGCCGGACCAACTCCTAGCCGGACCAACTCCAAGCCGGACCAACTCCTAGCCGGACCAGGATCTAGCCGGACCAGGACCTAGCCGGACCAACTCACCTCCCATGCTTCGCCGAACCAACTCACCTCCTACCACCGGACCAAACGCTGCCGGACCAAGACGTGTCAGGCCAGATCACATCAGCCCAGGCCCACCAGCAGCTATATACATCCAAGACCCCTGCTCCCACCCTCACTCTATAAATAGAGGGGCAGGGGTACGACAATGGGGGACAAGTTTGAGAGCTCAAGCACGGAAGGAACTTTCAAACAACTTTCTTTTACTTGTACCAAAGCTTTGTACTTGTAATCACAACAAAAGAAGAGAAATAACATATAAAGTGGACGTAGGCACATTCTGGCTGAACCACTATAAATCTGCGTGTCTTTTTACAGTTTAGCCCCTATTTTTCATATATTTGCATAAACCTCCAAAATCACTAAGAACAACATAAGATCTACTAAATCATACAACTTTGAGGTGTTTGTCCATTTTTTGTGCAAACAATGTTAAGTATCCAAATATTTGGATAAATAATTCAAAATTTCTATCAAAGACTGATTGTGTATAGTTTATAGATTATAATCCATTTACTGAGATATTTAATTTAATATAAATCATAATATAGGCTTAAAACCCAAGAAATTTGTATAATGTACGTCTTTATTATTTTCATCGTCTTTGTACTATATTCATTGTTTCTTCAATCATCTATTCATCTGTATTACTTTCTCGAATTTCCTATATTTATTGTTTCATCGTTTTCGTTTTCACTTAATTAATGTAATAAGCAATGTTAATTTAATACCAATTACTACTTTAGCTCATTCCTTATCGATATGTCAAATATAAATCTTTATTGCTCTTCGACTTTTAGTTTCGGCTGCATGAGAATAACTAATAAAATGGATTTCATAAGCTAACTTACCAACTAGAAATGGTAAACCAAAAAATAACTAAAAAAAAGTAGCAGCTCTTTCTTGATCTTGTCTTTATTGGTAAAGTCTTTAAGGAAAATAAAACATATAAAATAATGGAACAAGTAGAGTTTTCTTTATTGAAATACTAATGAAGAAGCCTAAAACTGTATAGTTAAAGCTAGAAAATTAGTGCACAGGGTTTCTAATATGGTCTACAAATTGTCATTCACCATGTACAAAAACAAATATCGAAAATGTGAAGATATTTATTTATAAAGATATTTTCTCCAATACATGCGACAATGAACGATATTCTTAAAAAATATCTGGTAATTTACACTAAATATCGGAGCGATATATCAGCAAATATTGGGTGATATATCAGTAATAATATTTTAAGTGATATTTTGAAAAAAATATCGACTTTGGAACGATATGAGATATATCGGTGATATATCAACGATATTATCTGATATTAGCTACATAGATTTAAAGTCACAAGACATCTTTACTTATGCATAAGTTTTCTTACGAGTATGTGATAAGTAAAATTTGTATAAAATGGTGAAGGGTTGTTGAGGAAATTTTATAAATTTTATACATTAATATTTGGGATGATTAAACTTGTTTTGAAGAAAAGCACGAAAGAATAAATAAGATGAGTGGGGATAACTATAGTCCCATGTTGTAAGGTATCATGAAAGACTTCTATTTAAATATAGAATTTTTAAGAGAAATGTATGGCTCTTTGGACACCGAAATGTATTCTCTTACATTAGGAGAAAGTCATGCATGTAAATACATGTGCACAAAGTGGAGCTAGCCCAGAATTTCAGATAAGGAAACACATTTTTCATATAAAGGACATAGCAATTAAAAAGAGAAAGAAGAGAGAGTACAAATTACATATGACCTCATGTTTTTTCATATGCAATAAATATTTGATGCATCAATAGAGAAACATCCAAAGATGTATTGTAAGCTACACAACTAATCAAGTAAGGGACAAAGTAAGGAGATGAAGTGATGAACATAAACTACAATTTGGGACAAGGTTGTCTTATTAGAAAATAGTTAGCTTTAGGCTGTTTTTTAGTAGAATTAATCTTGTATAGGGTCTTATTTTAGCTTGAGATAGGGCTGAGATATGACTTGAGATAGGATGAAATGGTAATAATGTATTCTTTATAAATAATTTTAAAGTTTTCAGCTAGGGCATGTGCCCTAGCTGGTCTATATTTGGCTTTGCCCCTACATGTATGTTGTTCGATTAATTGAGTCGGGCTTGGGTTTGGTTCAAGAAACTATTTTTTCTGACTGACATAAAAGTTCAAATTTGATTGTCATAAAATGGTTATATATTTTGAATGAATACAATTGTTCATTCAAAAGGGAATGCTTGTTGAAACTGAGCTGAAACACTTAAAAAACGTTCTAAAGTGAAAAAACACTAAAACTGCCAAATCGGTCAATAAGCTGTGAACAGTTGCAATTTTTTGTTCAAATTCAAAAGAAATGATTGTATCTTCATGAATAGTTGCATTTCTCTCTAGCTATAAAAAGTCCTCCCTTCCAATTTCACGTAGAAAAGTTCTAATTTCCCTTTTCTCTCTCTCAATTTTTTAAAACTACAACAAGGTTTTGTCGAATTTGTAATACTATACATTACAAATTTGAGAATTCTTGTTATGATGATTTTAATGGATAGTCAGAGACCATCTTCGTTAATGCAATTGCAATCGATTAGGAAGACCAAATTCTCAAACTTCATTTTATATTGGAAGATGGAAGATCATTGATCATAACTCGACATATCCACTTATTTATTCAAACATGAGTAAGTGCAAATAACGTATTCAAGAAAACGTAATGCCTTGAAGCAAACTTAACAGTATCATCATTGTCATTATCTCATAGTGTAGAGATTCCCAAGATCTCCACCATATTCCAGCATAATCTAGTTGGAAATCCCATAACAAACAAATAAACCAAAAAATCACCAATGGAGCACACAGTTTCCTTTTAATATTACATAATTTTCCTTCTAATATTACATAATAGTTCACTTCAAATGCTGAATTCAGCAAAAGTTATTGCAGCAGCGTAGACCATTTTATACATTTCAATACAAAGTGACTTTAGAGCCAATTGAGCTACAACAGTTGAGATATCAAAAGAGAATTGAATCTCATTCAATCTCATATCAAATACTAATCTCTCGGTGATTTTAGAATTTATTTCCATTTACCCCCTCCAATTCATTTTACTTAATTTCTAAGTTTTAACAACTATAGTAGATGCTCATTCGATTTCTATTTCCATGGCTACGTTTATTTACCTCACCATATGCTTTCATTTCTATTCTACTCATTCGCTCCCAGTTACAAACTAGAAAATTATCCACCAATTTTAATACTCACCATTTTCGTTCTATTTATCAAGTTAATCTTCAATTATATTCTCCATGTTTGCATGCAGATTGACTATCTCACCAAAGCAAAGCTTTGTCAACTTCCTGTAAGTTTTGCCCTAACCTTTTTACCAATTTTTTGTGATTTCTAATCTATGCTTAATTTTCTACAGATCTATGAGTAGGTTTTTGATTTCTGTCTTCTTTTATTTTGTTTAGTTTCATCATTATGTAGATTTACCTTTCTACTCATCTCTTTTAAAAAAAATATAGTTTGTCTTCAATAATGTATTAACCATAGGCGAAAGCTAATTATGTTAAGTTGATTGCGAAGTCTCTTAGATTAGGTTTTCGCAGTGTATTTCCGACATCTAATTTTTGTGTGTTTAAAGGTGTTCTTATTTGGTCCATTGATAAGCATCAGGCTCAATTTTTGATTGATACGGCAAGTTATGGTATCACTCTTTTTGTCTTTAACTAATTTCAAGGCAATTAAATCAATTACCATTTTCTATACTATCCTATTGATATTCTACTAATTTTCTATTTTCTTTTTTGTTAATCATTATGCTCTGCTATAAATCATAACCACTCTGTTAATTACACCCACTTGTATGTTTTAAACGGAAAATGTTATGCATTTCAAGACAACTTATAGGTAGCATATTAATGTAAATGCATTAGTCTCAACACCACCAGTGTTTTAATACATGTATATTTGCATTAATGCATAACATTTATTGTTTGGAAACATTTTAGTGGGTTACTATGTATAAAATCCAATTTTAGGATGTATGTACCATGCACCAGGATGCAATATTTCTTGGTACTTTAGAGTATTTTTATGAAACTATAATTACTCGAAGAAAAAAATGTAAAAAGTACCTTCTACACATTTTGGACATATCTCTTCCCTATCCTTTATTCAACCCCTAACATTTTTCAAATTAATATATTTCATTTATAGCTAAAAAAATTAAAGCATTTGAAGCGTTCACACATGCTTTTTAATACATCTTTTATACATGTGGAACATAATAAATGCAGCATCCCTTAAAGATTCACTGGGGATTGCTGTGAGTCTAGCTATTTTCCAACTGGACAGGTTTGATTTTGTTAATTTAATGGATTTATTTTGTAATTTCTTAATTAATGCAATTGCTTCCTTAGGGTATATATTGCAAAAGCCAATTTACCATATATTTTTTCTTATTAGGAAGCATCCTATCTATTCTGTTATATATAAAACTGAATACTCACCTTTTCATCTCTTACTTATCACTTAATCAATTTAAATAGTGTGCTACTATTGGCACCTAGAAAAATGCTTCTAGCTCTTAGAACTAAAGACCACTGTACAAAATTTGGCTCCTTACTTCGTAGCACCAGCTATTATTTAACTTTAGGTAAATAAGCGCCCAAATTTCTCAAAACACAATAGTTATCCCTCCTATTTCCTAAACCGTATTCAACTCTTTTCAATACACAACATAAATCACATAACATACACACTAAAAAACAAAAAATAATAATAAAATTTAATTTTATAACCATATTTAGGACGATGAAAATATAAATAAATACTTACTTGATCGGTTAAAAAATGGTTTTTCAAATAAACTTGCAAGTCGTCTAAAGCATTTGAACAATCGTCTTCTTCCAATTTTTTCACTATCAAAAAAAATTTCATTCAAAACAACTGCATTCTCAATTTTAACATTATCAATATCCTTCATCAAATAAAATGAAAAAATATACAAAGGAAAAAATAACATAAACATTATATGATAAAACATTACAGCTCAATAATTTGTATGGAGGTTTTCAATTAAAAAATTATCAAACATTATACCATCCAAATTTTTGTTAGTTATTGGATCGTTAAACTCATTCTAAAGTAACAATAAAAAACCTTAAACAACAAATCTAAGATTGATGGCCAGAAGAAAAATAGACTTTAAAAAATAAAAAGTGAACCGACATCTTTGTTTTCATCAAAATTTCATTCATTAAGTTTTTACTTGGGTTCATCTATTAAACAAAAAGCGAGATTTTTTTTGTGTTCATCAAAATTTCATACACTAAGTTTTAACTTAGGTTCATCTATTAGACAACAAGAGAGATTATTTTAGGCTTTAGGGTTTGAACACTATAAGAAAATCAGCCTTTACTAACACATAAAAAAGGCTACCATATTTTACGATAGTGTTTTAGAGCAACTAAAAAGCCAGGACTTTCCGATTTTGCATAAACACTACTGCAAATGCAATCAAATTTTTTTATCGTAACGTTGTATAAACGCCACTAAAAAGTGCTTTTGTTTGCCACTATGTATATTATGGTAGCGTTTACTAAACGCTGCTAAAAATTGTTGATTTTTGATGCAGATTTCCCTCGTTATGGTTGCTCATTCGATTTTTACATCATTTTTTCATTATATATATATATATATATATATTAGTAATAATTAACATATTTCAATATGAAACCAGCAATTAATCATATAATTATCGCATTCAAACAGACGAAAACACATTAATCACATAATAAAATACGATATACAAGCATAAAGATGCATTAGCTAGATTCAGTATATATATATTAAGGCACGATACTTTACCATTTACGCCTTGGATTGAAATCGGATAAATTCAAAAAACAAATAATAAAATTAGTGCCTTCAAAACAACCTTAAAATGAAACCCTACTCTTCCACTAGCGGCGAGAGCATATAAGCAGTTAATTACTTGAGCATCATTGAAAGGATAGACGGGACAACCAAATTTCCATTTTCTTCAGTGCTCCATAAGTTCACCTCAACCTATAATGCCAATATTCAATTTTTTCCACCCTACAAAATGAAAACGATTAAAAAGAATTAGATTAAATACATCAATTTCATTCAAATTAAAACGACTCAGATTACATATATCAATTTCATTTAGAATTAACTAATTAAATATATATCAATTTCATTCAGAATACACAGCAATCTTAATACTTAGTTAATTTATAAAACTTGTTTAATCTCTACAAAATTTAGTTAATATTTAATAACTTGATTAACTACGGTAATTTGTTATAATAATATTAATTATAATTACTATTATTATTATTATTATTATTATTAAACTCAATTAACTTAGTTATATTATTATTAGTAGTATTATTATTATTATTATTAAAAACTTAGTTAATTTTTATAAACTTATTTAATTTTTATTTATTATTATTATTTATAAAATTCTGTTAAATTAGCTAAAATATTGTTATTATTAGTTAACTTAAACTTAGTTAATTTTATAAAACTTGATTAATTTTAACAAAACTTAGTTAATTTTTATTAACTTGGTTAACTTAGTTAATTTATTATTATTATTATTATTATTATTTATATAATTCAGTTAACATAGTTACATTATTATTATTATTAGTATTAGTATTACTACTACTACTACTATTATAAACTTAGTTAATTTTTATAAATTTAGTTAACTTATTTAATTTTTATAAACTTAGTTAATTTGTTGTTGTTGCTGATAAAATTTCGTTAACTTAAACTTAGTTAATTTTATTAAACTTTTTTAATTTTTACAAAACTTAGTTAATTTTTATTAACTTGGTTAACTTAGTTATTATTGTTGTTGTTATAAGTATTAGTATTATTATTATTTATAAAATTTAGTTAACTTAGTTATATTATTATTAGTATTATTATTAACCTAGTTAATTTTTATAAACTTAGTTAATTTATATAAACTTAATAAATTTATTATCATTATTTTGTTTTATTAAACTTTTTTAAACTAGCTATATTATTATTTTTATTTATAAAATTTTATTAAATTAAACTTAGTTAATTTCATAAAATTTGATTAATTTTTACAAAACTTAATTAATTTTTATTAACTTGGTTAATTTATTATTATATTATTATCATTATTTTAGTTATTAAACTTTGTTAAACTAGCTATATTATTATTATTATTTATAAAATTTTGTTAAATTAGACCTAGTTAATTTTATAAAACTTGATTAATTTTTACAAAACTTAGTTAATTTTTATTAACTTGGTTAACTTAGTTAATTTATTATTATTATTATTATTATTTATAAAACTTAGTTAACTTGGTTATATTATTATTAGTATTAATACTATTATTATTATAAACTTAGTTAATTTTTATAAACTTACTTAATTTTTATAAACTTATTTAACTTAGTTAATTTTTATAAATTTAGTTAATTTTATTATTATTACTATTACTATTATTATTATTATTTATAAAATTTGTTAAATTAATTAAATTATTATTATTATTTATAAATTTTAGTTAACTTAAACTTAGTTAATTTTATAAAACTTGTTTAATTTTTGCAAAACTTAGTTAATTTTTTATTAATTTGATTAACTTAGTTAATTTATTATTATCATTGTTTATAAAACTCAATTAACTTAGTTATATTACTATTATTAGTATTATTATTATTATCACTATAGTAATAAACTTAGTTAATTTATTATTTATCAACGTACAATGAGAATAAGAATAGTTTACCACTATTTGATGATAAAACACTTAAATAAACTTAGGAACAATTTACCTTTAACTTTCCATATGATAAATGGGTTGAAACTCAAAAACAATGTAAACAACTTTATAAGTGGAAGGCTTCATTATTTAACCAACAAATAAGCAAAACAAAAACAAAATAGATGATAAAAGAGTAACCTCACAAAGTAGATGTACCCATTTATCCTCTAGTGGTAGTCCACGAGGAAGTTTTAATAGTTTTATGGACCTGCAATTTTGTATACAAATGGAATATTTGAATGCTTGTATAATTCACTAACAGAAATTTATTATTCAATATCAAATGGGCAATACTCCATCTGAACACCTCTTGAACATAAAAGGGTCCCTGAAAACTACTACTAATAAAAGATATTTCAATCTCAAGTAAATTACCCCTATCATGATAGAGAGAATGGAAGTAATACTCTCTGCTGCCATTGTATCCTATAAATATTTTGACAATTTAACTCATACGTAAACATATATGAAATGAAAAATTAACACAGTTAGAAAAACATATTTAAAGATTAATATGAGAAGAAATACCTTATTGACATTGTACTTAAGCGAGACTTCATGGAATATGAAAAAGAAGAGATGTCTAAATGCCCTGCTTCATCTTGACAACTTCTGTTGTACATGAAAATGAGTGAAATGCAAAATGTAATTGTGTAGAAATGTGCAATTCAGCCATGTAACACATTAAAAGTTATAAATATCCCAAAAGTTAAAATAAGAGAAAAAGGAATTTGCACTCATATTCCATGTCATTATATTATAACTGAAATTGGACAAAATTCATCCTCCCTAACGCTCATAATTAAAATTAACCAAGAGAGACCTCATAAAATTAAGTAAAGCTATTTAGCTATACAATAAGTGCAAAGTGATATTGCTAGAAATATAGAATAAAACACTTGAACAAAAACAATTTTAGTTACTATTACCAGAAAACTCAGAAATGTCAGCTGACCTGGGTTAGCTTCTCCCAGAAGTAGCAGAAGATGTAGAGTTTGAGGTATCGGGATATTATGGGAATACATATGCAGATGTTCTATTTAGTATCCTTTCTCTTCTAGCGATGTATGCCAATTGTTGCATCATGTGCTCTTCAAGCTCGGAATTCCCATTCTTGCCAACTGGTAACTATGTAGTAAAATAAATATCTTAATCAATAGTAGTAGGATGACCTATTTCTTTATACTCAAAATAAAACAAGTATTTACATGGAATAAGGTAGTGTTGCATTATTGATTATTGTGTACGCTCCTCTCTCTTTCTACAGCATCAAGTAGATCTTAACTGTCAAAATTTAATCAAGTAGTTATATCTCATGGTACATAAAAAATGAAAATGTTAGAGCATGTATAAATTGATTTATTAACACTGATATTATATCTCTTGGCACATAAATTATTGCCAAGGGCATAATTTCTCATGATACATAATTTATTCATGTAATAATAGTGCAGTCAAAGAAGCAACCGCTATTGATAATATAATTAATACAATTTTAGCCAGCAATATATTAGTGTTAATCATTTATTAAATACCATCTATTTCCATACATTCCTGACCAATCAAATCATATATTGGTGTATAACAGAATCTTTAGAATTGCCTTACTTTAAAGTAATAATAAGCAGACATTGACTACCGTTCAATGCATGATTAATAATCGAGATAGTATTATGCAATTAATGGACTAGCATGCGTCTTCAAAGGAAGTTGACTCATCGTCCGTAAATATAAGAATTTGATTCATCATTAATTAGAAATAAAATAAATGTATTATTAACCCAACTTTGCTACAATGAAAATCGCAGTATATGGCTTCTTTGCCATGTAGAGTGATAATTGTCTTTAGAAACGTATAGGTAACTTTTACTATAAGCATATCAGTAAACTTATTATACATGGATGGTGGGTTGATGAATAGACTAGCTTTAGATTGGTTCTGCACTCAGCACTAGATTGTTACAAAGGATATGTACTATAGCATTAAGGCAAACAAATAGATTATTGCGGAGTAGGGTCTGAGGACCAGAGAACTTGGTTCATACCTATCAATGATTAAGTTTTCCATTAAATGTTATCACAACACATAAGTGTGTCCACTACCATACCATTCAACTAAGTTCAGATAACAACAACTGTACCCTATGATATATATCCATCCTCGGTATAACCCAACTCATCTACATACCTAGCAATTACATGCAAACATAAACATACTTTAACTGAAGTTATACTGCAATGAAAGAAGCAAAAAATTTTATTGACTAATATGTAAAAATAGAGAAAACTATAGTACACTGAAGTTATATGAAGAATATTACTAGAATATGGCTTAGCTGTCTTATAACTTCGAGTTTAACTTGAACAAACAAATTTAATTGCACCACTCAATGTTAGGCACAATAGCTAATGAAGTAGAAGATAGGAATCGTAAAAGTCTGAGCGATGGTTATCTCTAACTGAACAATGTGGTCACTTACAAAATAATACTAGTTGATGTGTGTGTGTGTGCACACTTCAAACCCAAAAATTACAAAAGACTTCATCAACATTATCAACGGTCTATTTCATGCATTGTTGGTTCTTTATTCTCAACAAATGACCTTAGACATGATAGTGGGCTTTTATGCTAAGCTTTAAAACTTAAAATTTTGTCCCACTTGTTATAATATATTTGTTAATAAGGTATAAATTAACATTCACATAAGTGGTGTGTTACAGAATAATTCAGCATCTTGAATTATAGCCAAGTTCTTATCACTCATCTAATAGACATATGGTTATAGCATACCTATTCATGTGTATTAGCACTGCTAACTCTATCTAAGTATTTCAAATTTAAAAACATGAAATATGGACATTGTAACGACCCGTATTTTTACGGATCGAAAAGTTTGTCAAAATCTGGAATTTTAGTGTTGTTGAGCCATTTCAGATTTTAGGCAAAATATGGCCAAGTCCTAAGTCGTTCACGACTTAGTATAGGTCGTAAGTCGTATACGACTTAGGGGATAGGCGCGACTTAAGGATAGTGGCGAGTTAATTGTTACCGAGTTAAGAAGCAGCGAGTTAAGAGTTAAGTCGTGACCGACTTAAGTGGGTTAGGCAACCTAAGGAAGTATTGGGGCGACCTATAGGTTAGCGACTTAAGGAGTATACGACCTATGGGAGTTAAGTCGTACGAGTTAAGTCGTAAGGTTGTATTAGGTCGTATACAGTCTAAGTGTTAGGTCGCGTGGGTATGTTAAGTCGTAAGTTTGTTAGGTCGCGAGGTAGTGTACCTGTTAAGTCGTTGGGTGACTGTAGCATGGTTTTGGATTAAGTCGTAGGTCGCAGGACTACTAAGTCGTGAGGTTTTAGGTCGCGTGAAGACTTAAGGTATTAAGTCGCTGGGTTTTAGCCTGTGTGTTAAGTCGTAGACGACTTAGGGAAGTTAAGTCTTAAGTCGTAGAGAATTGGTCTGTTAAGTCGTAAGTCGCTAAGTCGCGCATAGGCTAAGTTGTTAAGTCGAACTGTTATGTCGCGCGCTATGTTAAGTCGGAGACCCAGTTGAGTCGTAAGTCGTAGGACTGCTTAGCCGTTAGGTCGTGAGCGACCTAGGAGTTGGGGCGCGCGTGCATATCTGTTAGGTTGGAGGCTTTGTTAAGTCGGAAGTGTCTTAGGTTATAAGTCGGAGACGACTTATAGAGGCGGACGAGTTACGACTTAAGGAATTTTCTGCTATAAATAGGAAGGGTTTTTCTCACTTTTTGGGATTCGGATTTCGAAGCGACGAAGTGCTGCCATTTTGAGAGCTCGACTTCTACACTTCTTCACTTCTTTTCTCCACTCTAATCTAGTGCTTCCTTTCATCCAAATCGAAGATCAAGATTGAAGATCCAAGAGCTAAAGTTGAAGATCTTCATCCTTTGAAGTGAGATTTCTTCGTTTGAAGAGGATTCGTGATAGATCAAGCTTGATCCTTCGCTGTCCAGATCTGAAGCGTGTTGATTTGAGGTTGTTTAGGTGATTTGGTGAGTGGTGATTATCTCTCACACGGATCCAAAGGAGTAGATCGGATTGTTGGCTTGATTTGGTGTTAAAATAGTGATTTCTATGCATTTTTGTAAATCTAAGTATAGATCCATGTAGATCCATTGTTCATGATGATTTGACAACCATTTTTTTATATGATTAACCTATGCAAGTTCATTCATCAAGTTGTAGAGATAATTCCCATGTTTCATGCTTGTTAGGCTTTCAACTCTTTAATTACGAAATTGCCATTATTGTTATAATTGTCCATTTTGCTTATATTTGAATGCTTAATTACTTGGATTGATGTTTGACATGATTGATTGCTGTGAATTAGATAATTGTTGATTGATTTTAGACAAGATGGTCGAAGGTGATTCGAAAGCTAAGGGAAAGGCTCTTGAATTGGAAAAGCTGCTCGTAGCATATGTAGCGGATGATGAAGCTCTTATGCATAGATTCGATGATGATGATGTTGAGATGAGACTTTGCGAGGATGTGATGAAGCGAAGTATGATATGAGATAGTCTTGGTCTAATCCAGACGGGATCATTCCAAGCATGTTGGTAACTCGGTGATATGATTCGAGTTAAGGATAATGGATGCTCGAGAGGCGCTTGAGCTAGTATGGAAATAGTCGTCGAGGAGGATGACTAGGAGGTTGAGATCTCATCGTTGTTGAAGGTTCTAGCATGCTCTAAGCAAGAGTACATGGGGACGCCCAAAAGACTAAGTTGATGGTCAAGTACTCTGGGCAGATTGATAATCCTAGGCATGGGTCACGATGACGTGCGGGAGTTATGTCTAGAACCGGGGTTACCATTAGCCCTTGACGGACGGCTGAAAGAATGTGCCGGTCATTCAATTAACGGTGATATCGCAGCAATGATAACAGTGATAGCCAGAGTCATGGATGTTTGGTTGTATCGTCATTCGGTTTTAAGAGCGGTATTTCCTGGGTGCTTATCTGACCTTGGTATAGACCTTGGAGTTGGTACTTGGAAAACATCGCCCTTAACTCGAATGATTAGTACTTTACTTTAAATTGTATGCTCTGCTATGTTGCTTCTGCTTAGTGTGTGTTTGGGGGCTATCACTGTAGAAAGAGGTGGAGTGGGAGGGTTGTATTCCTATTCCTTTTCCTTTATGCTCTTTTGGTATGTTGATTAGTTAATTTACTGCTCACTAAGACTGTTGTCTGACTCAAGGCTTTATGTTTTAATTCTTATTGCCTTGGGCTGTTCGTCCATTTTGGGACGGGCAGACTAGGTAGCAGGTGACAGGTGCTGTTCTCTTCTCACGATGCTGATATCGAAGACGAGCTAGAGGGTTGCATATTATCTTCTTATATGTACTGGATGTTCCGCTGTTTTGTATAATCTCTGAGTGATATGTAGTGAGGCTTGATGTATTGACTATTTGGATGTTTGTATTGAACTATTCTGGAGTTTTATATGATGGCATTTTGTTCTGTAAAGCTTCACTATACATATGTTCTATTGTATTTTGTCCATGCACTGTGAGTAATACGATAGATTGTGTTGTTTCAATTTACCTTGACAATCGTCCATGGTCGACTGGCACACTTTACAGCGCACTTTCTCTAGATTCGGTGCAGGGGTCATGGGCGGTCGTCACATTTGGTATCAGAGCTTTGGTTAATCGATTTTACCCAACGCTCACTGACATAACTACGTATGAGAGACGTAATTGTATTTTGATGGATGATTACTATATATAATATAGTAGCTTAGTAGAGTTTGAGTCCTTTATGCAGTTGTTTCTCACGGTATGCTAATCATTCCTTTTTGTAGATATTAAGAATGAGTCGAAGAGGGAGACCAGCTGCTAGGGAAGGCCGTGCTACTGAAGGGGCTGCTGATTATGTTGCTATGTTCGAAACCATGATGACTTCGATCATGAGAAGGATGTCAGCCCCGGGGCCATCAGTAGATGCTGGAGATCAAGTTCAGGCTCCAAGACTGATGGATCATTTGGACGATTCATTTAGGAAGCTTGTGGAGGAAGCTCTCAGACCCGAGAATCTGTTTCCTAAGGAAGGATCTGTTGTTACTGTGACCAGGGAAGAGTCTAAACCCCAGCAGGGTGGAAACAAGAAGAGGAAGCAGCAGCAGCAGAAGGGTAAGGATGGCCAGAAGAAGCCGAAGGGCGAAGTGACCTGCTACAACTGTCAGCAGAAAGGGCATTTCTCGAAGGATTGTGAGAATCCTAAGGTGCCGATGAAGTGTCACAACTGTGACAAGCCAGGGCATTTCAGGAAGAATTGTCCAGAACCGAGGAGAGACAAGCAGATTGTGCAAGCTTATGCTTTGGGAGCTGTTCCGTCGTCTTCGAAGGCTCCTACCGCTGAAGAGAAGGGAAAGGGTGTGGAGGTTCAAGGTACTCTTTTCCTATGTGGTGTTCCAGTTAGAGTTCTGTTTGATGCTGGAGCGTCGCATTCGTTTGTTTGTAGTGAACTCGTAGGCCGGTTAGGTTTGGAGCCGGATATTGTTGATAGGCCATTGGTTGTGACTAATCCAGTTGGGGGTTCGTCCTGTTTGTGTATGTTATGCCGTGGTCTAGTTGTATCGAGTCATGGTTGCTCTTTTGTTTGTGATTGTTTTGTTCTGAACTTTGCGGGGTTCGGAATTATTTTGGGTATGGACTGGCTTAGGAAGTATGCGGCTAGGGTTGATTGCGAAAGGTTGGAGGTGACAGTCGAGAATGTGGGAGGGCAAAAGATTGTGATACGATGTAAGCATGAAGAAGGCGTCTTCATGAGCTTCATGTATTCGCTAGTTGTTCCACGGGATGGACTGTCATTGGTGCCAATCGCTAATGGATTCGAGGATGTCTTTGATGAAGTCAAAGGGTTGTCGCCGCATAGAGAGATCGAGTTTCGTATAGATCTAGTTGAAGGAGCCAGGCCTGTTGTGATGCCTCTTAGGCGGATGGCGCCTAGGGAACAGCAAGAGTTGAGGGTACAAGTTGATGATCTTTTGCAGAAAGGATTCATTCGGCGTAGTGTGTCCGAGTGGGGTGCACCAGTTGTGTTTGCAACCAAGGCAGATGGGTCGTTGAGATTGTGCGTCGATTATCGTGAGCTGAATAAGGTGACTAAGAAGAACAAGTATCCATTGCCGAGAATAGATGACTTGTTTGATCAGCTTCACGAAGCTAAGGTGTTTTCTTAGATGGATTTGGCAACGGGATTTCACCAGTTGAGAGTGGCTAAGGATAGTGTGCCGAAGACTGCTTTTCGGACACCATCGGGTTTCTTTGAGTGGCTGGTAATGCCGTTTGGGTTGACTAACGCGCCAGCATATTTTGTGGATCTTATGAATAGAGTGTTCAGAGATCAGTTGAACAAGTTCGTACTTGTGTTCGTGGATGATATTCTGATTTATTCCAGAACTGAAGAAGAGCACAAGACGCACTTGCGTATTGTTTTGGAAATCTTGCGGAAACATCAGCTGAAGGCTAAGTTTTCGAAGTGTCACTTCTGGAAGAGTGAAGTGAGGTTCTTAGGCCATGTTATCTCTGGAAATGGAATAGCGGTTGATCTCGCGAAGGTGGGAGCAATCCAGGATTGGGTTAGACCTAAGAATGCATCTGATGTGAGAAGTTTTCTTGGATTAGCAGGATATTATTGACGGTTTATCAAAGACTTCTCCAAGATAGCTGCACCGTTAACAGGATTGACGAAGAAGAACCAAGTGTTCAGTTGGGATGCTAAGTGTGAGCAAGCTTTCGGAATCCTGAAAGAGAGATTGACGAGTGCTCCTGTTTTGACTATTCCTAGTGGGAATGATGAGATGGTGGTTTACACCGACGCATGTGGTACTGGACTTGGAGCAGTGCTGATGCAGAGAGATAAAGTTGTTGCGTATGCCAGTCGACAACTAAAGCCGCATGAAAGGAATTACCCGACTCATGATTTGGAGTTAGCGGCGATTGTTTTGCTCTGAAGATGTGGAGACATTATCTGTTGGGAGTTCGATTCGAGTTGTTTACGGATCATAAGTCATTGAAGTATCTTTTCTCCCAAAAGGATTTGAATCTTCGGCAGCAACGATGGATAGAGTTCTTAGCATCGTATGATTTTGGTATAGCTTATACTCCGGGAAAAGGTAACGCAGTGGCAGATGCGTTAAGTCGAAGACATGCAGGATTGGGAGCCATGTTTTCAGAATAGAAGAGTCTTGAGTATTTAGCTGGATTTGACTTCAGGCCTAGATGTGAATTGGAACCTGAGATGTTGGCAAACTTATCGATAAGACCCACTCTTGTGGAAAGGATTGGCGAGAGCCAAAAGCGGGACGATAAGCTTGTCAAGATTATCCGTGGTTTGGAATCTGGATTGGATCCAGAAAAGGATAAAGGATTCGAGGTCGATTGAGAGGGTTGGCTTCGGAAGCAAGGACGACTAGTTGTTCCCGATATAGATGAATTGAGGAGTGAAGTTTTGAAGGAAAGTCATCACTCGAAGCTGACAATTCATCCAGGTGGAAATAAGATGTATCGGGATATGAAGAGAACCTACTACTGGGAAGGCATGAAGAAGGATGTTGGAAATTTTATTTCCAAGTGCATGAACTGCCAGTTGGTAAAAGCCGAACAGAAAAAGCCAAGTGGATTGCTTCAGCCATTAGAAGTTCCTACATGGAAGTGGGAGCAGATATCGATGGATTTTATTGATGGGCTACCTAGAACAAGAACGGGAAATGAAGGGATTTGGGTCATCGTAGATCGTTTGACTAAGAGTGCACGATTCGTTCCTGTTCGATCGACTAGGACTGCATCAAAGTTGGCTGAGTTGTATGTTAAGTGGATAGTTCGATTCCATGGTATTCCGAAGAGTATAGTGAGCGATCGTGATCCATTGTTCACTAGTGGATTTTGGAAGAGCTTCCAAGAAGTTTTAGGAACCGAGTTGTGTTTGAGTACAGCTTATCACCCTCAAACAGATGGTCAGACCGAGAGAGTCAACCGAGTTTTGGAAGATCTTCTTAGAGCTTGTGTTTTGGACTTCGGAGGATCATGGGAAGATCACCTTCATTTGGTGGAGTTTGCATATAACAACAGTTACCAGTCAAGTATTGGTATGGCACCGTATGAGGCATTGTATGGAAGACCGTGTAACTCTCCGACGTGTTGGATAGAAACTGGAGAAAAGTTGATACTCGGGCCAGAGATGATTCGACAGACTTCAGATTGCATAGAGATCATTTGGCAACGAATGAAGGCAGCCCAAGACCGTCAGAAAAGTTACGCCGATAAGCGTCGTAAGGATTTGGAATTCGACGTTGGTGATATGGTTTTTGTGAAGATTTCTCCACTGAAGAATGTTATCCGACTCGGGAAGAAAGGAAAATTGACTCCGAGATTTGTTGGACCATTTCCGATTATCGAGCGAATTGGAAAGCTCGCTTATAGATTGGAATTACCAGAGAAGATGTCGAGTGTGCACAATGTTTTTCACGTATCGTATCTACAGAAGTGTGTACACGACTCGAATACAGTGGTTTCTGTCGATAGCTGTGAAGATTTCGAAGTTGATCCAATCGATAGAAGACCTCGTAAGCCGCTTCGTGTTGTGGAAACCGACACGAAACAGCTTAGGAGGAAGGTAGTTAAGTTGCTCAAGATACAATGGAGTGACGATGATAACGACTGTACGTGGGAGGTGGAAGAGAGGATGAAGGCAGCTCATCCTGAACTCTTCAAGGTATGGCCCTAAGGTGTCGTGTCATCTCACGATATTGTAGCTTGTTCTAGTGTTAGAATTCTGTACGCTAAGCTAGAATTGGATGCATGGTTTGTTGATTGTTATGGTTGGTAGGCGTACAGAATAGTCTTTGATTGCTATGATTGTTTGGAATTTCGGGGGCGAAATTCCTAAGGGGGAGAGAATGTAACGACCCGTATTTTTACGGATCGAAAAGTTTGTCAAAATCTGGAATTTTAGTGTTGTTGAGCCATTTCAGATTTTAGGCAAAATATGGCTAAGTCCTAAGTCGTTCACGACTTAGTATAGGTCGTAAGTCGTATACGACTTAGGGGATAGGCGCGACTTAAGGATAGTGGCGAGTTAATTGTTACCGAGTTAAGAAGCAGCGAGTTAAGAGTTAAGTCGTGACCGACTTAAGTGGGTTAGGCGACCTAAGGAAGTATTGGGGCGACCTATAGGTTAGCGACTTAAGGAGTATACGACCTATGGGAGTTAAGTCGTACGAGTTAAGTCGTAAGGTTGTATTAGGTCGTATACAGTCTAAGTGTTAGGTCGCGTGGGTATGTTAAGTCGTAAGTTTGTTAGGTCGCGAGGTAGTGTACCTGTTAAGTCGTTGGGTGACTGTAGCATGGTTTTGGATTAAGTCGTAGGTCGCAGGACTACTAAGTCGTGAGGTTTTAGGTCACGTGAAGACTTAAGGTATTAAGTCGCTGGGTTTTAGCCTGTGTGTTAAGTCGTAGACGACTTAGGGAAGTTAAGTCTTAAGTCGTAGAGAATTGGTCTGTTAAGTCGTAAGTCGCTAAGTCGCGCATAGGCTAAGTTGTTAAGTCGAACTGTTATGTCGCGCGCTATGTTAAGTCGGAGACCCAGTTGAGTCGTAAGTCGTAGGACTGCTTAGCCGTTAGGTCGTGAGCGACCTAGGAGTTGGGGCGCGCGTGCATATCTGTTAGGTTGGAGGCTTTGTTAAGTCGGAAGTGTCTTAGGTTATAAGTCGGAGACGACTTATAGAGGCGGACAAGTTACGACTTAAGGAATTTTCTGCTATAAATAGGAAGGGTTTTTCTCACTTTTTGGGATCCGGATTTCGAAGCGACGAAGTGCTGCCATTTTGAGAGCTCGACTTCTACACTTCTTCACTTCTTTTCTCCACTCTAATCTAGTGCTTCCTTTCATCCAAATCGAAGATCAAGATTGAAGATCCAAGAGCTAATGTTGAAGATCTTCATCCTTTGAAGTGAGATTTCTTCGTTTGAAGCGGATTCGTGATAGATCAAGCTTGATCCTTCGCTGTCCAGATCTGAAGCGTGTTGATTTGAGGTTGTTTAGGTGATTTGGTGAGTGGTGATTATCTCTCACACGGATCCAAAGGAGTAGATTGGATTGTTGGCTTGATTTGGTGTTAAAATAGTGATTTCTATGCATTTTTGTAAATCTAAGTATAGATCCATGTAGATCCATTGTTCATGATGATTTGACAACCATTTTTGTATATGATTAACCTATGCAAGTTCATTCATCAAGTTGTAGAGATAATTCCCATGTTTCATGCTTGTTAGGCTTTCAACTCTTTAATTACGAAATTGCCATTATTGTTATAATTGTCCATTTTGCTTATATTTGAATGCTTAATTACTTGGATTGATGTTTGACATGATTGATTGCTGTGAATTAGATAATTGTTGATTGATTTTAGACAAGATGGTCGAAGGTGATTCGAAAGCTAAGGGAAAGGCTCTTGAATTGGAAAAGCTGCTCGTAGCATATGTAGCGGATGATGAAGCTCTTATGCATAGATTCGATGATGATGATGTTGAGATGAGACTTTGCGAGGATGTGATGAAGCGAAGTATGATATGAGATAGTCTTGGTCTAATCCAGACGGGATCATTCCAAGCATGTTGGTAACTCGGTGATATGATTCGAGTTAAGGATAATGGATGCTCGAGAGGCGCTTGAGCTAGTATGGAAATAGTCGTCGAGGAGGATGACTAGGAGGTTGAGATCTCATCGTTGTTGAAGGTTCTAGCATGCTCTAAGCAAGAGTACACGGGGACGCCCAAAAGACTAAGTTGATGGTCAAGTACTCTAGGCAGATTGATAATCCTAGGCATGGGTCACGATGACGTGCGGGAGTTATGTCTAGAACCGGGGTTACCATTAGCCCTTGACGGACGGCTGAAAGAATGTGCCGGTCATTCAATTAACGGTGATATCGCAGCAATGATAACAGTGATAGCCAGAGTCATGGATGTTTGGTTGTATCGTCATTCGGTTTTAAGAGCGGTATTTCCTGGGTGCTTATCTGACCTTGGTATAGACCTTGGAGTTGGTACTTGGAAAACATCGCCCTTAACTCGAATGATTAGTACTTTACTTTAAATTGTATGCTCTGCTATGTTGCTTCTGCTTAGTGTGTGTCTGGGGGCTATCACTGTAGAAAGAGGTGGAGTGGGAGGGTTGTATTCCTATTCCTTTTCCTTTATGCTCTTTTGGTATGTTGATTAGTTAATTTACTGCTCACTAAGACTGTTGTCTGACTCAAGGCTTTATGTTTTAATTCTTATTGCCTTGGGCTGTTCGTCCATTTTGGGACGGGCAGACTAGGTAGCAGGTGACAGGTGCTGTTCTCTTCTCACAATGCTGATATCGAAGACGAGCTAGAGGGTTGCATATTATCTTCTTATATGTACTGGATGTTCCGCTGTTTTGTATGATCTCTGAGTGATATGTAGTGAGGCTTGATGTATTGACTATTTGGATGTTTGTATTGAACTATTCTGGAGTTTTATATGATGGCATTTTGTTCTGTAAAGCTTCACTATACATATGTTCTATTGTATTTTGTCCATGCGCTGTGAGTAATACGATAGATTGTGTTGTTTTAATTTACCTTGACAATCGTCCATGGTCGACTGGCACACTTTACAGCGCACTTTCTCTAGATTCGGTGCAGGGGTCATGGGCGGTCGTCACATTTGGTATCAGAGCTTTGGTTAATCGATTTTACCCAACGCTCACTGACATAACTACGTATGAGAGACGTAATTGTATTTTGATGGATGATTACTATATATAATATAGTAGCTTAGTAGAGTTTGAGTCCTTTATGCAGTTGTTTCTCTCGGTATGCTAATCATTCCTTTTTGTAGATATTAAGAATGAGTCGAAGAGGGAGACCAGCTGCTAGGGAAGGCCGTGCTACTGAAGGGGCTGCTGATTATGTTGCTATGTTCGAAACCATGATGACTTCGATCATGAGAAGGATGTCAGCCCCGGGGCCATCAGTAGATGCTGGAGATCAAGTTCAGGCTCCAAGACTGATGGATCATTTGGACGATTCATTTAGGAAGCTTGTGGAGGAAGCTCTCAGACCCGAGAATCTGTTTCCTAAGGAAGGATCTGTTGTTACTGTGACCAGGGAAGAGTCTAAACCCCAGCAGGGTGGAAACAAGAAGAGGAAACAGCAGCAGCAGAAGGGTAAGGATGGCCAGAAGAAGCCGAAGGGCGAAGTGACCTGCTACAACTGTCAGCAGAAAGGGCATTTCTCGAAGGATTGTGAGAATCCTAAGGTGCCGATGAAGTGTCACAACTGTGACAAGCCAGGGCATTTCAGGAAGAATTGTCCAGAACCGAGGAGAGACAAGCAGATTGTGCAAGCTTATGCTTTGGGAGCTGTTCCGTCGTCTTCGAAGGCTCCTACCGCTGAAGAGAAGGGAAAGGGTGTGGAGGTTCAAGGTACTCTTTTCCTATGTGGTGTTCCAGTTAGAGTTCTGTTTGATGCTGGAGCGTCGCATTCGTTTGTTTGTAGTGAACTCGTAGGCCGGTTAGGTTTGGAGCCGGATATTGTTGATAGGCCATTGGTTGTGACTAATCCAGTTGGGGGTTCGTCCTGTTTGTGTATGTTATGTCGTGGTCTAGTTGTATCGAGTCATGGTTGCTCTTTTGTTTGTGATTGTTTTGTTCTGAACTTTGCGGGGTTCGGAATTATTTTGGGTATGGACTGGCTTAGGAAGTATGCGGCTAGGGTTGATTGCGAAAGGTTGGAGGTGACAGTCGAGAATGTGGGAGGGCAAAAGATTGTGATACGATGTAAGCATGAAGAAGGCGTCTTCATGAGCTTCATGTATTCGCTAGTTGTTCCACGGGATGGACTGTCATTGGTGCCAATCGCTAATGGATTCGAGGATGTCTTTGATGAAGTCAAAGGGTTGTCGCCGCATAGAGAGATCGAGTTTCGTATAGATCTAGTTGAAGGAGCCAGGCCTGTTGTGATGCCTCTTAGGCGGATGGCGCCTAGGGAACAGCAAGAGTTGAGGGTACAAGTTGATGATCTTTTGCAGAAAGGATTCATTCGGCGTAGTGTGTCCGAGTGGGGTGCACCAGTTGTGTTTGCAACCAAGGCAGATGGGTCGTTGAGATTGTGCGTCGATTATCGTGAGCTGAATAAGGTGACTAAGAAGAACAAGTATCCATTGCCGAGAATAGATGACTTGTTTGATCAGCTTCACGAAGCTAAGGTGTTTTCTTAGATGGATTTGGCAACGGGATTTCACCAGTTGAGAGTGGCTAAGGATAGTGTGCCGAAGACTGCTTTTCGGACACCATCGGGTTTCTTTGAGTGGCTGGTAATGCCGTTTGGGTTGACTAACGCGCCAGCATATTTTGTGGATCTTATGAATAGAGTGTTCAGAGATCAGTTGAACAAGTTCGTACTTGTGTTCGTGGATGATATTCTGATTTATTCCAGAACTGAAGAAGAGCACAAGACGCACTTGCGTATTGTTTTGGAAATCTTGCGGAAACATCAGCTGAAGGCTAAGTTTTCGAAGTGTCACTTCTGGAAGAGTGAAGTGAGGTTCTTAGGCCATGTTATCTCTGGAAATGGAATAGCGGTTGATCTCGCGAAGGTGGGAGCAATCCAGGATTGGGTTAGACCTAAGAATGCATCTGATGTGAGAAGTTTTCTTGGATTAGCAGGATATTATTGACGGTTTATCAAAGACTTCTCCAAGATAGCTGCACCGTTAACAGGATTGACGAAGAAGAACCAAGTGTTCAGTTGGGATGCTAAGTGTGAGCAAGCTTTCGGAATCCTGAAAGAGAGATTGACGAGTGCTCCTGTTTTGACAATTCCTAGTGGGAATGATGAGATGGTGGTTTACACCGACGCATGTGGTACTGGACTTGGAGCAGTGCTGATGCAGAGAGATAAAGTTGTTGCGTATGCCAGTCGACAACTAAAGCCGCATGAAAGGAATTACCCGACTCATGATTTGGAGTTAGCGGCGATTATTTTTGCTCTGAAGATGTGGAGACATTATCTGTTGGGAGTTCGATTCGAGTTGTTTACGGATCATAAGTCATTGAAGTATCTTTTCTCCCAAAAGGATTTGAATCTTCGGCAGCAACGATGGCTAGAGTTCTTAGCATCGTATGATTTTGGTATAGCTTATACTCCGGGAAAAGGTAACGCAGTGGCAGATGCGTTAAGTCGAAGACATGCAGGATTGGGAGCCATGTTTTCAGAATAGAAGAGTCTTGAGTATTTAGCTGGATTTGACTTCAGGCCTAGATGTGAATTGGAACCTGAGATGTTGGCAAACTTATCGATAAGACCCACTCTTGTGGAAAGGATTGGCGAGAGCCAAAAGCGGGACGATAAGCTTGTCAAGATTATCCGTGGTTTGGAATCTGGATTGGATCCAGAAAAGGATAAAGGATTCGAGGTCGATCGAGAGGGTTGGCTTCGGAAGCAAGGACGACTAGTTGTTCCCGATATAGATGAATTGAGGAGTGAAGTTTTGAAGGAAAGTCATCACTCGAAGCTGACAATTCATCCAGGTGGAAATAAGATGTATCGGGATATGAAGAGAACCTACTACTGGGAAGGCATGAAGAAGGATGTTGGAAATTTTATTTCCAAGTGCATGAACTGCCAGTTGGTAAAAGCCAAGTGGATTGCTTCAGCCATTAGAAGTTCCTACATGGAAGTGGGAGCAGATATCGATGGATTTTATTGATGGGCTACCTAGAACCAGAACGGGAAATGAAGGGATTTGGGTCATCGTAGATCGTTTGACTAAGAGTGCACGATTCGTTCCTGTTCGATCGACTAGGACTGCATCAAAGTTGGCTGAGTTGTATGTTAAGTGGATAGTTCGATTCCATGGTATTCCGAAGAGTATAGTGAGCGATCGTGATCCATTGTTCACTAGTGGATTTTGGAAGAGCTTCCAAGAAGTTTTGGGAACCGAGTTGTGTTTGAGTACAGCTTATCACCCTCAAACAGATGGTCAGACCGAGAGAGTCAACCGAGTTTTGGAAGATCTTCTTAGAGCTTGTGTTTTGGACTTCGGAGGATCATGGGAAGATCACCTTCATTTGGTGGAGTTTGCATATAACAACAGTTACCAGTCAAGTATTGGTATGGCACCGTATGAGGCATTGTATGGAAGACCGTGTAACTCTCCGACGTGTTGGATAGAAACTAGAGAAAAGTTGATACTCGGGCCAGAGATGATTCGACAGACTTCAGATTGCATAGAGATCATTTGGCAACGAATGAAGGCAGCCCAAGACCGTCAGAAAAGTTACGCCGATAAGTGTCGTAAGGATTTGGAATTCGACGTTGGTGATATGGTTTTTGTGAAGATTTCTCCACTGAAGAATGTTATCCAACTCGGGAAGAAAGGAAAATTGACTCCGAGATTTGTTGGACCATTTCCGATTATCGAGCGAATTGGAAAGCTCGCTTATAGATTGGAATTACCAGAGAAGATGTCGAGTGTGCACAATGTTTTTCACGTATCGTATCTACGGAAGTATGTGCACGACTCGAATACAGTGGTTTCTGTCGATAGCTGTGAAGATTTCGAAGTTGATCCAGTCGATAGAAGACCTCGTAAGCCGCTTCGTGTTGTGGAAACCGACACGAAACAGCTTAGGAGGAAGGTAGTTAAGTTGCTCAAGATACAATGGAGTGACGATGATAACGACTGTACGTGGGAGGTGGAAGAGAGGATGAAGGCAGCTCATCCTGAACTCTTCAAGGTATGGCCCTAAGGTGTCGTGTCATCTCACGATATTGTAGCTTGTTCTAGTGTTAGAATTCTGTACGCTAAGCTAGAATTGGATGCATGGTTTGTTGATTGTTATGGTTGGTAGGCGTACAGAATAGTCTTTGATTGCTATGATTGTTTGGAATTTCGGGGGCGAAATTCCTAAGGAGGAGAGAATGTAACGACCCGTATTTTTACGGATCGAAAAGTTTGTCAAAATCTGGAATTTTAGTGTTGTTGAGCCATTTCAGATTTTAGGCAAAATATGGCTAAGTCCTAAGTCGTTCACGACTTAGTATAGGTCGTAAGTCGTATACGACTTAGGGGATAGGCGCGACTTAAGGATAGTGGCGAGTTAATTGTTACCGAGTTAAGAAGCAGCGAGTTAAGAGTTAAGTCGTGACCGACTTAAGTGGGTTAGGCGACCTAAGGAAGTATTGGGGCGACCTATAGGTTAGCGACTCAAGGAGTATACGACCTATGGGAGTTAAGTCGTACGAGTTAAGTCGTAAGGTTGTATTAGGTCGTATACAGTCTAAGTGTTAGGTCGCGTGGGTATGTTAAGTCGTAAGTTTGTTAGGTCGCGAGGTAGTGTACCTGTTAAGTCGTTGGGTGACTGTAGCATGGTTTTGGATTAAGTCGTAGGTCGCAGGACTACTAAGTCGTGAGGTTTTAGGTCACGTGAAGACTTAAGGTATTAAGTCGCTGGGTTTTAGCCTGTGTGTTAAGTCGTAGACGACTTAGGGAAGTTAAGTCTTAAGTCGTAGAGAATTGGTCTGTTAAGTCGTAAGTCGCTAAGTCGCGCATAGGCTAAGTTGTTAAGTCGAACTGTTATGTCGCGCGCTATGTTAAGTCGGAGACCCAGTTGAGTCGTAAGTCGTAGGACTGCTTAGCCGTTAGGTCGTGAGCGACCTAGGAGTTGGGGCGCGCGTGCATATCTGTTAGGTTGGAGGCTTTGTTAAGTCGGAAGTGTCTTAGGTTATAAGTCGGAGACAACTTATAGAGGCGGACGAGTTACGACTTAAGGAATTTTCTGCTATAAATAGGAAGGGTTTTTCTCACTTTTTGGGATCCGAATTTCGAAGCGACGAAGTGCTGCCATTTTGAGAGCTTGACTTCTACACTTCTTCACTTCTTTTCTCCACTCTAATCTAGTGCTTCCTTTCATCCAAATCGAAGATCAAGATTGAAGATCCAAGAGCTAAAGTTGAAGATCTTCATCCTTTGAAGTGAGATTTCTTCGTTTGAAGCGGATTCGTGATAGATCAAGCTTGATCCTTCGCTGTCCAGATCTGAAGCGTGTTGATTTGAGGTTGTTTAGGTGATTTGGTGAGTGGTGATTATCTCTCACACGGATCCAAAGGAGTAGATCGGATTGTTGGCTTGATTTGGTGTTAAAATAGTGATTTCTATGCATTTTTGTAAATCTAAGTATAGATCCATGTAGATCCATTGTTCATGATGATTTGACAACCATTTTTGTATATGATTAACCTATGCAAGTTCATTCATCAAGTTGTAGAGATAATTCCCATGTTTCATGCTTGTTAGGCTTTCAACTCTTTAATTACGAAATTGCCATTATTGTTATAATTGTCCATTTTGCTTATATTTGAATGCTTAATTACTTGGATTGATGTTTGACATGATTGATTGCTGTGAATTAGATAATTGTTGATTGATTTTAGACAAGATGGTCGAAGGTGATTCGAAAGCTAAGGGAAAGGCTCTTGAATTGGAAAAGCTGCTCGTAGCATATGTAGCGGATGATGAAGCTCTTATGCATAGATTCGATGATGATGTTGAGATGAGACTTTGCGAGGATGTGATGAAGCGAAGTATGATATGAGATAGTCTTGGTCTAATCCAGACGGGATCATTCCAAGCATGTTGGTAACTCGGTGATATGATTCGAGTTAAGGATAATGGATGCTCGAGAGGCGCTTGAGCTAGTATGGAAATAGTCGTCGAGGAGGATGACTAGGAGGTTGAGATCTCATCGTTGTTGAAGGTTCTAGCATGCTCTAAGCAAGAGTACATGGGGACGCCCAAAAGACTAAGTTGATGGTCAAGTACTCTGGGCAGATTCGATAATCCTAGGCACGGGTCACGATGACGTGCGGGAGTTATGTCTAGAACCGGGGTTACCATTTGCCCTTGACGGACGGCTGAAAGAATGTGCCGGTCATTCAATTAACGGTGATATCGCAGCAATGATAACAGTGATAGCCAGAGTCATGGATGTTTGGTTGTATCGTCATTCGGTTTTAAGAGCGGTATTTCCTGGGTGCTTATCTGACCTTGGTATAGACCTTGGAGTTGGTACTTGGAAAACATCGCCCTTAACTCGAATGATTAGTACTTTACTTTAAATTGTATGCTCTGCTATGTTGCTTCTGCTTAGTGTGTGTCTGGGGGCTATCACTGTAGAAAGAGGTGGAGTGGGAGGGTTGTATTCCTATTCCTATTCCTTTTCCTTTATGCTCTTTTGGTATGTTGATTAGTTAATTTACTGCTCACTAAGACTGTTGTCTGACTCAAGGCTTTATGTTTTAATTCTTATTGCCTTGGGCTGTTCGTCCATTTTGGGACGGGCAGACTAGGTAGCAGGTGACAGGTGTTGTTCTCTTCTCACGATGCTGATATCGAAGACGAGCTAGAGGGTTGCATATTATCTTCTTATATGTACTGGATGTTCCGCTGTTTTGTATAATCTTTGAGTGATATGTAGTGAGGCTTGATGTATTGACTATTTGGATGTTTGTATTCAACTATTATGGAGTTTTATATGATGGCATTTTGTTCTGTAAAGCTTCACTATACATATGTTCTATTGTATTTTGTCCATGCGCTGTGAGTAATACGATAGATTGTGTTGTTTTAATTTACCTTGACAATCGTCCATGGTCGCCTGGCACACTTTACAGCGCACTTTCTCTAGATTCGGTGCAGGGGTCATGGGCGGTCGTCACAGACATAAATTTACCTAAAGCAGCATCTTCATTTCAATGTCAATCACATTAGCCATTGAATCCAACGTTGCACAAAACAAAGTGGAATAATAAGCGATTAATGCCCAAGTCAACACAAGAACTGAAAATAGAGAAACATGCAATACTATTGATGTGTATTAACACTACAGCCTATCACAAGTTTATCCATATCCTTGTTTCAAGATACGTGAAAGGTCTAGTTTATGCTAGGAAGGAAAACATGGGGAGATATTATTAAATAAGAATGTGAATTTACCTTAAGCATATCCAAGGATCCCAAGCTAATGTAAACGGACTAAGAAAATATGAGAAGAATAAAAAACAAGGACGACATCACTAGCTTTTGAAAATCTTATAAGTACAATTTTAAGCCTACAAAGCTGTAAAAAGTAGAACAATTCTAAGTAAAAGTTAGCTCCGTAAGCTACTTACGAAATTCTAAAACAATTCTAGTTAGGGTTAAATCATATAAGATGCATACAAAATCAACTATTAGAGTTAAATCAACTAAAGGCCTTTAAGAATATCTGATTACTTGATTTAGGGTTAAATCAACTATTCCATATAGGATTTATGCAGAAGTCCGAAAATAAGATGCATATAACTTCATATAAAATCCACATTGAATCACAAAATTGATTTATAAAATTCATACCTAAATATACCTATTTAGGTTACCGTGAGAACAAATTTTTACTAGAGGGCTACTGCGATGATGTGGAGAGAAGTAGAATGACGAAGTGCTACAGCAACGGTGACGATGAAGGAATGGTTGAATCGAAAACGGAGGGTGAGGTGGATTTTGTTGAAGCGAAAGGGAACTTTTGTTATAAGAAGAGATATTTTTCTAAGTAACAAAGACGAACAAAGAAAGGGGAAATTTTTTGTTACGTTTATTAAGTTAAGGTGGAATTTTTTTACTTAAGCGAGATAGGTGTTAATTTTTGTTAAGTTTATAATATAGGATAAAATATTATTAGTTGTACTTATATATCAAACGCCACAAAATATTGCAACCAAAGTTGATTTTCTTGTAGTGGAAAATTTTGTTTTATGATGATGTTTTGAGATAATGTGTGTGAGTTTTTATGAGGAAGAGGAAGAGGCTATGATTGTTTAGGCTTGAATGAGAAAATAGGTTTTGGTGGCCATAAGCACATGGAAAAATTGATAGGTAATAAAATTTTAATGGTAGCTAGAAGCATTTTCGTAGGTGTCAATGGTAGCACACTTCAAATAATAAATCCTCATGACTTCAGTGTTTAATTCTACATTTCCACCAGTTTTATTCATAATTAATTTCAGTTAAATGTACAGAACACAAAACATCACTTTTATTTAAATCATATATTCAAGATTTTAATGTTTATTTCATTTTTCTGGATCTCTATTTCAATTGTTGGTTTATATGATAATGCATTTGACTTTTTATTTGACGATGATTGGCCAATGGGTGAGTTTTTAGTTGGTTGATGTTAAAATGATTAATAACTTTACTTTATCTTTTAAATTTGAGTTTTGTTTGTTTGCTAGAATTATTAAAAAATGATTTTGAAAGCAGTCATCCTTGGAACACTATAAAAGCAAGACAGAAATGTTCTGGTTCTAAGCGTTCAAATAACTATTAGATGAATGCAATTTTGTTACCATTTTCTTCACAGTCTCCCAATTTTTAGTTATCCATAGTCAGAGGTATCATTTTCTTTTCATTTTTTTGTTTGGTTGTGTCAATAAATCAAATCTTATTATGATAGAAAAACCGCAACTATTAAAATATATTTGAAAGTGAGATAATAGAGAACTTTTGTAAAATACCATTTTAAAGTTTAAAATATACATCCACCCAATCAAGAACCATGAACTCAAGTGGTAGTGGTATGTCATTGTAGGTTGAGGTCCTAGAATCATGGGTTTGAAACCCTAAGACATCAAAATAAATATGATGTTTGAATAAAATGAAACTCTTATTGTCAAAAAAACACAATCACCACCCCTCGAAGACAAATTTTAAAAACACCTTCATTTTTAGTTCAACCAACATGCAAATGTTTGCGCTTTTAAAAAGTGCAATACAGTTTAAAGTGCAAATATTTGCAAAATAATGCAAAATTTGCACTTAAAAAATAATAATTATTAGTTTTGATCATAGAAACATGCGATTAAACTTAGACTTAATTTTCAAAATAAAAATGAAAAATATTATGGAAAATAATTTTAGGAGTGTAATTTAAAAACATATTTTTGAGGAGGTTTTCATGCATTAAACCTGAAAATAAAGGGCCGGCTCAAATTTCCAAAAATAATATATATTTAGAATTTGGCAAGAATATTGATAAGAAAATGTAAAAAAATAATATAAGTTTATATTATTACCATTATATTTTGTGTTAATCGAGATAATGCAAAATTTTCTTACCATTTTGCATTGTTTCCTTTGTTGCTTATTTTATTATTTAGTAAATATAACAAGCTTGGTGATTCATACTATTCTTATTATCAGTTGATGCAAGGAGGCAGTATTGTTCAAACCTCTTCACGTAATATGATACTGTATGGCTATTTAGCTCATGTAACTCGATGTATACTTTTTTCTTATGAAAATATCACAATAAATTTTGAAATATTTCCTTGAATATCTAAGTACTTTTAACTATGCATGAAATACCATGTCATATTTAGTTATAATAACGTAGAATTATTTTAGACTCTCGGATATCTGACTCCCAGATATAGTTTACAACATAAATATAGAAATATATGAATTTGCATTTATATGTAACTACACCATATCATATATTATTCATTGCAATGTTCAATGTTTTAAGCCATGAATATGCATAAATGTAGCAAATTTCATAGAAACGTTGCTTCAAATGTAAGTTTTAAATTTTTTTCACTCTTTCAACTGGTCAAACTATTTTCATCTCTCTTCTACTGTGCGGTTTATGGCTAACTGAATTAGTATTACTAATACTATTTAATATCTTGCATTAATTCTGTAAGTCTAATATAATGTTTACAGATAATTAAAGTAGAATATTAAGAAATTTGAAGAAAAATTAAAAGAGATGCTATCAAAAGTTAGATGCTCTCTTTGTAAGTAATATTTGTGCATTGTACTTCTTCGTAGTGTGAGTTTTCGTTGAAAAAAATGTTTTTGTTTCAGTTGTTCTTATTCAAATTTATTTATAATTTTTTCATAAATTTTGATAAAATTCCAGTCAAACTGGTTTTCTTTTTCCTCTTTTTTTTCATGAAGAAAAAAAAAATTGATTCTTTAATAGTCTGTTAATTTTATTTTATTTTCATATGGATTATTTATAAGAATATTAAAGCCAATATTTATGGATAGTTGAATATGTGGGTTTCCAAACATGTCACACTTGAATGGAAGAGTTTACATGTTTGGTTTTTAATTGATTGATGGTCTTTTTTTTTCTTTTTCCAAATTTATTGATGTTTGTTTTACTTATTCGTAAACTCGAACTGATCATGAACATTAGATTTGGTTTTGGAATGATCTTGTAATGTGTTGATTTGTTCTAAATAATAATTGGATACCATTCTAGATAGTAGGTGGATTAGGTAATGGATTACATCAAATATAGTAGATCAACTTTTAAAAGTTGAATATTATATGTATTATGAACTGTGAAACTTGTTTGTAACTCTAAGCATAATGTTTACAAATTAATTTTCCGTATTACATTTAACATTACAAGAACATTTCAAAATATGATGAGGTTTAGTTAAAATGTTAACTGAAATACTGGGACTAAAATTTTGAATCAATAAGTAATCTAAATTAAAAAGTGACAAATTCTTGAACTAGATTGATGAAATGGAAATGTGTTACTTGACATGCACGAAATTATATAGGTCAAAAATATCTCGAACCTACTTTTCTGTAATTTCAGATCTAAGGTTCAAACATTCGTTGCACATTTTCATTCATATTCCCCTTGGTTAAAACTATTTGTACCCGGGCAATCACTATCATGTTTGTGCGAATAACAATCTAACATGTATTTTTTCACTTTTATGCGGGTCTGTCCCCATGGACAAATATGGCCTTGGAGGGTGCCTCAGCTTCTCAGTTTATTACATTCTCCAAGCAACCATTGTTGAAGCAAAAATGAAATTATGAGAATTTTTACCTATTCCAAATTATAGTAAAAGTATTTCAGCACCATCAAATATATCTGATAAAGAGAAACTTTTCTTTGAATCCTTTCATGTATCATTGTTACATGTTCATGTTTATGAAGTACAATAATATAAGTAAACAAATATTGTTTTCTTTAATTTACAATGTCAAATGAAATGTTGTAGCAGCTTTTATGTTTTCCAACACAAAAATTCCATTTGATTTATATTTGTGTATTAATATATCTACCGACTTAATATCTTTATTTGGGAATTCAAATTCATATATCACTTTTATACCTACTACCAATAAGTAATATCCTGTAAGCTTAAAATGCGCATGGGTAATCGACTAAAAAATCTTTTTCTACTGGGACACAACTTTTCTTGCCTTCTGTAACCATACACAACCATACATGTTCACTCCGGTTATCAAAGACTTCTTTCATAGCTTACCACAAATAAGTAATATGCATATAATCTTTGTGATTCCATATTGTATCTGAGTTGGTAGAGATGTTAATTTCAGCTAGAGGTTCTGAATTTAATCTTCTATATTACTCATATAATCTTACGGATAACAAAATTAGTTAGTAAATATCAAATTTTAACAGGGTTCCTTTATAAATTGTAATTTATATGAGGAGGTTTTTTTTAATGCATTTAGTATATCAAACCATCCTCATCAACTTCAATATGGGTTAATCATTCTTACTTCTATCAAATCCTAAATCAAGGCAAATAAATATAACTCATTTGGTACGTTGGATATCGCAACCTATTGAAGAATTAGATTGAATCAATTCATAAAATTCATTATTGAAACTGAAAATATAATTGAGGTCCTTTCAATATTAGATCATTAAGTTGACTTCATATGTAGATTCCACCAATATCACGGTTAGGTTTATTGTTAGGGCTTAAGCAATTTGTATATGAGGTTAAAAATTGAATTAGTATTTAAGTTACAAGGGAACCAAACAAATAATGGTCCATATTTTAATAGAAGGAAGATTTATGTTTAACACTACGTAGTTTCAAAATTGCAAGTGCTTCATTATTTCAAGCACATTGTTTTCGATTTTGCAGTATGACTAAAATTTGAAAATTAAGTTCTTTATTGTTTAATATCAATTTTGGTACAAAATATTTCCTTTATTAGAATTTATTTTCACAATTTGTATAAATCACTCAGTATTTATTAATATTAAGATAAAACTGTATGCGTAGTAGGGTTTGCACTAGTACTAATTAATTAGCAAACATTTGACCACGAAATCCTAACCAAGCGATTGACGGCAATAAAATGCATACAATGCAGCCAATGTATTGACTAACAGATTTATCTACATGCAATGCTGGGTATATGTGTAATCAACACCTTTGTATAATTTACACATCAAAATGTCGTCCACCAACCAATCGCAGAGGTGACCAGAAAGTTGAACTGTATGATATATAAAGTTACAATTCCTGAAACTACAATATGATATATGTATCTGTATACTGAAGGAAAGATCCATTTCACAGGGTCTCATATCTATGCATATGCTATATATAACTTTATTCAAAATTGAATATTAGGCAATACTGAAGGGCACCTCAGCTTTTGAAATCCTCAACCACTCACTCAGTAGCGACAATTGATGCGGGGTAAATATAACTTCAGTATAGTGCAATTTGCCTTATATTCACTCAGTTTCTCTCTGCACACATAAAATCTAGCATTAGTATTCATGTTAAAATATAATACTGAAGAAAAAAGATGTTACAAACCATACTTCTTATGTTATAAGAAAAAAGTCAAACGTTGCAATGAAATAAAATTTGCAAACTATGTTCATTTTTCTATGCAAGCTATCTTGCTATTTTCCAAAAAGATCTTTAAAAATTCTATAAAATTTGATAATGCTAAAAATAGAAGCCCCAACAAATTAATAAACAGAAGTTTATATTCAGTTGGAAAATTCAGTGACATACCTTTATGCGTTTTGAACTTGGATCATCGGGTGGGTCCCTTTGATGTCGGGAGCTGCTTGAACCATTTACATTCTCAGACTCACTCTGAAAAATAATACAAAATTAGCTATGCCTGTAATACTACTGCTGCTGCTGCTGCGTGATTTTAATGCAATGCTTCTTACCTCAGTAGCTGAGGAGCTACCCTGCTGAACGACTTGAGAAATCTGTGGTAAGATTTGGCGAAGAATATTTGATAAAGATACTCCTTGTTCGTTACTTTCTTCATTTGCTGAATTATGTGATTCTCTAGTTCTATTTGCACCAACATCTACTGGAATCTCTGAAATTAATTAATTTCTTTAATTTATTATTTTGGTGCATCAAAAGGAATTACACATCAATTTGAAATGCAAGTAACAGGAGACACCACATTGAAAATAAAAAATATGCTACCCTCGTATATCGCTACCCAAATAATCAAAAGAACCGGTAATTCAACATTTAAAATATAAAATATATAAGCGAGTATTTCATCATAACAATAATTTTGGTATATAAGTCCCTTCTCATAATAGCAATTTGACCGTTGCCTTATCAATTACACTGTACCAACTTAGCTCAAATTGATTTGTACATAATTTGAAATTGATTTTAGCCTTTGAACTTCTGCATCTAAACATATTACTCAATTTTTTTCTCTTGTTCCATTTTTATTTTGTTTGGAAAAAATTAGAGTTGGAATCGTGGATCAAAATAAATACGTTGAATGTACCAGCATGAATTGAATAATTCTTTCAATTGCGGTTTTAACTGGATTTGAATCGGAATGTAGATCGAATAGTAAAGGGGGATATCCAATTTGAAACGGATGGGATTCAAATTGTAAGATTTCAAGATTTCTGACTCACGAAATTTATCACGTAAGTAGTGGGAGGAAGCCAGTGAGTTTTAATATTACTAACGCTAAAAACATTTATTTGCAGATATTAGAGTTTTGATATTTCTGCGTTGAAGAAAAATGCTTATTGTAATCCAATAGATTTCTCCACAGAATAAAAGCTATTATAATACATTCCATTATTATTTTAATGAAAGCAATGAAATTAGTATCAATACATTATACCCTAGTTGTTAACATTAAATGGAAATTACAAGTTACCAAGTATACATTCTAGTATCCAACAAGATTCTATTATGAAACATAAATTATTAAAGTTTACTAATGCTATTATGAGAGTATATCAAAAAAATTAGCAAGGAATAATCATCAAGAAATAAAGTTATATCAATCCTCCAAAATCATAACAATTCCTTACAAATTGAAATGTATTTATACGATTATAAATTACTCCACTACATATGTAGGGTTAACTTCCCATTGAAGTTATTTAATTACATTATGAACAAAATAATATTCTACTTCTTAGTACAGTCTCAAGTTTTTGTCGAATAAAACGACGATCTTGTTAGTAAATTTAACTTAAAATTAAATCTAAATTCAGATCCGTGCAAAGTTTTTATGTTTTGAGTGCCAGAAAAATCCAAACTCCAAATTTTAGTACTAAAGATTAGAAATTTAAATTAATTAACAAATAATAATTATATGTATACCTACTGTTGCTCCAAATGTTTTGAGTACTTGTCTATACTCTATAGTTGCCAATCATTGGTTGAATTGTCGAAGTACACAACAATGATGGTAAAAAGAAATCCACTGCTCTGGTGAATCATCACCAATATATATTATAATGAACAAGTTGTCAGTTGTTGTTTTTTTTTTTTTTTTTTGAACATGGTTCATTAACGCCAATAAGCAATCTCTAGGATGGAACTCGTGACTTTTAATCTCATAGCCTGAACTACCAACCAATTGAGCCAAACATGTTGGCAGTTTGTTTTAATGTTTAAATCAACATAAAAGCAAGTTTTTCATCATAAATTCCAAAATCAAGACTTCATCAAAATATAATAAACAATAATCATAATTTATAGGAGGAGTATATTTCAGACCTGAGGATGGAGTAGCTGTACGGTCATCAGCAGCAACAGGAGTACGGGCTATAAATGGGAAAAAGAAAAAATTTCAGATAAAGGAGAAGAAAAGGACATCAAAAAACAGACATGCAACTGAATTACTACTCCGCATTCGTATTCTGAAGCTCCTAAAACCAAATCCTGCATCAACTTGATCGAGTTCTTCAGCGGTAACGTATCCCATATTCTGAGGCGTAGGCCCAGCAATTAAAAGATATGGTCCGCTTGGAGAAATGAAATAAGCTGGTTCAACTTCAACTAGAGCTTCGGCCTGTATACGATCACATCATCGTAGATATTCAAATTATTTTTCTGTTTGGGACTGAGAGTTAAATTATGCTTTAAACATACAGGAGTTTGACGCATGCGCAGTGCCATGGTTGCTAGGCCAAGCTCGAGAAGGAATGAGCCCAAGTTTTGCAGAAGGACTCCGGATACAGAAGCCCGTCTTTCAAATTCTATCCTTGATTCTGGGTCAGTCATGCTTGTGTGATTCTCCAGTTGTGTAGCAATTTGCTATATGTATATAACAATGTAATGTATTTAGAACAGTATAAAAAGTTATGGTATGATGCAGAAAACAACTGTCCATACCATGACATTATACTTGTATATAAAAAAAATTATAACAAGGTTAAGATGTAGGTAATCAATAAATCACTGTTCTTCCTCCATTTTTTAATTGAACGATATTCAAATGTGTTTCGGGGTATTAGCACAGATACTTCAAGACATTTTCAGAGTATTCCCTGATTTTGTTTCTTTATTTTCTTCAAACGACTTTTCTAAATATAGATAATTAATTAAGTACCAAAATTAGCTTGTAACAAATATTTAAGTCTGGAAAATAATTAGAAAATAGGCGGGATATTACACATTAAATAACAGCATTAATTGCCTCATGGATTATTATTTTCTCAAATTGCCATTAATTATGTGTATTTAGACTATCTTTATATCCTGTGCACATTTAAAAGTTGAAACTTAGTAGTGGAAAACTGTATATATTTTATGAATCCTACCATCCAGTTACAGATCAAGCACTAATTATACTCAATTAAAATCAAAATCAATAATTTCCCAACTGAATTGATATTAGTTTCCTATATGTCATTATATCGAGAATATATTCTTCGGGGCCATTGAAGTTGCAATTAATATCAACTAAAGAATATGAGAAATCAGTCATTTTATCGAAGACACGTGAACATACAAGTATACATTCTGCTGCTTGCTCCAAAAGTAGCCGCCTTGAAGAGCGAAGGATACCAGCCAACGAAGAAGGCCTTGGTAGATCAACAGGGCTATCAGTCGATGAGGCAGTCGACTGTAGACTACCATGTTCGGTAGTGATATCAGATTCTTGACCTTCACTAACTGAAAAAGATAATTTTAAGCAGTTTAAGTATTCATACAGCCAGATTGGATAGACTTTTCAAAAGTGAAGTTTTTGCTTCAAAATTATTGCTAAAATAAAAAAAATGTTGAAGACATTTGATTAGTTGGTAAAGAAGAATTACACCACAGAAGCAATGTTTATACTAGGTACATAAAAATAAAAATGTAACAGAATAATTACTTCCTAAAATATATACTTCTACCACACGAATTAAAGAAACTGTAAAACATCAAATACCCTAACTAATCAAAACAGAAATCCTACTTAATTAATACAAAAATCATAATAATTCCAACATTTTCTTGTTTATCCTACTATTAAATCCATGTGGGATGTTGTCGTTTGATGTTATCCCAATACTATTCTGATGTGCAATTTACGATAAACGGCGAGGAACCTCAAGCAAGGAGAGATGTTAGTGACCAACTAATTACTTAAATACTTTTATGCAGGTATTGGACCTATTCAACCCTCATAATCGGCATTGCACACAGGATGTTGAGTTACACAACTCCACTGCCGTGAAGGAATGGATTTATGAATTTATTTCCAGGTTGAGTAAGCATCCATGAAGAATGCGCCGTACTCCTCTTAAACGTTTGCTTTAACATTTGTTTTTAAATAAGCGACTTGTTTCCTTTAGTGTGATGTGTGTCAATCTGCTAAATATCATCATGCTACTTCTACACCACGTCCTAATAATATTAATAAACCTCTTGCTATGATACATAGTGGTATAAGGGGTAGGTCTTGAATTCATAATCAATCATGGTTTAAATTGTTTATCGGCTTCATAGACAACGGTAATAGGATGTCATGGATCAAATTAAAAGATAAATCTAATACCGAGAAAGAAAAAATGAAAAGAAATAAACACCAGAAAGTTAACAGTTTCAATTAGACATTCAAAATTTTCATTTTAATAATGGGAGAGAATGTTTTAATTCCATATTTGGCCCGTGCCTTCTTGTTGGAAACAAATGAACATCGGCTGAGTCGTGTACTCGGTCACTGTCGTGAAGACGTTTCGGCGTTCTGCTCAGTGGTGCAAAGCAGTCAAACTGACGCCGCCGCCTCTAAGATAAAACAGCCTCTCTTTTTATCGGTTTGTAATATCGATCCGTCTGTGCAAACGGAATCGATTAAGTTGCACTAAAAAAACCACTCGGCTTTTGATTTTTGAAGGAAATGGCTTCGTGGAGAGGAGGACAGGCTTGTAGAAAAAAAATATAAGTGTTACAGCCCAAGCCAGGGTCGGTCGGCACGCGTGTGGTGGTCAAGCATGGTTACCTTCTCATAAAAGAACATCATTGGGTGTCTAAAGGGCGCAATTTAACTTCTAAGAATTAAGTATAAATACTTAATTATTTTCTATAGTCCTACAGTGTGGGACTATTTACGTAGGAGCCATTTACACTTATTCATTTTTTAATAATTCACTTAAAATTTTAAAACATTTTCAACACTTCTTAGTTATGAGACTCGTTACATTGTTTATCAAAACTCTTGTATTGACAACACTCGTGGCTGAACGAAAAAATAGACATGCTCCAAAAGTCGCTCGCTCTCTTTTGTTTTCTGTGCATGTTTCACAAAATTTCTAGTGTGAGGCTATCCTTACTGCCACATACCTGATCAACAGAGTGCCTAGTTGTGTTCTTGAGTATCAACCACCACTTAATTTATTTCTATAGTTTTTCCAAATAATAGATTGGTGGGGTCTTTTCCCCTTCGTCTGTTTGGGTGTGTTTCCTTTGTTCATAATAATACTCCAAATAAATTAAAGTTTGAGTTGCACTCTTTTTTAAATGTTTTTTTCCTAGGTTAATATGTTGGCCAAAAGGGATAAAAGTGCTATTTTCTATACAAACAGAAAATCTTGGTGCCCATGTATATCACTTTTTTATGAAATCTCACTTTTATCTGAAATCATCTCCAAGGAAGAATAAACACAATGACAATCTTTTAACTATTATTAAACCTATTGTTCCTATTTCTAGTTTTAGTTCTCATCCTCCCACCATTCCCACCGTTGAAACAACGCCGATCAACAAATTCAGGATAAATATTATTGTAAACGCTCAAACAGAAGGAGAGAAACTAGAGCATATTATAAGGAGGAAGTCTATATAAAATTATCACCGATGTTTAAGAGAGTGGTGGTAAGGTTAATAAGCTGAAAAAGTTAATTTATGGCTTAAACTTGGGATTGTAGGGCCCCCTCTTTTGAAAAGCAAAAATTTCTCTTCTTAAATTATAAGCCGAAAAGGCAATTTACATGCAATATATAAATAAACATCTTTGTAAAAGAAGTACTATGAATGTGGTTTTTCTTACTTTGGTAGGTAAACATGGGTCTTGTTATTTTAACTTTTGACTTGTAAACTAGTGTTTGGACAAACTGATCCTTTTGACTTCTTGAAAACAAAAACACTAACCATTAGCATGATAACCTTCATTCTCGAACTCGTGCCTTATGATGTCAATGTACCTAAATAAAGTTGTCAGTGAATCATAAATAACCTGCCAATAACCATACAAAATTTTCTTTAACAATCATAATATGACAAGACATTTAGAAGAAGAAAATTGCTTACATATTGATCCAAGGCATCTGTGTCCGGTTCGGTATTCTGTGAATTAGTAGGATTTGGCTGAGAATTTGTAGAATCAGACAGTGCTGTATTGCTAGATGATCTTCTAAATCTTGGTGAAATTATTTGCTGACATGCAAAAATACTAGTTTTCTTCAAAGTACATTTTAAAAAAAATTGGCAAATGACTAACATCTGTATATTGTAGATTACCCTATCATGAGTCTCGAAATTTCCAGAAGTTGTTCGTCCAATCGAATTTAAGATTCTAGTGAAAATCTACACATATACTAATTTTTAGAATACAAAGAAATTTGAACGCTAACAAGTACTGTAAGCTGTATGTCCAATTTTTAAAACTCACAGTCCTGAGATCCATAGTATTGCTTGGACCCACACTGTCTGTAGTAGAATTAGGACCTAGAAATCAATATAATATAATTAGGCATCAGAAGAAAATAAAAGCCGAAAACACTTCAGGCAAAGTACTCTGAAGTTCAAGTATATGCATAACAGTCTAGTGACCTTTGATAGTCAATGCAATTTGATCAATAGATAACTCGGTTAAAGTTGTTAGCAAAACTAGCCACGAGGATACAAATATGTAGAACAAAATATAATATGTCATAGTATTATAACAAAATCATACAACCTGATGTGCCTTCTAATCCCATTTGGCCTGTTGGCTCTCTTACAACTAGATGCAATGCGTGTCCATCTTCCACATCTTAAATATTCATACTAAAGAAGTACAACACCTGATTGATAAATTGCTTGTCCTAACAAGTTATATATCGTAGTTCGATTCATTTAGATTCCTTCGTTGGCAAAAGAAGATATGTAACACCAAACATCATTTTTTTTTTTTTTTTTATAACTACTTAAACACAAAAAATTGGGTTTGAAATTTAAATATTACTGTCAAACATATCACTATTTTGAATATAGCATAGGCTTGACTCAAAACACAAGTCAAACATAAGAACATAAACTTTAACGAGTAAGCTTATTTGTTGTTACAGCACAAGGATACGGTAAGCAGAGAGAAGCTGGTCGTCTTTTAAAACTCTTCCTCGGCAAATTAGGCGTTGTTGCCCTGAAGGAATCCCGCTTACACTAGCTATTTGTTCTTTCAATGCTGAAACAGGTACCTAATGAACAAATTAAAATAATAATAATAATATCCTGTAAAGTTGAAAAAAAAATCTCTTATATTATAGAATACAACAATCCATTGCACAGTATCTAATACATATATGATTGACTGGTTAATTAGAAGACAATTTTTCCACATTTCCATAACTTGCTGTCAACATAGATTCACTAGTTTCTTCCATTTTAGTGTTGACTAAGCTTTTCAGGTATGTTTCCTACTGGTGCACCTATGAACTTCATCAGTGCAAAAAATAGTGTGTATTTGGTAATACACAATTCTACTAATGTATAAAGAATTTGAAGAAAAAAATACAAGAGCATTATTCAGTAGTATTCCCCAGTATTATTTTAAATTTTGGTTTGCCTAGCTAGGGTTTATTTCTCTTTTATCTTTCAGTTGGTTGCAAGCAATTCTATAAACTTCTGTTCACTTCATATTTTGGTGAAGTCTGACAGCTACTACGGAACTAATTTGAAATTTTTGTTTACTAAATAAGTCAATTTTATTTTGGAGAACTACAAAAAAGACATATTTTGGAAAGGCCAAAAATAACAAACCAAGTTAAAACGTTATCAAGTTTTTTTTTTCTTTTTTACCTTTTTGTCTTTCTTTCTATTATTTATTTATTTATTTATTTTTATTTACTTTTTTTTTTAGAAAACTGAAATACCACATAAGGTTAACTTATTGTAGAAACTTGGCCTTTGTTAGACATTCCGGCTAAGCATTTCAGTTTGCTCATGTTTTCCATCGATCATTAGTGAATCTCTTATTGGAAAGCTATAGTCAAATAGTGTTCCGCTGTGTTAACTTTTTTAAAATTACATGTTTGCCATCTAAGTAATTAACACTGAAAATTTTGCATTTTATTACTATGCCATTTTCAATGTTATTTTTTTAACTTGGCTATCATGTTATTATGGAATTTTCACTTTATTCTTGTTCTTGAACTTGGCATTTTTATTTTTATTTTTGAACTATTTGACTTAATAGTTTTCTAATGTACTTGTTTGAGATGCAAGCACCTAATAAGTATTGAAAATAACCAATTCCAGCAAATTACTTCTGAAAAATTATTGAATCGATAGTCAAGCCAATAAAAAGAATTAATAAGGCTTGATGAACACCCTTAATTGTACAAGGACATATTTGGTTTTGTCGTATGTCAACATTAGCAAGATTCTCAATATATTCATATTTGGATAAGAACTTCTAATCTTAAATATCTGGAGAAAAAATAAATATTGTTTCACATCTATAAATCATGATCATTTAGGAATGCACCAATGAAATTGAAAGAAAACCATGAATTATTAATTTGAAACCACATAAAATAAATCATCATAAAAATATTTTCAGCCAAGGCTGTTAATATGAGGATCCAATCGCAAATCGCAAAATTGAATTTTGAAATGAAATTTGGACCGTAGGTTCAGATAGATTTATAATGTAAAATATATCACTATGATTTTGTATATTTCAACTTATGTTTCTTATTCTACGTATTCATTAGTATCATAAAACTTATAAACTATAACGTGGTTACGTAAGTTTTAATTTACAGTCAAACTATGTAAATGATTCATAATATTAGACAGATTTCGTCCAATAACATGATCTATCAAAATTGATTTTATTAACCTTTCTCTCATTATTTTCTTGAATCTAGATTTGATTTTTCCTTGCAATTCTCAATTCAAAAGCATTAAGATCCATGCTAGACATTATTGGTGTATCCATATTTATAAAGCTCTGATTCAGCTTGAATTCTACGATTAATGATTTTTAATAACATTGTTGGTGTATCCATATTTATTTATGTAAAACAGTATCCAAAGATGCTATCAATGTTGACTTGGTAAAATGAAAGAATTTTAACAATAAATTTCAACAGCAAAATATCTCGGTAATAAGTATTTGAAACTACCCTACATTTAAAATCTATCCTCAACCAAATGAGTTATTGTTTATCATCTATAACATCTATGGTTAAGATAATTTACGGTGTACCTAATTCCTACAATGTACTGTATGCTCTATCAATATTTCCTACATTAGTACACATGAAATCAATATGTTAGGTCTTATGAAGCAGCTATTACTGGAAGAAATGCGATCACATTGAGACTATTATTAAGTAACTATATATAATGTGATCACAATGACACCTGTGACCCGATAAATCAGGAACCCTTATTAGAGCTATTCTAGACTTCTCCACATCACTATTTGGAAATTATTTCTTATTTTGATCTAAAAGATAATTTTAAGTTACTTTAAGACACCGGCTAACTATCACTTTTGATTCGGAAGTCAAATTTTGATAAGTAGTTTTGCTTCTAACTCCTTGTTTCCAAACATTCCATAATAACATTCTCTCCACATTCCATCAAAATCCCACAATAAAATTAAAATAAAGCTAAGAACCACATACACATTTATCAACACGAATGGTGTATGTTTGAAAGTCCAGAGTTTTGATTTTGATCTCAACTGTAGTATCAAAATCCATAGTAACTTTAGCAGCTTCTTTGGAGTCCATGGCAGCAAACTGTGCAAAACAAGAGCAAACTGTCCACAATAAGAGCAAACGATTAAAGCTTTACAAAAAAAATTATATCAAACTACAGCCATCAAGAATTCTTCATTGCTCGACCATCCATGCAAAAATACTTTAAAACAAAATTTAGACAGTTTTCTTTCAAACGATCCTTGAAAAAACTGCAATGGGAGTATCGTCTAGGTCAAAGATTGTACAAGAAATCTTGCTCTGACAGATTAAACCCAAAATGCTCAGCCCCACGAAAAAATAAAGTGTAAAGAAAAAAAAGAGAAAACTGCAAAGCCCTAAGTATAAAAATTAGAGGCGATGTACCTGACTCGAAATCAGACTGGGAAGAGAGGAAAACAGAGAATTTGCTAGGGTTATGAAATGAGAAAATCAGCACATATATAAGCGAAAAATAAAAATAAATAGAAAGAAGAGCTCCCTTCCTTTCCATGTTTATTTTGAGTTTATTTTTGAGTTGAAGTTCAGCGCACATAGGAAGTGACAATTCTGAGCAGGGTTTTTTGGTGGAAAAATAGGTCCGTTGTTTTACCAGTTTAAACCAGTATAACTAAATTCACCCCTAAACAAACTGGATAATACCCGGTCTGAGATATACCACCGAAATTTGAATTTTCTACTTGTTAACTCCTAAAATATACCATAATTATTAAATTAATCATTTTAATATTTCGATCAGAAGCTATGAAGTAAGTAATTTAAATTTAAATTTCCGTTTTCGATCTCAATTGGTAAATTAAATCGAACTGTTCTTAACCCAACAGTGGTGAACCCCTTCCTTACTTTAACATTAGTATGTATGATTTTTTTAAATTTAATGTTTTACCTAGACAATTAGTTACCGAATCCCGACTCCTATGTAATACTTTCGGATGTTGAAAACCTATTGTGTATATAATATCGAATTATGATGTTTCGGTTGTATATAGTCAAAATTTTAATTTAGTATGTGGTTATACATATCTGTTGTCATCATTTATGACTCAGTTTTATGAAACCGTCATTGGTACGTAGAATTTGGTTGTGAACAACCGGTAGCAATGGTATATTTTATAGCAAGTAGTGGCGATAATTTTAAGTGCAAAATAAAAATAAAAAATGGAATTTTCTACCTGGTATTATTTAGTACATTCTTTGGTGTATTTAGCAACTGTCTAAATTTAATAATAATAAAACGGTAGTTAATTTGACGTCGAGAAAGATAAATAATTCTAGCTATTTGAAAGATAATTCAATTATTAAAGAAGATTTAAAAGTGGAAGAAAATTGACTTTGATATAGAAATGCTTTGAGAATATTTGTTAAGTATTTTTGTGAAAAGATAAATAAACTCCGGGACAAGTATATATATAGTGTTTGAAACCAAAAATGGCACAAATACCCAAAGAAAGTAATTAGAGAAATAAAAGTGAAGAAGATAAATGAAAAACGAGTAAGAAAGAACATAGAGAGTTTATAGTGGTTCGGCGTACTCCGACCTACATCCACTTGATGATTTTAATTACTTATCTTCTGATTACATGCAGAAATTCTTACGGACCGGTACAACTCCCATTATGAGTCGGTACAACTCCGACTGAGATTATAAGAAATTAGAATAAGAGCCAAAAGATCCTAAAAATAAGTCATACTCCTCTATTTATAGAGATAGAGAGCATAAAATCTCACACAAAAGTTCTCCAGACCGTTCTACTTGCTATAGACTAGTACTCCATGAAAATAGAATGCCACCTCATTAGCTTGGATGGGTCAGTACAACTCCAAGGGTAGGAGTCGGTACCGACCCATAATATTGCCAAATTGGCTGCCTACAACTCTTCACTTCAGCTCGTCTTGTGGTTAGCTTCGTGATCCCATAGTTGTTTGCATTTAGAATAGCTTGTTTTGGAGTCCAAATGACAGAGTTGTAGATGAATGAAGTTATTGATTCAAGAGTTCGTGGAGGTCAATAGGAAATTTCATTGAATCGATAAAACAACACTAGAATCGGTTTCTAACATCAAATAAGGCTAGTAGGCAGAAAATGGACTCCAATGGTGGAGTATTTAAGGGTCAGTATCGACCTATAGGGTAGGGTCGGTATTGACCCAACACTTTGGGATTTTGGGTCCTTAGACTTTTTGTGGTGGACTCATGTTTGTACTGCGATTTTGGTTGTACTTAAGTTTTGGGCTTCACGGTCATCTTTTCGAGCTTCTTGCCTTGATAATTTTGAAGTTTGATTTATCGGATTCGCCTATATACTACCTGCTCAAAAGGCGGGATAACACTTGTCCACCAAAGCATGCCTTGCGAATGGAATGTGTGCTTTGCTCAAGAACAAATGTGATGTCAATCTTCGGTAATCGAGCTATCTGACTACTTCAATCTTGATGAACCATCCAGTTTCTTTGGACTCTCTTATCAATCACGAGTCTTTCAGACCCATCAAAGCCTAAGACTCTAGACTCTGCCTAAATGTTGTTTATACATCATCATAATTTCGATTTCATTCAAAGTTATTACATCACTTATGTAAATCATCACGTGTTCGTCTAGGATTTACATCGTTATCATTCTGATTTCATTCATAGTCATCATATTAAAATCATCCCATGTTTACCTAGGATTTGTCAATTCTATTCCAATTATAAAGCGTTCAAATCCTTTTATCAAAATCAATATATGTTTTAAGGTTTGATCTCTTTAGATTGTTTTATATTCAGTCTAATGTACGATCTCTCCAGATTGTTTATGTTTAAGTCGAGGGAATGATTTCTCTGAATCGTTAATCAAATCCATGACCATTTAGAGCCGATTGTTAAATCCACGATCTCTTCGGATCGCTAGTTGATGTTATAGCCATTCGTGACTGGTAATCAAATTTGTGGTCATTCGATCGTTCGAGACTGATAATCAAATTCATGGTCTCTCCAGACCCTTGTTGAGCCCAATTCGCTCGCTCTTCGATGAAGGGACTCAACGATAAGCAAGCACATCCGCTCACGCTTCGGTGAAGGGACTTGCTTCTTGCACTCCAGTCCCGTCTTCTGAACGGGACTTAAAGCGATGCATATCAGCCATCACATTCAAGTGGGTTTCAATAATCAAGGATTTATCTAATGGAATCGAATTCAAATACTAAGAAACATAAAATCAAACATTGCGATACCCACCTCTCCGGGCATCACAGTCTAGCATCCAACTCAGAGCATGCCTAGGGACCGTTTAGGATTCCATAAACGAGTAAGTGACTAGACTGTATTATTGCATGGTTTATTGGAAAGGGGAAATAGAGTGCGAGAACCAAACCTGATTCCTTGCCATCCTAATCAAGAGATGACTATCATTGACCTTAATCCAAGGCCATTTCATTCATTGTGGTTGATGGCTGCTCTTGTTCCACCACCGCAGCTTGACTTCTCACATATTGCTGTAATCGGTTATCTTTGACATGTTCCTCGATCAGACCACGCAAGTGCCTGCAATTATTTGTTTTTTTCCCATCCAGCTCATAGAATAGGCAATGTTTTCCAAATGCCCTTTCACACTCAATGGATTCTCTTCTCGTCGCCTTCTAATCGGAGATCTTCTCCCTTAATCCGCTCTGGAGTTTCATTTAAGTCTGCGTAAGAAGATAATTTCAATTCCTTCCTCTGTCGCTTTGATCCATCAAAGCTGTCATCCATCTTTCGCTTTCCTTTGCTTTCGTTGGATACTTCTTCGGGCGGTCCTCCGCCATCCACGGTATTGATTTCTTCCTAATCAGCCTCGGCGTCCTTCTGATGCAAATATCCCTCAGCCTCATGATAAAATTATACGAGATCTCTGGGAGGATCCAGTTCCACGACCACCTTAAAATCCATCTTCGCGGCTATCCCTGAAACTGTCGCCATCAAAGCCATCGAAGGGTCTAACTTATCAACTTCAGCTGCCACCTCATTGAGTCCTGTTAGAAAACTTTTGAGAGTCTCACCGGCCCTTTACTTCATGCTTGCTAACGTCATTACATTCTTGGGTCATGAGATATGGACCCAGAACTGCTTCACAAATATGCTCACCAATTCGGCTCACGTGCTAATGAAATCGTTCTCCAACTATCTAAAACATAGAGCCACCAAATCTGTCAAATATAAAGGGAAATACCATCTCATAACCTCTTCAGATGCACCCAACACCTCCATATGCTGAATGTACCTCATCAAATGTACCGTTTGATCCGTCTTCCCATCGTATGTTTCCAACATAGGTAACTTGAAATCAGGTAGATTCCTAAAGTATGGAATATTCGAAGTGAATGGACTCCTACTCACATCTTCCAAGCTTTGGTCAGGCAATCAGCCCCTAATAGCCTGTCTCATCATCTCAGCTAGTCTATCATCGTCATTCAAATGAACTCCCAAGTTTACATTCTCAGCCTGCCCCTGACTCTGCGAGGTAATTCTGGTACATACTCCTCCGGTCATGCTTCTGCATTGTGATTCGTATTCATACGCTCTGCATCATCTGTAGGATGCACATCGTTCCCTCCTAGGCCAGGATGACCAATTTCCCTAAGCTCTTGAGGTTCGGTACCGACCCATGCTTGTGGGTTGGTACTGACCTAGATGTTCGACTCGGGGTTTGTCCCGAGTTGTCCTACTTCACTTCTAGTTACCTATGCTCTGGCTTCTAGTCTTTGATCCTGATTTGCAACGACTTCGGCTATTCCCATCTATCCCATTCTCCTAAAGAAATTCTCCATCATCTCTTCTTGACGAACAATCATCCTCTTCTGCAATCCGTTCATCATGATTTCCATCTCATCCCTATTTATGTAGATTAATGGGGGTTAGCTCCTAAGGACGCCTCTTGGCCGCCCCAGGTTGATTTCCTCCTATAACAGTTCTTCTAATTGATTGTCCAGCCATTTAGAAGCTTCCTAAGTCTTGAATCAGCGAGTTCAAGTGTCTTTCAATGAAAGCACTAAAATGTTTCAACTGAAAATGGCACAAACACCCAGGAAAAGTAAGTAGAGAAATAATAGTGAAGAAGATAAATGAAAAACGAGTAAGAAAGAAAATACAAAGTTTATAGTGATTTGACATACTCCGACCTACGTCCACTTAAGGGTTTTCAATACTTATCTTTTGATTATAAGCAGAAGTTCTGACGGGTCGGTATAAATTCCACTATGGGTCTACAACTCCGACCGAGATTATAGAAATTAGAGTAAGAAGAGTAAGAGCCAAAAGATCCTAAAAATGAGTCTTACCCCCTATTTATAGAGGTAGAAAGACTAAAATCTCGCACAAGAGTTCTCTAAGCTATTCTGCTTGCTATAGATCAGTTCTCCATGAAAATAAATTTCCACCTAATCAGCTTGGATGGGTCGGTACAATTCCAAGAGTATGGGTCAGTACCGACCCATAATATTGCCAAATTGGCTGTATTTAACTCTTTGCTTAGGCTCATCTTGTGGTTAACTCCATGACTCCATAGTTGTTTGCATCAATAGTAGCTTGTTTTGGAGTCCAAATGACGGGGTTGTAGATGAATGAAGTTGCTAATTCAAGAGTTCGTAAAGATCGATAGGAAATTGCATTGAATCGATAAAACAACACTGGAAATATGTTTCTAACATCAAATAAGGCTAGTAGGCAGATGATGAATTCCAATGGTGGAGTATTTAGGGGTCGGTACCGACCTATAGGGTGGGGTCGGTACCGACCCAACACTTTGGGATTTTGGGTCATTGGATTTTTTGTGGTAGACTTGTGTTTGCCTTGTGATTTTGGTTGTACTTAAGTTCTGAGCTTCGCGGTTATCTCTCCGGACGTCTTGCCTTAATAACTTTGAAGTTTGATTTGTCAGATTCACCTGTATACTGCCTGGTCGAACAGCGGGATAACATATATATAACTCATAATTTAGAAAATAATTTTCATCATTTGGAAGATAAAGACATGCTTGTATTTTGTATGTTTTGTTACATCAAATATTATTCAAATACATTATCCAGTTCTTAGATCAAATATCCAATGTGATAAAAAAGGATGCTAAATATATAAAAAGAAAAAGGAACTTTTGCATAACTATTAATGTATTTAGCTTCCATAGATATTCTAAGTAGGAAAAAACAATCTATTGTGTATTCATGTCATTTTACTTTTATTCATACACTTTATCATTATTTGGCATATTTTTATTTTCTTTCTTAAACACGTTATTTTGATTATCTACTCAACTGTCATATTCCAATAATAAAATGAGTTTCTCATATACTTAGTGATTTAAAAAGAAGATTGTATTTGGAGAAAAAAGTTCTTATATTTGAAGAACGATGTATGTCCGATCCTTTTTTATAAGATTTATTCAAACCATAAGTCATTTAAATAAATCTAGTGCAAAAATTGCACAGTTATATGTAGAATTATTTGATTTAACATTTAATTATTTTAATAGGACCACATTCAGGTATGGATTTTCCTACATGTAAAATAACATGATTTATCGTTTTTTTATTATGATGCCCCAAATGTGAAAACTAAATTAGACATGTTGGGGAAGGGGATATACGAAAATATCATTTTCTTTGAATATATTCTTTGGGAGCAACTATATTACGTCTAAATTTCATCTCTACTCAACCATTGTTATACTCAATTGCTTTAAAATAACTCACCAACACCCATCATCCACCCGCATAAATATTTTCTATAAGAAAACTTCATTTTCTTGCGAAGAAATCCTTAAAATGTGCATCAAGAAATCCCACAGCAAAATCCTCAACATGATAGCCATCAATTGACTTTCAAAATCAAACAATTTGAAACCTTTGAGTAATTAAACCAGATTTTTTTATCTAATGAAACCCTAATTCAAATCTTTTGCTCATAGTTAAGTAACAAACTAAGTTTGGAATTCATTTAAGAAGAAATTTTTTAAAATTCCTTTAAATATCGATTTTAACTCATTAAATTTGTGAACTCTCCAAATGTTAACATGTTTAGAAAATATTACCATGCATATTGTAAACATAATATAAATTTTCTTGAACGATATATTTCTAGTTTAAAATTAAAAAAGAAAACTGTTAGTCACATTATTATTCCCTCATTTAAACATGCGAAACAGAATAATGTTCTTTCATTCAGTTTGACACATTAATGACATAATAAGGTTAATTTATAGTTGCATATACCATCCACTTTTTTATTGCATGCCAAAAATTTAGTTATTTATCTTTCAAAATTGTCGACTTTCCATTTTTTTATAGAAAAAGGTTCCTTGTTAACATATTAGATTTGAATACAACAAGGAGTAAGCCACCCAATAATTACCCAAATAAACTAGTATAAATAACTTAATTAAGACAAAATTTTAACTTACATGGGAGACTCCACTCGTACTCATTCTACTCATTTACTAAACACGCCTTTTGTTTTACTTAATTTAATTAACTCAACTGACATAATTCTACTCTCTTGCCCAAATTATCATGGAGAAATGAACTTTAACACTTTGTAGATCTGGAGCCTAATATATCTTGCTGCTGGTGGTTGCATGGTTCCAAGGTGACCGGATCTTCTCTGGTCAACAACATTTTCTCAAGTAGCTGGGTAAAAAGTTTCTCTTTCGCTTTATGATCATTCTCTGCTTAAATCTGCTTCATTAAGTTTAGGTTGTCTATTATTATTTGTGAGCTTGAGTCCTACTGGCATCGCCTTTGATTGATGAATTCTCATGTTGCGTTCTTGCCATAAGCACTATGTAGTCGTTGTTAGAAGTATGTCCAGTACTGTATTTTTTATACTCCTAGTGTGGTGATTATTTGCTATGTAATCAATCACATTTAAACTACTTGGGACTTTCCCCATATCCAGTTTGAGTATTCACATTTTAAAAACAGATGAGATGTGTTGTCTACTTCTGTGCTGCATATTTGATAGATTAGATCATTATTGCTTGCCCACTTATTTACTCCTTCCTTTGTAGGAAACCTATTCATTTTAGAAAAATAGGTTGTTAATGACATTTTTGGTGCACGATCATGATGCCAAACATTTTTATGCCATTTTCAGAAAAAGCTACAGTAACTTACCATAGTGTTTTAAAGAACGATATGCAATGACATGCTGTAATAGATCGAGGACATATAATAACGCTAATTCAAAAGCTATGAAAAGTTGGCTTTTCGTGCTTTACCAAACCTTAGAAAGTAAGATTTTCGTAGTGTTTATTTAGAATAGTTTTGTAGCATTTATTAGAAGGCTGCAATGTACCTTGTGTAGAATATATTGCATTTCTACTTCTCTATAGCGTAAATTAAACTCTATAAATACTTCTAATTTTCATACTTTACAATGAATAGCATATACTGTTGGTACCTCCTATGAAAAAATCTTCACCACATATTATTTAACATGATTTCATATGCATGGATGATATGTATATAACCAAGTAAATCAAACAAACACATTTGAAATAAATAAACATCAAATATTTGATATAATCATGTTGATACAAAATATTTTATATGATGATGTCCAAAGCAAACATAAAAAATTGCATAATTACCATCAGCTTCAAGAAAAAATATAACACTATTTTAATCAAAGCCGCCACACTACAAGAAAATGGTCTATTAATAACAACATGAGGCATCATTGAAGATCTTGCTATTATTAGCTAGTTATCAGTTGCTTAACATCAAACATATCCATCATTCCCATTATATTTGGTTTTTCCATATCTGAAACTTACTGTGAAAAAGATTGGCATTCATTTTTACTCTCCTTCTCTTATTCCTATTAAAATGTTTAACACGATACCCTTCCTTCCATCGTTCACTTTAAAAACCCTAGATTCCACATTGTAAAATCTACTGCTTTTCATGCTCAACTTTGCAAATGCTAAATTACAAGTTAAAAAATCACTTTCTACTCTGATTTGACCTATCTCCGGAATTCTAAGCTCAAAATCGTCTCTTGTGTATTATTTTTTATGATCATCTTCCTTGAAGGTAGAATATTATTGGTTTATTAATTTTGTTGTGGGTTAATTTACGATAATTGACGCTCGACATTTAGTTTTACATGATCGTCTCTTGTGTTTCACTGCGGTCAATTTTAATGTTGTGTGATTGTCAGTTTAATTTGCTAGATGTGTATTTATTATTAATAGAATTGTAATTTTTGATTTAATTTATAAGAAGGGCGATTTATTTGGTTTATTTCTGTATGATTATTAGCTTAATAAACAAGTTTGAGTTTTTCTAAGTGAGTAACTGCACATCTAGCTATTGGTATTCAAAATTCATACACTCGTCAATCTAACTCAATTGGCATTCAATCTTTAAATGAATTTCAGATCTAACATACATATCATGGTAAGTGATTCATAATCATATACTCAAGTTTGTGACAAAATATATTTTGGAAAATAAAGTGCACACGAAGTAAATATTTTGGAGCATTAGATATTTTAAACTGGAATTTTCTCTTAAATAAGTAAATAAAATCCATATTTGCTTTGAAGTTCATGTCAACTATAATGCCTTTATTATTCTTTTTTTCCTGTGATACTTAAACCATGTAATAGAAAAATGTGTACTCATTCAAATTTTTTATATACTGTTATTTTGACTTCATATAAAACATACATCTTCCACTTTATATGGAATTTTTATTGGTTTTTTCAATCCGTTATCTAATTCATGATCATTTGCTTATTGTTTTCTATGCTGATAAGTCACAAATGGTAGTAAATATTTAACTACATCAATTTCAAGGATTATGGAAAAAATTAGAATAGTAACATTTACCACTTGTGAATGTTCCTTTAGCCATCACGCCAATCAAAATGTGTTAAATTCTTTGATTTATATTGAGTTGTTGCATATTTACTTAGTTATTGATAATTTAACAGTATAAGATGGCATTGTATTGTAATTTTGGTGCTTATGATGGTTCTTCTGTCAATCGAGAACTTATAGTGGCTAGAATAATGTAAGAAAATCCATGTGTTATTTGTACGAATCATAGCAATGTAGTATGGAAGGTATACTTGATTGAGATATGTGTTGCTTGGTACAATGTTTATATGCACCTCCTTCCATTGGGTTTGAAATCAGACTTATATACTTGTTGAACTGGACTTGGATGCTTATTTTTTATTATGTTTAAGTTATCTTGACCTTGATTTAGATTCATCAAAAGGTTAATATTTCTTTGCAATCCAATGTTATAATTTTTAATGGGAATTATACTAGTAATCATATTTGTTTAATCTATCATTTAAAGGCTTGAACGAAATTTGTGATGGAATGGAATTTATGTTATGGATATAGTTGTCTCGAATGTTGGATCCACCTACAAGGTAGTTTCAGTGTATTTGGTTGGGAATTTATTATCTTTTTGTTTTCTTTGAATGTGAACTCTATACATGGTATATATTTAGGCTAGAACTTTATGACCAAATTTTTATTAGATGAACAAACTTGCATTGACTCAAAATCATGAATCTTAATAAACATTTTTGAGTGTAGATATTAAGTTTAGCCATTTAAGGGAATTTCATGATATAATTTAAGAGTTTGTTTACTGTCAGCAGTCATGATTTGGATTGGCATAGTTACTGTAACTTTGGACACATATATAATTAACTTTGTGAAGTGTTCAAAAAAATTTGATAAGAATTTATTCAATGATCCAGCTTAAGAATTTATGTAGTATTGGTTGTCAGTTCAATAACTTATTCAAGATGACTATCAGGCTATAATATGTATTCATTCTACTTTTAATTTTACTTTTGGTTTAACGGGTTGACCCATCTGAAACTATGCATCCTGAAATTGAAGAAGATCTTATAGAGATTGCTAACGGTTTTTTTGAATATCTGAGTTTCAACTCCTAATTTAATGAATATAATACTTTCATTCATACTTTAGGCTTAATATGCCTCCAATCTTTATAATAAGACTTAGCAATTACCCTAGAATAACTGGCAATCTATATGTGGTTCGTGTAACACAATATACTTTGACAGTTAGTTGCAGAAAAGTTTGATATATTGAGATTTTTTTGGACTCCTTGTTACTACCTAGTTATAGAGATAGGCCTGTCTTGTGTAGGTAGAGGTTCCTTTGTGATGTTCCTCGGCACATTTCTCTAAAGATGTACTGCCAGAAGGTAGTCCCTTCACCTGGTCATTTGTATGGAAATCCAAACTCCACTACGAGCTTGCGGTTTTGTTTGTATTGGCGTAATGAATAGCCCCAAAATGCTATATGGGTAACCATTTCGGCTATGATTAATATTATTTGTATACAAGACACTAGTATAATATAAGATGATTTGATATGAAAGGTTTTGGTTATCATGAGATAAAAACATGTCCGTGTTTATGTATGGGCGTGTCTTACGAGATACTTTTATTTTAAAAGGAAAGTTTGGTAATCTAATAAATTCAGTTTATTCTACTTCAATTCTACTACATATAAAGCTCAATATCTAACCATTTGAATTCTGCTTTCTCATTCAATCTCATATCATATACTAATCTCTCAGTGATTTTAGAATTTATTTCCATTTACCCCCTCTAGTTCATTTTAATTAATTTTCAAGTTTTAACAACTATAGCAGATGTCCATTCCACTTCTATTTCCATGGGTACGTTTATTCACCACTCCATATGCTTTCATTTCTATTCTATTCATTCACTCCCAGTTACAAACTATAAATTATCCACCAATTTTAATACTCACCATTTTCCTTCTGTTTATCAAGTTAATCTTCAATTATATTCTCCATGTTTACATGCAGATTGACTATCTCACCAAAGCAAAGCTTTGTCAACTTCCTGTAAGCTTTGCCATAACCATTTTACCAATTTTTTGTGACTTCTAATCTACGCTTAATTTTCTACAGATCTATGATTAGGTTTTTGATTTCTATCTTCTTTTATTTTGTTTAGTTTCATCATTAGTTGATTTACCTTTCTACTCATCTCTTTTCAAAAAAATATAGTTTGTCTTCAATAATGTATCAACCATAGGTGAAAGCTAATTATGTTAAATTGATTGCGAAGTTTCTTAGATTAGGTTTTCAAAGTGTATTTCCGACATCTAATTTTTGTGTGTTTAAAGGCGTTCTTATTTGGTCCATTGAAAGGCATCAGCCTCAAATTTTGATTGATACGGCAAGTTATGGTATAACTCCTTTTGTCTTTAACTAATTTCAAGGAAATTAAATCAATTGATATTTTCTATATTATCCTATTGATATTCTACTAACTTTCTATTTCCTTTTTTTTAAATCATTACGCTCTGCTAAAAATCATAGCCACTCTGTTAATTACACCCACTTGTATGTTTTAAACGGTAAATTAGCATTTCAAGACAACTTATAGGTAATTGCATATTAATGTAAATGCATTAGTCTCAACACCACTAGTGTTTTAATACATGTATATTTGCATTAATGCATAACATTTATTGTTTCGAAACATTTTAGTGGGTTACTATGTATAAAATCCAAGTTTAGGATGTATGTACGATGCAAGATTTCTTGGTACTTTAGAGTATTTTTATGAAGGAGCTTTGCACGAAAGGTCCCTATTTCTGTTGTTGTTATAAGAAAAATCCCTCTAGAAATAAGTATGCAAATTAGGTCCCTGTTTTTTCTAAATCATAAAGTGCAAGTTAGTTTGCGCTTTTTAAACATTAAAAAAATTTCAAAAATTTCAAAAATATTTCAAAATCAAAAAGCGCAAACTAGCTTGCGCTTTTCAAAATTTTCAAAAAATTTCAAAAATAATTTCAAAATCAAAAAGCGCAAACTAGCTTGCGCTTTCCTAATAGAAAGTGCAAGTTAACTTGCGCTTTTCAAAATTTTTAAAATTTTCGAAAAATTTTCAAAATTTCGAAAAAAGTTTCAAAATCAGAAAAGTGCAATGCACTTGCGTTTTTTATTTTTCAAAAAATAGAGACCAAATTTACATATTCATATCTGCAGGGACTTTTCCTATAACAACATCGAAAACAGGGACCCGTGACTCTTTTCTTGTTTTATGAAACTATAATTACACGAAGAAAAAACTGTAAAAAGTACCTTCTATGCATTTTGGACATATCTCTTCCCTATCCTCTGTTCAATCGCTAATATTTTTCAAATTAATATGTTTCATTTATAGCTAAAAAAATTAAAGCATTTGAAGCGTTCACACATGCTTTTTAATACATCTTTTATACATTTGGAACATAATAAATGCAGCATCCCGTAAAGATCCTTTGGGGATTACTGTGAGTCTAGCTATTTTCCAACTGGAAAGGTTTGCTTTTGTTAATTTAATGGATTTACTTTGTAATTTCTTAATTAATGCAATTGCTTCCTTATGGTATATATTGCAAAAGCTAATTTACCATATATTTTTCTTATTAGGAAGCATCCTATCTATTCTGTTATATATAAAACTGAATATTAACCTTTTCTTCTCTTACTTATCACTTAATCAATTTAAATAGTGTGCTACTATTGGCACCTAGAAAAATGCTTCTGGCTCCTAGAACTAAAGATCACCATACAAAGTTTGGCTCCTTACTTCATAGCACCAGCTATTATTTAACTTTAGGTAAATAAGCGCCCAAATGTCTCAAAACACAATAGTTATCCCTCCTATTTACTAAACCGTATTAAACTCTTTTCAATACACAACATAAATCACATAACATACACACTAAAAAACAAAAAATAATAATAAAATTTAATTTTCTAACCATATTTGGGATGATGAAAATATAAATAAATACTTATTTGATCGGTTAAAATATGGTTTGTCAAATAAACTTATAAGTCGTCTGAAGCATTTGAACAATCGTCTTCTTCCAATTTTTTCACTATCAGAAAAGTTTTCATTCAAAACAACAACTGTATTCTCAATTTTAACATTATTGATATCCTTCATCAAACAAATGAAAAAATATACAAAGGAAAAAATGACATAAACATTATATGATAAAACAGTACAGCTCAATAACTTGCATGGTGGTTTCAATTACAATATCATCAAACGTTATACCATCCAAATTCTTGTTAGTCATTGGATCATTAAACTCATTCTAAAGTAACAATAAAAAACTTATACAACAAATCTAAGATTGATGGCCAGAAGAAAAATAGACTTTAAAAAATAAAAAGTTAACCGACATCTTTGTGTGCATCAAGATTTCATTTATTAAGTTTTTACTTGGGTTCATCTATTAGACAAAAAGCGAGATTTTTTTGTGTTCATCAAAATTTCATTCACTAAGTTTTAACTAGGTTCATCTATTAGACAAAAAGAGAGATTATTTTAGGCTTTAGGGATTGAACACTATAAGAAAATCAGCCTTTACTAACACATAAAAAAGGCTACCATAATTTAAGATAGTGTTTTAGAGCAACTAAAAATCCAGGACTTTCCTATTTTCAATAAACACTACCAAAAGGCAACATATTGCAGCATTATGCAAACATAATTAAAACTTTGTATCATAACGCTGTATAAACTCCACTAAAAAGTGTTTTTGTTTGCCACCATGTATATTATGGTAGTGTTTACTAAACACATTAATCACATAATAAAATACGGCATACAAGCATAAAGATGCATTAGCTAGATTCAGTATACATAGATTAAGGCACGATTCTTTACCATTTACACCTTGGATTGAAATCGGCTAAATTCAAAAAACAATAATAAAATTAGTGGCTTCAAAACAACCTTAAAATGAAACCCTACTCTTCTACTAACGGCGAGAGCATAGAAGCGGTTAATTACTTGAGCATCATTGAAAGGATAGACAAGACAACCAAACTTCCATTTTCTTCAATGCTCCATAAGTTCACCTCAACCTATAATGCCAATATTCAATTTTTTCCACCCAACAAAATGAAAACGATTAAAAAGACTTAGATTAAATACATCAATTTCATCCAAATTAAAAGGACTAAGATTACATATATCAATTTCATTTAGAATTAACTAATTAAATATATAACAATTTCATTCAGAATACACAGTAATTTTCATACTTAGTTAATTTATAAAACTTGTTTAATCTTTACAAAATTTAGTTAATATTTAATAACTTGGTTAACTTAGGTAATTTGTTATAATAATATTAATTATTATTATTATTATTAAACTCAATTAATTTAGTTATATTATTATTAGTAATATTATTATTATTAAAAACTTAGTTAATCTTTATTTATTATAATTATTATTATTTATAAAACTCTGTTAAATTAGTTAAAATATTGTTATTATTTATAAATTTAGTTAACTTAAACTTAGTTAATTTTATAAAATTTGATTAATTTTAACAAAAGTTAGTTAATTTTTATTAACTTGGTTAACTTAGTTAATTTATTAATATTATTATATTTATATAACTCAACTTAGTTACATTATTATTATTAGTATTAATATTACTACTACTACTATTATTATTATAAACTTAGTTAATTTTTATAAATTTAGTTAACTTAGTTAATTTTTATAAACTCAGTTAATTTGTTGTTGTTGGTGCTGTTGTTGTTAATAAAATTTCATTAACTTAAACTTAGTTAATTTTATTAAACTTGTTTAATTTTACAAAACTTAGTTAATTTTTATTAACTTGGTTAACTTAGTTATTATTGTTGTTGTTGTTGTTATAAGTATTAGTATTAGTATTATTTATAAAATTTAGTTAACTTAGTTATATTATTATTACTATTATTATAAACCTAGTTAATTTTTATAAACTTTATTAATTTATTATCATTATTTTTATTTATTAAACTTTGTTAAACTAGCAATATTATTATTATTATTTATAAAATTTTGTTAAATTAAACTTAGTTAATTTTATAAAACTTGATTAATTTTTAAAAAACTTAGTTAATTTTTATCAACTTGGTTAACTTAGTTAATTTATCATTATCATTATTATCATTATTTTTAGTTATTAAACTTTGTTAAACTAGCTATATTATTATTATTATTATTATTTATAAAATTTTGTTAAATTAGACCTAGTTAATTTTATAAAACTTGAATTTTTACAAAACTTAGTTAATTTTTATTAACTTGGCTAACTTAGTTAATTTATTATTATTATTAGTATTTATAAAACTTAGTTAACTTATTATATTATTATTAGTATCAGTACTATTATTATTATAAACTTAGTTAATTTTTATAAACTTACTTAACTTTTATAAACTTATTTAACTTAGTTAATTTTTATAAATTTATTTTATTTTATTATTATTATTATTTTTTAATATTATTAGTATTATTTATAACTTTGTTAAATTAATTAAATTATTATTATTATTTATAAATTTTAGTTAACTTAAACTTAGTTAATTTTACAACTTGTTTAATTTTTACATAACTTAGTAAATTTTTCATTAACTTGATTAACTTAGTTAATTTATTATTATTGTTGTTTATAAACTTAGTTAACTTAGTTATATTACTAGTATTAGTATTATTATTATGAATATAGTAATAAACTTAGTTGATTTATTATTATTTTTATTATTTATTAAGATACAATGAGAATAAGGATAGTTTACCACTATTTGACGATAAAACACTTAAATAAACTTAGGAACAATTTACCTTTAACTTTCCATATGATAAATGGGTTGAAACTCAAAAACAACGTAAACAACTTTATAAGTGGAAGGCTTCATTATTTAATCAACAAATAAGCAAAACAAGAACAAAATAGATGATAAAAGAGTAACCTCACAAAGTAGATGTACCCAATTATCATCTAGTGGTAGTCCACGAGGCAGTTTTAATAGTTTTATGGATCTATGCAATTTTGTATACAAATGGAATATATGAATGCTTGTATAATTCACTAACTGAAATTTATTATTCAATATTAAATTGGAAATACTCCATTTGAACATAAAAGAATTCCTAAAAACTACTACTAATAAAAGATATTTCAATGTCATGAAAATTACCCCTATCATGATAGAGAGAATGGAAGTAATACTCTCTGCTGCCATTGTATCCTATAAATATTTTGAAAATTTAACTCATACGTAAACATATATGAAATGAAAAATTAACAAGTTAGAAAAACATATTTAAAGATTAATATGAGAAGAAATACCTTGTTGACATTGTACTTAAGCGAGACTTCATGGAATATGAAAAAGAAGAGATGTCTAAATGCCCTGCTTTATCTTGACAACTTTTGCTGTACATGAAAACGAGTGAAATGCAAAATGTAATTATGTAGAAATGTGCAATCCAGCCATGTAACACATTAAAAGATATAAATATCCCAAAAGTTAAAATAAGAGAAAAAGGAATTTGCACTCATATTCCATGTCATTATATTATAATTGAAATTGGACAAAATTCATCCTCCCTAACCCTTATAATTAAAATTAAGTAAAGCTATTTAACTGTACAATAAGTGCAAAATGATATTGCTAGAAATAAAGAATAAAACACTTGAAAAAAAAGTTTTAGTTATTGTTATCAGAAAACTCAGAAATGTCAGCTGATCTGGGTTAGCTTCTCCCAGAAGTAGCAGACGATGTAGGGTTTGAGGTATCAGGATATTTTGGGAATACATATGCAGATGTTCTATTTGGCATCCTTTCTCTTCTAGCGATGTATGCCAATTGTTGCATCATGTGCTCTTCAAGCTCGGAATTCCCATTCTTGCCATTTGGTAACTATGTAGTAAAATAAATATCTTAATCAATAGTGGTAGGATGACATGTTTCTTTATACTCAAAATAAAACAAGTATTTACACGAAATAAGGTAGTGTTGCATTATTGATTATTGTGTATGCTCCTCTCTCTTTCTACAGCATCAAGTAGATCTTAATTGTCAAAATTTAATCAAGTAGTTATATCTCATGGTACATAAAAAATGAAAATGTTAGAGTGTGTATAAATTGATTCATTAACACTAATATTATATCTCATAGCACATAAATTATTGCCAAAGGCATAATTTATCTCATGGTACATAATTTATTCATGTAATAATAGTGCAGTCAAAGAAGCAAGCACTGTTGATAATATTATTAATACAATTTTAGCCAGTAATATATTAGTGTTAATCATTTATTATACACCATTTATTTCCATACATCCCTGACCAACCAAATCGTATATTGGTGTATAACAAAATCTTTAGAATTGTCGTACTTTAAAGTATTAATAAGCAAACACTGACTACCATTCAACGTGATTAATAATAGAGATAGTATTATGCAATTGATGGACTAGCATGCGTCTTCAAAGGAAGTTGACTTATCGTCCGTAAATATAAGAATTTGATTCATCATTAATTAGAAATAAAATAAATGTACTATTAACCCAACTTTTCTACCATGAAAATCACAGTATATGGCTTCTTTGCCATGCAGAGTGATAATTGTCTTCAGAAACGTATAGGTAACTTTTACTATAAGCATATTAGTTAACTTATTATGCATGGATGGTAGGTTGATGAATATATGGTTCCTATAGACTAGCTTTAGATTGGTCTGCACTCAACACTGGATTGTTACAAAGGATATATACTATAGCATTAAGGCAGACAAACAGATTATTGCGAAGTAGGGCCTGAGGACCAGAGAACTTGATTTATACCTATCAATGATTAAGTTTCCGTTAAATGTTATCACAACACATAAGTTTGTCCACTACCATACAATTCAACTAAGTTCAGATATTAACAACTGTACCCTATGATATATATCCATCCTCGGTATAACCCAACTCATCTACAAAACTAGCAATTACACGCAAACATAAACATGCTTTAACTAAAGTTATACTGTGATGAAAGAAGCAAAAGATTTTATTGACTAATAAGTAAAAATAGAGAAAACTATAGTACACTTAAGTTATATTAAGAATATTACCAGAATATGGCTTAGCTGTCTTATAACTTCGAGTTTAACTTGAGCAAACAAATTTAACTGCACCACGCAATGTTAGGCACAATAGCTAATAAAGTAGAAGACATGAATCGTAAAAGTCCGAGCGATAGTTATCTCTAACTGAACAATGTGGTCACTTACAAAATAATACTAGTTGGTGTGTGTGTATGTACACTTCAAACCCAAAAATTACAAAAGCCTTCATCAACATTATCAACAGTCTATTTCATGCATTGTTGGTTCTTTATTCCTAATAAATGACCTTAGACATGATAGTGGGCTTTTATGCTAAGCTTTAAAACTTAAAATTTTGTCCCACTTATTATAATATATTTGTTAATAAGGTATAAATTAACATTCACATAAGTTGTGTGTTACAGAATAATTCAACATCTTGAATTATAACCAAGTTCTTATCACTCATCTAATAGACATATGGCTATAGCATACCTATTCATGTGTATTAGAACTGCTAACTCTATCTAAGTATTTCAAATTTAAAAACATGAAATATGGACATAAATTTACCTAAAGTAGCATCTTCATTTCAATGTCAATTGCATCAGCCATTGAATCCAACGTTGCGCAAAACAAAGTGGAAAAATAAACGATTGATGCCCAAGACAACAGAAGAACTAAAAATAGAGAAACACGTAATACTATTGATGTGTATTAACACTACAGTCTATCACAAGTTTATCCATATCCTTGTTTCAAGATACGTGAAAGGTCTAGTTTATGCTAGGAAGGAAAACATAGGGAGATATTATTAAATAAGAATGTGAATTTACCTTAAGCATATCCAAGGATCACAAGCTAATGTAAGCAGACTAAGAAAATATGAGAAGAATAAAAAACAAGGACGACATCACTAGCTTCTGAAAATCTTATAAGTACAATTTTAAGCCTACAAAGCTGAAAAAAGTAGAACAATTCTAAGTAAAATTTAGCTCGTAAGCTACTTGTATGAAATTCTAAAACAATTCCAATTAGGGTTAAATCATATAAGATGCATACAAAATCAACTGTTAGAGTTAAATCAACTAAAGGCCTTCAAGAATTTATGATTACTTGATTTAGGGTTAAATCAACTATTCCAAATAGGGTTTATGCAAAAGTCCGAAAATAAGATGCATATAAATTCATATAAGATCCATATTGAATCACAAAATTGATTTATAAAATTCATACCTAAATATACCTATTTAGGTTACCGTGAGAAGAATTTTGCTAGAGGGCTACCGCGATGATGTGGAGAGAAGTAGAATGACGAATTGCTACAACAACGGTGACGATGAAGGAATGGTTGAATCGAAAACGGAGGGTGAGGTGGATTTTGTTGAAGCGAAAGGGAACTTTTGTTATAAGAAGAGAAATTTTTCTAAGTAACAAAGACGAACAAAGAAAGGGAAAACGTTTATTAAGTTAAGGTGGAATTTTTTTACTTAAGTGGGATAGGTGTCAATTTTTGTTAAGTTTATAATATAGGATAAAATATTATTAGTTGTACTTATATATCAAACGCCACAAAATATTGCAACCAAAGGTTGATTTTCTTGTAGTAGAAAATTTTGTTTTATGATGATGTTTTGAGATAATGTATGTGAGTTTTTATGAGGAAGATGAAGAGGCCAAGATTGTTTAGGCTTGAATGAGAAAATAGGTTTTGGTGGCCATAAGCACATGGAAAAAATTGATAGGTAATAAAATTTTAATGGTAGCCAGAAGCATTTTCGTAGGTGCTAATGGTAGCACACTTCAAATAATAAATCCTCATGACTTGAGTGTTTAATTCTACATTTCCACCCTAAGGTTTTATTCCATAATTAATTTCAGTTAAATGTACAGAACACAAAACATCGCTTTTATTTAAATCATATATTCAAGATTTTGATGTTTATTTCATTTTTCTGAATCTCTATTTCAATCGTTGGTTTATATGATAATGCATTTGACTTTTATTTGACGATGATTGGCCAATGGGTGAGTTTTTAGTTGGTTAATGTTAAAATGATTAATAACTTTACTTTATCTTTTAAATTTGAGTTTTGTTTGTTTGCTAGAATTATTAAAAAATGATTTTGAAAGCAGTCATCCTTGGAACACTATAAAAGCAAGACAGAAATGTTCTGGTTCAAAGCGTTCAAATAACAATTAGATGAACGCAATTTTGTTACCATTTTTTTCACAAGTCTCCCAATTTTTAGTTGTCCATAGTCAGAGGTATCATTTTCTTTTCATTTTTTTGTTTGGTTGAGTCAATAAATCAATTTTAATTATGATAGAAAAACCGCAACTATTAAAATATATTTGAAAGTGAGATAATAGAGAACTTTTGTAAAACACCATTTTAAAGTTTAAAATATATATCCACTCAATCAAGAACCATGATCTCAAGTGGCAGTGGTATGTCATTGTAGGCTGAGGTCCTAAACTCATGGGTTTGAAACCCCAAGACATCAAAATAAATATGATGTTTGAATAAAATGAAACTCTTATTGTCAAAAAAACACAATGACCACCGCTCGAAGACAAATTTTAAAAAATACCTTCACTTTTAATTCAGCCAAAATGCAAATGTTTACGGTTTCAAAAGGTGCAAATTTTTACAGTTTAAAGTGCAAATATTTGCGAAATAATGCAAAATTTCCACCTTCTCAATAAAAAATTCAAAAAAAAATAATTATTAGTTTTGATCATAGAAACATGCGATTAAACCTAGATTTAATTTTCAAAAATAAAATAAAAAATATTATGAAAAATAATTTTAGGAGTGTAATTTAAAAACATATTTTTGAGGAGGTTTTCATGTATTAAACCTGAAAATAAAGGGCCGATTTAAATTTCCAAAAATAGTATATATTTAGAATTCGGCAAGAATATTTATAAGAAAATGTAAAAAAATAATATAAGTTTATATTATTACCATTATATTTTGTGTTAATCGAGATATTGTTAATCGAGATATTGCAAATTTTTCTTACCATTTTGCATTGTTTCCTTTGTTGCTTACTTTATTATTTAGTAAAAATAACAAGCTTGGTGATTCATACTATTCTTATTATCAGTTGATACAAGGAGGCAGTATTGTTCGAACCTCTTCACGTAATATGATACTGTATGGCTATTTAGCTCATGCAACTCGATGTATACTTTTTATTATGAAAATATCACGATAAATTTTGGAATATTTACTTGAATATCTAAGTACTTTTAACTGTGCATGAAATACCCATGTCATATTTAGTTATAATAACATAGAGTTATTTTAGACTCTCGAATATCTGACTCCCCGATATAGTTTACAACATAATTATAGAAATATATGAATTTGCATTTATATGTAACTACACCATATCATATATTATTCATTGCAATGTTCAATGTTTTAAGCGATGGAAATGCATAAAGGTAGCAAATTTTATAGAAACGTTGCTTCAAGTGTAAGTTTTAAATTTTTTTCACTCTTTCAACTGGTCAAACTCTTTTCATCTCTCTTCTATTATATGTGCGGTTTATGGCTAACTGAATTAGTATTAATAATACTATTTAATATCTTGCATTAATTATGTAAGTCTAATATAATGTTTACAGATAATTAAAGTAGAATATTAAGAAATTTGAAGAAAAATTAAAAGAGATGCTATCAAAAAGTTAGATGCTCTCTTTGTAAGTGATATTTGTGCATTGTACTTCTTCGTAGTGTGAGTTTTCGTTGAAAAAAATGTTTTTGTTTCAGTTGTTCTTATTCAAATTTATTTATAATTTTTTCATAAATTTTGATAAAATTCCAGTCCATATTTTAATAGAAGGAAGATTTATGTTTAACACTACGTAGTTTCAAAATTGCAAGTGCTTTATTATTTCAAGCACATTGTTTTCGATTTTGCAGTATGACTAAAATTTGAAAATTAAGTTCTTTATTGTTTAATATCAATTTTGGTACAAAATATTTCCTTTATTAGAATTTATTTTCACAATTTGTATAAATCACTCAGTATTTATTAATATTAAGATAAAACTGTATGCGTAGTAGAGTTTGCACTAGTACTAATTAATTAGCAAACATTTGACCACGAAATCCTAACCAAGCGATTGACGGCAATAAAATGCATACAATGCAGCCAATGTATTGACTAACAGATTTATCTACATGCAATGCTGGGTATATGTGTAATCAACACCTTTGTATAATTTACACATCAAAATGTCGTCCACCAACCAATCGCAGAGGTGACCAGAAAGTTGAACTGTATGATATATAAAGTTACAATTCCTGAAACTACAATATGATATATGTATCTGTAAACTGAAGGAAAGATCCATTTCACAGGGTCTCATATCTATGCATATGCTAGATATAACTTTATTCAAAATTGAATATTAGGCAATACTGAAGGGCACCTCAGCTTTTGAAATCCTCAACCACTCACTCAGTAGCGACAATTGATGCGGGGTAAATATAACTTCAGTATAGTGCAATTTGCCTTATATTCACTCAGTTTCTCTCTGCACACATAAAATCTAGCATTAGTATTCATGTTAAAATATAATACTGAAGAAAAAAGATGTTACAAACCATACTTCTTATGTTATAAGAAAAAAGTCAAACGTTGCAATGAAATAAAATTTGCAAACTATGTTCATTTTTCTATGCAAGCTATCTTGCTATTTTCCAAAAAGATCTTTAAAAATTCTATAAAATTTGATAATGCTAAAAATAGAAGCCCCAACAAATTAATAAACAGAAGTTTATATTCAGTTGGAAAATTCAGTGACATACCTTTATGCGTTTTGAACTTGGATCATCGGGTGGGTCCCTTTGATGTCGGGAGCTGCTTGAACCATTTACATTCTCAGACTCACTCTGAAAAATAATACAAAATTAGCTATGCCTGTAATACTACTGCTGCTGCTGCTGCGTGATTTTAATGCAATGCTTCTTACCTCAGTAGCTGAGGAGCTACCCTGCTGAACGACTTGAGAAATCTGTGGTAAGATTTGGCGAAGAATATTTGATAAAGATACTCCTTGTTCGTTACTTTCTTCATTTGCTGAATTATGTGATTCTCTAGTTCTATTTGCACCAACATCTACTGGAATCTCTGAAATTAATTAATTTCTTTAATTTATTATTTTGGTGCATCAAAAGGAATTACACATCAATTTGAAATGCAAGTAACAGGAGACACCACATTGAAAATAAAAAATATGCTACCCTCGTATATCGCTACCCAAATAATCAAAAGAACCGGTAATTCAACATTTAAAATATAAAATATATAAGCGAGTATTTCATCATAACAATAATTTTGGTATATAAGTCCCTTCTCATAATAGCAATTTGACCGTTGCCTTATCAATTACACTATACCAACTTAGCTCAAATTGATTTGTACATAATTTGAAATTGATTTTAGCCTTTGAACTTCTGCATCTAAACATATTACTCAATTTTTTTCTCTTGTTCCATTTTTATTTTGTTTGGAAAAAATTAGAGTTGGAATCGTGGATCAAAATAAATACGTTGAATGTACCAGCTTGAATTGAATAATTCTTTCAATTGCGGTTTTAACTGGATTTGAATCGGAATGTAGTTCGAATAGTAAAGGGGGATATCCAATTTGAAACGGGTGGGATTCAAATTGTAAGATTTCAAGATTTTTGACTCACGAAATTTATCACGTAAGTTGTGGGAGGAAGCCAGTGAGTTTTAATATTACTAACGCTAAAAACATTTATTTGCAGATATTAGAGTTTTGATATTTCTGCGTTGAAGAAAAATGCTTATTGTAATCCAATAGATTTCTCCACAGAATAAAAGCTATTATAATACATTCCATTATTATTTTAATGAAAGCAATGAAATTAGTATCAATACATTATACCATAGTTGCTAACATTAAATGGAAATTACAAGTTACCAAGTATACATTCTAGTATCCTACAAGATTCTATTATGAAACATAAATTATTAAAGTTTACTAATGCTATTATGAGAGTATATCAAAAAAATTAGCAAGGAATAATCAAGAAATAAAGTTATATCAATCCTCCAAAATCATAACAATTTCTTACAGATTGAAATTTATTTATACGATTATAAATTACTCCACTACATATGTAGGGTTAACTTCCCATTGAAGTTATTTAATTACATTATGAATAAAATAATATTCTACTTCTTAGTACAGTCTCAAGTTTTTGTCGAATAAAACGACAATCTTGTTAGTAAATTTAACTTAAAATTAAATCTAAATTCAGATCCGTGCAAAGTTTTTATGTTTTGAGTGCCAGAAAAATCCAAACTCCAAATTTTAGTACTAAAGATTAGAAATTTAAATTAATTAACAAATAATAATTATATGTATACCTACTGTTGCTCCAAATGTTTTGAGTACTTGTCTATACTCTATAATTGCCAATCATTGGTTGAATTGTCGAAGTACAGAACAATGATGGTAACAAGAAATCCACTGCTCTGGTGAATCATTACCAATATGTATTATAATGAACAAGTTGTCAGTTGTTCTTTTCTTTTTTTTTGAACATGGTTCATTATCGCCGACAAGCGTCGATCTCGAGGATGGAACTCGTGACATTTAATCTCATAGCCTGAACTACCAACCAATCGAGCCAAACATGTTGGCAGTTTGTTTTAATGTTTAAATCAACATAAAAGCTAGTTTTTCATCATAAATTCCAAAATCAAGACTTCATCAAAATATAATAAACAGTTATCATAATTTATAGGAGGAGAATGTTTCAGACCTGAGGATGGAGTAGCTGTACGGTCATAAGCAGCAACAGGAGTACGGGCTATAAATGGGAAAAAGAAAAAAAAATTCAGATAAAGGAGAAGTAAAGGACATCAAAAAACAGACATGCAACTGAATTACTAGTCCGCATTTGTATTCTGAAGCTCCTAAAACCAAATCCTGCATCAACTTGATCGAGTTCTTCAGCGGTACCGTATCCCATATTCTGAGGCGTAGGCCCAGCAATTAAAAGATATGGTCCACTTGGAGAAATGAAATAAGCTGGTTCAACTTCAACTAGAGCTTCGGCCTGTATACAATCACATCATCGTAGATATTCAAATTATTTTTCTGTTTGGGATGGAGAGTTGAATTATGCTTTAAACTTACAGGAGTTTGACGCATGCGCAGTGCCATGGTTGCTAGGCCAAGCTCGAGAAGGAATGAGCCCAAGTTTTGCAGAAGGACTCCGGATACAGAAGCCCGTCTTTCAAATTCTATCCTTGATTCTGGGTCAGTCATGCTTGTGTGATTCTCCAGTTGTGTAGCAATTTGCTATATGTATATAACAATGTAATGTATTTAGAACAGTATAAAAAGTTATGGTATGATGCAGAAAACAACCGTCCATACCATGACATTATACTTGTATATTAAAAAAAAATTATAACAAGGTTAAGATGTAGGTAATCAATAAATCACTGTTCTTCCTCCCTTTTTTAATTGAACGATAATCAAATGTGTTTTGGGGTATTAGCAGAGATACTTCAAGACATTTTCAGAGTATTCCCTGATTTTGTTTCCTTATTTTCTTCAAACAAGTTTTCTAAATATAGATAATTAATATTTAAGTACCAAAATTAGCTTGTAACAAATATTCAAGTCTGGAAAATAATTAGAAAATAGACGGGATATTACACATTAAATAACAGCATTAATTGCCTCATGGATTATTATTTTCTCAAATTGCCATTAATTATGTGTATTTAGACTATCTTTATATCCTGTGCACATTTAAAAGTTGAAACTTAGTAGAGGAAAACTGTATATATTTTATAAATCCTACCATCCAGTTACAGATCAAGCACTAATTATACTCGATTAAAATCAAAATCAATAATTTCCCAACTGAATTGATATTAGTTTCCTATATGTCATTATATCGAGAATATATTCTTCAGCGTCCATTGAAGTTGCAATTAATATCAACTAAAGAACATGAGAATCAATCATTTTATCGAAGACACGTGAACATACAAGTAGACATTCTGCTGCTTGCTCCAAAAGAAGCCGCCTTGAAGAGCGAAGGATACCAGCCAACGAAGAAGGCCTTGGTAGATCAACAGGGCTATCAGCCAATGAGGCAGTCGACTGTATACTACCATGTTCGGTAGTGATATCAGATTCTTGACCTTCACTAACTGAAACAGATAAGTTTAAGCAGTTTAAGTATTCATACATCCAGATTGGATAGACTTTTCAAAAGTGAAGTTTTTGCTTCAAAATTATTACTAAAATAAAAAAATGTTGAAGACATTTGATTAGTTGGTAAAGAAGAATTACACCATAGAAGCAATGTTTATACTAGGTACATAAAGATAAAAATGCAACAGAATAATTACTTCCTAGAATATATACTTCTACCACACGAATTATAGAAACTGTCAAACATCAAATATCCTAACTAATCAAAACAGAAATCCTACTTAATTAATACAGAAATCATAATAATTCCAACATTTTCTTATTTATCCTACTATTAAATCCATGTGTGACGTTATCCCAATCTCAATAATACTATTCTGATGTGCAATTTACGATAAACGGCGTGGAACCTCAAGCAAGGAGAGATGTTAGTGACCAATTAATTACTTAAATACTTTTACGCAGGTATTGGACCTATTCAACCCTCATAATCGGCATTGCAAACAGGATGTTTGTTACACAACTCCACTGCCGTGAAGGAAGGGATTTATGAATTTATTTCCAGGTTGAGTAAGCATCCATGAAGAATGCGCCCTACTCCTCTTAAACGTTTGTTTTAACATTTGTTTTTAAATAAGCGACTTGTTTCCTTTAGTGTGATGTGTGTCAATCCGCTAAATATCATCATGCTACTTCTAAAACACGTCCTAATAATATTAATAAACCTCTTGCTATGATACATAGCGGTATAAGGGGGTAGGTCTTGAATTCATAATAAATCATAGTTTAAATTGTTTATCGGCTTCATAAGACGACGGTACTAGGTTGTCATGGATCAAATTAATAAAGATAAATCTAATATCGAGAAAGGAAAAAATGAAAAGAAATAAACACCAGAAAGTTCACAGTTTCAATTAGACATCCAAAATTTTCATTTTAATAATGGGAGAGAATGTTTTAATTCCATATTTGGCCCGTGCCTTCTTGTTGGAAACAAATGAACTTCGGCTGAGTCGTGTACTCGGCCACTATCGTGAAGACGTTTCGACGTTCTACTCAGTGGTGCAAAGCAGTCAAATTGACGCCGCCGCCTATAGGATAAAACATCCTCTCTTTTTATCGGTTTGTAGTATCGACCAGTCGGCACAAACGGAATGATTAAGTTGCACTAAAAAACTGCTCGGCTTTTGATTTTTGAAGAAAATGGTTTCGTGGAGAAGAGGATAGGCTTGCAGACAAAAAATATAAGTGCTACAGCCCAAGCCCGGGTCGGTCGGCGTGTGTGTGGTGGTCAAGCATGGTCTCCCTTCTCACAAAAGAGCATTATTGGATGCTCAAAGAGCCCAATTTAGGTCCCGTTTGGCTTGCCCCTTTTAGTTTTGTGTTTTCGTCTATACAAAAATGCAAAAGTACGTATGTCGTATGTATTGTTGAAAAACAAATAATTTTGAAAAATGAAATTAATATGTAAAATAGAAAGCAAGTTTATTTCATTTTTCGTGTTTCGAGAGATAACAAAAGCGTGGAGAACAATCCAACTCTTTTGTCGTCCACCGATCATTACAATGGATAAGAATTGTAAATCTTCTTCTTTTAATTTTTGGTATTTCTTAGTACAAGTTGAAAACACAAAACACAAAATAAAAAATGAAACCAAACGGACCCTTAGCTTCTAAGAATCAAATATAAATACTTGATTCTTTTCTATAGTCCTACAATGTGGGACTATTCACATAAGAGCCATTTACACTTATTCATTTTTTTTAATAATTCACTTAAAATTTTAAAACATTTCCAACACTTCTTAGTTATGAGACTCATTACATTGTTTATCAATACTCTTGTATTGACAACACTCGTGGCTGAACGAAAAAATAGACATGCTCCAAAAGTCGTTCGCTCTCTTTTGTTTTCTATGCATGTTTCACAAAATTTCTAGTGTGAGGCTATCCTTACTGCCACATACCTGATCAACAGAGTGCCTAGTTGTGTTCTTGAGTATCAACCACCACTTATTTTATTTCTATAGTTTTTCCAAATAATAGATTGGTGGGGTCTTTTCCCCTTCGTCTGTTTGGGTGTGTTTCCTTTGTTCATAATAATACTCCAAATAAATTAAAGTTTGAGTTGCACACTTTTTTAAATGTCTTTTTCCTAGGTTAATATGTCGGTCAAAAGGGATAAAAGTGCTATTTTCTATACAAACAGAAAATCTTGGTGCTATATCACTTTTTTATGAAATCTCACTTTTATCTGAAATCATCTCCAAGGAAGAATAAACACAATGACAATCTTTTAACTATTATTAAACCTATTGTTCCTATTTCTAGTTTTAGTTCTCATCCTCCCACCATTCCTACTGTTGAAACAACAATGATCAACAATTTCATGCTAAATATTATTGAAAACGCTCAAACAAAAGGAGAGAAACTAGAGCATATTATAAGGAGGAAGTCTATATAAAATTACCACCAATGTTTAAGAGAGTGGTGGTAAGGTTTATAAGCTGAAAAAGTTAATTTATGGCTTAAACTTGGGATTGTAGGGCCCCTCTTTTGAAAAGCAAAGATTTTTCTTCTTAAACTATAAACCGAAAAGGCAATTTACATGCAACATATAAATAAACATCTTTGTAAAAGAAGTACTATGAATGTGGTTTTTCTTACTTTGGTAGGTAAACATGGGTCTTGTTATTTTAACTTTCGACTTGTAAACTAGTGTTTGGACAAACTGATCTTTTTGACTTCTTGAAAACAAAAACACTAACCATTAGCATGATAACCTTCATTCTCGAACTCGTGCCTTATGACGTCAATGTACATAAATAAAGTTGTCAGTGAATCATAAATAACCTGCCAATAACCATACAAAATTTTCTTTAATAATCATAATATGACAAGACATTTAGAAGAAGAAGAAAATTGCTTACATATTGATCCAAGGCATCTGTGTCCGGTTCGGTATTCTGTGAATTAGTAGGATTTGGCTGAGAATTTGTAGAATCAGACAGTGCTGTATTGCTAGATGATCTTCTAAATCTTGGTGAAATTATTTGCTGACATGCAAAAATACTAGTTTTCTTCAAAGGACATTTTAAAAAACATTGGCAAATGACTAACATCTGTATATTGTAGATTACCCTATCATGAGTCGCAAAATTTCCAGAAGTTGTTCGTCCAATCGAATTTAAGATTCTAGTGAAAATCTACACATATACTAATTTTTAGAATACAAAGAAATTTGAACGCTAACAAGTACTGTAAGCTGTATGTCCAATTTTTAAAACTCACAGTCCTGAGATCCATAGTATTGCTTGGACCCACACTGTCTGCAGTAGAATTAGGACCTAGAAATCAGTATAATATAACTAGGCATCAGAAGAAAATAATATCCGAAAACACTTCAGGCAAAGTACTCTGAAGTTCAAGTATATGCATAACAGTCTAGTAACTTTGATACTCAATGCAATTTGATCAATAGATAACTCGGTTAAAGTTGTTAGCAAAACTAGCCAGAGGATACAAATATGTAGAACAAAAATATAATATGTCACAGTATTACAACAAAATCGTACAAACCTGATGTGCCTTCTAATCCCATTTGGCCTGTTGGCTCTCTTACAACTAGATGCAATGCGTGTCCATCTTCCACGTCTTAAATATTCATACTAAAGAAGTACAACACCTGATTGATAAATTGCTTGTCCTAACAAGTTATATATCGTAGTTCGATTCATTTAGATTCCTTCGTTGGCAAAAGAAGATATGTAACACCAAACATCATTTTTTTTTCTTTTCTTTTTATAACTATTTAAACGCAAAAAATTGGGTTTAAATTTAAATATCACTGTTAAACATATCACTTTTTTGAATATAGCATAGGCTTGACTCAAAACACAAGTCGAACACAAGAACATAAACTTTAACGAGTAAGCTTATTTGTTGTTACAGCACAAGGATACGGTAAGCAGACAGAAGCTGGTCGTCTTTTAAAACTCTTCCTCGGCAAATTAGGCGTTGTTGCCCTGAAGGAATCCCACTTACACTAGCTATTTGTTCTTTCAATGTTGAAACAGGTACCTAATGAACAAATTAAAATAATAATAATAATAATATCCTGTAAAGTTGAAAAATCTCTTATATTATAGAATACAACAATCCATTGCACAATATCTAATACATATATGATTGTTTGGTTAATTAGAAGACAATATTTCCACATTTCGATAACTTGCTGTCAACATAGATTCGCTAGTTTCTTCCATTTTAGTGTTGACTAAGCTTTTCTGGTATGTTTCCTACTGGTGCACCTATGAACTTCATCGGTGCAAAAAATAGTGTGTATTTGGTAATACACAATTCTACTCATGTATAAAGAATTTGAAAAAAATACAAGAGCATAATTCAGTAGTATTCCCCAGTATTATTGGAAATTTTGGTTTGTCTAGGGTTTTTTTCTCTTTTATCTTTCAGTTGGTTGCATGCAATTCTATAAACTTCTGTTCATTTCATATTTTGCTGAAGTCTGACAGCTAGAACGAAATTAATTTGAAATTTTTGTTTACTAAAATAAGTCAATTTTATTTTGGAGAACTACAAAAAAGACAAATTTTGGAAAGGCCAAAAATAACAAACCATGTTAAAACGTTATTAAGTTTTTTTTCTTTTTTACCTTTTTGTCTTTCTTTCTTCTTCTTCTTTTTTTTTTTTTAGAAAACTGAAATACCACATAAGGTTAACTTATTGTAGAAACTTGGCCTTTGTTAGACATTCCAGCTAAGCATTTCAGTTTGCTCATGTTTTCCATCGATCATTAGTGGAATCTCTTATTGGAAAGCTATAGTCAAATAGTGTTCCGCTGTATTAACATTTTTTTTAAATTACATGTTTGCCATCAAAGTAATTAACACTGGAAATTTTGCATTTTATTACTATGCCATTTTCAATGTTATTTTTTTAACTTGGCTATCATGTTATTATGGCATTTTCACTTTATTCTTATTCTTTAACTTGGCATTTTTATTTTTATTTTTGAACTATTTGACTTAAATAGTTTTCTAATGTAATTGTTTGAGATGCAAGCACCTAATAAATATTGAAAATAATCAATTCCAGCAAACTACTTCGGAAGTATTATTGAATCCAATAAAAAGAATTAATAAGGCTTGATGAACACCCTTAATTGTACAAGGATATATTTGGTTTTGTCGTATGTCAACATTAGCAAGATTCTCAATATATTCATATTTGGATAAGAACTTCTAATCTTAAATATCTGGAGAAAAAATAAATATTGTTTCACATCTATAATCATGATCATTTAGGAATGTACCAAAGAAGTTGAAAGAAAACCATGAATTATTAATTTGAAACAACATAAAATTAATCATCGTAAAAATATTTTTAGCCAGGGCTGTTAATATGAGGATCCAATCGCAAATCGCAAAATTCAATCTTGAAATGAAATTTGGACCGTAGATTCAGATTGATTTATAATGTAAAATATATCACTATGATTTTGTATATTTCAACTTATGTTTCTTATTCTACGTATTCATTAATATCATAAAACTTCTAAATTATAATGTGGTCATGTAAGTTTTAATTTACAGTCAAACTATGTAAATGATTCATAATATTAGACAGATTTCGTCCAATAACATGTTCTATCAAAATTGATTTTATTAATCTCTCTCTCATTATTTTCTTGAATCTACATTTGATTTTTGCTTGCAATTCTCAATTCAAAAGCATTAAGATCCATGCTAGACATATTCAAACAACAGTAAAATAAAGCTCCGATTCAGCTTGAATTCTACGATTGATGATTTTTAATAACATTGTTGGTGTATCCATATTTATTTATGTAAAACAGTATCCAAAGATGCTATCAATGTTGACTTGGTAAAATGAAAGAATTTTAACAATAAATTTCAACAGCAAAATATCTCGGTAATAAGTATTTGAAACTACCCTACATTTAAAATCTATCCTCAACCAAATGAGTTATTGTTTATCATCTATAACATCTATGGTTAAGATAATTTACGGTGTACCTAATTCCTACAATGTACTGTATGCTCTATCAATATTTCCTACATTAGTACACATGAAATCAATATGTTAGGTCTTATGAAGCAGCTATTACTGGAAGAAATGCGATCACATTGAGACTATTATTAAGTAACTATATATAATGTGATCACAATGACACCTGTGACCCGATAAATCAGGAACCCTTATTAGAGCTATTCTAGACTTCTCCACATCACTATTTGGAAATTATTTCTTATTTTGATCTAAAAGATAATTTTAAGTTACTTTAAGACACCGGCTAACTATCACTTTTGATTCGGAAGTCAAATTTTGATAAGTAGTTTTGCTTCTAACTCCTTGTTTCCAAACATTCCATAATAACATTCTCTCCACATTCCATCAAAATCCCACAATAAAATTAAAATAAAGCTAAGAACCACATACACATTTATCAACACGAATGGTGTATGTTTGAAAGTCCAGAGTTTTGATTTTGATCTCAACTGTAGTATCAAAATCCATAGTAACTTTAGCAGCTTCTTTGGAGTCCATGGCAGCAAACTGTGCAAAACAAGAGCAAACTGTCCACAATAAGAGCAAACGATTAAAGCTTTACAAAAAAAATTATATCAAACTACAGCCATCAAGATTTCTTCATTGCTCGACCATCCATGCAAAAATACTTTAAAACAAAATTTAGACAGTTTTCTTTCAAACGATCCTTGAAAAAACTGCAATGGGAGTATCGTCTAGGTCAAAGATTGTACAAGCAATCTTGCTCTGACAGATTAAACCCAAAATGCTCAGCCACACGAAAAAATAAAGTGTAAAGAAAAAAAAGAGAAAACTGCAAAGCCCTAAGTATAAAAATTAGAGGCGATGTACCTGACTCGAAATCAGACTGGGAAGAGAGGAAAACAGAGAATTTGCTAGGGTTATGAAATGAGAAAATCAGCACATATATAAGCGAAAAATAAAAATAAATAGAAAGAAGAGCTCCCTTCCTTTCCATGTTTATTTTGAGTTTATTTTTGAGTTGAAGTTCAGCGCACATAGGAAGTGACAATTCTGAGCAGGGTTTTTTGGTGGAAAAATAGGTCCGTTGTTTTACCAGTTTAAACCAGTATAACTAAATTCACCCCTAAACAAACTGGATAATACCCGGTCTGAGATATACCACCGAAATTTGAATTTTCTACTTGTTAACTCCTAAAATATACCATAATTATTAAATTAATCATTTTAATATTTCGATCAGAAGCTATGAAGTAAGTAATTTAAATTTAAATTTCCGTTTTCGATCTCAATTGGTAAATTAAATCGAACTGTTCTTAACCCAACAGTGGTGAACCCCTTCCTTACTTTAACATTAGTATGTATGATTTTTTTAAATTTAATGTTTTACCTAGACAATTAGTTACCGAATCCCGACTCCTATGTAATACTTTCGGATGTTGAAAACCTATTGTGTATATAATATCGAATTATGATGTTTCGGTTGTATATAGTCAAAATTTTAATTTAGTATGTGGTTATACATATCTGTTGTCATCATTTATGACTCAGTTTTATGAAACCGTCATTGGTACGTAGAATTTGGTTGTGAACAACCGGTAGCAATGGTATATTTTATAGCAAGTAGTGGCGATAATTTTAAGTGCAAAATAAAAATAAAAAATGGAATTTTCTACCTGGTATTATTTAGTACATTCTTTGGTGTATTTAGCAACTGTCTAAATTTAATAATAATAAAACGGTAGTTAATTTGACGTCGAGAAAGATAAATAATTCTAGCTATTTGAAAGATAATTCAATTATTGAACAAGATTTAAAAGTGGAAGAAATTTGACTTTGATATAGAAATGCGTTGAGAATATTTGTTAAGTATTTTTGTGAAAAGATAAATAAACTCCGGGACAAGTATATATATAGTGTTTGAAACCAAAAATGGCACAAATACCCAAAGAAAGTAAGTAGAGAAATAAAAGTGAAGAAGATAAATGAAAAACGAGTAAGAAAGAACATAGAGAGTTTATAGTGGTTCGGCGTACTCCGGCCTACGTCCAATTAATGAATTTTATTACTTATCTTCTGATTGTAGGCAGAAGTTCTTACGGACCAGTACAACTCCCACTATGAGTCAGTACAACTCCGACTATAAGAAATTAGAGTAAGAGCCAAAAGATCCTGAAAAATGTGGCATACCCCTCTATTTATAGAGATAGGGAGTCTAAAATCTCGCACAAAAGTTCTCCAGGTCGTTCCTTGCTATAGACCAGTTCTCCATGAAAATAGATTGCCAACTCATCAGCTTGGATGGGTCAGTACAACTCCAAGGGTAGGAGTCAGTACCGACCCATAATATTGCCAAATTGGCTGCCTTCAACTCTTCGCTTCAGCTCGTCTTGTGGTTAACTTCGTGATTTCATAGTCGTTTGCATTCATAATAGCTTGTTTTAGAGTCCAAATGATGGAGTTGTAGATGAATGAAGTTATTAACTCAAGAGTTCATGGAGATCGATAGGAAATTGCATTGAATCAATAAAACAACACTGGAAATAGGTTTCTAACATCAAATAAGGCTAGTAGGCAGAAAATGAACTCCAACGGTGGAGTATTTAGGGGTCAGTATTGATCTACAGGGCGGGGTCGGTAACAACCCAACACTTTAGGATTTTGGGTCCTTGGACTTTTTGTGGTGGACTCATGTTTGTACTGTGATTTTGGTTGTACTTGAGTTTTGGGCTTTACGGTCATCTTTTCCAGCGTCTTGCCTTAATAATTATGAAGTTTGATTTGCCGGATTCGCCTATATACTACCTGCTCAAAAGGCGGGAGAACATTTGCCCACCAAAGCATGCCTTGCGAATGGAATGTGTGCTTTGCTCAAGAACAAATGTGATGTCAATCTTCGGTAATCGAGCTCTCTGACTACTTCAATCTTGATGAAACGTCCAGTTCCTTCGGACTCTCTTATCAATCACGAGTCTTTCCAGACCCATCAAAGCCTAAAGCTCTAGACTCTGCCTAAGTGTTGTCTATACATCATCACAATTTCGATTTCATTCAAAGTTATTACATCACTTATATAAATCATCCCTGTTTGTCTAGGATTTACATCGTTATCATTTTGATTTCATTCAGAGTCATCATATTTAAATCATCCCATGTTCAACTGGGATTTGTTAATTCTATTCCAATTATAAGGCGTTCAAATCCTTTTATCAAAATCAATATATGTTTTCAGGTTTGATCTCTCAAGATAGTTTTATATTCAGTTTAATGTACGATTTCTTTGAATCGTTTAATGTGTAAGTTGGGGGAATGATTTCTCCGAATCGTTAATCAAATCCATGAACGTTCAGGGCCGACTGTTAAATCCACAATCTCTTCGGATCGCTAATTGAGGTTATAGCCATTCAAGGCTGGTAATCGAATCTGTGGTCGTTCGATCGTTCGAGACCGATAATTAAATTCATGGTCTCTTCAAACCCTTCCTGAGCCCAATTCGCTTGCTCTTCGATGAAGGGAATCAACGACAAGCAAGCACATCCGCTCTTGCTTCGGTGAGGGGACTTGCTTCTTGCACTTCGGTCTCGTCTTTCCGAACATGACTTAAAGTGATGCATATCAGCTATCACATTCAAGTGGGTTTCAATAATCAAGGATTTATCTAATGGAATCGAATTCAAATACTAGGAAACATAAAATCAAACATTGCGATACCTGCCTCACTAGGCATCACAGTCTATCATCCAACTCAGAGCGTGCCTAGGGACCATTCAGGATCCCATACACGAGTAAGTGGCTTGACTGCATTATTGCATGGTTTATTGGAAAGTTGAAATAGAGTGCGAGAACTAAACCTGATTCCCTGCCATCCTAATCAAGAGATGACTATCCTTGACCTTGATCCAAGGCCATTTCCATTTGTTGTGGTTGATGGCTGCTCTTGTTCCACCACCGCATCTCGACTTCTCACGTATTGTTGCAATCGGTTATCTTTGACATGTTCCTCGATCAGATCACACAAGTGCCTGCAATCATTTGTGGTATGCCCATCCAGCCACGGAATAGGCAGCATTTTCCAAATGCCCTTTCACGCTCAGTGGATTCTCTTCTCGCCGCCTTCTGATAGGGGATCTGCCCCCTAAATCCGCTATGGGGTTTCATTTAAGTCTGTGTAAGAAGAGAATTTCAATTCCTTCCTCTGTCCTTTGATCCGTCAAAGCTGTCATCCGTCTTTTGCTTTCCTTTGCTTTTGCTGGATCCATCTTCGGGCGGTCCTCCGCCATCCACAGTATTGATTTCTTCCTGATCAGCCTCGGCATCCTCCGAATGCTAATATCTCTGGGAGGATCCCATTCCAAAGCCAACTTAAAATTCTACGAGGTCCCTGGGAGGATCCCATTCCAAAGCCAACTTAAAATCCGTCTTCGCTGCTATCTCTGAAACTGCCGCCATCAAAACTATCGAAGGGTCTAGCTTATCAACTACAGCTGCCACCGCATTGAATCCTGTTAGAAAACTCCTAAAGGTCTCTCCGGCCCTCTACTTCATGCTTGCTAACGTCATTACTGACGCAGCGGATATTACAAAAACAATGTCGATTGTTGAAAGTAGTAATCGGTGGATTGGAAGATACTGAAATGCCCGAATTCGTTGATCCGAAGATACCGAACTCTAGCTATCTCAAACTCGTTGATCGCGCACGATACCGGGTTCAAAGATCTTCAATTCTTCAAGCGTTGATCAAGCGCACTTGATTCCGCGAATCGGCTTCTACAATCGTTGAATCGAGCGCACTCGATTATCCGAAAGAGGAGATAGGAGATTACACTCAACTACCAATTTGAATAAAAGCACAAAGCAATCAAAAGAGAATTTTATTCAAAAATCAACACCCTTTTACAAATGAGAAACCCGGCCTATTTATAGGCGTTTTACAACTCACACAAAAAAACAACAAAAATTCACTAACTCCTAAGTCGGCAACCGACTTACGACCTACGACTCAGACTAACTCGGTGACGACTTAAGGCACAACAGTTACAACACTTGCCTTCAACGACTTAACAAACAGAACGACTTATGAATACAGACGACATACGACTTATGAGACAACGACTCATCAATGACACGAGTTAACAGATGACGACTTAACAATTAACAAAGAAACACTACAACACGTTACAACACACAATCCTTAACTCGGCTCCGACTCAGATATCCTCCGACTTAGCATATATGCCAATTTACCCAGTATACGAGTTACGACTTATACAACAAACGACTTAACCCAGTTCTCGTCTTATGGAAACCAGACGACTCATCTTAAGTCGTAACTCGGCAGCGACTCATCCCTTCTCTTAAGTCGTAGACGACTTATAGCTCTGTCTTTAAGTCGTAGACGACTTATGTCAGCTTCTTCCATAACTCGTGGTTGACTTACCTCCTTGTCTTCGTTGAGTCGTGGACGACTCATACCTGTTTCCTTAAGTCGGTGATGACTTATGTCTTCCATCCAGTTGAGTCGTAGATGACTCAAAACGTTTCCCTTAAGTCGCAGACGACTTATATCTTCCTTGTTAGCTTTAGCTTGTGGACGACTTAGGGTTTTAAGTCGTAGCCCCTTTTCCTTAAGTCGGTCACGACTTATACCTCCTTCCTTAAGTCGTTTACGACCTATGCCTTCACCTTCCTCACTACTTACTCGACTTATGTCCTTATCATTGATAAGTCGGTCACGACTTATGCCTTAGGCAATTATAGCTTGGCCTACATCATCCTCCCCAGGTTGAAAGAAATTCGTCCTCGAATTTGCATCTTCCTTAACATCAGTTCGTTCATCCCCGTGATATGGTACGAGATGTTTAACATTGAACACGTCAGACGTATACACATCATTTGGCAGCTTCAGTTTATAAGCATTTTCATTGATTCGTTTCACAACTTCCACCGGGCCAATTTTTCGTGCTTTCAATTTATTGTACGTTCCCACCGGAAAACGATCTTTTGTTAACACTGCATAAACCAAATCACCTTCATGAAATTCAACATTTCTTCGTTTTAAATTTGCAGATTGTTTATACTTCTCATTTGCTTTCTCCAATCGTTCCTGAACGATTTTATGACATTCCGACAACCCTTCAACAAAATCAGCAGCTTTCTTAACTGTCTTCTTTGATTGTGGCACTACCGTTAGATCCAACGGTCCCTTGGGTAAGCTTGAATATACTATCTGAAATGGACTGAACCCAGTACTTCGATTTACAGCATGATTATGGGCAAACTCTGCCTGGCTTAACTTCACATCCCAACTCTTCAGATTATCTTGAACAAGACACCTCAACAAGTTTCCCAATGAACGATTAACAACCTCGGTCTGTCCATCCGTTTGCGGATGATAAGCACTACTAAATTTCAGCTTCGTTCCCACCATTTTCCACAAACTCAACCAAAAATGACTCAGAAATCGAGTATCTCTATCCGACACAATAGATTCTGGCAATCCATGAAGTCGATAGATCTCCTTGAAAAACAATTGAGCAACATGAACAGCATCTGCCGTCTTCTTACAAGCAATAAAGTGTGCCATTTTCGAGAATCGGTCAACTACCACATAAATGGAATTGTTACCACGCTGAGTCCTCGGTAATCCCAACACGAAGTCCATACTCACATCAACCCATGGTTTAATTGGTACAGGTAATGGCATATATAAACCAGCATTAGTCGCAGTTCCCTTCGAAACCTGACAAATATGACAACGCTCCACAAACCTTTCCACTTCTTTCCTCATCGATGGCCAAAAGTAGGACTGTGAAATCAACTGTAAAGTACGGTCTCTCCCAACATGTCCCTCTTCGTGTAACTCTTTGATAATCTTCATTCTCAGACTACCCTCCGGTATGCACAATCGACTTCCTTTAAAAAGAAAACCGTCAACCAACATAAACTCATCAGTCTTCCCTTCATTGTCCCCTTCAACAAATTTCTTAAAATAAGAGTCTTCTGCAATCTGTTTCGGCAATAATTCAAAACCAGTCACCTCAACTTTCATCGTTGTCAACAAATGATTCCTTCTACTTAAAGCATCAGCCACTCGATTCGTCACCCCTGACTTGTGTTTAACAACAAAAGTAAACTGTTGCAGATATGCAATCCACGATGCATGTCTCGCTGAAATCTTATCTTGCCCTTGCAAATGCTTTAATGCTTCATGATCAGTATACAGAACAAACTCTTTCTGAAATAGATAATGTCTCCAGTGTTTAATAGATTGTACAACAGCATAGAACTCCACATCATATGTACTGTATCGCATCTTCACTCCTGACAACTTCTCACTGAAATATGCAATTGGACGTCCCTTCTGACTCAACACTCCTCCAATCCCAACCTTGGATGCATCAGTATGTAGTTCAAACACTAACTGAAAATCAGGTAATACTAGAATTGGTACAGATGTCAGCAACTCCTTGATCTTCCCAAAAGCATTTCCTGCTTCCTCTGACCATGTAAATTGTTTACCTTTCATGCAATCTGTAACAGGCGCCATCACACTACTAAAGTGTGGAATAAACCTTCGATAAAATGAAGCCAACCCATGAAAACTACGAACTTCCGTTATCGTCTTGGGCTGCGGCCAATCTCTGATCGCCTCAACTTTACTCTGGTCCACCTGTATACCTTTCTTCGAAACAACATACCCCAGAAATAAAACACTATGTGCCATGAACACGCATTTCTTCGTTGCAGCATAGAATTGTTCTTGTCGCAATACCATCAGCACTTCTCTAAGATGATTCAAATGTTCCTCTGGACTCCCACTGTAAATCAGAATATCATCAAAATACACCACCACAAATTTCCCAATGAATGGTCGAAAAATCTGATTCATCACCCTCATAAAAGTACTCGGTGCATTGGATAAACCAAATGGCATGACCAACCATTCGTATAGACCCTCCCTGGTTTTAAAAGCAGTTTTCCACTCATCACCTGGTCTGATACGAATTTGATGATATCCGCTCTTCAAATCAATCTTCGAAAAGATAGTAGCTCCGCTTATTTGATCCAACAAGTCAACCAACCTCGGCATTGGAAATCTATATCTCACAGTAATCTTATTCAAGGCTCGACTGTCAGTGCACATCCTCCACGTTCCATCCTTTTTGGGTACCAATAAAGCTGGTACAGCACAAGGACTTAAACTCTCTTGCACACGCCCTTGTTCAAGCAATTCCTCTACCTGCCTCCGCAACTCTTCATGTTCCTTCGGACTCATTCGATAATGTGGTCTGTGTGGCAACACAGCACCTGGAACAAGATCGATCTGATGTTGTATATCCCTCAACGGTGGCAACTCCGTTGGTAACTCCTCTGGAAATACATCGTCAAATTCTTTCAGTACTGGTTTTACTTCTTCTGGGATTTCAACCACTTCCTGACTCTCCCGTCCAATCAACAAAAACACTTCAGGTTCCTCCTCAACCTCCTTAACAAATTCTTTCAAAGATAATAAAGTTTTCAACTCTTCAATCTCTTCTGACTTACTTTCCCCTTGTGATCTCTTCTTCGGAACTAGGATAATTTTCGTGCCTTCAAACATAAAACTGTAGCTATTGGTTCGACCGTCATGTAGTACTGCTCGATCATACTGCCATGGTCTTCCCAATAATAAGTGGCAAACATCCATCTCTACTACGTCACACCAGATTTCGTCTTTGTATTTCTTCCCAATAGAGAATGGAACACGAACTCGTCTATCCACTTTCACTTCTCCTCCTTTTCTCAACCATGCTAACTTGTATGGACTCAGATGTTTCTCTGTCTTCAATTTCAACTTTGTCACAGCCTCGGTTGAAATAATATTATCACAGCTTCCTGCGTCAATCACAAACTTACACACCTTCCCCAGAATAGTACATGTTGACTGAAAGATATTACTCCTCAACCAACTGGCTTCTTCCTGCTTCGGTGTTAAACACGATCTCCTCAGCATTAGGTTACAACCTTCATCTGCTGACGCAATATCCTGCTCATCCTCCTCAACTGGACTAGAACAATCTCCATCACCATCCTCATCCTCAACTTCTGCAATCATGGTTCTCTTCTTTGGCTTTGGACACTCACTGCTTTTATGACCCAATTCCTGACAATTGTAACATTTGAAACCATTGTTAACTTTCGTCTTCTCAGCCTCCTTCACCACTGGTCTACTGATAGGTTTAGAAACATTAGAACTTCCTCCAACACTCTTCGCTTGATTATTAGAATTAGTAAACACACCACTTCCCCGTCGCCCCTGTTTCTCCCAAGCCAACGCTTTTTGATGTGCTTCCGCTACAGATCTTGGATCAAATATATTAACCATATCCTGGATCTGCATTCGTAGTCCCCCAACAAATCTAGCTGTCAGTTGTTCTTCCTTCTCCATAATATCATTTCGAGCAATCAGTTGGTAAAATTCATCAGCATAGTCATTAACTGTCTTCGTGCCCTGCCTCAAGTTCTGCAAACGTTGATACATCAAAGATTGATAATTGTATGGTAAGAACGTTGCTTTCATCATTTTCTTCATCTTTTTCCAAGATTCAACTTTTGACTTTCCCATCCGATCACGTGTAAGCTTGGTTTGCTGCCACCATGCTAAAGCTCTACCCCTCAACCTCGTAGCAACCAACTTCACTCTACGATGTTCGGGAACTTCTTTGAAGTCAAAAATCTCTTCAACATTAGCCACCCAATCTAGAAACTCCTCCACTTGCATACCACCCTTGAATTCAGGAATTTCTGTCTTCATCCCCGACTCCCACTTGTGATCATACTCAGAGTGATTTCTTCCTTGTCCTCGAACACTACCACCATCATACTCCTCTTCAAAATCAGATGTATATCGTTGTCTATCTCGTCCACCCACATCTCTACTACCTTCACGCCTACCACCATCATCCCTTCTATCTACATTCCTCCGTTCTCGATCATTCACGTTCCTCCCACGCCCTTGATCATTTTCAACACTTCTGTCTCGATTGGAATGTGGCGAGACTCTACTACCCCCATGGTTAGATTCAGGTGAAAACCTTCTCCGATTTTGATGCATTTCTGTCATAAGCTTCTCTAACCGGCCAATTCCTTCGTTAAGCTTTTCACTAAAGTTCTCATTGATTCTTTGCTCCATCTCATCAGCCTCTTCTCTTCGATACAAAGCTTCTACGTTTTGGTGGCGATTAGCTCTTCTTGGCGGCATACTTGAAAATTTCACAACTCTTCAACACTTCAAAATTCAAACACAATTCGGACTTTGATCCAAAATGAAACGGATCGAAAACTTCCACTTTGTAGCAAATCGCGATGAACACGATGGACAAAGTTTCGGCCTCCAATGCAAATCCGATCAAACAACTCGAACAATGATGAACAACTTCACTTGCTCACGGCTCAACTTCAAACTTCTCAATGATTAGGCTCCAAGTCTCGATCTAGCTATGATTGGCTAGAACAAGCTCCGATACCAAAACTGACGCAGCGGATATTACAAAAACAATGTCGATTGTTGAAAGTAGTAATCGGTGGATTGGAAGATACTGAAATGCCCGAATTCGTTGATCCGAAGATACCGAACTCTAGCTATCTCAAACTCGTTGATCGTGCACGATACCGGGTTCAAAGATCTTCAATTCTTCAAGCGTTGATCAAGCGCACTTGATTCCGCGAATCGGCTTCTACAATCGTTGAATCGAGCGCACTCGATTATCCGAAAGAAGAGATAGGAGATTACACTCAACTACCAATTTGAATGAAAGCACAAAGCAATCAAAAGAGAATTTTATTCAAAAATCAACACCCTTTTACAAATGAGAAACCCGGCCTATTTATAGGCGTTTTACAACTCACACAAAAAAACAACAAAAATTCACTAACTCCTAAGTCGGCAACCGACTTACGACCTACGACTCAGACTAACTCGGTGACGACTTAAGGCACAACAGTTACAACACTTGCCTTCAACGACTTAACAAACAGAACGACTTATGAATACAGACGACATACGACTTATGAGACAACGACTCATCAATGACACGAGTTAACAGATGACGACTTAACAATTAACAAAGAAACACTACAACACGTTACAACACACAATCCTTAACTCGGCTCCGACTCAGATATCCTCCGACTTAGCATATATGCCAATTTACCCAGTATATGAGTTACGACTTATACAACAAACGACTTAACCCAGTTCTCGTCTTATGGAAACCAGACGACTCATCTTAAGTCGTAACTCGGCAGCGACTCATCCCTTCTCTTAAGTCGTAGACGACTTATAGCTCTGTCTTTAAGTCGTAGAAGACTTATGTCAGCTTCTTCCATAACTCGTGGTTGACTTACCTCCTTGTCTTCGTTGAGTCGTGGACGACTCATACCTGTTTCCTTAAGTCGGTGATGACTTATGTCTTCCATCCAGTTGAGTCGTAGATGACTCAAAACGTTTCCCTTAAGTCGCAGACGACTTATATCTTCCTTGTTAGATTTAACTTGTGGACGACTTAGGGTTTTAAGTCGTAGCCCCTTTTCCTTAAGTCGGTCACGACTTATACCTCCTTCCTTAAGTCGTTTACGACCTATGCCTTCACCTTCCTCACTACTTACTCGACTTATGTCCTTAGCATTGATAAGTCGGTCACGACTTATGCCTTGGGCAATTATAGCTTGGCCTACATCAATTACATTCTTGGGTCATGAGATATGGACCCAGAACTGCTTCACAAATCTGTTCACCTACTCGGTCCACGTGCTAATGAAACCATTCTCCGGATACCTAAAATATAAAGCCACCAAAAATGTCAAATATAAAGGGAAATACCATCTCATAAGCTCTTCAGACGCACCCAACACCTCTATGTGCTGAATGTACCTCATCAAATGAACCGTTGGATCCATCTTCCCATCATACGTTTCCAACATAGATAACTTGAAATCAGGCAGATTCCTAGCATAAGGAATATTCTGAGTGAATGGACTCCTACTCACATCTTCCAAGCTCTAGTCAGGTAATCCACCCTTAATAACCCGTCTCATCATCTCAGCTAGTTTGTCATCGTCATTCAAATGAACTCCCAAGTTTACATTCTCAGCCTGCCTCCTGACTCTACGAGGTAATTCTGGTACATGCTCCTCCAGTCATGCTTCTGCATTGTGATTTGTATTCATACGCTCTGCATCATCTCTAGGACGCACATTGTTCCCTCCTAGGCCAGGGTGACAAATGTCCCCCCCGAGGTTCGGTACTGACCCATGCTTGTGGGTTGGTACCGCCCTGCATGTTCGGCTTAGGGTTTGTCCCGAGTCGTCCTACTTCGCTTCTAGTTACCTACGCTCTGGCTTCTGGTATTTGATCTTGATTTACAACGACTTCGACTATTCCTATTTGTCTCATTCTCCTAAAGAAATTCTCCATCATCTCTTCTTGATGAGTAATTATCCTTTCCTACAATCCGTTCATCATAGTTTCCATCCCATCCCTAGTTATGTAGATTAATGGGGGTTAGCTCCTAAGGACACCTCTTGGCTGCCCACTGGTAGATTTCCTCCAACAACAGTCCTTCTAGTTGATTGTCCAGCCATTTAGAAGCTTTCCAAGTCTTGAATCAGCGAGTTCAAGTGTCTTTTAAAAGCACTAAAATGTTTCAACTGAAAATGGCATAAACATTTAAGGAAAGTAAGTAGAGAAATAATAGTGAAGAGGATAACTGAAAAACAAGTAAGAAAGAACATACAGAGTTTATAGTGGTTTGACGTACTCCGACCTACGTCCACTTAATGATTTTCATTACTTATCTTTTGATTATAGGAAGAAGTTCTGACGGGTCGGTATAAATTCCACTATGGGTCGGTACAACTCCGACTGAGATTATAGAAATTAGAGTAAGAAGAGTAATAGCCAAAATTTGAAACCTTTGAGGAATTAAACCAGATTTTTTTATCTAATGAAACCCTAATTCAAATCTTTAGCTCATAGTTAAGTAACAAACTAAGTTTGGAATTCATTTAAGAAGATTTTTTTAAAATTCCTTTAAATATCGATTTTAGCTCATTAAATTTGTGAACTCTCCAAATGTTAACATGTTTATAAAATATTACCATGCATATTGTAAACATAATATAAATTTTCTTGAATGATATATTTCTAGTCTAAAATTAAAAAAGAAAACTGTTAGTCACATTATTATTCCCTCATTTAAACATGGGAAACATAACAATGTTCTTTCATTCAGTTTGACACATTAATGACATAATAAGGTTAATTTATAGTTGTATATACCATCCACTTTTTTATTGCATGCCAAAAATTTAGTAATTTATCTTTCAAAATTGTTGCCTTTACATTTCTTTTTATAGAAAAAGGTTCCTTGTTAACATGTTAAGATTTGAATACAACAAGGAGTAAGCCACCCAATAAGTACCCAATTAAACTAGTATAAATAACCTAATTAAGACAAAATTTTAACTTACATGGGAGACTCCACTTGTACTCATTCTACTCATTTACTAAACACACCTTTTGTTTTACATAATTTAATTAACTCAACTGACATAATTCTACTCTCTTGCCCAAATTATCAAGGAGAAATGAACTTTAACACTTTGTAGATCTGGAGCCTAATCTATCTTGTTGATGGTGATTGCATGGTTCCAAGGTGACCAGATCTTCTTTGGTCGACAACATTTGCTCAAGTAACTGGGTGAAATGTTTCTTTTCTGCTTAAATCTGCTTCATTAAGTTTATGTTGTCTATTATTATTTTTTGAGCTTGAGTCCTACTAGCATCGCATTTGATTGATGAATTTTTATGTTGCATTCTTGCCATAAGCACCATGTAGTCGTTGTTAGAAGTATGTCCAGTACTGTATTTTTGATACTCTTAGTATGGTGATTATTTGCTATGTAATCAACCACATTTAAACTGCTTTGGACTTTCCCAGTATCCAGTTTGAGTATTTACATTTAAAGAACAGATGAGATGTGTTGTCTACTTCTACATTGCATAGTTGATAGATTGGATCATTATTGTTTGCCCACAAATTTACCCTCTTCTTTGTAAGAAGCCTGTTCATTTTAGCAAAATAGATTGTTAATGACATTTTTGGTGCACGATCATGATGCCAAACATGTTTATGCCATTTTTGAAAAAAGCTACAATAACTTACCATAGAGTTTTAAAGAACGCTATGTAATGACATGCTCTAATAGATTCAGGACATATAATAACACTAACTCAAAAGCGATGAAAGGTTGGCTTTTCGCTAGCTTTACCAAACCTTAGAAAAGTAAGATTTTCGTAGCATTTATTTAGATTAGTTTTATAGCATTTATTAGAAGGCTGCAATGTACCTTACGTAGAATATATTGCGTTTCTACTTCTCTATAGCGTAAGTTAAACTCTATAAATACTTCTAATTTTCCTACTTTACAATGAATGACATATACTGTTGGTACCTCCTATGAAAAAATTCTTCATCACATACTATTTAACATGATTTCATATACATGGATTATATTTATATAACCAAATAAATCAAACAAACACATTTGAAATAAATAAACATCAAATATTTAATATAATCATGTTTATACAAAATATTTTATATGATGATGTTCAAAGCAAACATAAAAAATTGCATAATTACCATTAGCTTCAAGAAAAAATATAACACTATTTTAATCAAAGTCACACTACAAGAAAATGGTCTATTAATAACAACATAAGGCAACATTGAAACATATCTTGCTATTATTAGCTAGTTATTAGTTGCTTAACGTCAAACATAACACATTATTTTCGTTATATTTGGTTTTCCTGTATCTGAAACTTACTGTGAAAAAGATTGGCGGTCATTTTTACTCTCCCTCTCTTATCCCTATTTAAAATGTTCAACACGATACCCCTCCTTCCATCGTTCACTTTAAAAACCCTAGATTCCACATTGAAAATTCTCTTTCTTTTCATGCTCAACTTCGCAAACGCTAAATTACAAGTTAAAAATCACTTTCTACTCTGATTTGACATATCTCCAGAATTCTAAGCTCAAAATCGTCTCCAATGTATTATTTTTGATGATCATCTTCCTTGCAAGTAGAATATTATTGGTTTATCAATTTTGTTGCGGGTTAATTTACGATAATTGACGCTTGACATTTGGTTTTACATGATCGTTTCTTATTTTAACATGGTCGATTTTAATTTTGTGTGATTGTCAGTTTAATTTGCTAGATGTGTATTCATTATTAATAGAATTGGAATTTTGATTTAATTTATAAGAAGGGTGATTTATTTGATTTATTTCTGTATGTTTATTAGCTTAATAACGAGGTCTGAGTTTTTCTAAGTGAGCAATTGCACATCTAGCTATCGGTATTAAAAATTCATACACTCATCAATCTAACTCCCTTGGCATTCAATCTTTAAATGAATTTCAGATCTGACATCCATATCATGGTAAGTGATTCATATTCATATACTCAAGTGTGTGACAAAATATATTTTGGATATTAAAATACACATGGAGTAAATATTTCGGTGCACTAAAAATTTTAAACTGGAATTTTCTCTTAAATAAGTAAATAAAATTCATATTTGCTTTGAAGTTCATGCCAACTATACTGCCTTTCTTGTTCTTTTTTTCCTGTGATACTTAAACCATGTAATAGAAAAATGTGTACTCATTCAATTTTTTTATATATTGTTATTTTGACTTCATATAAAACACACATCTTCCCCTTTATATGGAATTCTATTGGTGTTTTTGATTTGTTATCTAATTCATGACCATTTGCTTATTGTTTTCTATGTCAGTAAGTCACAAATGGTGGTAAATATTTAACTACATCAATTTCAAGGATTATGGCAAAATTAGAATAGTAACATTTACCACTTGTGAGCGTTCCTTTAGCCATAATGCCAATCAGAATGTGTTAAATTCTTCGATTCATTTTAAGTTGTTGCATACTTACTTTGTAGTTATTGATAATTTAATAGTGTAAGATGGCATTGTATTGTGCTTTGGTGCTTATGATGTTGCTTTTGTCAATCGAGAACTTATAGTGGCTACTGGCTAGAATAATGTAAGAAAATCCATCATAGCAATGTAGTATGGAAAGTATAGTTGATTGAGATATTTGTTGCTTGGTACAATGTTTATATGCACCTCCTTCCATTGGGTTTGATTTATATACTTGTGGAACTAGACTTGGATGTTTATTTTTGATTATATTTAAGTTATCTACACCTTGATTTAGATTCATCAAATAGTTAATATTTTTCCACAATCCAATGCTATAATTTTTCAATAGGCATCATAATAGTAGTCATATTTGTTTAACCTGTCATTTAGAGGCTTGAATGAAATTTGTGGTGGAATGGAATTGATGTTATGGATATAGTTGTCTCGAATGTTGGATCCATCTACAAGGTAGTTTTAGTGTGTTTGATTGGGAATTTATTATATTTGTGTTTTCTTGAATGCGAACTCTATACATGGTAAACATTTAAGCTAGAACTTTGTGACCAAATTTTTATTACATGAATAAACTTGCATTTGACTCAAAATCATGAATCTTAATAAACATTTTTGAGTTTAGATTTTAAGTTATTCATTTAAGGGAATTTCATGATATAATTTAAGAGTTTGTTTACTGTCAGCGGTCATGATTTGGATTGGCATAGTTACTGTAACTTTGGACACATATACAATTAACTTCGTGAAGTGTTCAAGAAATTTTGATAAGAATTTATTCGATGATTTAGCTTAAGAATTTATGTAGTATCGATTGTTAGTTCAATAACTTATTCAAGATGACTATCAGGCTATAATATGTATTCATTCTACTTTTACTTTTACTTTTGATTTAACAGGTTGATCCATCTGAAACTATGCGTCCTGAAATTAAAGAAGATCTTATAGAGATTGCTAATGATTTTGTTGAATCTATGAGTTTCAACTCCTAATTTAATGAATATAATACTTTCATACATACTTTTTTGGCTTAATATACCTCCAGTCTTTATAACAGGACTTACCAATTACCTTAGAATTAACTGGCAATCTATCTGTGGTTCGTGTAGCACAATATTTATTGACAGTTTAGTTGCAGAAAAGTTTGATATATTGAGATTTTTTTGGACTCCTTGTTACTAAAAGAGTAGTATGACTACAACTTTTCTAATCAATTACGCCGAATCTCATTCTTGTACTGTAATCATAGATAGTAACAACTCCTTGCCAATTGGCTAAGCATCACAAATCAACTACATTAGAAGCAAAGGATATGCTTCTGCATGTAGGTAAAGATAGAAGATTGGGATTTGCCCTAGGGGCAATTATGTAACTATTACATATATTTAACTCGATAATCAATCTTATTTGAAATAAAAGGCATTTTCTTTCTATTATATACTTGATATGATATGTTATATATTAATTAATTAATTAAATTAAAAGTATATTTAAAATAAAATCCATAAATGGTATGTTTTATGATGGTAGTTACAGTGCATTGTAACCATGAGTGATTTATCATAATAAAATAAACATATCATATCGTTTTAAATATTTCTAATCAAGATGTATCAGGACTGGATATCGATACATCCATTGAGACTATAGTACGTAATGCTCTCCAAACTTTTGGTAGTGTATTACTCATGGCTGTTAGGGACACTAAGGGGTTACATACTGATAGTTATTGGATAACTATGAAATGACTCATTCAATAGTTTTCTGCTGGTCAATTTTTTTATAGAAATTGTTACTTTATTAACACATATCATATATTTTAATAATATGTCCCATCAAAACCTTGTAATACTCCTAACCTAAATGGGTGCCTTACAAGGAAAAATAGTACATATTATATCCATATATTAACATACAATTATATAATGTCTCTATTACCGTTTCAAAATAGAGGACGACTGAGCCAAAAAATCCCTTGCACTAGAACTATTAAAACCAGGCAAAACAAATGCTGATACAAAAGATAACTATATAAGATAATATGATGTGCAAGTGATCCTCTAACTGTACTACATTTCTACCACTCTTTCGTTATTTCATGAGTCACCACAACCTCCACCGTTTAGTCATTCACACAACTCCCTACTTCATTCAATGCATCTAATTTTATTTACTATCTTAAGAAATGCTGCAAAAACAAATTTTTACTATGAAAAGCGGCTAGATCTTGCAAAGAGTTGTTGTTTCTTCATCTGAAGTACCACTATTTTTTCATCTTGGATCCAAGAGAATAGTCAGATAAGCTCAAAGTTCCTCTCAATTTCCGCACCATTATTACAATTTGAAGTTTGATATATGGACTTATTCGTGATAATCTTGCAATCCTTTAATATTTGTTCTAGTCTTACTTGTGTTGGAATGCTTTGATTTGAAACATTTGCTAATTTCACTCTACCCATGTATGCCAAACTGTGATGACTGCAACATCAATATCTCGTGAACAAACTCCTTAATGGTTATTCCAAATTCTGGATACTCTAATCCTTCATTAAGATTATCATTAAGCACGTGGTTGAGTTTTAATTTCTGTTTGATTACCCGCCATATCTGCTTGGAGTAGATGTATTTGAAAAACAGATGCTTATGTGCTTCATCATCACCGTTGCATAGTTTACAAACCGTTTGGATATTATTCTAGTTTCTGATTCTGTTCATTTTGTTTAATCTGTTCAAGTATGCTAGATACAGGCACATAGACATTTTGGGTACATTAATTTTATTCTATATATGATGATTTTTGTTTCGAACTGGTTCATGTATTCTAACGATATCCCAAGCAGGACTTAAACTAAACTCTCCATTATGATTTGGTTTCTACCACCAAAAATCTACTGATATGTTGTTATAAATTTGAACTTTCTTTATTCGATTACATATGCCACTAGGTAAGGAGATGTTGTTGAGGCTCGACTCAGAATTGTTGATTAGAGCAAACACCTCTTTTTTAGTACCTCTTGAATATGTGAATTGTTGCCACCCTAATATGTTGATCAATGGTTCTACATTTAGCCACGGGTTAAATCACAAGCTAATTAATTTCCTGAACATGGTTATCTTGACAGCTGATACATAACATATATTTTATAATGACAAAATATGAAAACCACAAGCATTAATAGAGATTGCTAACGATATATATATATATACAATTAATGATTTTATCAATTAAATCTAAATACAAAATATTAAATAATGTAATAAATATATCTTAAATTTTATAAAAAAAATTGTTCATACCTGAAAAGCTTTCGGCAATAGAAAGAAATTATTTTCGTATATATATATATATTAATTATTTACATAATTAAAAATTGGTTAAATAAATAAAATAAATGTACACAAATTTATATATTATATAAAATTCTATAAAAAATTATATAATATAAAATATACATTATATTCTCGAAAATGAACTTTTAAAATTGTTATTTAATTATATACGAATTTTGATTAAATATATTTATTTATTAATAAATTATTTAAAATTGAAAAAAATAATAAAAAACAATTTTTTTCTAGTCGAGAGGAGTAGCAATATGTATATATACTTTTATTTATTTAAATTTATTTATTTATTTATAATTAGTTATATGTTTATATGTAAAATATATGTAAATTGATTTAAAAAATATATAAATAAATAATTTTAGTTTGGATTTCATATATATAAAATCTAATATTTGAAATAATTTATAATTTAATATTATATATATTAATATTTATGTTTTATAAACACTTATGTAAATAATTTATAATCAATATTCTATAATAATAATTATATAATTATATTTTTACATACATATATTTATTTATACAATATTTTGATGCATATATGATATACATTTAGACAATCCATTTGTATACACGAGGGGTTAATATGTCTGTTGCGGTGTAAATCCCAACATATATACACGGGCATGTTAAATCATGTAGACATTATCATGTTGTACGTACACGTACACATATATGTGTATATGATACACATGTATATAATATAATACAAATCATATAAAATAAAACTTTATCTGTAAAATTAAAATATTAATTCTATTTAAAATAAATTTAGAAAGTTCTAAATGAATTTTGACTACATAGGCCCACTAAAGATTCAATAATGGAAATAATTTTGAAATTTATCCAATTACTCCACTGTGGGCTGACCCGGTTTCAATAGGTAAAACTGATAAAACTTCTTGTTTGATATTTATTAATGTTCTGTATCATTCCTATCACATAATCTACTAACAATTTACCCGATCTAAAGCGACGCTAGGGGATCATTCCATCTACAATGACATTAAGAAAGACCTGCAATGTTATGTTAAATTAGTGTTGCAATTTTGACTATATCTATTGCATTTTTTTAATCTTGGTATAAAAATAGTTTCATAATGAGTATTCATGGAAGTGTTAAACCATATTTATAAAAGTTTGGTTGTAATGTTAAATATTACCTCTTACTAAGGATTCAAAATATTTTGGGTGATACATCCATCATTCCAGCCAACAAATCTATTTAAATATGCCTAAAAATGGAGGTGTTGTGTTTTTTATCTTCTACTTTAGTTTAGAAAATGATTTTCCCTTATTTTTGTAGATCAAGAAGTCGATAGGAAATAATACAAAAGCACCAACTAATACTACACAGGCTTTTGCTATCCTTAAGGCTACTTTTACAATGACACATGTAGTTGGATCTCCAAAGAAAAAATTTCTTATATTATCGGCACATTCTCAAATGTAAGTCAATTGAAGTTTATTTTCATTGTAATTATGGACACATCCATCTACGAATGGCTTTATTTGTGCCTCATGATATTAATTAAAAATGCACTTTTTGTGTCTTACTTTGTTGGAAGGTTAATTGTGAATATTAACATCTAAACTCAAAAAACATGAATTATATTGAATCCCTTCCAGTGATCCTCTTTTCAGTATTATCTTTCATTTTTACTATAGCTCATATGGCTAAAAAAGAATTTGTAGGAATCTTGGTCTTTGGCATTTAGATGGATGTATTCAATTTCAAACGATTGTTTGACATACATATTTTCATCATGTGTCATTAATTGCTTTTTATAATTTGCATTTTGATTATTGAATTTTGAAACATTTATGGTTAGTAGGGAACATGTGTATTGTAAATTAATGGCTAAATGATGTATTATGTGTTTTGTTTGGGTTAATAAAAACTTGATTATGTGGTAAATGCTGCAATTATTATGTCACTAAAAGGGATATAAGTGTTAATAACTATAGTCATTGGCGGGTCTACACAACATTGCAACTAACACTTCTAAAACATTTACTATATGATTAGTCTAATGGTGGAAAAGAAATCACAAAATTGACAGTAAAGAATTATACAGGGAAACATGAGACGATTGTAGGAAATGCAGATTATGGATCTTAAGGCATAATTAACACTAAAGGGGGGGTGAATAGTGTTTAATTAATTTTATGAATCTTTTTGAAATCTTTTCAAATTAAATCCAAACAGATGCAATTCACAAACACAGAAACAATCACAGAATCAGAAACAGATGCAAATAGTAAATAAAAGCATAAAGGAAAGAACACATCGGAACTTTATACTGGTTTGGAGTTACCCTACATCCAGTCCCACACAATTTCTTGTGCATATTTTTTTTTCAAATATAATGTCGATATTACAACCTCGATTTCAAGGCCATAAGATACACCCTCCTGTCTCCGAGTCCAGGGTAAACTCTCTTGATTTAACCTGGCTACAAAATCACCTAATTGATTTACAGGCTATAATCACACCCAATTGATTTACAGGCCATAGTCACACCATTTCCAATATCACTTTGATAGATAGAGAGACTCGATATACTTCTTTGATTACAAATGATCCTATAACTCTGAATAGCACTGAGATCTTTGAGAGAGAGTGACGGAGAATCAAACTAGAGATGATCGAGTTTGATTCACTTAGGATTTCGGTAGAGTTTTGTTAAAATATAAGAGAATATTTTAGTGGAGAAGAAGGAGTGAAGAAATGAAGAAAAACTAACTTAAAATTTGTTGAAAACAACCGATACTTATAGAAGAACAACAGTCATGTCTGTAGAATACAATAGCCTATGATTTTTGTTTGATGATAATTAATAAACACACACACACACGTATATATTTGCTTAAATGTATTTGTATTGTACTATTTCATTTTTCCACATAATTAAATAAATATTTGTTGAATAAAATAAATAACTTAGAATTCATATTTAAACAAATATTTTATTACAAATTCAATAGTACAAATTTGAGCTCTCACTACATTTACACATTTTCAATTACAACACAATTTTCACTTTACAATTTTATATACATATTTCACCTCGCTACATAATTCACTCAACAATCATACACTTGATCTTGACTAGCTCCAGCTTGTGTCCAGCCATCTGTTATACCTGTTAAATAAATAACGCAGTAAACTGGAAAAGGAAACAAATTTAAATTGCAAAAATAAAATTGAATTTGAAATTTATTTTTGCCTCAGGTATTTGGGTTGTTTCTTTTCATTTTTTCTGACAGAGACCACATATGTGTGCACGAACAACTCGTAGTATTCACAGTGTATCACTGTGAATATCACAAGGCCGTTTCCCAATTCCATCTCACAGACTAGTACAAATGCACACACACGTACAAATCAAATATAAATGGATACGGCACATGTATTACACAATTACACATATATACATGCATATGTATGCATGTATATACATGAATATGTGCATGTTTTTCAAAACCAATGAGCAAATGCAGGTTCAGAGGCAACCTAAATCGAATTTCAAATCAAAACAAGAACACACCGGCAATGGATGGTCTGAGAAATGCAAGGGTAACATGACTGCTATATTTTTGAGGAAAGAATAGTCGTCAATGCATTAGAATAATGTCCAGACCACCGGATATGTACAACAAACAACAAATTTAACTCGAAGCAATACAAAGCAATCAAACACGAATAGACCAGACCAATCTAAGTTCAGACTTCACAATGCAACCAAATACTAAAGAGTACCAGAAAAGTACACTGAAGTGCAACTAGACCAATACTACAAGTTCAGACACAAATTATAGTTTCAACATGTAAAACATGAGGAACCAGTCAGATATGCAACAGAGAATACAAATGGAACTCGAAGCAACATGCAATTCAACTCGAAGCAATGCAAGGGAATCACACTTGGAAGCAAGCACTCGAATTCAACCAAATGTACACAGCAACTCAACATGACAGTACAAAGCTTTAGACATGCTCATAAGCTCAGATTGGTTAACATGAACACAATAGAGCATGCAAACATTCAGGCGTGACTACAATGAAAACTTTGAAGCTGCAACAATAACATACACACTTGTATACATATATACAATGACATCAATCTGCATTCAGGCTTAGACACAACAAGATTAAACAACCGGAATTGATACCAAATATACAATCACCAGCAAAACAGTTCAACAAAGTTAACATACACAAATGGGTCAACATGAGGTGCAAACAAGGATATGCATACATGATTAAACATTGCAGTTCGAAAAACAAGTCGTTAGCAGTTTACATGAAAATAGCCGTGAGTGATATTAATGAATAAATCAGAAAATTGTTTAAAGTCGCAAAGAAAAGGTCACACGATGAACAAGTCATATTTCAGGAGGTCAACGCTATCTCAAATTCAAGTATCAAGCCTTAAGCGAATGATGAACAGGTCATAGGAGTAAACTACGGAAAAATTAAAATGTGTTTAAGCACTTACAAATATATTAAAATCATATTCAACCGAGGATAAAATGAACGAGTCAAAAATCATCTCAATCCTTCAATCGAAAATCAAATGGCCGATAAAATCACAAAAGATTCAAACTCAAATATACGAAACGAAAATATAGGGTTTTCATCCCTATAAATAAACCCATCTCATCATCGGCACAAAGTATGAGTTCGAATTCAAGCAAAACAACAGAGCAAATAAAGTATAAAATCACATACCAATTTTATACTCCATTCGAACTCGTCCTTGAAGTAGCCAAAGCGAATCAAAGAGCACTGAACGAAGAAGCATCGAAGAGAATTGAGGAACGAAAGCACACCAGCAATCAATTTGAAATTCAATCTCCAAGCGGCGGCTTCAAGCAATCAAAACCCTAATTTTTGAAGAGGAACGGTCTGGACATACGAAAAAGGAAAAAAGAGGATTATCTTGTTTTTTTATTTGGACCGTAGAAAATTCTTTTGGCCGGTTTTATTTTTTGAGTGTTGGGCTTCAATTTTAGATAGGTTTTTGTTTTAGCTTTTATTTTATTTGTAATTTCCTTTTAATTTGTGTAACTTTCTAGTGGTGTAACTAGGTACAAACTACGGGGCGTAGTTTGAGATTTCGCAACTCAATGGCTAAGTTGTGACAGGGTTTTGAGCTTAGAGTTAGGTTAGTCAAGTTAGCCGGTGTCGCAAGTTTATGTATGTTTGTAAGCGTCTGACTATTTAATCTCTAGTAGAAACCTTGGGGGCAGCACGTATGCAGGTTTTTGCCAAAGCTGGGTAAATTTGTGTGTGATCTCTATTGCATTACTTTCTGCTTTTATTTTTATTTCCGCATTAATTTTTAGTACACCCTATTCACCCTTCCTCTAGGGTGAAAACGAATCTACAAGTGGTATCAGAGCGAGGTTAATAGCATATATATCTAACCCTAGTTGCAAATCTAGCGAGAGTCAGTCCAGTATTATTCCCTCTATTTTTGATGGAACAAAAATTTTAAATTGGAAATTAAAAATGGAATTTTATTTAAAATATGTTAATTCTAAATGTTGGGATATTATTGAAAATGGGTGTGATATAGTAGACAAGAAAAATACTTCGATTAATGCACTTGCTATGCATATACTATATTCTTATATTAATCGAGATAATTTTAACCATATCTCTCATTATGAAAGTGCACAGAAATCTGAAATACCGTGGATGCAATATATGGTGCAAAAGTCAACAATGGTGAGAAATCCTTCACAATCTACTCAGTTAAAGTAATGTGCTTGACATGATTTGCAAAAGATAGCAGTGATGAAGATTCAATAGCCGATGAGATAAGTGATTTTTCATTCAATGATTTAGTTCTCTTGTGTCGAAAATTAATTGAAAATAATGAAGCTCTTGAGATGAAAAATAATAAGTTGAAAAGGGAACAATCTAAACTACGTCAGAAAAATAACGATTTGGAAAATGAGCTTAAAAATATTAAGAAAAATAAAAATTCTAATTGCAAAAGGTGTTTGGACTATGAAAAAGAATTTGCCTGTTTTCATGAAAACTTTCAAAATTTAAAGAACGAAATTTTAATTCGGGAGAAGAACAAAACTGAGTTGATTTGTCAAAATAATATTTTGCAAAAAGAGTTGGATAGTTTTAAGAGGTCGGAAAGTTTTAAATATGCGATTTTTGAAAAGAAATTAAATGGGGTCAACGAAAATTTCAAAACCCTTGAAAAAGAAAACGTGATTTTGGGAAAATCTAAAATTATTCGATTAAATCACGAGTTTGAAAAGGAGATCGAAAAAATCAAGGATTTTGAAAAAATTGAATTTAAAAAACTCCAACTCTTTGAAACTAAGATGCTAGAAATTGAGACTAAAATTAGAGAGCTTGAAAATGAAAATATGGGCTTGAAAATGAATAATTTTGAAAAGAGAGATAATACCATTAGTTGTTGTTCGAAGCTAATAAATGAAAATAAACATTTAAAATCCAAAGTTAATAAACTTGAGTTGATTACTCGGAAATTTTTCACTAGAGAAAAATCATTTAATATGCTCTTAGAAAATCAACTCTTCGTGAATAAAAGGAAAGGATTTGGATTTGCGAAAGTGTCAAAATATGAACAAATGATTAATAACACTATTAAGGGAAAAAGTGTGATACCCAAATGTGTAAAGTGTGAAAATATTGGACATGGCAAGAATAATTGTCGAAATATATACAAACACAAAACCGTTAAACAAATATGGATTTCAAAAAGTACGAATATAAATGGTTTGAAATTTAAACAAATTTGGATTCCCAAGGGTACAATTGTAGATGTTAATGGTTTGTTATATAGACAAATTTGGGTACCAAAGATTCCAATAGATAATAATAGTGGTCCTACATCCTTAATTAGACCACTTGCTTTCTCCAAAATTTAGACACATAAGTGGGCTAAGGAACAAATTTGATGGAGATAGATTTCGAGTTGTTTTAGGTGATTGGTAAACTAAAATTTAAATGTTCCTTAGCCTATAAAGATTAGATGGAGATCATCGCATTCCGGATATCACGACATCGAAGGAAAGTGAGGTATGATCTCTTGACTCAATTTTGTTCACATATTGTTAATTATGTTTTCATCGACATTGTTGAAGTATTTCTGCCATATCTTGAACATCTCAACTTTGATTTGAAATTCTTGAAGTTCTGGAAAGCTAACCGATAATGCTACAACTATTCTGTTTTTAGTTTTTATCGATTCACTTTGGAATGTCATGAAAAACTGCAATAAATTCAATATATAACTCAGAAAGCATATCTGTTTTACACAAACAAGTTGTGGTATTTCAAGTATAATTTTTGATTGCTTTGACAAATCAAGTTGAAACCAATTTGACAAGTAGCATTTTGGAACATCTAAAACTCTCATGTTATGAGCCAAATCAAACTTCAAACTTTTATCAGCCAAATAAAGGTTTCAAATTGAGTGAGTCTTCGAAACAAAGATTGTCAACTACTTTGAAACAACAATCATTATTGACTCTCTTCATGTATATCAAATCAATTTTCAAAACTGCTTTGACGAATTTTTTTGAATGTGTGTTTTTGCTCAATATAGATTACTTTACTTGTGCTTGATATAAATGGACGTGCTAAAAATTAAAAAAAAACAATTCAAGTGTTGAGGAGTACATGTTTTTCTTATATACCACTATATATCACCATGAATACCTCAAGTGGTATCTAATATCATCTCATGTTGAAATCATTTTTGCAATTATTTAATTATTTATATTGAATTTCAACTAGAAGTCATTTTCACAAAACCCCCTTACAGAAAATTGATTTTCACTTATGTTAATTTTTGAAACTTGGGTTTTCATCATGATAAAAATACTCTAGTTTATTTCGGTAAGAGATTTACTCTAGAAAAGATAACCATTGACTAATCGAATCTTTTAGAACTTATCAAAATTATTATAGTGATGGATAGTGATTAAATTATATTTCATAACAAGAGGAAGTATAATTTTATAATTTCATGAAAATTAAACAAATTTTATAATATTTTTAGATTAGTACTTATTCCATGATCATTTCTATCACTTTCACCTTTCTGTCAATCCATACATTATAATATAGTGTGCAGAATTTGGTATTTCAAAATAAGGAAATATTTTTTTGTAAAATAATTATATCCTAAAGTATTCACTCTCATTTAAAAGTCCTCGCGGTTATGCATGGGTGAATTACTTGAATTTCTATATATGGGCTTCCATTCTCATTTAAAAGTCCTTACGGTTATGCATGGACGGGACGCATATAAGAAAGGGATAAATATCATGTATATTATAATCTCATTTAAAATTCCTCACGGTTATGCATGGTTAGAAAATACTTGACATATTTTTTTAAAAAAAAGGGGTAACTACTAACCTCATTTAAAAGTCCTAACGGTTATGCATGGTTAGTAAGTGCTTTACATTTTTTTGTATAATATTCGAAAAGGGAAAATGCACAAATTATTTCTTTATTGAAAATATCAAACTCTTGTCACTATATAAAATTTTCCATAATCCTACCGTTTCTCTAAAGTGGAGTTTGTTTCTAATTAATAAAATATTATGATTTTTTGTTTGATTAACTGGAATTTGAAATTAATACTTCCCTCTTGATTTGATTTTATATTTTTAATCAAAATCGTAGCTATTTCAATTACTATTATTATTTTTGATGATAACAAAAGGAGGAGAGAGGTTAAGATTTTGATTTTTGAGCGATATCCTTACTAATATTCGAGAGTGTTTTTATTTAAAGTTATTTTTAATTAACTATTCAGTTTTAACTACACGCGTCTGTGTAGGGGAGCTTTGTTGTAGGGGGAGCATTCAAATAGGGGGAGCTAACAAAATTCATCAAGACCAAATACATTTAATAGTGTCAAAATCTTAATATATGTTTGTTATAATCAAAAGGGGGAGATTGTAGAATACAATAGCCTATGATTTTTGTTTGATGATAATATATATATATATATATATTCGTTTAAATGTATTTCTTATTGTACTATTTCATTTTTCCACATAATTAAATAAATATTTGTTGAATAAAATAAATAACTCAGAATTTATATTTAAACAAATATTTTATTACAAATTCAATAGTACAAATTTGAGCTCTCACTACATTTACACATTTTCAATTACAACACAATTTTCACTTTACAATTTTATATACATATTTCACCTCGCTACATAATTCACTCAACACTTATACACTTGATCTTAACTAGCTCCAGCTTGTGTCTAGCCATCTGTTATACCTGTTAAATAAATAACGAAGTAAACTGGAAAAGGAAACAAATTTAAATTGCAAAAATAAAATTGAATTTAAAATTTATTTTTGCCTCAGGTATTTGGGTTGTTTCTTTTCATTTTTTGACAGAGACCATATATGTGTGCACAAACAACTCGTAGTATTCACAGTGTATCACTGTGAATATCACAAGGCTGTTTCCCAATTCCATCTCACAGACTAGTGCAAATGCACACACACGTACAAATCAAATATAAATGGATACGGCACATGTATTACACAATTACACATATATACATGCATATGTATGCATGTATATACATGAATATGTGCATGTTTTTCAAAACCAATGAGCAAATGCAGGTTCAGAGGCAACCTAAATCGGATTTCAAATCAAAACAAGAACACACCAGCAATGGATGGTCAGAGAAATGCAAGGGTAACATGACTGCTATTTTTTCAATGCAAGAACAGTCGTCAATGCATTAGAACAATGTCTAGACCACTAGATATGTACAACAAACAGTAAATTTAACTCGAAGCAATACAAAGCAATCAAGCATGAACAGACCAGACCAGTCTACAGTTCAGACTTCACAATGCAACCAAATACCAAAAAGTACCAAAAAAGTACACCGAAGTGCAACCAGACCAAGACTACAAGTTCATATGCAAATTATAGTTTCAACATGTAAAACATGAGGAACCAGTCAGATATGCAACAGAGAATACAAATGGAACTCGAAGCAACAGGAAATTCAACTCGAAGCAATGCAAGGGAATCACACATGGAAGCAAGCACTCGAATTCAACCAAATGTACACAGCAACTCAACATGACAGTACAAAGCTTCAGACATGCTCACAAGCTCAGATTGGTTAACATGAACACAATAGAGCATGCAAAAATTCAAGCGTGACTACAATGAACACTTTGAAGCTGCAACAATAACATACACACTTGTATACATATATACAGTGACATCAATCTTCATTCAGGCTTAGACACAACAAGATTAAACAACCAGAATTGATACCAAATATACAATCACCAGCAAAACAGTTCAACAAAGTTAACATACACAAATGGGTCAACATGAGGTGCAAACAAGGATATGCATACATGATTAAACATTGCAGTTCGAAAAATAAGTCGTTAGCAGTTTACATGAAAATAGCCGTGGGTGATATTAATGAATAATTCAGAAAATTGTTTAAAGTCGCAAAGAAAAGGTCACACGATGAACAAGTCATATTTCAGGAGGTCAACGCTATCTCAAATTCAAGTATCAAGCCTTATGCGAATGACGAACAGGTCGTAGGAGTAAACTACGGAACAATTCAAATGTGTTTAAGCACTTACAAATATATCAAAATCATATTCAACCGAGGATAAAATGAACGAGTCAAAAATCATCTCAATCCTTCAATCGAAAATCAAATGGCCGATAAAATCACAAAAGATTCAAACTCAAATATACGAAACGAAAATATAGGGTTTTCATCCCTATAAATAAACCCATCTCATCATCGGCACAAAGTATGAGTTCGAATTCAAGCAAAACAACAGAGCAAATAAAGTATAAAATCACATACCAATTTTATACTCCATTCGAACTCGTCCTTGAAGTAGCCGAAGCGAATCGAAGAGCACTGAACGAAGAAGCATCGAAGAGAATTGAGGAATGAAAGCACACCGGCAATCAATTTGAAATTCAATCTCCAAGCGGCGACTTCAAGTAATCAAAACCCTAATTTTTGAAGAGGAACGAAAGGAACGGCCTGGACATACGAAAATGGAATAAGAGGATTATCTTGTTTTTTATTTGGACCACATAAAATTATTTGGGCCGGTTTTATTTTTTGAGTGTTGGGCTTCAATTTTAAATAGGGTTTTGTATTAGTCTTTTGTTTTAGTTTTTATTTTATTTGTAATTTCCTTTTAATTTGTGTAACTTTCTAGTTGTGTAACTAGGTACAAACTACGGGGCGTAGTTTAAGAATTCGCAACTCAATGGCTGAGTTGTGGCAAGGTTTTGAGCTTAGAGTTAGGTTAGTCAAGTTAGTGGGTGTCGCAAGTTTACGTGTGTTTGTAAAAATCTGACTACTTAATCTCTAGTAGAAACCTTGGGAGCAGCACGTAGGCAGGTTTTTGCCGAAGCTGGGTAAATCTGTGTGTGATCTCTATTGCATTACTTTCTATTTTTATTTTGATTTTCGCATTAATTTTTAGTACACCCTATTCACCCCACCTTTAGGGTGAAAACGATCCTACAATGTCCATTTGTGAAAGATTATGACGAATAGACACTTCATTTGAAAATTTGAATTTTAAATTCTACGGCTACCATGTCGACATTGGGGGGGTGGGGGGGGGTGGGAGATGTCGACATGCCTATGTGTATTTTGAAAATAGATTTTGTTTTTAAAATGATTTCTATTCTAAAACTTGTCAAAACAATTTCTAAACTTTGTAAACCATTTTGAATATAGTTTGAACTTATAAAAGAGATTTAAAAAAATAATCTTAAATATATATAATTTATAATATAAAAGTAATCTTAAAAACTAAGTATAGATATATTTTTGAGATTTTAAAGCTAATAATATTAAAACCAGGAGAGATTCTAAAAATAAGAGATGATTTTGAAATCAAAAATATAAAAGATGATAAGAATAGTTTAAGGCTAAAATATTTAAATAGAGAGAGAGATATGACTTTTAAAAAGTTTTTGGAAAAATATTTAAAATAAATCATTTTGAAAATTTCGTGGATTCCATTCCACTAGAAAAGGTCGTTGGTTCCATCCCATTAAAGAGGTTGTGGGTTCCATCCCACTATTAAAGCGAGAAGGTGGATTCCATTCCACAATAAAAATCCGAATAAAGATTTTAGTGCTATTATGAAGTTTTAACATAAATCTAGACTCTATTACTTATCTTGATATCTTAAACTCTTGAAATCTTGGACTCTTGATACTCATGAGTCATCAGTCTTGATTTCTTCAATCTTGAATTCGTCAGTCTTGAATCTCTATACTATATAGTCTTCATTCTTCAGTACTTGCATGTATATCCTGCATATACATATATATCTAGACAAGAATATTAGTATTTATATTTTATAACAAGTCCTAAGGTTGTAGTCATCAAAAGCATCATCTCAGGAACTAACAATCTCCCCCTTTTTGATGATGACAACCTTTGTTTATAAAATCTTCTCCACAAACTTCGATTCTACTCCGACTCCCCCTTATTCCAACAACTCTCCCTTAATCTACTAACTCCCCCTTAATCTAACTAACGAACTAACAGCCTAACTATCCTATCCTATTTTATAATTCTCCCCCTTTGTCATCAACAAAAACTAATCCTAAACTACATAACTCCCCCTGAATCTTATACTATAGCACTATATAGTATAGTAGAATGAGTAAAATATAGTAAGGTAAATGTGAGAGATATGAAAATTTCAAACATAATCAATCAATATATTTATCAAACCACACCATGTTCAATCATATATTACACACCATGTTCAAATCAATCCAAACAATTCAAATCAAATCAAACCAAAACAAACAATTCAAACCAAATCAAAATAAATCAAACCATACATGTCAAATCAAACATTTCTTGGAACTTTAACCCATCCTTCTTCACCGAAGATAGGATCTGCCTTTATAGCATCCCATTCTTCATTATCCTTGCTCAGAGTTCCTTCTGGATTTGCTTCGAGTTCTTTTTTGTTAAGGGCTGAAATCATCCATCGAATGGCATCGAAGTGCCTTTCTTGTTCATTTACCATCTTTATTTGCATGACTTGTAATTCAGCCAGCATTTGTAGGGAATCCTTCAAAGTTTCCTCGATCTTTAACACTCGAGCCAATGTAGTTCTTTGAAATGAACCAGAATTAGGAGAAGGGAAGGAAAAGTTTACATTTTGGTTTGATTTAGAAGAGGAGGCCATTATTTTATATTTTCAGAAATTTATTACAGAGAAAATGAAGAGAGAAGATAGAAGAATTCGAAATATTGTGGTTTATATAACCACCAAACTGATTTTAAAAGGAAAATCAAAATTCAAATTTTACCATTGTATGTCCACATGGGGGTAGGGCTATGTCGACATGGGTCCTATAATAAATGTGACTAATTTTTTCTATTTTGTTTAATATCTATATATATATATATCCTATAATCTAATTTATATTTTATCTGAAATAATATAAATATAATAACACTTTAATATTAATATTTTAATATTTAAAATATTACTAAAATAATATTATTTTGAAAATCAAAATTTTAAATTCAAATAGCAAGCAATTTCAATACATGCAAACAATCAAACATTCAAACATTCAAGCAAACAATTTCAACCAATATAATTTAAATGTGTACCTATTTTTAGATCCATATTTCCGAGATCATCAGATTCGTGAATAGCTGTAAAGCAAATATTTGAATTTTCCGCCTTTTGATCTTCATCACTGGAGGATGAGTCTGAATCGTCTAGTGTAGCAGTATATGCTCTCTTTCTTTTCTTTGACGAATCATTATTTGTAGGAAAATTCAGCTTATCCGGATGCGGACAATCTCTTTTTAAGTGGCTTGGCTCATCACAATTATAGCATCTGACGTTGTTGTGAGTCTCATTATTATTTCCAGAATTCTTGTGATCATTTCTCTTGTAGTTGTTCATCTTTCTGTATTTCAGAAACTTTCTAAAATTCCTTGTCATCAAGGCTATTTCTTCATCGTCGTCACTGTTTGAGTCTAAACGATCTGTTTTTGCATTGAACGTTATTGACTTCTTTTTTGAGGCCTTGCTTTCTCTTCTCCCTTGCATTTGTACTTCAAACGACATCAAATTCCCAGTTAATTCTTTAATTTTCAGCGTACTGATATCATTAGCCTCTTCAATTGCTAGTGTCTTCTGATCCCATTCCGAAGTGAGTGAATTTAGAATTTTTCTAACTTAATCTTGTTCGGAAAAGTTATTTCCTAATGCAATTAGTGAGTGCACAATGTCTTGAAACCGACCGTACATGTCTGAAATGGACTCATTTGGATTCATCTTGATTAATTGAAACTGATTGGTCAAAATGGATATTTTGGTCTGTTTAACTTTGCTTGTTCCTTCATGAGTAACTTGCAAAGTTTTCCAGATTTCATAAGCAGACTTACAGACATACACTCTATTAAATTCATTCCTATCAAGTGAATAGAATAGAATATTCATGGCTTTGGAATTGTTTTGTGCAACAATCTTTTGCTCAGCGGTCCACTGTGCAAAATTTGATGTGGGTTCAATGTACTCAGTTTGTGTTATATTCCAAGTGTCGAATCCTATTGATTGTAAATAGATTTTCATCCTACATGCCCAATATTCATAGTTACTGCCATTAAAAAGTGGTGGTCTGGCAGTAGACTGACCCTCTATAAATGAACTAGTGATAGTGTTGACATTACTAGTGTTGGCAGCCATTTAGAAACTTTTCAAAAAATCAGATTATAAAAACTTTGAAAACCAATGCTCTGATACTAAATGTAGGAAATGCGGATTATGGATCTTAAGGCATAATTAACACTAGAAGGGGGGGTGAATAATGTTTAATTAATTTTATGAATCTATTTGAAATCTTTTCAAATTAAATCCAAACAGATGCAATTCACAAACACAGAATCAAACACAGATGTAAATAATAAATAAAAGCAGTAAAGGAAAGAACACACCGATATTTTATACTGGTTCGGAGTTACCCTACATCTAGTCCCACACAATTTCTTGTGCAGATTTCTTTTCAAATATAATGTCGATATTACAACCTCGATTTCAAGGCCACGAGATACACCCTCTTGTCTTCGAGTCTAGGGCAAACTCTCTTGATTTAACCAGGCTACAAGATCACCTAATTGATTTACGGGCTACAATCACACCCAATTGATTTACAGGCCACAATCATACCGTTTCTAGTATCACTTTGATAGATAGAGAGACTCGATATACTTCTTTGATTACAAATGATCCTATAACTCTGAATAGCACTGAGATCTTTGAGAGAGAGTGACAGAGAATCAAACTAGAGATGATCGAGTTCGATTCACTTAGGATTTCGGTAGAGTTTTGTTAAAATATAAGAGAATAATTTAGTGGAGAAGAAGTAGTGAAGAAATGAAGAAAAACTAACTTAAAATTCATTGAAAACAACTGGTATTTATAGAAGAACAACAGTCATGTCCATTCGTGAAAGGTTATGACGAATAGACACTTCATTTGAAAATTTGAATTTTAAGTTCTACGGCTATTATGTCGACATGGGGGGATGGGGGATGTCGACATGCCTACGTGTATTTTGAAAATTGATTTTGTTTTTAAAATGATTTCTATTCTAAAATTTGTCAAATCAATTTTTAAACTTTGTAAACCATTTTGAATATAGTTTAAACTTATAAAAAAGATTTAAAAAATAATCTTAAAAATATATAATCTATAATATAAAAGTAATATTAAAAACTATGTATAGATATAATTTTGAGATTTTAAAGCTAATAATATTAAAACCAGGAGAGAGTTTAAAAACAAGAGATGATTTTGAAATCAAAAATATAAAAGATGATAAGAATAGTTTTGAGGCTAAATATTTAAACAGAAAGAGAGAGAGAGAGATGACTTTTAAAAAGTTTTTGGAAAAATATTTAAAATAAATCATTTTGAAAATTTCGTGGATTCCATTCCACTAGAAAAGGCCGTGGGTTCCATCCCACTATTAAAGTGAGAAGGTGGATTCCATTTCACAATAAAAATCCAAATAAAGTTTTTTAGTGCTATTATGAAGTTTTAACATAAATCCAGACTCTATTACTTATCTTGATATCTTGAACTCTTGAAATCTTGGATTCTTGATACTCATGAGTCTTCAGTTTTGATTTCTTCAATCTTGAATTCGTCAGTCTTGAATCTCTATACTGTACAGTCTTCATTCTTTAGTACCTGCATATATATCATGCATATACATACATACATACATACATACATACATATATATATATATATATCTAGACAAGAATATTAGTATTTATATTTTATAATAAGTCCTAAGGTTGTTGTCATCAATACCATCATCTCAAGAACTAACAATGATACTGGAAGTTTGTGTACCACTATTTGCAAATAGAGATACCTTGGGCATGCACACCTTAAACAAGCTGGAGAAGATTCCCGAATATGGAAGCATGTGGATGGAAGGATGATTCTTAGGAAGAAATTGGCTTAGGTGATCAAGTGATGGGAATCATGCTAAAATTAGCATGCTAACATCTCTATTCATTTTGTTGTAGATATTTTTTATTAGTTTTGCTAAAATAGGAAGAGAATCATGCTAAAATTGGAATGGGAACATACATCTGTTCTTTAGGGTTGCTTTTTAGGTTGAAAGTAGCTTAAAACATATTTCAAATTATCTATTTCAAATACATATTTGAACCACAAAATAAGACATTTCAATTTCAATATATTTCAAAGCTTTAAATATTCACATTTCAAAACTAAATTTGATAATTCCATTTATATCTCAATTTAATTTCATTACATTTTGTTTCTGAGATATTTCTTTAATCATTTCAATACATCTAAATACGACTTCAATTTAAAATTTTAAATAAACAAAATATCCCATTTAAATTTATATAAATTTGAAATATTCATTAAAGTCACTTTTAATCAAATTCAAGTTAAAAACATATCTTTAGAATTTCAAATTTAATAAATTTCAAATCAAACTTATTTAAGCATAATTCTTAAATAAATATAATTTCAAATCAATTTCAAATCATTATAAACTCTATATTTGAAAATATAGATATTAAATAAATACTTAGACATATTATTTATCAACTTTATTAAATCAACTTTAATGAATCTTTAAAAATCAATATTTATCAAAACCATATATTTCTTTTCAAAACCATAGAAATCATTTTCAAAATATTTATATATAGACCAACAGTGTCTGTATATAATTTTCTACCCAATGGTCAAGTGATACGGATATTTATCATTTCAATCCGTAATTTAAATTAATTATATTCGGGTATATATCTTTTCAACCCGAAATCCCAAATTCAATAAATTGAAAATCGCTTGGGTTTATCATTTCAACCCATAATGATTTTCTCCTATTCTACAGATCGTTCGGGTATGTATCATTTCAACCCATAGTGAATTCTATACTAACAGGGAACTTGTGTGACGCCCCACCTCTATACCCACACTAGCCAAGGACACTACGGGGTAATGCCGTCAACTAGCACGGAGAATAAGGCTGTTGAGGAGCGACCATCTGTATAATTGCTTTGTGCGAGTACCGATATGCCAGATAAAAATATATCTTTTCATCTCAAGAGGAAATCCGACATACCGATACAAACTCAAAGCTACTACACAGTGGCTATATGGACTTCAGAAACAAATATAGAAATAAACATAACACAAATCAGTCACAGACAATTCATATCACAAAGGCGGAAGAAGATATGAATAAATATATAACACATGAAAGTGTACATCAGAGTAGTGGTCAGAAAGATCCACGATAATACAAAAGAATAGCAATACGTGCTATACAAAAGAATAAGTACACAACAACATAGAATCTATATCTCAAAGGTGTACATCCAAAAACTACTAATCTAAGTAGTTAGCCAAAAGTCAGAATAATCCTGAAGAGAAGTCAAGCAGAAGCACCTGTAACATCTCGGTCCGACCGGAGTATTATTTATAAGAAAATAATAAACGGATCAGTCTAGCTATAAATATCAGATGATATGGTATATAGTAAAAGGCATGACATGAACATGCAATAACCATAACGGCATACTACGATAAGTATGTAAATGATAACCAACAAAAGATTAATCAATATCACAAGAATCTTCTCAAAGATAAAATAGGGTATCATACCCTAAACTTGTATTCATAACAAGTCAATAACGCATAAATTCACCAATGCACAAAAACTGATATCATATCAATGAAAATCATGAAAATTGGTGAAGCACAAAATTTCAGAAGTCATCACCAGAAATCCAGAAAACACATAAAAGTGGGGAAGGCCTAACACATGAATGGGAGCATGAAAACTCACCTACGCGTCACACAAGAATGAGAAGCTATCTCATGGAAGCTATCCATTAAATTTCCACACAGAAATGGCCCGAAGACCATGGGGGCTACCCCATATATGTGATGGTGAAACATCACAAAAGCGGGGTCTAGTCTCCCTCGCAGACAAAGAGACATCGCTCAATCGCTAGTCTAAATCACAAAAATGATCATCATGATCATAAGGAAGTGTCAATTACACTAAGCCAGTAAATATATGAGTTTAGCTTCATGTCCCATAACCACTAGCTTAACTTAAATATTTACGAACAAACTGTAGATCTCCACTAGGAAATTATCACAAGAGTTTCAATCAAACAAGTCCATAAATTAACCGACGAAGTAAACGCAAGCATTTCATACCACTTGTTTTGCTAAGCCGTTTAATTAGATTTTCTCATACAAATGAGGTAAAGGTTTGTATATACTAATAGATTGGAAAACGGTTTTAAGAAATGAGCTTTGATATTGAAAATAGAGTTGAAATCGTTTTGATGAAGAAGTTTTGATATTTAATACTAGTATAGAAAACCTTTATATTTTGAAGTGACAAATCATAGAAGTGATTGTAGAAACAATCAATCATAAAAATTCACATTCGAAGACGTGAATAAAATCCAAAGAAATCGATACCGAATCCATCAAAATGGATATTCCCAAAAATCCCGAAGAAAAGAAGTCATCAAAGTCGGTAATAAATGATAACAACAAAAGGGAAACAACACGAATCGATTAAAGTTGGAAATTCAAACAAAGTAGGCAATATAGGCATAATTGGCAAATAGGAGCAGGTCGGTCAACCGGCTCACTGAGTTCGGTTGACCGGACCAGGGGCAGAAATTCTCGGGTAGCAGGTCGGTCGACCGGACCCTGAGGTCGGTCGGCCGAAGCCTGTAACCTGCACTCCCCAAAACAGAGGCAGGGAAATGCTAGAGTAGCAGGTCGGTCGACCGGACCCTGAGGTCGATCGACCGGAGCCTGTTTCCAGCACTCCCATGCCAATCAAATGAATGCCAATCCCTTCCGAAATGCAATCGGTCGAGCAATGGCACTAAGGGTTTACGCCCATCGACTACCCGACCATATAAGCTCTTCGATTCATCACCAAAAACAGGATCAAAACATCAAAGTTAGGATTTTCAAAGAATTGAACTCAAAACACTAAAAATTGGATAATTCACCAAATCAATCCAAACCAAAAGCATTTGCACAAGAATAAGTGTTAGGAATTCATACCTAACAATCGAAGATAGTTATAGACTAAGATGTGAGATAAAAATCTCACCTTTGAACCCAAATCAATGAAGAAGAAGCTCGAAAGCAATGGCAAGGGCAATCACTCTTCAATTCCAACTCAACAAGCTTGAATCAAAGGTTTAAAGAAGGACATTCCCAAAGTTAGGTTTAGGAATAAACTGACATTGAAGAGGAGAAAAAGATAGAGAAGATGAAGAGGAGGCTTACCAATGGGTTCTCTTTGAATTTGGAGCTAGAAGTTGGAGTTTGCAAGAGGGACTAGGGCTAGGAGTTTTTAATTCCCTTTCTCTTCCCCCATTTTCAGTTTTGCTTGAGTGTTTGGAGAATAAGAGTGAAGTGAAGAGGAGAGGTGGACTGAGCTAGGGTAATAAGTGGGGTTATTGGGTTGAAACCCAACCCAAAGCCCTAAGTGAAAAGTGGCAAAATTCTCCTAACTCCAAACATATCGAAGTTTATAATCAAAAAGGTTGCAAACGGCATTTTGAACTCAATGGGGGTGGTCTCGAGTCCTAATTCAACTGTTTGCAAAAAGTAGCTTTTCGGACCAAAATCCGACGAACGATGAAATATTTAAATAAAATATTTAAATATAAAATCGATAAATATGCGGGTTGTTACAGACTCCCCTCCTTAAAGAAATTGCGTCCTCGCAATACTTAAGAAGAAAATAAATAGTAACAACCATAAAAGCATATCAATACAAAAGAAAATTTGAAATGAGAAGTTCACCAAAAAGAGCATGAAAGAGAAAACCCGGACGAGTTTGCTCGATGAATTCTCTAGATTTCCCAAGAGCAATCCTTGGGATTTGAGAACCATTGAACTTTCACAAGAAAAACATCTTTATTTTGAAGGCGCTCAACCTCCGAAGCAATAATACGAATAGGATGCTGCTCAAAAGTTAAATTAGGTGAAACTTCAATTTCTTCCACAACGCTAGACTTAAGAATATAAAAATTGGAATCTCAAAAGCATTTCCGTAATCGAGAAACGTGAAACATGTCACGAATAGCAGAATTTGAGCCGGTAATAAAAGGCGATACGTCATGGATTCACTATGTCCAGCGATAGGAAATGGCCCAATATGTTGAGGTGCTAACTTTCCCGATCGACTGAAACGTAAAACACCGTTAATAGGTGAAACACGAATAAAAATCTGGACCTAAAACCAGCTTCTCATCGACCTCAAGCCAACAAGAAGGAGATCGGCATGGCCTTCCATAGAGTGTCTCGAAAGGAGCCATACCAATACTAGATTGGAAGCTGTTATTATAGGAAAATTCAACGAGTGAAATATGATCTTCCCAACTTCCACTGAAATCAAGCACACAAGCACAAAGAAGATCTTCGAGAGTTTGATTCACACGCTCAGTTTGTCCATCGGACTGGGGGTGATAAGCGGTGTTAAAAATATCGAAGACTTTCCCAAAATCCACTATTAAACAATGGGTCGCGATTGCTAACAATAGAAGTAGGGACACCATGCAATTTACCAATTTCCTTGATAAAGAGTTTGGCCAAAAGAGAAACGGTTCGGTTAGACCGAATGGAAATAAAATGGGCGGATATAGTAAGTCTGTCAACTATCACCCATAAGCTATCATGACCCGAACAAGAACGGGAAAGGCCATGACTAAATCCATGGAAATTTGATCCCACTTCCAAATTGGAATTTCTAAAGGTTGCAATAACCCACCATGCCTTTGTGAAGTTGGCAAGTCATGCAACACTTAACAAAGTTAGCAATAACAGATTTCATTCACTCCCAATAATAAAGCCGCCTCACTTCGGCGTACATTTTACTTCTACCGGGATGAATGGTAAATTCAGAATGATGAGAATCTTCTAAAGTATCTTTTACGAAGATCACTAATATTTGGTACGATAAGTCTACCAAATTTCCGAATGCCGCCACGAAATCAATATCGAGGTCTTTCAACTTTCAATATTAATTTTATCCCTACAACTTTGGCTAAAAAGAACCAATTCGGGATCTAGCCTTTGAGCTTCAAGTTTGCAGTCTAAAAGAGAAGGACGAGCCTCAAGGCTTCATAAAACAAGAGATGAACATGAATTAGAACTCACGATCTCGAATCTCACGAGTGGAGGAAATCTCGAGATCATTCCATTCGGATATCATCAAAGAAATAACTGCCTGTTGCTTAAGACTAAGGGTATTGGCAACACGGTTTCCCTTTACGGGGTATAAAGGATATCAAGATCATAAGATACAAGGGATTCGAGCCAACGTGGTTGACACAAATTAAATTCCTTATGAGAAAATAGATATCCCAATAATTTATAATCGAGGTGGAGAACAAATTTCTTCCCCAGGATGATGATGCCAAACTTGGAAAGCAAAATCAATAGTCACGAGTACCAGATCATAAGTGACATACCTAGCCTCGATCGGCTTTTAGGATTTAGAAGCACAAGTGATTGCGCGCTCTCTTTTGCAAGAGAATGGCATCCAAACCAATACGATTAGCATTGGTACAAAAGAGAAAATCTTGGTTCCCTTCGGGAATCACAAGAATAAGAGTATCGGGAAAGAATTATTTCAAGTAATCTTCTTTCCCGAAAAGCTAAAACTTTCAAAAATTACAAATATCTTTATGTAATAATATTTCTAGAGAAATTTACATTTTACTAATCAATTTATTGTGTCTGATTGTCTCATCAAAGCATTTAGGAAATTCCTATCGATAACGTTGATCAGGCGCATCGACCAAAATTCTTAAAGCACTCAACGAGCAATACAATCACAAAACCATCTTCTAGATAATAAACATGTTTCTTTAAAAAAAACTTTTAAGAATATTCTTTGTTCTTTTAAAGAACAAAATCCAATTGTACTTATAAATAAATCTTATGAAAAAGATTTGCAAAATTTTAAATTGCTATTTTCATCCAAAATCCTTTAATACATGAATGAAGTCATCGAAATATTCATAGAATACTCGATTTATAAAATGGATGAAATAGACTGGATAAACTGAATAACATAATAAGTCATTCATAAGAATCATAACGAGTGCGGAATGCGGTAAGTGGAATGCTAACTCCAGCAACTCGTAGCAAATGAAAATCGGTGGCAAGGTCGAGTTGAAAAGACCTTAACACCTCTCGAAAGATTTTCTTAGGTGATAATCCTAGGACAAGCTCAAAAATACCGGAAAATTTCACAAACTATTTAAATGAGAGAAATAACACTTTTCTCATCAAGTGGGCTTAAAGAATAAAAATTGATGCCATCAAATTGGAATCGAAATCTTTAAGAAGAATATAAATCTGCTTAACAGATAGAGAATGTCGAAGATAAAAAGTCCACTCTGAAAAATAGGGTACGAGCCTCACAGTGATTAAGCCAATCCTTTCACAAAAATAAATTCCGAAGCCTAAGTAACGCACAACATGCAAATCGGCATGGAAAGATAAATCACATAAAATAATTTCGACATCAATAAAAAAAACGAACTGAGTATTGCAGATCTACCATTCGGATTCGCAATTCTCAAAGAAGTCATCAAGCCCAAAATATTTAAAGAAAAAGAATCGACAAGTTCTTTTGATATGAAATGATGAGATGAACTCATATCAACAGGAACTCGAGAAGGATAATCACAAAACAAGTGTAATCAAGGATTGAATAAGAAATACCTTGACCAAGAGAAGAGTTGCTAGGGGCTTGCAGCTTTCCTCCTCTCTTGCTTGGAAGCTTGGGACATGTAGATAAGTAATGACCCGAGCCTTTGCAATAGCGGCAATAAAGGGGTTTCGGGCACTTAATAACATAATGGTCTGTGGAACCACAATTATAGCATTGTTTACGACTTGGGGTAGGTGTCTTGGCTACCGAAGTTTCTGGTTCCATTTTCTTCTTGCTCAGAAGTATGGGGCAGACAGAAATATGATGACTTGAATTTTTGCAATAACGACAAAAGAGTGGTTCCAGACACTCCTTTGCGTAGTGGTCCTTAGAATTACAATTGTAGCATCCCCTACAAATAGAGTTTGGAGTCTTTGCTACCAAAGCAGGTTGCTTCAACTTCTTATCGGGACAAGGACTTTTGAACTTAATATGCCTCTTCTTAGAAATCCCAATATCACTATCAATTCCTTTACCAGCCTCTTCATGTCGAAGAGTGATATCCACAAGCTGATTGAAAGGAACTTCAAGTTTCAGAGGTAAAACCATTTCGGGGTTCTTACACAAAGCACAGATAAACTTTTGATTCTTAGCAAGATCCAAAAGTTGTTGGGCAGACAGGAATGCGCCATCCAGAGAAGGACTACTGGATTGACTAGCGCTAGGACTGCCAAAACTAACCATCTCTTCTTCTATAAGAAAGAAAGGAAGAAGAAGGAAGAGGTTATTCTTAGAATAAAATATCAAGCAATCTTGATAGATAAAACAAGGAATCATACAAGAAAATAGGATGAATCGGTACGAAGACTCGAAGTAAATCCTAAAGCACGACTCCTAAGGTGGACTTAGGACGATGATCCTTGTTAAGTTATTCTACATTGTTCCGAAGTTTGGCTCTGATACCAAGCAGTGATGCCCCACCTCTATACCCACGCTAGCCAAGGACACTATGGGGTAATGCCATCAACTAGCACGGAGAATAAGGCTGTTGAGGAGCGACCATCTGTATAATTGCTTCGTGCGAGTACCGATATGCCAGATAAAAATATATCTTTTCATCTCAAGAGGAAATCCGACATACCGATACAAACTCAAAGCTACTACACAGTGGCTATATGGACTTCAGAAACAAATATAGAAATAACCATAACACAAATCAGTCACAGACAATTCATATCACAAAGGCGGAAGAAGATATGAATAAATATATAACACATGAAAGTGTACATCAGAGTAGTGGTCAGAAAGATCCACGATAATACAAAAGAATAGCAACACGTGCTATACAAAAGAATAAGTACACAACATAGAATCTATATCTCAAAGGTGTACATCCAAAAACTACTAATCTAAGTAGTTAGCCAAAAGTCAGAATAATCCTGAAGAGAAGTCAAGCAGAAGCACCTGTAACATCTCGGTCTGACCCGAGTATTATTTATAAGAAAATAATAAACAGATCAGTCTAGCTATAAATATCAGATGATATGGTATATAGTAAAAGGCATGACATGAACATGTAATAACCATAACGGCATACTACGATAAGTATGTAAATGATAACCAACAAAAGATTAATCAATATCACAAGAATCTTCTCAAAGATAAAATAGGGTATCATACCCTAAACTTGTATTCATAACAAGTCAATAACGCATAAATTCACCAATGCATAAAAACTGATATCATATCAATGAAAATCATGAAAATTAGTGAAGCACAAAATTCCAGAAATCATCACCAGAAATCCAGAAAACACATAAAAGGGGGGAAGGCCTAACACATGAATGGGAGCATGAAAACTCACCTACGCATCACACAAGAATGAGAAGCTATCTCATGGAAGCTATCCATTAAATTTCCACACAGAAATGGCCCGAAGACCATGGGGGCTACCCCATATATGTGATGGCGAAACATCACAAAAGCGGGGTCTAGTCTCCCTCGCAGACAAAGAGACATCGCTCAATCGCTAGTCTAAATCACAAAAATGATCATCATGATCATAAGGAAGTGTCAATTACACTAAGCCAGTAAATATATGAGTTTAGCTTCATGTCCCATAACCACTAGCTTAACTTAAATATTTACGAACAAACTGTAGATCTCCACTAGGAAATTGTCACAAGAGTTTCAATCGAACAAGTCCATAAATTAACCGACGAAGTAAACGCAAGCGTTTCATACCACTTATTTTGCTAAGCCGTTTAATTAGATTTTCTCATACGAATGAGGTAAAGGTTTGTATATACTAATAGATTGGAAAATGGTTTTAAGAAACGAGCTTTGATATTGAAAATAGAGTTGAAATCGTTTTGATGAAGAAGTTTTGATATTTAATACTAGTATAGAAAACCTTTATATATTGAAGTGACAAATCATAGAAGTGATTGTAGAAACAATCAATCATAAAAATTCACATTCGAAGACGTGAATAAAATCCAAAGAAATTGATACCGAATCCATCTAAATGGATATTCCCAAAAATCTCGAAGAAAAGAAGTCATCAAAGTCGGTAATAAATGATAACAACAAAAGGGAAACAATACGAATCGATTAAAGTTGGAAATTCAAACAAAGTAGGCAATATAGGCATAATTGGAAAATAGGAGCAGGTCGGTCAACCGGCTCACTGAGTTCGGTTGACCGGACCAGGGGCAGAAATTCTCGGGTAGCAGGTCGGTCGACCGGACCCTGAGGTCGGTCGACCAAAGCCTGTAACCTGCACTCCCCAAAACAGAGGCAAGGAAATGCTAGAGTAGCAGGTCGGTCGACCGGACCCTGAGGTCGGTCGACCGGAGCCTGTTTCCAGCACTCCCATGCCAATCAAATGAATGCCAATCCCTTCCGAAATGCAATCGGTCGAGCAATGGCACTAAGGGTTTACGCCCATCGACTACCCGGCCATATAAGCTCTTCGATTCATCACCAAAAACATGATCAAAACATCAAAGTTAGGATTTTCAAAGAATTGAACTCAAAACACTAAAAATTGGATAATTCACCAAATCAATCCAAACCAAAAGCATTTGCACAAGAATAAGTGTTAGGAATTCATACCTAACAATCGAAGATAGTTATAGACTAAGATGTGAGATAAAAATCTCACCTTTGAACCCAAATCAATGAAGAAGAAGCTCGAAAGCAATGGCAAGGGCAATCACTCTTGAATTCCAACTCAACAAGCTTGAATCAAAGCTTTAAAGAAGGACATTCCCAAAGTTAGGTTTAGGAATAAACTGAAATTGAAGAGGAGAAGAAGATAGAGAAGATGAAGAGGAGGCTTACCAATGGGTTCTCTTTGAATTTGGAGCTAGAAGTTGGAGTTTGCAAGAGGGACTAGGGCTAGGAGTTTCTAATTCCCTTTCTCTTCCCCCATTTTCAGTTTTGCTTGAGTGTTTGGAGAATAAGAGTGAAGTGAAGAGGAGAGGTGGACTGAGCTAGGGTAATAAGTGGGGTTATTGGGCTGAAACCCAACCCAAAGCCCTAAGTGAAAAGTGGCAAAATTCTCCTAACTCCAAACATATCGAAGTTTATACTCAAAAAGGTTGCAAACGACATTTTGAACTCAATGGGGGTGGTCTCGAGTCCTAATTCAACTGTTTGCTAAAAGTAGCTTTTCGGACAAAAATCCGACGAACGACGAAATATTTAAATATAAAATCGATAAATATGCGGGTTGTTACAACTTGCAGAGTGATAACAGATATGATAATAATATAACAAACATATATCATCAATATAAGTAACAGATAACGGTGTCAGGTGTCACAGGTGAACAGATACAGATAATGGCATATATAGCAATATAAATAACAGATAATGGTGTCAGATGTCACATGTGAACAGATACAGATAATGGCATATATATATAGCAATGTAAATAACTAGCAGCAGCATATTTCAATTGTCGTTTCAATTGAAATCAAATTTAATAAATAAAAGAACGTTAATTGTGAGTGATTGCTCACCTTTTGAGGCTAGATAGAACGGGAGATGACACGGATACACACACTGATGCGGATACTGAAATCGAGTTACGAATCCAAGCACAAGTTCGATGATCAAAGCTGATATCAAAGAATAGACGAAATCAAATCAGAATTGGATCGATGATGATAAATAGCATAAGTGAATCTATATCTACATATATATATATATAACCATATATACTATTTGTGAATTCATATTTTCAATTTAACCACATTTTTAGATTTTAAATATATATATATATATATATGTAATTTAAAAATCATTAAATAAAACAAATAAAATAAAACAACATATCTACAAAATAAATTTTTATTTCAAATCATATTATTATACGTAAACATATCAGCAAGCCACTCTGCACTTGTAAATAAAACTCATATAGTAACATACTGTACATAATTAGTAAATATATTCCTAAAATCAAAACATATGCATTTACATACTATATCTTGAAAACCAATGCTGCAACTACCATAGTAGACTTATAAAATAGACATAGCCTGACATAAAATAATATACTTCACATACAACTATATATGTATAAAACAAAATGTATAGACTTTGTAGTAGGTGGGCTAGTCCCAGCTATGACAAGTCACAGCCCATACTTATAAACTTTATACATTGTTTATATATCGTGAACAACTATATACATAGCACCACATTTTATATAACTTGTACAGTCTATATATATATAGCTTCTGCAAATCAAAATACATACCCTGTAAACGAAATACTACCACTAAAATATACTTACTTATATATAGGCACGAACAGTACTATATACTATATATATACAAAAGAAGACTGCAGCTTATACATATGAAATACTCTATTATAACTAACACATATTATGGTAACAGACAAGTAAAACTAACAATATATATATACACTAACATTATATACAATAGCAAATATAACTTGTACAAACTTATTTGAAAATATACATCAACCAAAACATATACAGTTAATATATGAACTGACAAATATAACCATCATAAAATTTTAAATATAACTAACCTGCTATAAAATATACATATATACCTTAGCATACAATAATATATACTTCTAACTTGCATAGTTTACATGAACTAACGTATATGTATAATATATTATATCAAAACATTTCAAAATCGAATATATACATATATATAAATTAAGAATACTGTACCCATTTATAATATATACCTTACTACTATATATAATTATTCATACCTCAATGCATAATCGAACGAAAGAGGCTCGACAAGGCAAAAGCACGGCAGGGAGGGGACGCGGCCGATGATTGGTCGGCTCGTGCTCAACGCAGGAAGTGGTAAATGGTAGGCCGATGTTGGGAGAAGGGAGCGGTGAGAGGTGGGGTCATACTGCAGATCCGGTCGGCGTCGATGATGGTGGAGGAGACGTTCGGCGGTTGGTCACTGGAGTTGCCGCGCTTGGTGAGGGCGGTAGATGAGTGGCCGCTGGCGATGGGACTGCTCGGCCAGGGTGGCTGCTGTGCTAGCTGAGGCAGGCGAGGGTGGTGGGAAGGCCAATGATTTGGCGGAAGAAGGAGGACGTGTGGTGGGCCTGAGGTCGGAGGCGGTGCACAGCGAGATGGAGATGACGTGGAGGCGCGGTGAGGGAGAACAAGAGGCCGAGTGTGCTTGGGCGTGTAGTACATTGAAGGGAAGGCGAGGAGCATGCACGCAAGGGGATGGGTTGATGGAAGAATGGGAATAGAAATGAAGAGAACATCAAGCAAAATGAAAAAAGAAGGCCAACCTGTTATTCTTCTTATTTTATGAAACAAGTAAAGAATATGAAACAAAAAAGCAAAATGAATAGGCAGAGAAATGGACCAAGTATAACACGTTGGAATAGTGAAAGTCCAATTGCCGAATTATTGGAAATGTCAATGGTTGATGCTATTGACTGTTGGTTTATACAAGGGTGAGAAATAAATGGTAACGGAAAATCAAAAGGCAAGTTGCGGAACATTACCATTTCGTAGATTTCGCCGTTTCTCGGATCTCGAAATTTGTAATTGAATATACTGTAGGGATCAGCATGACGAGACGATCAAAATGGTATACGGATATCAGTGGTACGATTGAATTATAAAAATTCGAATTTTCTACCAGTGGAAAATGCAGCAAAAACGCAGAAAAATAAGATCGACGGAGCTAAAGAAGTCCGAATTTGGAAAAACGAAAAATAACATCTTGCTCAAAAGATGATTTAGAATTTTTCTATGTAAAAATATTCAGGTTTCGAAAACATTTTATTTTCATTAATTCCTAACTGATTTAAATTAAAATAGAATTACACACAAAAATAAACTTTCATATTTTTAGATGAAAATTTACCAGTTGCTATGATTAATTAGACGCATTCCAAATATCAAATTTTTATTTTAAAATTTTATCGTTTAAAATTTCACAAAATTTCAACTAATTACGTTATTAAAACAGTTAAAATTTACGGTTCGTTACAAAACATTTTTTTAGTTCTTCCATGCTCTGTTATTTTCAAATCACTAGCAAACCTCTTATTAATGAATATAGGATTTTTTGCATTAAACTCAAGACATCATGCATTTATTCATGCTATTGCATATGAACTACGATCGTCAACACAAACACACAAGAACATAATTTTCGTGCCGACCATCCCATAGAATTATGTTAATAAATAATTAAAGTTACTTGTTAAATAAAAATGCAAAACGATTATGGTGGTGAAAACCCAAAACTTTTATTCCCTTTGTTCCATCTTTCTTAAATCACTAATGTGGTTAATTGGCATGGATCTTACTTTAATTATAGATCCACATTTTAAATAAAAAAAGATTAATCGTGTTTTATTAGCAAGAGAGGAAATCCTCCACTTGGGTATTATAAATAGCATCTGACATCACTATAACTCTCATTTTAAATAATACATAAGCTTAACAATAAGCATAACAAGGGCTACGGGTGGTATACATGTTGGCTATTGGTTTCTTTTTCTTAGGCTTTGTTTGTGTTCTTATAAACTTATAAAACCATAGCTTGTAAACATATTACAGAATTATATGTATGAGTTAATATATAATGAATTATAATATATATGTATAATAAATAAGTATATGAAAAAAGATAAATTACATATATATATATATATATATATATATATATATATATATATATATATATCATAATGGCATTTCCATAAGTATAATTTAAAATTTATTTAGATGTATTTCTCCATTTACTTAATTTAACATCCATTCAGATGCCATAAATACGTTGGTACAAAATTATTGGTATTGTTTTCTTTTAGAATCCCAACTATCAAAACTACTGATGCCTAATATTGCTCGTACTTTATTTCATTTACTAATTTATATTTTAAAGGTTACCATTCATTTATAGGTTTTGAATTTAGGTTTATTTTTCTTCTATAATGAACCTGAATGCAAACAATAGCATTATGCATAGGGACATTTGTATAATTTTACGTCATTCAAATAGCATTATGCATCATGCATACTGAACCTGAATGCATGCATCAGCATTTTACATGGTTATTAGTGTTCTGAAAACATAAATGCACTACTTCATATCTTATATTTCACTACATAATTTATAAAAAAACATGGTTCAAGAATGGATTTTAACTCAAAATAATGTAAATGAATTTGGTACCTTAACATGAATATGTAAGATTACTCTGAAATTGTATATCATACCTTAACTTAAAATCAATGTACATGAATTCAATACTGTGGCATGAAAATGTAAAATTAGTCTGAAATTGTGCATTTTACCCTGTAGAAAACAATACATTTTATTTTATGATTGCTTGATATAGGTTAGGGTCAACTCAAGTTGCAGCTTCGTTTTGGTCTGAACTCAGCTATGCAACTCCGATATTTGGCCACTACTTAGTTGTGATTGAGTTGGACTGAGTTGTGGCCCAACTTAGTCCCAACTAAAGTTGCAACTTAGTCGCCCAACACTCATTGTACCGCTAAATGATATAGGTTACATAAACGAAAAACAACGTGAGTGAAATTTATAATTATCACATATGCTAATTGTCAAACTTTTTCTTTACAAGTAACTGGATATATTTGGTGCAAATAAGTAGCAACAAGGTGATTTGAAGTAATATTTGGTGTAATATGTATCATTTGGTCTGAACAGTTCTATGAATTGTTTTGGTTAACATGTTTGTTTATATTATTTCTTTTGGTCGCTAGTATTTGTAATCATAATATTTTTTTATGAAATATCATGGACGTAAATTATGTTTTGATGCAACTATATATAATGTTTTAGTGTAAGAATGTTTCATTTGATTACATATGTGATGTTGGTTAGTAAATGTGCTATTTGTGATGTTTTTGATTTGTATAATGTATATGCATTGAACTATATCAATGTTGGTATGAAAATATTAACGAAAAAGAAGACAACGTCAAGAAAATCTTATAAAAGCTAACTATAACGCTTCAGAAATACCGTAGAAAGTAATAGAAAAGCTATGGGTATTTATTTTTTATAAGTTTCAGAAATGCTGTTAAAATGTATTTTTTTAAAAGCATTTTTACTGCATTATCGTTTCTTACAAACTTATTACAACATGATGTTTCAACGCATTTGCAAAATGCTATAAAGGGATTTAAGTGTAACAAACCTCTCCGAAACTAGCCTAATTTTCGATCCAACAAATGCTCATCAAACCTTAGGTCTACTCTGGAGTTGGCTATTAGGTTATATAATTGATTAAACAATATGCAGAGTTATATATATGCTTTTAGAGTTTTAGAGTCTCCCAGCTGAAGGAATAAAATATAATAATAGAATAAGGTATCCATTTCATAAAACCAAGTCACAAAAGTATATTGTCTCAATAGTACATAGGACATCTCAGATACATAGTCTGGATACAATTAACAACATAAATAGATAACTATAATAGATAACTGTCTGCCCAAGTTTCCACTGTCTTCTCCACACTCATTGCGGTACATAACATGTAGGTTGTAATGAGGAGAGAGTCAGAACAACAATATCTAGTGAATGAAAACCTCAAGTTTTGCAATAATATATATAGGTAGTAAGCATTCAGATAAGTATTTTGTCTTGCGTATTTATTATACTTCTCTAGGTAGATCTCTAACCGTAGGTTGATGGCCCTACAAGCCTGACTCCATGACTAAAAAAGCGGGTGCAACGCAACCATAGAGTATATCGTATTCAACAACATACCTCCTATCTAATTATATCCAAACGATACAAGAGAAAGTACCTGGGTCACTTAAGACCTTTTTAACCGGGGAATAGGCAGACTCTCTAGTCATTTAATACCTAAACCCTACGCAAACTCTCCAGCCATTTAAATAGGGAATAAGGAACCCCTTCTAATACTCCGTAGTTGAGACCATAGAAAATCTTTTATAAGCCACTTAATACTTTTCAGATAGGGAAGAGGCAGACACCCTGGCCATTTAATACCTCAACCCTGAAGCGAATCCCCTAAGAAATTCTCACTAATGCACCTAAAAGATAATTTCGACCATTAATACTTCTTAATTAGGAAAAAGGAAGGCCCTAAGAGCCATTTAATACCTCAATTCTGAAGTTAAGCCCATCCTAGAATTACCCCACGCCAAAAAGGAAATCCCGACAATTTAATACTTCTTAATTAGGAAAGAGGCGGACCCCAACAACCATTTAATACCTCAATCCCGAAGGAGACCCTCCAGGGACCCAACGTTATTTATCAAAAATTACCTAAGTCATTTATTACTTCTTAATGGGGAGGAGGAAGACTCTAAACCAGCCGTTTAATACCTCAACCTTGAAGCAGACTTTTCCTGGTATTTCCCCGTCCTTTTGGCCCTAACCTAACTGTGACGTTCCATATTTGTCCGACTATTTGTAGGTGCTGGTAGCTAGATCAACTGAGCAAACTTACCCTACAAGATTAGGACTAACCTCACGTCCACCGTTGATGCTTATTATAGATGATGCCCCACATTAGTTATAAAAGTCACGCTGTTGATAGCCAGATTAGATGGGTAAACTTCTTTGCGCTTTCAACTGACCTCACACCTCTATAACATAGCCATATTCCCACTCCCTAAAATTAAACATTGAACTATGCCAATATATATATATATGTATGTATGTATGATAATTTACTTGTGTTTACGCATTTAAAGGCCTTATAAGGGAAACTCCTTATTGTGCCTTTTGTTTATGGATTAAATTCCATAATCGTCCTCAACTTATTTTATTAGATTTATTGTTAATTGTCAATTTTCCAGATTCTTTATTAAATGCCTTATTTATTATATATGTTACAAGTTTGTAATTTTAATTGGTCAATTTCAAAATTTAAAAGAATATGTTATTATTACGTTTATGGCTAACATTAAATTATGGCTAATTTGTCTTTATATTCATTCAGCTAATTTATCCATTTATTATTAAGGGTGATATGTTATTTTAAAGAGTTAACATCTGCAATTTTAATACAAGTCTTAGTCCAACACAGCAAATTACATAATAGCTAACATCATCAACAAATTAGCTACACTAAATAAACTTGTACATATTCAAGTTGGAATCCAAAACATGAAATTCATTTTATATTAATATAGAAGAACCATGGCCTCTTTTTCTAAAGAATTTTTTTATAATTCCAATCTTTTAAGTTCCATTCAACTATTTAAATGTATATCGCTAAAATGACAAAGAAAACATATTTATTTTAACTACTGAAATAGGCGGTGTAAAATATGGATAATATGAAAAATCCCATTTTCCCCAACTTTGCACACCTATTTTCTATTTTCCCTATAGAATTCTTTGTCATTATAATCAAAATTTAGAAAATGGAATACAAAATATTCATGTTGTAATAATAATAAATCTTATTCCTCCATATTGAAATAAAATAATAAGAATTCCAACAAATTTCTTAACTTATTTTATAGGGAAATTTTGGGGTTTTGAATTGATAAGTTTTCGTATTAAAATTTCTCAGGCATGGTATAAATCCTAAAAACAAAATACACAAGACAATATTAATAAAAAATTAATATTTCCACTCACAAATAATTCTAACTGCAATCCCCTTCAATTTTCCTTCTGTGCTATTGTCTATCTCTTCCTCTAATTTATCTTCTTTTTATTTTATAACATAGAACGGATTTGTTTGTACGTATTAGATTCAAAAATTATATATTAGGGAATTTTAGAAGATACACATATATAATTCATTACCTTTCATTTTAGCTTGTTCCTTTAATTCTTCCGTTAATCTTTTAATGTATGTATTTATTTTTTGAAATTGGAGTTTAAGAAATTTGTGTGGATAAAGAGAATTGGGCAGAATGTCATTTTTGGCTTTAGGTTATATGAAATGAATGAGAGGGCTAACCTCTTATCTATAGTTGCTTGGATGCGCCAGGACCATTTGATCAAATCTATTAAATTCGGGTTGTTAATGCCAAATAAAACCCTAGCCGTCACATCGCTAATTGGTCGATCGATCTCTATAAGCGATTGACCGACCCATTAAGGTGGTCAACTGGTGGTCCCAACCGCTTATGTTGACGTTTAAACATTAACGTTAATCTTTTTATATTTTTTATTTAATTTATTTTGAATTATTTTCAATTCGAAATCTTTAAACATCGATAACTTCTTCGTTTGAACTTTGATCACGAAGCTTTATCTATGAAAGTCACATAAAAGATCACCACGAACACAATGGTGCAAGTTTCATAGCCAAATTTTGGTATTTTCTAAATTTCTATTTTTAGCTTTATTATAATTAATGAACTCTTCTTAGTTAATTTTCTATTCATTTTATGGGGTAATATAAATAGCATTTATGAAATTCTTCCAGATGGGATTTTTATAGCGTTTTTGTCTATGCTAGCATTTCTCATAGACTTATTATAATATGTTATTTAACAACATTTTTAAAAACGATGTTAAAGCCTTTAGTATGGTTTTGAGATGCCATCAAAAGTATTTGTTATTATAGTGCCAACAGACTGATTTAGAACAGGAGGTCGATCTCCTTCAATGTTTTGTTATTGTGGAGTTTCGGTTACGTATTCTACTGTAAGAAACATAAATGACATCGGTCGGTGCTACTATATATGTTCTAACCTTCTAAGCGGTAATGGCTTATGATAATGGATCGACGATCCATTGCCTCGAGTAGTCGTAGAATATGCCACCGAACTTAACATGAAATAGCAGTGCTTCGCCACCAGCGAAGTTCATTGGAATTTCAAGGTGGTGGAGACAGAATTGATCTACGAAATTTAGTACTGTTTATGTATCTTTATGTATGTTTGTGTTTATGCATGTATATTTATGTATGTTTAGTTATTCTTATATATGTATTTTGTATGTTTATGTATGAAATTAAATGATTTGTCATGGACAAAATTGATGAAGGTGTAGTCATGTTGTGCTTAATTTATGTTTGTTATTTACAAACTTGTTTAAATTAGAGAACATACCATAAAAACTTAGAAATTCTACCTAACTTGATAACATAGTGGAAATGCATAAAATACATTGAACAAACATAAGATAATGAGAATTTATATTCCTATCCCTAATAGTTAATAAACAGTAATGGAGGAAACCCTATTTTGACCTCCTTCTGATTTTTTCGCCGCCAGCCTCCCTCTGCTCTCAGCTCCGATTTTCCTTTTTTCCGGTCTCACTCTTCTCCCACTGTTTCCCGTGTTAGCTAATTTCACCTATGTCATCTCCTGAGTTTCCCAGCCACCAGTCCCCTCCTCCCGATCCAATTCCTTCTCCTCCAGACCCGCCTCTGGGCTTTTCTCTGTTAGATAACTCTGGCCCTTCCATTGATTCGGAAGAATGGTTTATTCCTGTTAAATCAAAAAGATGGAAACGCCAAGCAAATTTTTTGCAAATGCCAAATAAATCCAACTCCATCCCCAATTGTTCTCAGACCAAGAATTTACGTCTTGCTCCTCATCAATCCACACATCAAAATTATACGCCTAACAACAGTAATCTTAATCGTCCATCTCAGGCTGAGAATAGATCAAATAACACCAAATGGAATTTCTCTACTTCTTCTAGTCGGGCGTGGAATGAAGTCATCAAGGGTAATAATATCCCGGTCTCTATCCCATTAAATTTTTATCAACCCCGTAATTTTAATTCGATGCACTATGCAAAAATGTCACTTAAGGTTGTCCAAAACGCTAGAAAACAGTGGGATAATGCCATTTTGATCAACGTAGTCGGTCCTAAACTATACTATCCTTACTTCAGGGATTATATAACTAGATTTTGGAAGCATGAAGAAGAATTCTCTATATATCCTAAGGAAAATGGTTTTTATGTTATTAAATTTAATAACAAAAAAGATTGTGATAGAATTCTAGAAGGTGGTCCCTACTACTACAACAAAAAGCTTATGATGATGAAGAGATGGCCTTTTGGGATGCGACTGAATAAAGAACTCCTCAACTCTATTCCGATATGAGTTCGTTTCCCTAACCTACCACTTGATTATTAGATGGAAGAGGGGATTATTCGTATTGCCTCGGCCCTTGGAACCCCCATAAAACTGGACAAATTTATAGAAGGTATAATAAAAATTGCTTACGCTAGAGTTTTAATTGAAATTAACAACTCTTTTGAATTTTCGAATAAGATTCCTATTTTATCGAAAAAAGATGAAATCTTATGGCAAGAAGTGTCTTACGAATGGAAGCCCTAAGGGTTCTAACTGTTCTAGCTTTGGTTATATTGAGACTCACAATTCAATAAAGTTTGGATGCCCAAAATCCCCTAGGATCAATCGATGGAGATCAACGAAATAAACATTGATAATTCCAGTCAAAACATAGATAATGTAGTCTCCCCGACAAATAACTCAGTTCACCAAGATATTATAGAACAAGACTCTACATTTATCATTGCTTAAAATAACGGTACTAACAATAACGAATCAGTGCAGTCTAAGATCAAAGTATCTCAAGCAGTCCAGTCGGAGATTGTTTTCTCGACTTTTAATACAAATTCAATTCAAGAAAAAATTCCTTCAGTCTCGGACATGAATACACAAAAAATTGATAAAAGCAGTATTGAAGAAACTTTCATGTCTGATGAGGTGTCTGCTGCACCTAGAAACTCCTCCCTGTAATGTACATGCCGAGCAGAATGCAGCTACGCAACAGTCAAACGGATCAAGAGCTACTCGAAAAATGAGAACTGAAGAAGTTCCCTTTGAATTCAAAGCAACTACTTCAGCTGATGTTTTAGATAATCCTGCATGGAATATATTAGTTAATCAACTGAAAGGAAAAAACAAAAAGACGAAAAAGCACAAGACATCCGGGGCTACTACTTCCCCCGTTGACAGTAGCGTTTCAGGTAACAGTTTTTAGATGGAGTTCCTTTTTTGGAACATCCGGGGTATGAATGCCCCATCAAAATAGTTAGAATTATTGCATTTGATCAATATAAAAAGTTTTCTTTTCATGGCATCCTTGAAAATAAACTATCAATGGATCACATTGATAGATTTATGGCCAAAATTGATAATAAATGGAAACACTTGCATAATATCTCCACTAGCCTTAAAAGTAGAATTTTAATCATATGAGATTCTTCTCTTTGGTCGAACATCATTATTCATTGAAGTGCCCAATTTATTACTTGTATCCTTCACAATGCCAATGGTTCTAGTATTTTGTGTACAATGATTTATGCTTTTCACGAAGAGGCGAAGCGAAAGGACTTATGGAATTATCTTATTGAACAGTCTAAAAAATTTAATCTCCCATGGGTTGTGGCGGGCGACTTCAACTCTACCTTATCGCCTAATGAGAGAATGAACAATGATCTTTATAATTCGGTAGGCGGCCAGGTTTTATGGATTGCATTACTTCTTTTAATCCTGTAGAACCTAATTTCACTGGTAACTATTTTACTTGGAGAGGAGTTCGGAATTTTTCAATTCACAGTAAAATTGATCGTGTTTTCGTCAATACACTTTGGATAAACATGTTTACCCAATTTGGTATTAATTTTGGAAACCACTCGATAAGTGACCATTCTATTATTACTTTAAAATTCATGATTCTTAATGATAAGAAGAAAAGAATACCTTTCAAATATAGCAACTCCTGGCATCTACAAGAGGGGTACCATTCAGCCCTTCATTATGCTTTGTCTCAAGAGTTTCATGGCAATCTTCTCCATATCCTTCTATGCAGGCTGAAGGCTGCTAAAACTGCATTGAAGACATGGGTTAAAAGTAATATGAACATCCATTCTGTGATGGCTTTAATGAAAGAGGAGGCCAATGAAATATATAATCAACTTGTGCAATATCCTTTAAATGATAATTTGCTAAATCAATACATGTTGAAAACTGATCAGATACATTCTTTTATAAGAAGAATTGCTATAGATAATGAACAAAGAATGAAATTCAATTGGTTGGTTAAAGGGGATAGGCCAACTACTTATTTCTACAGTAGAGTTAATGTGCTTAAACCAAATCGAGGCAGCAATTATATTCTTAATTCGAATGGAACATGGACTCTAGCATCAGAAAAACTTGCTAATGAAGCTGTCAGTTATTTTACCGAGCTATTCTCTTCAACACAAGCCACAAGGCAATTTCCAGGCATTATATGTAAAAAATTCTCTCTGATAATGCAAGGATCAGTTTATGCAAGCCATTTCAACTTGAGGAAATAAAAATTGTTGTTTTCCAAATTAATGACAACAGTTTTCCGGGGCCTGATGGCATTAACTCGAAATTTTATACAATTCATTGGGAGTAGCTTAAAATGATATCTAGAATTCTATGAATGGCATTCTTCAATATGGTAAAATAATAAGAGAAATCAATCATTCATTTATTTGCCTCATTCCAAAAAAAACTTATTGCAACTTATATGACTAATTTTTGATCGATCTCTCTATGCAACGTCCTATAAGATTTTAGCCAATCTTCTTTGTAATCGACTAAAACCTTATATGAATGACCTTATTTCTTATAATCAGAATGCTTTCATCCTTGGGAGACTTATTACGGAGAATTCATTGATAATATGAAATGGTTAGAGGATTTAATAGAATAAATTCCAACAATATTTGCCTGAAAATTGACTTGCATAAAGCCTATGATAAAATAAATAGAGAGTTTATTCATCATATGCTGATTGCCATGGGTTTCCCCATGTTATTTGCAAATCTATTATACTAGTGTATTTCTACTCCAACCTTTTCAGTGTTAATTGAAGGATCTCCATTTGGTTTTATTGAAAGCTCGAGGGGATTAAGGGAAGGTGACCCTCTCTCGCCATACTTATTTTCTATAGCTATGGAGTTCCTTACAATCAACCTCGATGTGGAGTAAAAGGTAATTTCACAACCCCTATTCATCAGATTAATCCCATGATCACTCACTTATTATATGCAGATGATGTCTTAATTATGGAAAAATCTAACATTCTAAATGCTGAAAGCATTATGCACACTCTTCATAGTTTGAAATGTTTTACCAGTCTTGATGTTAATGAAAACAAATCCACTGTGTTCTTTAGCAAAGGAGCTAAAAACAAGAAATATATAGCTGACATATTAAAGATCAGTATTGGTAAACTGCCAGTGATATATCTAGGAATCCCTTTATCTAACACAAGCTTAAAACTAGGGACTTTGGCTGCCTAATAGACAAAATCAACAAAAGAATTAATCATTGGAATAGTAATATGCTCAATATCAGTGGTAGAATTGAGTTAGTGATAACTGTCATTCACCTAATGATTCAATTCTAGTTACAATTTGCTCAATTTCCAATGAATGTTATTCAGAGAATAAATTCTATTTATGCTAATTTCATTTGGAAATCTAAAGCACATAAGATGAACTGGGTTGATGTTTGTAAAACTAAAAATGAAGGTGGTTTAGGTATCAAAAAAATTGATGATATGGCTAAAGCAGTGGCAGTTAAATTGACTTGGAATTTTTTACAAGGAGAATCAACCTGGGCCAAATGGATGTGTAACAAATATTGCAAAAACACTAATTTTTGGATTGCTGTCATAAATAACAATGCATCAAATACTTGGAAATTCTTGCTTAAAGCTAGACAATGGTGCACAGGTTTATTTGATAGAAAAATTATGAATGGTGAGACTACAAATATTTGGTTAGACCCTTGGATCAATTGATTTTCCTTGGTGGAGAAATTTGGTGTGAATTTTATGTCTGTTTATGGTGGTAATAACAGAACAGTTACCACTCTTATAGCAGATAATAAATGGAAAAATCAACTAGATTATATTCCTACTCAATGTCAAAATTCAGTGCATAACATTAAAATTCATAATCAGATGCAGTATGACTTCTGCTTCTGGCTCCCTAGTAAGAATGGTCAATTTTCTTTAAAATCGGTATGGAATCATATTCGAAACAAGCACACAGAATTCAAGTGGTCCAGTATTATCCGGGTTAACAATTGTGCCCCTAAAATGTCGATCTGTTCTCTTCTGGCTATACTAAATAGATTGAACACAAAAGTCAGAATCAGTAGATGGAATAGTGGTATCAGCCGATCATGTTTCTTATGTTCAAATCAAAATGAAGATAGAGACCATCTATTTTTTAATTGGGTTTATTCTAGACAAATCCTAGAAGGAATTATGCGTAAGCTTCGACTTAACTTTGGTACTTCTTTTGATATCAATTCAATACTGGATATCCTGTGTCACAGAACAATAATATCCTTTCTAACCATATAATGAACATTTCATTTACTTCGATGATTTGGCACATATGGTACGAACGAAACTCAAGGATTTTCAAAGGAATAGAATTGCTAGTTCAAGTTAGAAATACTCTCATATCTCAAGAATGCAAGAATTTAATTCAAAGCAAATTGGTCTCAAAGAAGATAAGTAGAGATTTGGAACTTATCTTATCGAATTTTGACATTAATACTGCCACAATTCAAGAGTTCCGTCCGCCTTGAGCTCGTATTTGCTAGTGTTCTTCCGCCTAGAGCTCATGTTCGATAGTGTTCTTTCGACTTGCCTCTAAGCTGAATTTCGATCTAGATCTCATGAGGAATTTTGGCTGCCATTATTCTGGAATGCTCAAGATTTTTAGATCTGATTTTTTTAGTAAAGGCAACCGAAGTTGTCTTTCTCTCTCGTGCTGTTCGATTAATGAAGTATTATTGATCAGTGTTGCTTCCTGTTTTGAGCTAGATGGCTCTAACACGTGGTTTTTTTTTTGTATTTTTTTTGTTTTATGCCCCAAGTTGTTTCATATGGATAGTTTTGAGTGTGTCTCTACCGTGTTTTTACTCCTCCATCTATTTGATAACTTGGTTTTCTGGCATAATTGCTATTGTATTGTTAATAAATGGACATGATATGTACTCTTTTTCCCTATAAGGCACCCATTTAGGTTAGGGGGATTGCAAGGTTTTAACGAGGCATATTATGGAAGTATATGATCTTTACATATATAAAAGTACCTTTTTCTTAAAAAAACATAAGACGATGAAATCCCTTGACTATTTAATATAACTAACCTAAAGATCATATGTAGCATGACCAATAAAGTTAGTGCAATAGTCCAAAAAATATAAAGAGTAAAATATTGATCAAGACATCTGAAAAACAATTTCTTGTTCCACTTTGGCTATAATTTTCAGGTATCTTCGACAAGCCTTAGTAAATATAACGTAAATACTCCTAGTATCTAAGTTTTGTCTTATTAAATTATAATATGGGTCGTTATTATAAGATGATCCAGAAATCCTGATCAATCTCCTCTTCCATTTGTCTACGATCGGCTTCTCTATAAGCTTTTATCAACATCAATAATCATATAGAGTCCAAATTTGATTTTCCATGGTTGTGCAGTGGAAGAAGAATGCACTAAAAGAAGTTTAGTTTAGTGGATGAAAGAAGAAATTGTAGTATACATGGTATAGGAAGTAACATAGCCATTACGAACTAGGCAATGGGTGAATAATGGGTGAAAAAATGGCAAAGTCTTTGCCGTCCTTAAATATAAAACGGCTTAGTCTTTGTCATTTTATTTAAAATGGTGGAAACTTTTTCGTTTTATATTTACATCAACAATGTCTTAGCTATTTTGAAACTAGTTCCCTGTCTAATTCATCGGCTATCAGATCGTAACCAACAACAACTAGTTCACTTACACATTCTCTCTTACTTTTACACTAAATGAATGAGTTATGCATCTAGAAGAAGGAAAACCAACCAAAGAACCGGTTTTTTTACAAAAAAAGACAAATAAATAAAATGGCAAAGACTTTACTATTATATTTCAAAAATTAAATAAAATGGCAAAGTCTTTGCTGTTTCGTTCAATTTGCAATAAAAAGACTCTAAGACTGCCGTTTTATTACAAAAGTGAATTAAAAACAACAAAGTCTTTGTCGTTTTAACAAAATGGCAAAGACTTTGTCATTTTAATCGCATTTTAAAATAAAACATCAAACTCTTTACAATTTTATCTACTGATCTTCTGGTTAGTTCACTAGCCGTAGAATCAAATTGAACTAGCCACAAATGAATAAGGCATAACTGGTTGCGTTATAGGTAGTTCAATTTAGTTTTCCACCGAATAAGCCAATGGTGGTTCTGCTCTCAAAACGAGTTAAACCAGCCATTACTCATTAAATATGTCATACATGTTTAAGTTGTGGCTAGTTCAATTTATTTTTTTCACTAAACAAACCATTTCTTGTTGTGCTTTTAGGTCGTGGCATGGTCTCGCATTGACAACTTGACTCAAGCTGGTAATTAGAACAAGAGCTTCCCTCCAGATCAGCCACCTTTCCTCTCCTTCCATCGAGCGCAAGTAATTATGTTTTTTCTTTTAATTTCATCGATTAGGGAATTAGGATAGGGTGTTCGGAGATAATTACTTTGAAGATGAATACATGAATGTGTTATGGTATTTATTACTGTGTACACTTAAACCCCTTGCTTTGTATAAAATTTCCTTTGTATCTTTTGTTTACAAATTTAAACCTCCTTACTTAAAAAAAGTACTTCACTTATTTTCAATCACCTTATCATTTAAATTTAATTGATCTATTATATGCTTCACATAATATATTACAATATCATTAATTACTTAAATTTGTAAAGTATTGATTTATTTAATATTGAGCAATACTATTCTATTTAATTTAAAATATTTTAAATAATCCAAATTATCGTTTCGATATTTTTATAATTCATTCCTTGATATATTTTCATATTTAACCCCTTAAATATAACTAACAATTTAAATATGAGCACTAAAAATATTATTATTTCTATTTTTTTAAAATAATTTCCACTAATTAAAATTATTAATTCATCTTTATTTTTACAAAATAATATTTTCATTCTTATTTTTTCACTCTATATAAATTATTTACAACATATAAATATTTTTATAATAATTGTAAATTTTATTCGAGCTCATTTGTTAATTTATAAAATATAATTAATTAATTTAATGCAAGGCAAATGAGGGAGAGTTAGTTTCCCATTCTTATCAGTGAGAAGGATTAAGTCCCGCATTATGTATGAAAACTGAAGGAATTATGTTACACAAAGTCATCCAGATGGATAAGTCACTTAGGGCTTAGCTTCTAGCAACAGAGATTTGGCTAGTTGCTTTACACCCAAACCAAGAGAGAATCCAGGTGAATCTCACTCACGTAAAAGTAGAAGTCATAGGTGACTTATCACTAAGACTTTTAGGTGCATTTGGAACCAAGAGTACATCAAGGAAAACATGCAACATTTGTTGTTGCACAGTGGACTTTTGAGGCAATGATTGGATTATTTGTAAAGCCTCATGGTTTGGAGTTTTCTTGAGCGAAACCTTTATTTATACATGAGATGAAATAATATTGAGATACAGATTATAGTACTGAATGAACTATGTAATTCTAAAATCTTGGAACGACATCATCCAGTTAGGAAATATACTATTATTGGCTCATTTCCACATTATACATGAAAATGGAAAATATTTTACTATATTATTGAAGTAACAAAGAATATGTACTCTGATCTACTTTAAGATTTATCCACATGATGCTTGCTAGTTTGGAGTTTGATCGTACGAAATTCTAAGTATTTCAATTGGTTTTGAAGGCTATTTATCAACATGGATAAAGTAATACACACACACACATATAGATATATAAGTCAGAATTGATGGTAGAACAAAAAAGATTGAAGATTAAAGAGTTAAGGCAATTACAGTGCAGAAAATTTATTATTTGATCGTAATACAATGCTAATATGTACATTGTATTTATAATGCTAAAAAATAACGGTACAGTGATATATTGGCTGGGTTCACTAGATAAGTTTGCTTCTGCTTTGTATTTGGTAATAAGTCTCTTAATTTTGTTATCCTTTTTGTAACGAACGGGATTTTCAACCCTCGTAAATCGACATCAATACGTCTACTTTATTACATGCCGGGAAATCGAATGCTGGAAAACCCGATTATTAAGGGAAAGAAAAAGAAAGAAAGACAAAAGAAATAGAAACAGTAACACATAATCTCACAATCGCAATGGAAAAATGTATAATAAATAATAATAGACCTTTATACAAAAGAAACTGTAACTGTTAATATACATACCATCATTAGAGAACAACAATCAACAAATCAATCTAGACAGTTATAATAATTTTCCTCACAAGTGCTGAATATACAACATACACACACAGCGGAATATAATAAAGTACGTGGAATATGCCTGAGACACCTCCAGCTCGATTCGTGAGCTCCATAGTGTAACAACCCGCATATTTGTCGATTTTATATTTAAATATTTTAATCGTAAGTCAGATCTTAGTCCGAAAAGCTACTTTTTGTATACGGTCAAATTAGGACTCGAGACCACCTCCATTGAGTTCAAAATGACGTTTGTGATCTTTTTAAGAATAAACTTTGACATGTTTGGAGATAGTGGAATTTTCGCCACTTTTTCGCTTATGGCTTTGGTTTGGGCTGAACCACTTACTAACTCAGTCCTAACCCATCTCCTCTTCATCACTTCCTTCTTCATAAATTCCTAACAACAAAGCTTCATCAAAAATGGTGGAGGGAATGGGAAATTAAAACTCCAAGCTCAAGTTCTCTTGCAAGTCCATCATTTAACTCCAAATTCAAAGAGAAGACATTGATTCAAGCTTGTGATTGTTCTTGCTTTGCTTTCAAACTTCATCTCCATCAATTTCCGTGAAAAGGTGAGATTTTTATCTCACATTCTTGTCTATAACTATCTTTGATTGTTGGGAATGAAATCCTATCACTTGGGCATGTGCATTTGCATTTGGTTTGGATTGAATTGGTGAAAATCCCAATTTTTCATGTGTTTTGGCATTTCTGCGCTTAGGTCGTTCGGCATTTGTTAGGTCGTTCGGCGTGGAAAAATCGCACCTGCATATAGCTCGCTCCGCCTTAGGTCGCTCGGCAATGGCTCGTTCGCCCCTAGGTCGCTCGGCATTGAAACACACTCGCCTGTTATATGTCACCCCTCGTTAGCTCGTAATCCCCTTAGGTCGCTCGGCAAGGAGCGTTCCACACTAGAATGGTGCCTTACTCGTTAGTCTTTAAGTCGCTCGGCATGTTTACCCTTAGGTCGTTCGCTCTGCATATAGCTCGTTCCACCACTAGGTCGCTCGGCGTTAGGTCGAAACCCCTAGGTCGCTCGGCATTGAAAACTTTCGCCTGCTATATGTCGCGCCCAGTTTGGTCGTTCGGCATATTAGGTCGTTATCCATCCTTAGGTCGCGCCATGTCAAGTCGTTCGGCATACTTGGTCGTGCCATCCTTAGGTCGCGCATTGATGGGTCGGCCATGTTAGGTCGCCAGGCCTAGTTCACTACCACTTAGGTCGCTCGGCCTCACCCCTTAACCGCTATCATGTTAGGTAGCCAGGCCTAGCTCGCAAGCAATTAGGTCGCTCGGCCTCACTTTCTTAAGTCGCTCGGCATGTTTGTATTCCTTAGCTCGGCCATGTTCGTTCGCACGGGCATTTCTACTTTGATGGTTTTGGAATTGATTTCTTTGGCTTTTATTCACGTCATCGAATGTGAACTTTTGTGACTGATTGTTTCTATAATCATTTTTGTAATTTACCACTTTAAAAATATGAAGGTTTCAATACTAGTAGTAAATATCAAAACTCTTTGATCAAAGCGATTTCAACACTATTTTATTACAAAGCTCTTTTTCCTAAACCGTTTTCCAATCTATTAGTATATACAAGCCTTTGCCTCACTCGGATGAGAAATCTAATTAAACGGCTTAGTAAAACAAGTGGTATGAAACGCTTGCGTTTACTTCGTCGGTTAATTCTTGGACTTGTTCGATTGAACCTCTTGTGACAATTTTCTAGTGAAGATCTATAGTTTGTTCGTAAATATTTAAGTTAAGCAAGTGGTTATGGGACATGAAGCTAAACTCATATATTTATTAGCTTGGTGTGATTGACACTTCTTGATGATCATGATGATCATTTTTGTGATTTAGACTAGCAATTGTGCGATGTCTCTTTGTCTACGAGGGAGACTAAACTCCGTTTGTGTGATGTTTCTACATCACATATGTGGGGTAGCGCCCCACGGTCTTCGGGCCATTCTTGTGGAGCTTCGGCTCAAAATTAATGGTTAGCTACCATGAGATAGCGTCTCGTTTTGTGATACACGTGTTGGTGAGTTTTCGTACTCCCGTTTTGTGATAGGCCTCCCCCTTCTTGTGATTTCTGGATTTCTTGTGATGATTTCTGGAATTTTGTGCTTCACCAATTTTCGTGATTTCCCTTGATAAGTTTTATCAATTTTGTGCATTGGTGAATTTGTGTGTCATTGACTTGTTATGAATTCAAGTTTAGGGTATGATACCCCATTTTATCTTTGAGAAGATTCTTGTGATATTGATTAATCTCTTGTTGATTTTCAATTACATGCTTATAGTAGTATGCCATTATGGTTATTACATGTCTATGCCATAACTTTTATTCTATATCATGTCATCTGATATTTATAGCTAGACTGATCCGTTTATTATTTTCTTATAAATAATACTCGGGTCAGACCGAGATGTTACAGGTGCTTCTGCTTGACTTCTCTTCTGGGATTACTCTAACCTTTTGGCTAACTACTTAGATTAGTAGTTTTTGGATGTATACATTTGAGATATAGACTCCGTGATGTATACTTATTCTTTTGTGTAGCTTGTAGCTATTCTTTTGTATTATCGTGAATCTTTCAGACCACTACTCTGATGTACACTTTCATGTGTTATATATTTATATTCATATCTTTTTCCGCCTTTGAGATATGGATGTCCGTGACTGATTTGTGTTATGTTTATTTCTATATTTGTTTCTGAGGATTATATATAGCCACTGTGTGATAGCTTTGAGTTTGTATCGGTATGTCGGACTTCTTCTTATGCATGTTATACTATCTGACATATTGGTGCTCGCACAAAGCAATTACACGGATGGTCGCTCCTCAACAGCCTTATTCTCCGTGCTAGTCGACAACATTACACCGTAGTGTTCTTGGCTAGCGTTGGTATAGAGGTGGGGCGTCACAGCTTGGTATCAGAGCCAAACTTCGGAACAATGTAGAATAACTTAACAAGGATCATCGTCCTAAGTCCATGCCTTAGGATTTAATTCGAGTCTTCGTACTGATTCATCCTATTTCCTTTTATGTATCCTTGTTTTATCTATCAAGATTTGCTTGATATTTATTTGGAGAATAACTTTTCTTCTTCTCTCTTTCTTAAAGAAGAGAATGTCTAGACCAGGCCGTCCCAGAGCCATACCATCTACTGTTACTTCCTAGGATGGAGTTTTTATGACCGCTCAGCAGCTACTTGATTTAGTAAAGAATGCTCAAGCAGCTGGTCCTAATCAGGAACCTACTCATCCTAAGTCTGGATTTGCACGCTTGTGCAACGATTATACCAACTTGGGTGGGAAACCATTCAAAGGTTCCGAAACTATTATTGAGGTCCAGGCTTGGTTAAGAACATGCGATCGAATCTTTTCTCGCATGAATCTTATCAATCTTCACCGTGTTCAGGTGGCCTCCAGTATGCTCCAAGAAAGAGCATTGGACTGGTACGAACTTCTTATTTCTGAAATCAATGAAGCGGATCTCACCTGGGAGCAATTCCGGGAACGCTTCAAATTAAAATTCGTACCAGAAGCAGAGAAGGTGACATTGGCTCGACGTTTCATAGACCTTGTTCAAGGCGAATCCTCTGTGACAGATTATGGCGCATCCTTCGAGTCACTGTCTAAATATGGGGTTGAATACATCAACACCCCATTGAAGAAGAACCAGAGATTCGTCTATGGCTTAAACAAGAATCTCAAGAAGCCATTACTTCTAAAATTAGAAGTTTCTTTCGATCAACTCATTGATATCGCTCTTCGTCTTGAAGAGGCTGATAGGGAAAGTGATGTTGAAATGGTAGGGGCTAAACCAAATTTCAACAACAGGAAGAGGCCAAACAAATTCAAAGGTCCTTATCCCAACAAAAAGGGGAAACTTGCACCTCCGGCAGCAAAGACTCCTTCCCCTAGTAGTGGGCAATGCTATAACTGTGGTTCTAAAGACCATTTTGCGAAAAAGTGTTCGAAGCCCCGTTCTTGTCGCTATTGTAAGAGCCCGGATCATTATATACATTTATGCTCCAGACTTCAAGGCAAGAAGGAGGGAAAGCTTAATGTGGCTCAAGCCCCTGGCAACACATCTCGCGGTCAAGGTATGTCTCATTCTGTCCTTGATGGCATTATTATATTTCATGATCAATCTATTCAGGTTTTTTTGATACGGGTGCATCCCATTCTTTTATATCAAAGGAACTTGTTGATACCTTTTCTTTAAGTGTTGTCGCTATAATGACTTCTCTGAGAATTGCGAATCCCGTTGGTGGATCCGCAACACTCAGTTTGCTTTGTAAAGATGTCGAGATTATTTTGTGTGATTTTTCTTTCCTAGCCGATTTGCATGTCATGCATTACTTAGGCTTTAGGATGATTTTGGGTATGGATTCGCTTAACCGTTATGAAGCTCATATCCTATGTCCTGAGCGGACTATTTATCTTCGACATCCACTATCTGTTAAGCAGATTTCTATTGTTCTTAAAGATTCGGATTCCACTTTGACGGCATCTTTATATTCTCTAAATCCTCTTGATGATGACAATGATGATGAGGAAGATGTCATTTCTCTTATTCACGTCGTCCGTGAATTTTCCGACATATTTGAGCCCATTTTAGGATTACCACCTAAGCGAGCAATTGAGTTCAAAATTAATCTTATTCCCTGGAGCTCAACCTATTACTCGACCTCCTTATCGCATGTCCAATAAGGAGAATGAAGAGATGCGAAAACAATTATCCGAATTGGAGACGAAGCAATTTATTCGCTCTAGTTCCTCGCCTTGGGGAGCTTTAGCAATTTTCGTAAAGAAATCCGATGGTAGGCTTAGGCTTTGCGTTGATTATCGCAAACTTAATGATCTTACTATTAAAAATAAATATCCTTTACCTCGGATTGATGATCTATTCGATCAGCTTAGTGGTGCTAGAGTCTTTTCACAATTGGACTTGGCTACCGGTTTTCACCAACTCCGTATTGCAGAGGATAGCATTCCTTTGACATCGTTCCGTACTCGATATGGATCTTATGAATGGCTTGTTATGCCATTTGGTTTAACGAATGCTACGGTTCGTTGACCTTATAAATCGAGTTTTCAAGGGTTTTCTCGATCAATTCGTTCTCATCTTTATTGATGATATCCTTGTGTATTCTAAAACCGAGGAGGAACATGAAAAGCATCTTCGGATTGTATTGGAAACTCTTAGGAGTAATCAATTAAAAGAAAATTTTTCTAAATGCCACTTTTGGCAATCTAGTGTGAAGTTTCTTGGTCATATTATTTCCGAATTCGGAATATCAGTGGATCCTTCAAAGATTGAAGCGATTCAAAATTGGAAGAGACCGGAGAATGTAACGAAAATCCGTAGTTTCCTTGGATTGGCGGGTTATTACCGTCGTTTCATTAAGGACTTTTCTAAAATTGTCGTGCCTCTTACTGGCTTAACAAAGAAAGGTGTTAAATACATTTGGTCGGACAAATGTGAAACTTCTTTTCAGAAATTAAAAGAACTCCTTTCTGATGCTCCTATTCTTGTTATTCCCGAAGGGAATCAAGATTTTATTGTTTATACCGATGCTAGTCGCGTTGGTTTGGGTGCCGTTCTTATGCAAAAAGAACGTGTTATTGCTTATGCTTCTAGGCAATTGAAGCCGACTGAGACTAGATATGCCACACATGATTTAGAACTCGCGGCTATCGTTTTCGCCCTTTGAATTTGGCGACATTATCTTTTGGGAGAGAAATTTATACTTTATACTGATCATAAGTCTTTGAAATATTTATTTTCTCAAAAGGAACTTAATTTGCGTCAACAACGTTGGCTCGAATTCCTTGCATCTTATGATCTTGATATTCTTTATACTCCCGGAAAGGGAAATCGAGTTGCCGATGCACTTAGTCGCAAGCAACAAGCGGTTGTTTCCATGATGATATTCGAATGGAATGGTCTTGAGGTTTTATCCACTTGTGAAATTCGAGATCGTGTTTCCGATTTATGTTCCTCTCTGGTTTTATGTAGCCTTGAGGCTCATCCTTCTCTTTTAGACCGCATTCTTGAAGCTCAAAGGCTAGATCCCGAATCGGCTCTTCTTGGCCGAAATATTAAGGATAAAATTGATATTGAAGGTTTGAAAGACTTTGATATTGATTCTCGTGGCGGCATTCGAAAATTTGGTAGACTTATCGTGCCAAATATTAGTGATCTTCGTAAAGATATTTTAGAAGATTCTCATCGTTCTAAATTTACCATTCATCCCGGTAGTAGTAAAATGTATGCGGATATGAAGCGACTTTATTATTGGGAGGGAATGAAATCTGATATTGCTAACTTTGTTAAGTATTGCATGACTTGCCAGCTTGTCAAGGCCGAACATCAAAGGCTCGGTGGGTTATTACAACCTTTGGAAATTCCAGTTTGGAAGTGGGATCAAATTTCCATGGATTTTATTGATGGCCTTCTCCGTTCTCGTTCGGGTCATAATAGCTTATGGGTGATTATTGATAGACTTACTAAATCCGCCCATTTTATTCCCGTTCGGTCTAACCGAACCGTTCCTCTTTTGGCCAAACTCTTTATTAAAGAAATTGTTAAATTGCATGGAGTTCCTACTTCCATTATTAGTGATCGTGGTCCATTGTTTACTAGTGGATTCTGGAAGAGTCTTCAAAAAGCTTTGGGAACAAAGCTTAATTTTAGCACCGCTTATCACCCCCAGTCCGATGGACAAACCGAGCGTGTGAATCAAACTCTTGAAGATCTTCTTCGTTCTTGTGTGCTTGATTTCGGTGGAAGTTGGGAAGATCATATTTCTCTTGTTGAATTTTCCTATAATAATAGCTTCCAATCTAGTATTGGTATGGCACCTTTCGAGGCACTCTATGGAAGGCCATGCCGATCTCCTTCTTGTTGGCTTGAGACCGGTGAGAAGCTGGTTTTAGGTCCAGATTTTATTCGTGATTCCACAGAAAAGATTGAACTTATTCGTCATAGGATGAAAGAAGCCCAGAGTAGACAAAAATCCTATGCCAATAACCGAAGAAGGAAATTAGAATTTTCTGTTGGAGATCTTGTATTTGTTCGTGTTTCACCTATAAAGGGTGTGGTACGCTTCAGTCGATCGGGAAAATTAGCGCCTCGATATATTGGGCCATTTCCTATCACTGAACGTATTGGTTCCATAGCTTATCGCCTTTTGTTACCGGCTCAATTTTCTGCTATTCATGACGTGTTTCACGTTTCCCAATTACGGAAGTGCCTTCGGGATTCCGATTCTATTCTTGAGCCCGGTGTTGTGGAAGAGATTGAAGTTTCACCTAATTTAACTTATGAGCGGCATCCTATTCGAATTATTGCTTCGGAGGTCAAGCGACTTCGAAATAAAGATATTCCGCTTGTAAAAGTTCAATGCTCCTCAAATCCTAAGGATTGCTCTTGGGAATCTAGGGAATTCATCGAGCGAGCACATCCGGACTTACTTTCTCATGCTCTTTGAGGTGTTCTTATTTCAGATTTCTTTTGTGTTAATATGCTTTTATGGTTGTTACTTTTTATTTCCATCTTATATATTGCGAGGATGCAATTTCTTTAAGGAGGGGAGTCTGTAACAACCCGCATATTTGTCGATTTTATATTTAAATATTTTAATCATAAGTCAGATCTTAGTCCGAAAAGCTACTTTTTGCATACGGTCAAATTAGGACTCGAGACCACCTCCATTGAGTTCAAAATGACGTTTTCGATCTTTTTAAGTATAAACTTTGACATGTTTGGAGATAGTGGAATTTTCGCCACTTTTTCGCTTATGGCTTTGGTTTGGGCTGAACCACTTACTAACTCAGTCCCAACCCATCTCCTCTTCATCACTTCCTTCTTCATAAATTCCTAACAACAAAGCTTCATCAAAAATGGTGGAGGGAATGGGAAATTAAAACTCCAAGCTCAAGTTCTCTTGCAAGTCCATCATTTAACTCCAAATTCAAAGAGAAGACATTGATTCAAGCTTGTGATTGTTCTTGCTTTGCTTTCAAACTTCATCTCCATCAATTTTCGTGAAAAGGTGAGATTTTTATCTCACATTCTTGTCTATAACTATCTTTGATTGTTGGGAATGAATTCCTATCACTTGGGCATGTGCATTTGCATTTGGTTTGGATTGAATTGGTGAAAATCCCAATTTTTCATGTGTTTTGGCATTTCTACGCTTAGGTCGTTCGGCATTTGTTAGGTCGTTCGGCGTGGAAAAGTAGCACCTGCATATAGCTCGCTCCGCCTTAGGTTGCTCGGCAATGGCTCGTTCGCCCCTAAGTCGCTCGACATTGAAACACACTCGCCTGCTATATGTCGCCCCTCGTTAGCTCGTAATCCCCTTAGGTCGCTCGGCAAGGAGCGTTCCACACTAGGAGGGTGCCTAGCTTGTTAGTCTTTAAGTCGCTCGGCCTGTTTACCCTTAGGTCGTTCGCTCTGCATATAGCTCGTTCCACCACTAGGTCGCTCGGCGTTAGGTCGAAACCCTAGGTCGCTCGGCATTGAAAACTTTCGCCTGCTATATGTCGCGCCTAGTTAGGTCATTCGGCATACTAGGTTGTTCGCCATCCTTAGGTCGCGCATTGATGGGTCGGCCATGTTAGGTCGCCAGGCCTAGTTCACTACCACTTAGGTCGCTCAGCCTCACCCCTTAACCGCTATCATGTTAGGTCGCCAGGCCTAGCTCGCAAGCAATTAGGTCGCTCGGCCTCACTTTCTTAAGTCGCTCGACTTGTTTGTATTCCTTAGCTCGGCCATGTTCGTTCGCACGGGCATTTCTACTTTGATGGTTTTGGAATTGATTTCTTTGGCTTTTATTCACGTCATCGAATGTGAACTTTTGTGACTGATTGTTTCTATAATCATTTTTGTGATTTGTCACTTTAAAAATATGAAGGTTTCAATACTAGTAGTAAATATCAAAACTCTTTGATCAAAGCGATTTCAACACTATTTTATTACAAAGCTCTTTTTCCTAAACCGTTTTCCAATCTATTAGTATATACAAGCCTTTGCCTCACTCGGATGAGAAATCTAATTAAACGGCTTAGTAAAACAAGTGGTATGAAACGCTTGCGTTTACTTCATCGGTTAATTCTTGGACTTGTTCGATTGAACCTCTTGTGACAATTTTCTAGTGAAGATCTACAGTTTGTTCGTAAATATTTAAGTTAAGCAAGTGGTTATGGGACATGAAGCTAAACTCATATATTTATTAGCTTGGTGTGATTGACACTTCTTGATGATCATGACGATCATTTTTGTGATTTAGACTAGCAATTGTGCGATGTCTCTTTGTCTACGAGGGAGACTAAACCCCGTTTGTGTGATGTTTCTACATCACATATGTGGGGTAGCGCCCCACGGTCTTTGGGCCATTCTTGTGGAGCTTCGGCTCAAAATTAATGGTTAGCTACCATGAGATAGCGTCTCGTTTTGTGATACACGTGTTGGTGAGTTTTCATACTCCCGTTTTGTGATAGGCCTCCCCCTTCTTGTGATTTCTGGATTTATTGTGATGATTTCTGGAATTTTGTGCTTCACCAATTTTCGTGATTTCCCTTGATAAGTTTTATCAATTTTGTGCATTGGTGAATTTGTGTGTCATTGACTTGTTATGAATTCAAGTTTAGGGTATGATACCCCATTTTATCTTTGAGAAGATTCTTGTGATATTGATTAATCTCTTGTTGATTTTCAATTACATGCTTATAGTAGTATGCCATTATGGTTATTACATGTCTATGCCATAACTTTTATTCTATATCATGTTATCTGATATTTATAGCTAGACTGATCCGTTTATTATTTTCTTATAAATAATACTCGGGTCAGACCGAGATGTTACAGGTGCTTCTGCTTGACATCTCTTTTGGGATTACTCTGACCTTTTGGCTAACTACTTAGATTAGTAGTTTTTGGATGTATACATTTGAGATATAGACTCCGTGATGTATACTTATTCTTTTGTGTAGCTTGTAGCTATTCTTTTGTATTATCATGGATCTTTCAGACCACTACTCTGATGTACACTTTCATGTGTTATATATATATATTCATATCTTTTTCCGCCTTTGAGATATGGATGTCTGTGACTAATTTGTGTTATGTTCATTTCTATATTTGTTTTTGAGGATTATATATAGCCACTGTGTGATAGCTTTGAGTTTGTATTGGTATGTCGGACTTCTTCTTATGCATGTTATACTATCTGACATATCGGTGCTCGCACAAAGCAATTACACGGATGGTCGCTCCTCAACAGCCTTATTCTCCATGCTAGTCGACATCATTACACCGTAGTGTTCTTGGCTAGCGTGTGTATAGAGGTGGGGCGTCACACATAGCATCCTAACCTGAATCTGTAATACTCAACCTGACCCAAGCTTTTTAATAAAATAACACCCGAGTCAGTCTGGAAAATCAGCATGAGAAGAACACACTCAATTGGATTTAAAGTTATAAGAAAATCCTTGAAATCAAGGGTATCTCGTAAGACCACGCCACACATAAACACAACGGGTTTTTACCTTACGATAACCAAAACCTTTTATATTAAAATCATTTGATATTATAATAGTATCTATAGAAAGTAAACTATAAAATAGCTGAAATGCTTGCATCTCACATTCCAACATAGTTGGGCACAATCAAAACTGTACGGCACGTATTGGAGAATGTATTACATACTATGACCAGGTAAGAAACTACCTTCGATGGATACATTTCAAGATCAATGCACCTGGGTCTGACAAGAACATCTTTTACCTTGCCACACAGAACTGACCTACCACTTGACTAGCAGTACCGAATATGTCATCATCCTGGTTTTCCAACCGTAATCGAGATCTCTCATGCACAACCAAATCCATAATAATATGGTAATCTAGAAAGAAGATGACATACCTTAATGGGAGTGACCCACTTAGCCTTGCTGCATGCCCTGTTTTAGTCATTTCCCGGTTGATGAGGCTTGAGGCTACGATTACCTTTTAAGAAATTTACACTTAGAATGCTTATTACCCACCAATGACAATGTGCTAATAGCATTCATCCATACAAGTTGTTCTGGGTTTGAACAACCGAATATCCTTCAAGATCACCATCTCCATTATCTTTGAGATATCAACGAAATTGGTCAGATTTGATAGTCGGTTATTTAACTATCAAATTACACACATAAGCAGTCACTAGGCCCATATTATAAACCTTTCAAACATTTATTTCAAAATACCTTTACAAAGATATATATTCAAATCTCTTTCAATATTTAAATATTTGAAAACACTTTTGAACACTTATATCCATAACAGGATATTTCCAACACTTAGAAATATTCCCAATTTCAATTTGTAATCCATTACTTAGAAAAATATTTCTATATAATTCATTTCATCGCTAAAATATTTCCAAAACTTTTAATTCCAATACTTAGGAAAATATTATAAGTCTATTTTCCAAAAATCATTCCTAATATCCATACTTATGAAATATTCCGTACTTATCTCATAAATCTCTGGAATTTTTATTAATTCCCTTTTAAAATTTCCAAAAATTATCGATTATACTTATATATAATCCAACTAACAATTTATAACTCCTTTAATGAATTCAGATTCATTTTCGAAGTTCCCGTATCTAAAAAAATTTAGAGATTCCCTTTTCTCAAATTTCTTAAGTTTCTGAATTCCATTATAATAATTTCCCATTATAAAATCACATACTTCACATAAAACCCGGTTCACAATTCTCAAGAGCATTTATAAATAAATTTCAATCACTTACTTTTAAACCATATATATATAATAATAAATTTCAAAAAAATGGTTAAATAATTATTTAAAATTTCAAAGCACTTTTAAAATAAACGTCAATAACTAATTCCAATTCATTTATAAAATTTCTAATCGATTTACAAAACTTGTTTATAAAACTTAAAATTCATTTCAACAAAATTTAAATATTTAAATAACTAACTTTTTGAAATATTTTAATCTAATTAATAGTTTTTAAAACTACATAGTTTAATGAATAAAAATCCTTTTCTAATAACAAACCTTAACTTTTTGTGAAAAACCATTTTCAAAATTCAACATACCCATTTTATACATATAAATCTCTATCGATTTATCACAAATCGATTTACATTACCAATTTCATAACTATTCCCAAATTTCAAAATAGAATTTACTATTTCTTTCTAAACCGATTTCCACATCTCGATATAAATTCACAATGTGAATTTATATTTCCAATTTATCAACTTATATCATTTCCCCTTATTTATAAACATCGTTTATATATTTATAAACTCGTTTGGATTTAATTTGTTTATAAAAATAATCTCATTTATAAAATTTCATTTTATGAATCCATTCCTTTATAAATCCCATTATTTTTCAAATCTATTTTAAATATTATTTTTAACTCCTTTTCCATAAATCCAGAAGTATCACTTAAAAATCAATTTTAAAAATAATCCCTTATATAAATTATTTTTAAATCTCCAATTAAAACATTTTACGAACAGTTGAGTACAAATCCAAAATCAAATCATTGTTTTATCCAAATCTATTTCCCTTAAAATAATCCAAATTTTGATATAAACATTTTTAAATCTAAAATCTCCTTTTAATTCCTTTAAATTCAAAAATAATATTTATGGTATTTAAAATACCAAAATTGAGGCCAATGCTACTATAACATCCAATAATTCAAATCACATCATAATCTATCACAGATTATTAAAAACACAACATATATCACTATATATGAAATTTAAATCAACATTTTTGAGGAATCCAGTTGGATCCCTCCAACCTGTTTCCCTGCAACCACAGATGTTATATAACATAAAATACCAATCCCGCTTCGTGGCAGGATATCGCGGTAATATAGGGTCATTCGCTATTATGCGGGGCGCATAGTGTCTCACCCGCTCCAATCGGCGGGAATATATCCAATTACTAATATATATACTAATATATAATATAACATCCATCTGATAATAATAATAATTATCAATTCATCCAATCGACCAATAAATAATTTTAACTATTTAAAATAAAACCAATTATCTAAGATGAGTGAGATATACTCACATTTATTTCTGTTGTCGTCAAAGCGTTCTGGTTGGTCTACAGTCAACAACGTTCAGCTATACCTTAAAATTCAACAAGTTTGAAATGCGTCCAATCCAATTCCATAGCAAAGCTAACATCGTTATGAACCCAACGCGACTGACCGCGTTAGGTTTGGACCTAATATGAACGAGATATTAAATTTATAACATTTTGAATTAATTAAATTAATTAATCATAAAATTAACAAATTGATTAACCCTAATCACCATTGATGCAGCGCAATCTGATGACGGATTAGGTCGCGAGCGACCTAACGAGTTGATAAGTCGCTCAAGCGACCTTGCGAGTTATGACAGTCAAAACGAGCCACGACCTAAAGAGTTCCGACCTAGTAAGTTTCGACCTAAGACTAACGGGATCTGTTTTAAGTCGCTCCAGCGACCTAACAATGGTAACGAGTATGCTCTAAGTCGCTCCAACGACCTACCAAGTCAAACGCCTGATTGCATTGGCCAGTTTTCCTTAAGTCGTGCTCACATGCCGCTTCTTTTAGGTCGCGAACGATCTAACTTTAGGTCGCTCGAAGAATTCCAGAAGCCTTGTTTTTAGGTCGCGTGAAGAATCCTAAAGCCGCATTTACTTCTTAGGTCGTGTGCGTTGTATTCTTAGGTCGTTGTGTATGTTGTATCTGTTGTACTTGTACATATTAAGTCATATGTCGTTCTGGTTGTATTTGCTTATGATGTACTGTTTGTTATAACGTGTGTTGTAAGTTGTTAACTCGTATGATGTTGTTTTAGATCGTATGAGTTAGGTCGTAAGTCGTAAGTCGTGGCCCTGTTTTAGGTCGCATTTTGTTAGGTCGTTCACGACCTATGTGTTGTCCAGGTTTGAGTCGTGTGAATTGTAACCCTATAAATAGGGATGGTGGTGTCATTTGTAATAGTTAGTTGATTTTGAATAAAACTTTTTTGTGTGCTTTGTGCCACTTCTTAAATTGGTAGTTGAGTGTAATCTCCTATCTCCTCCTTCGACATTCGAGTGCGCTCGGATCAACGATTGTAGAAGCCAATTCACGGTATCAAGTGCGCTTGATCAACGTCTGAAGAATTGTAGATCTTCTTTCACGGTATCGTGCGCGATCAACATGACGAAGATAGCTAGAATCCGGTATCTTTGGATCAACGGATTTGGGCCTTTGGTATTCTTCAATCCACCGATTCCTACTTTCACCGTATCATTCATTTTTGTTATCCGCTGCTGCATCATTTGGTATCAGATCTAGACTTAGCCAATCATAGCTAAGCCGAGTCTTGGAGCCAATTCTTATTGAAGAGTTTGAGGAGTTTCAGCCGAGCCAAGGAAAGTGTTAGACTTTGTGCCGAGTTAGTGAAGCCGAGCTACATCAAGCGAAGCCGAGCTAAGTGAAGTGTGAAGTTCATTTTTTTGATCAAGGCCGAGAGTTAAAGTTGAAGTTTTTGAAGATTCAATCATGCCGCCAAGAAGAGCTAATCGCCATCAAAATGTTGAAGCGTTGTATAGAAGAGAAGAAGCCGAGCAAATGGAACAACGCATCAATGAAAAGTTTGATGAAGGCATTGGGAAGTTAGAGAAACTGATGAATGACATGAATCAAGGACAAAGGAGGAGATCGCCAGTCTCGAACCATGGAGGAAACAGAGTTTCGCCATCGGTTACGGAAGCGAGGAGGGCGTCGCCACAATCTTACCGAGAAAGAAGAGAATCTTCAGTTTCAATGAGAAGAGAACATCATGAGTATAGAGATGAAGAGAGAAGAACTCCACGTGAGTTTGAACATGAACCATACCGTGATGATGAAAGACAAAGTCGAAGAGATATGCGTGATCATAGAGATGTGGGTGGTCGAGATCGTTATCGAAGTACATCTGTTTTTGATGAAGATGGTGCTAGATGTAGTGTTCATTCGCGAGATCGAGACCAAGTACCAAATGCATATCGGGATGTTGAAGATGATCGTCGATGGGAGTCGGGGATGAAAACTGAAATTCCAGAATTCAAGGGTAGTATGCAAGCTGAAGAATTCCTTGATTGGTTGTCTAATGGTGAAGAGATTTTTGACTTCAAAGAAGTTCCCGAGCATCGAAGAGTGAAGTTAGTTGCTACTCGTTTGAAAGGGAGAGCTATGGCATGGTGGCAACAAACTAAACTAACACGGGAGAGAATGGGGAAGTCAAAGATTGAATCTTGGGAGAAGATGAAGAAATTGATGAAAGCTACTTTCTTACCTTACAATTATCAATCTCTTATGCATCAATGTTTACAGAACTTGAGGCAGGGAACAAAGTCAGTTAATGATTATGCAGATGAGTTCTATCAATTTATTGCCAGGAATGATATCATGGAGACAGAGGAGCAGTTAACAGCTAGATTTGTTGGAGGGTTGAGAATGCAGATTCAAGACATGGTGAATATGTTTAATCCCAGATCTATTGCCGAAGCACATCAAAAAGCTCTAGCTTGGGAGAAGCAAGGAAGGAGAGGTGGTGGTGTGTTTACAAATTCCAACAATCTAATGAAAGGGGCTAGTAGCAATGCGAATGTTTCGAAGGCTGTTGCAAAACCGGTTGTTAGTGAAGTTGCTAAGACCAAGGTCAATAGTGGTATCAAATGCTTCAATTGTCAGGAGATGGGTCACAAAAGCAATGAATGCCCAAAGCCAAAGAGGCGAGCGATGATTGCTGAGGCAGAGGATGAGGAAGTAGAAGCTGAATGTTCTAATTCTCTACCTGATGAGGAGGAGGAAAATGTGTCGGGAGATGAAGGGTATTCATTGATGATGAAGAGGTCGTGTTTGACACCAAAACAGGAGGAGGAAACTAGCTGGTTGAGGAGCAACATTTTTCAGTCAACATGCACTATTCTGGGAAGGGTTTGCAAGTTTGTTATTGATGCAGGAAGTTGTGACAATATTATCTCTACAGAAGCTGTGAAGAAGTTAGCATTGAAGACTGAGAAGCATCCGAAACCTTACAAGCTAGCTTGGTTGAGAAAAGGTGGGGAGGTTAAGGTCGGACGAAGAGCTTGTGTGAATTTTTCGATTGGGAAGAAATAAAAAGATGAAATTTGGTGTGATGTTGTGGATATGGATGTATGTCATCTGTTGTTGGGGAGACCGTGGCAATATGATAGGGCTGTGCAACATGATGGTCGTACTAACAGTCATAGTTTCATGTTTGAAGGTACTAAAATCACTTTAATTCCCAAGAAGCGACAACACGAAGAAAGCAAGTAGGAGGAGATTGAAGAACTTAAAACGTTGCTATCTTTGAAGGAGTTTGTTAAGGAAGTAGAAGAGGAGCCTGAAGTATTTTTATTGATTGGACGTGAGAGTAATGAAGTGGTTGAAATTCCAGAAGAAGTAAAACCAGTGTTGGAAGAATTTGATGATGTATTTCCTAAGGAGCTACCAACGGAGTTACCACCGTTCAGAGACATTCAACATCAAATTGATCTTGTTCCAGGAGTTGTGTTACCTCATAGACCACATTACAGAATGAGTCCAAAGGAACACGAGGAGTTGAGAAGGCAAGTGGAAGAGTTGCTTGAACAGGGGCGTGTATAGGAAAGTTTAAGTCCTTGTGCGGTGCCAGCTTTGTTAGTGCCGAAGAAGGATGGAACGTGGAGGATGTGTACGGATAGCAGGGCACTCAACAAAATAACTGTCAGATACAGATTTCCGATGCCGAGGCTTGATGATTTGTTAGACCAGTTGAGCGGGGCTATTATCTTTTCGAAAATTGATTTGAAGAGTGGTTATCATCAAATTCGAATTAGACCAGGAGACGAATGGAAGACAGCATTCAAGACAAGAGAGGGGTTGTACGAATGGTTGGTTATGCCGTTTGGTCTTTCGAATGCACCTAGTACATTTATGCGGGTGATGAATCAGATCTTTAGACCATTTGTTGGGAAATTCGTGGTGGTGTATTTTGATGATATACTGATATATAGTAGAAGCGCAGAAGAACACTTGCAACATCTGCAAGAAGTGTTGATGATACTACGACAGGAACAGTTTTATGCTGCAACAAAGAAATGTGTGTTCATGACGCATAGTGTTTTATTTTTGGGATATGTTATTTTGGAAGGAGGTATACAGGTGGATCAGAATAAATTTGAAGCAATTAGAAATTGGCCACAACCCAGGACGATAACAGAAGTCAGAAGTTTTCATTGTTTAGCATCGTTCTATCGAAGATTTATTCCACACTTCAGTAGCGTGATGGCACCAGTTACTGATTGTATGAAGGGGAAGCAATTTTCACGGTCAGAGGAAGCAGGGGTTGCTTTTGAGCGAATCAAGGGACTTTTGACGACAGCACCAATTCTAGTATTACCAGATTTTAAGTTGTTGTTTGAGTTACATACTGATGCATCTAAGGTTGGAATTGGAGGGGTGTTAAGTCAGAAGGGACATCCTATTGCATATTTCAGTGAGAAGCTGTCGGGAGCAAAGATGAGATATAATACTTATGACGTAGAGTTTTATGCTATTGTGCAAGCAATAAAACATTGGAGACATTACTTGTTTCACAAGGAGTTTGTATTGTACACTGATCATGAAGCGTTGAAGCATTTACAGGGACAAGATAAAATTGCAGCCAGACATGCTTCGTGGATCGCATACTTGCAACAATTTACCTTTGTGGTGAAGCATAAGTCGGGAATTACGAATAGAGTGGCAGATGCATTGAGTCGAAGGAATCATTTGTTGACTACAATGAAGGTTGAAGTGACGGGGTTTGATGTATTGCCAGAATTATTTGTTGATGATCCTTTCTTTGCGAAGTTTGTAGATGAAGTCAAGAAGGGAAAGACGGATGAGTTTGTATTGGTGGATGGTTTTCTTTTTAAAGGGAATCGATTGTGTATACTAGAGTGCAGCTAACGAATGAAGATTGTGAAGGAGTTGCATGAGGAAGGTCATGTGGGTAGAGATCGTACTTTGCAATTGATTTCTGAATCATATTTTTGGCCGTCAATGCGGAAAGAAGTTGAGAAATTTGTGGAGAGATGCCATATCTGTCAAGTTTCAAAGGGAACCGCTACAAATGCAGGATTGTATATGCCATTACCTGTGCCTACTAGACCGTGGGTTGATGTGAGCATGGATTTTGTTTTGGGTTTGCCTAGAACTCAAAGGGGAAATGATTCCATATATGTGGTGGTAGATAGATTTGCCAAGATGGTGCATTTCATAGCTTGTAAGAAGACAGCTGACGCCGTCCGTGTTGCTCAATTATTCTTTAAAGAGGTGTATCGATTACATGGGCTACCTGAATTTATTGTTTCTGATCGGGATACTAGATTTCTAAGCCATTTTTGGTTAAGTTTGTGGAAGATGGTTCGAACGAAGCTGAATTTTAGTAGCGCCTATCATCCGCAGACAGATGGGCAAACAGAAGTGGTGAACAGATCATTGGGAAATTTGTTGCGATGTCTTGTGCAGGATAATTTGAAGAGTTGGGATATGAAGTTGTGTCAGGCGGAGTTTGCACATAATCATGCAGTCAATCGAAGCACGGGATTCAGTCCGTTTCAAGTTGTATACTCAACAAGTCCGAAGGGTCCATTGGATCCGACGACAGTGCCATATTAGAAGGGAGTTTTTAAGCGTGCTTGTGATTTTGTGACTGAGTTACAGGAGTGCCAAGAACTGTTTATGAACGATTGCTTGCATCAAATGAGAAGTATAAACAATTAGCGGATAAGAAGCGAAGGAGTGTGAACTTCAAAGAAGGTGATTTGGTCTATGCCGTTTTGACGAAAGATCGTTTTTCGGTAGGAACTTACAACAAGTTGAAAGCTCGAAAAATTGGCCCAGTGGAAGTCTTGAAGAAGATCAATGAGAACGCGTATCAGTTGGGATTACCGGATAATGTTCATACTTCTGATGTTTTCAATGTCAAATATTTGATTCCGTATTATGGGGATAAGATTGTTGTGGAGGAGGAAGGTGCAAATTCGAGGATGAATTTTTGTCAACCGGGGGAGGATGATGCAGCGCAATCTGATGACGGATTAGGTCGCGAGCGACCTAACGAGTTGATAAGTCGCTCAAGCGACCTTGCGAGTTATGATAGTTAAAACGAGCCACGACCTAAAGAGTTCCGACCTAGTAAGTTTCGACCTAAGACTAACAGGATCTGTTTTAAGTCGCTCCAGCGACCTAACAATGGTAACGACTATGCTCTAAGTCGCTCCAACGACCTACCAAGTCAAACGCCTGATTGCATTGGCCAGTTTTCCTTAGGTCGTGCTCACATGCCGCTTCTTTTAGGTCGCGAACGATCTAACTTTAGGTCGCTCAACTTTAGGTCGCTCGAAGAATTCCAGAAGCCTTGATTTTAGGTCGCGTGAAGAATCCTAAAGCCGCATTTACTTCTTAGGTCGTGTGCGTTGTATTCTTAGGTCGTTGTGTATGTTGTATCTGTTGTACTTGTACATATTAAGTCGTATGTTGTTCTGGTTGTATTTGCTTATGATGTACTGTTTGTTATAACGTGTGTTGTAAGTTGTTAACTCGTATGATGTTGTTTTAGGTCGTATGAGTTAGGTCGTAAGTCGTAAGTCGCGGCCCTGTTTTAGGTCGCATTTTGTTAGGTCGTTCACGACCTATGTGTTGTCCAGATTTGAGTCGTGTGAATTGTAGCCCTATAAATAGGGATGGTGGTGTCATTTGTAATAGTCAGTTGATTTTGAATAAAACCTTTTTGTGTGCTTTGTGCCACTTCTTAAATTGGTAGTTGAGTGTAATCTCCTATCTCCTCCTTTGGCATTCGAGTGCGCTCGGATCAACGATTGTAGAAGCCAATTCACGGTATCAAGTGCGCTTGATCAACGTCTGAAGAATTGTAGATCTTCTTTCACGGTATCGTGCGCGATCAACGTGACGAAGATAGCTAGAATCCGGTATCTTTGGATCAACGGATTTGGGCCTTTGGTATTCTTGAATCCACCGATTCCTACTTTCACCGTATCATTCATTTTTGTTATCCGCTGCTGCATCAACCATCAACAATCTAGGCCGTTAATTCTTATTTCTCCAAATCTGGGCTGCTACTTCATCATTTCAATCTAACAAGAACTACCGCCGACTTCAACCTCTCACTACCGTCGCCGTAGTCTGCCTTAGCCTACCGCATCACCCCCGTGGGTAGCCCCTACCACGACAAGTCGAACGACCCCACTACCGCATCCTGACATTACCGCTTGAATGCTGGTGAACTCGAAAACATCGCCGACGTTTAGGCCCAGATCTACGCCACTTCGGGTCAATTCACGTCGATCACTCCGGACAACTTACTCCCCTCGACCTCACAAACAATTCTCATGTTGGACTCAACACCTAAGTCGGCCTCCTATGGCCTGGACAACGTTGGCCATGGATCTTGTAAGGTTTGGAATAAAAGACTGGTGGCTAGAGATATTTGGGGTTAGGGTTTGCAAAAGAATGGGTATGAGGGTACTTATATAGGCAACCTTCTACAACGCTATTCACTCAAAAACTTTCCTAACTCTGAACAACGCGTGTTGGCCGACGTTCTATATGTTATACCCCTATTCCGAATGTAATGGAACAAGTCTCGACTCCCAATTCGATCGTACGCAGAAGATAGTTTTTTAAATTCAATTATTATATTAAATTTTCGATATTAATTTCAACGTGTTTCTATCCCGTACGACCAAACGATACGTCTGATTGCTACGAAATTCGACGACATAATAAAATTTCATTACTATAGACCCAATGACACTAGTTTCGTCGAAATTCAAGACAGTGCCCCGAAAGGCTATTATTATATGTTAATTAAAACGAGTTATTTCTAAAATAGAGTAAATTACTTTTAAATCCAATTTAATAGTTTTATTATCTTCATTCTTATTAATAGAAATTAAATAAGCCTTTAAATCATTTTTATCCAAATAAAATCCAAGATTTAAATTATTTAAATGATTTTCAATTATTTTCAACAATTAAATTACCCAATAAATCGTTATATTTGAAATTCAAGTTATTAAATCTATAAAATTAACTTTTAAATATTTAAAATCAATTAAATATTCCAATTTCAAATAACCAAAAGTCTTGGTCATTACATTCCTCCGCCCTTAAAAGAATTTCGTCCTCGAAATTGCCAAGGTAGGAAAAATGCCCAAACCCCTTATTATTTATTCATAACCAATTAGTTGAAATAACTTCCAAATCCATTTAAGCCTTTAACTTTCCAAACCATCCTCTTGAAATCTTGTTATTACATTTACCAAGTTTCCAAATTTATTCATAGATTCCATCTAATATCATATCATTCAACCATATCAAGTTATAACTCGAAATCAAATTTTAGTTATCAAAAATTTCTTCAAAATGTCTAACTCTTTAAATTTTTAGAAATTTCGCCAGTGTCATCTTTGCGCGACTAGATCAGAACAACTACAAATCGCCACTATGGGCCCAAACCAGTAAAAGAAAACAAAAGCCAAGTGGCATAACCATCAAACCATCAAATCAAACAACAATATAAACATGTACCTTTTCGTTGGGCAATCCAATTTTTATTTATGAAATCAAATGCATCAAATTAGCTTTTGCTTTTATATACCTGCATCTTATTTACTAATGATATCCAATCATATAGTTTATAATCATATTAATCTGCATTTTCCATTTCCAGTATTTGCTTTACTTAAGCCTGTACGATGCACATATATCATCCGTACACAATATCCAAATCCGATCGCTTGTTTGATCACACAATTTCACTTCCAAACTAGTATCGTTCACTCGTTCCTCTAGTGTGGACTCAAATTCGGTTCCCTGATTAGAAACCGTTATTCTCCTTGTATAGCCTTATGATAGAGAACTCCAGAATCAATCAAAAATCCATATCCAGTGTTCGCCGTCGGAAATCAGGTGAAAAATCCTTGTTCGGATTGATATAAATTATTTCAAAATTCTGTGCTCGAATCTAGATCAAACCGTCATACGAATAAAATAATATATGTACAATTTACGTATTTATTTCCATTGATTTCTTAGCAATACCAAATTCTTTTTTATTCACATTTACTTTATTTACATTCAACTATTCACATTGCTTTATTCACATTCAATTGATTTACATTCAATTATCAACATTCACTTATTACTTAGTATATTTTTCAAAACTAATTATCTCTTAAGAATTACACCATTAAATTTTCTTAAGTCTATTATAAACATTTTATACAAAAGTACTTATGTTTATTACCACTTCACCACTTAAGTCCGTATCCATTTTAATTCAAATCCAATTTCAATTCCATTTGACTCAATCCACTTGTTTCAATTTCAAATTTACTTTCCTTTACATTCACATGCAACAATTTTAAAGCTTTGTTTCACTTACAAATTCCCAAAATTTATAAGTTATTAACTTATTTTTCTCATATCTTCAATAAAACATTTTAAATGAAAATACCAGAGTTTAAACACCTTGTTCTTAAGTATTCCAAATCATTTTTGAAATCATACACACATATATACATAAAATTCCATTGGTATATCAAATCATTCTTTTGAATTTTTTTGAAATCAAAACCAGTTTTACCAAAAAAAACTCCAATGGTAGCAATTTCTACCTTGGAAACTCAAAAATGAACGTCGATGATGCTGCAGTCATCACTGAAATTATTTTCCAGCGACCAAAGTAAGTTTAGTGCTTTCTATCTCCTTTAAAATCCTTTAAAAAAATATATATCCATTATTTCCATTCAAAAACATTTTCCAAATAATGTTATTATTGTTTTCCAAAGCTTTGAAAAACATTTTCAAAACCAACAGAATTTAAATTCCTAATTTTCCAGCTTTTAAATCCTTTATAAATCGTTTTTATAAACCTTATTTATATAATATACTTCAGAAATTTCATTTCATTTCAATTTATTAATTACATTTACAAATCATATTTACGTAATTCCATTTTGTTATATGAAATTATTTCTTAACTTTTGATCTTATTTTCATTATAATATCAACTTTTATTCGATCACAACAACAAACAACAAATGATAATAGTTTAACATTATCATTTCCTAACAACCAAGCACACCATATACAACTATAATAATTTCTAAAAAAATTATTCTTCTACGTATAAAAATAATCCAGGTAAAATTATTTCATTTACCCAATTTCAAAACAATACCATGTCGAGTTGCTCTGCCTGAGTGTTTAGAGATTCTTATCAATAACGTTAATTACTCGTATTGACCAGAATCCATAAGCCACTTAATTGATCAACCAACACAATATAAAACAATTTTAATATCACTAACAAATACGCGCTCATATATATATATATATAGACACACACTCAACCTTTAGCTCTGATACCTTTAGCTCTGATACCAAATGTAACAAACGGGATTTTCGACCCTCGAAAATCGACATCAATACGTCCACTTTGCCTTGCTGCATGCCCTATTTTAGTCATTTCCCGGTTGATGAGGCTTGAGGCTACGATTATCTTTCAAGAAATTTACACTTAGAATGCTCATTGCCTACTAATGACAATGTGCTGATAGCATTCATCCATACAAGTTGTTATGGGTCTGAACAAACTGAATCTCCTTCAAGATCACCATCTCCATTATCTTTGAGATATCTGAATTCGTAATGCACAAATCGGATCGAAGTGGTTTTAGGATAATTTAAATATGATCCCGATTTCTTCGAAACGATCGATGAAATTGGTCAGATTTGATAGTCGGTTATTTAAATATCTAATTACACACATAAGCAGTCACTAGGCCCATATTATAAATCTTTCAAACATTTATTTCAAAATATCTTTACAAAGATATATATTCAAAACTCTTTCAATATTTCAATATTTGAAAACACTTTCAAACACTTATATCCATAACAAGATATTTCCAACACCTAGAAATATTCCCAATTTCAATTTGTAATCCATTACTTAGAAACATATTTCTATATAATTCATTTCGTCGCTAAAATATCTCCCAAACTTTTAATTCCAGTACTTAGGAAAATATTATAAGTCTATTTTCCAATAATCATTCCTAATATCCATACTTAGGAAATATTCCGTACTTATCTCATAAATCTTCAGAATTTTTATTAATTCCCTTTTAAAATTTCCAAAAATTATCGATTATACATATATATAATCCAACTAACAATTTATATCACCTTTAATGACTTCAGATTCATTTTCGAAGTTCCCGTGTCTAAACAAATTTGGAAATTCCTTTTTCTCATATTTCTTAAGTTTCTGAATTCCATTTATCAGATTTCCCCTTATAAAATCACATCCATCACATAAAACCCAATTCACAATTCTCAAGAGCATTTATAAATAAATTTCAATCACTTACTTTTAAATCATATATATAATAATAAATTTCAAAAAAATGGTTAAATAATTATTTAAAATAACAAAGAACTTTTAAAATAAACGTCAATAACTGATTCTAATTCATTTATAAAATTTCTAATCGATTTACAAAACTTATTTATAAAACTTAGAATTCATTTCAACAAAATTTAAATATTTAAATAACTAACATTCTAAAATATTTTAATCCAATAAATAGTTTTTAAAACTACATATTTTAATAAATAAAAATCCTTTTCTAAAAACAAACCTTCACTTTTTGTGAAAACCATTTTTAAAATTCAACATACCCATTTTATACTTATAAATCTCTCTCGATTTATCACAAATCGATTTACATTACAAATTTCAAAACTATTCCCAAATTCCAAAATAGAATTTACTATTTCTTTCTAAACTGATTTCCATATCTCGATATAAATTCACACTGTGAATTTATATTTTCAATTTATCAACTCATATCATTTCCCCTTATTTATAAACATCGTTTATAAATTTATAAACTCATTTGGATTTCACTTGTTTATAAAAAAAATCACATTTATAAAATTTCATTTTTATGAATCCATTCCTTTATAAATCCCATTATTTTTGAAATCTATTTTAAATATCGTTTTCAACTCTTTTTCCATAAATCCAGAAGTATCACTTAAAAATCCATTTAAAAAATAATCCCTTATATAAATTAATTTTAAATCTCTAATTAAAACATTTTACGAACGGTTGGTTACAAATTCAAAATCAAATCATTGTTTTATCCAAATTAATTTCTTTTAAAATAATCCAAATTTCGATATAAACATTTTTAAATCTAAAATATCCTTTTAATTCCTTCAAATTCAAAAATAATATTTATGGTATTTAAAATACAAAAAAGAGGCCCGTGCTACTATAACATCTAATAATTCAAATCACATCATAATCTATCATAGATTATTCAAAACACAACATATATCACTATATATGAAATTTAAATCAACATTTTTGAGGAATCCAGTTGGATACCTCCAACCTGTTTCCCTACAACCATAAATGTTATATAACATAAAATACCAATCCCGCTTCGAGGCGGGATATCACGGTAATATAGGGTCATCCGCTATTATGCGGGGCGCATAGTGTCTCATCCGCTCCAATCGGCGGGAATATATCCAACTACTAATATATATAATATAACATCCATCTGATAATAATAATTTACCAATTCATCCAATCAGTCAATAAATAATTTTAACTATTTAAAATAAAACCAATTATCCAAGACGAGTGAAATTTATTCATATTTATTTCTGTTGTCGTCGAAGCATTTTGGTTGATCTACAATCAACGACGTTCAACTATAGCTTAAATTCAACAAGTTCGAAATGCATCCAATCCAATTCCATAGCAAAGCTAATGTCGTTATGAACCCAACGCCACTGACCGTGTTAGATTTGGACCTAATATGAACGAGATATTAAATTTACAACATTTCGAATTAATCCTAATCACCATCAACAATCTTGGCCGTTAATTCTTGTTTCTCAAAATCAGGGCTGCTGCTTCATCATTTCAATCTAACAGAACTGCCGCCGATTTCAACCTCTCACCACCGTCGCCGCAGTCCACCTTAGCCCACTGCATCACCCCCGTGGGTAGCCTCGACCAGAATGAGTCGAACGACCCCACTAACGCCTCCTGACATTGCCGCTTGAACGCTGGTGAACTCGGAAACATAGCTGACATTTAGGCCCAGATCTATGCCACCTCGGGTCAATCCACGTCGATCACTCAGGACAAGTTACTCCCCTCGACCTCACGAACAATTCTCATGTTGGAATCAACACTAACTTGGCCTCCTATGGCCTGGACAACACTGGCCGTGGATCTTGTAGGGTTTGGAATAAAAGACTAGCGACTAGAGATAGTTGGGCCTAGGGTTTGCAAAAGAATGGGTATGATGGTACTTATATAGGCAACCTTCTAAAGCGCTATTCACTCCAAAACTTTCCTAACTCCGAACAACGCGTGTCGGCTGGCGTTCTATATGTTATACCTCTATTCCAAATGCAATGGAATAAGTCTCGACCCCCCAATTCGATCGTATGCAGAAGATAGTTTTTTTATTCTAATTATTATATTAAATTTTCGATATTAATGTGTATGCGTTTCAATCCCGCACCAAAACGATACGTCTAATCGCTATGAAATTCGATGGCATAATAAAAATTCATTACTACGGACCTAATGACACTGGTTTCGTCAAAATCCGAGACAGTGCCCCGAAAGGCTATTATTATATGTTAATTAAAACGAGTTATTTCAAAAATAGAGTAAATTACTTTTAAATCCAATTTAAAAGTTTTATTATCTTCATTCTTATTAATAGAAATTAAATAAGCCTTTAAATCATTTTTATCCAAATAAAATCCAATATTTAAATTATTTAAACGATTTTCAATTATTAAATTCAACAATTAAATTACCCAATAAATCGTTTTATTTGAAATTCAAGTTATTAAATCTATAAAATTAACTTTTAAATATTTAAAATCAATTAAATATTCCAATTTCAAATAACCAAAATTCTGGGTCGTTACATTCCTCCCTCCTTAAAAGAATTTCGTCCTCGAAATTGCCAAGGTAGGAAAAATTTCCAAACCCCTTACTTTTTATTCATAACCAATTGGTTGAAATAACTTCCAAATCCATTTAAGCCTTTAAATTTCCAAACCATTATGTTGAAATCTTGTTATTACTTTAACCAAGTTTCTAAATTCATTCAAAGATTCCAATTTATATCTTCTCATTCTACCATTTCAAGTTATAACTCGAAATCAAAGTTTAGTTATCAAAAATTTCTTCAAAATCTCTAACTCTTTAAATTTTCAAAAAATTTCTCCAGCGTCACCTTTTCTTCTAGATCAGAACAACTACAAATCGCCACTACAAGCCCAAACTAGCAAAGAAAACAAAAGACAAGTGGCTCAACCATAAAACCATCAAATCAAACAACAATATAAACATATATCTTTTTGTTGGGCAATCCAATTTTTATTTATGAAATCAAAGGCATCAAATTTGCTTTTGCTTTTATATACCCGCATTTTATTTACCAATGATATCCAATCATATAGTTTATAATCATATTAACTGCATTTTCCATTTCCAGTATTTTCTTTACTTAAGCTCGTGCAATGCACATATATCATCCGTATGCAATATCCAAATCTGATCGCTTGCTCGATCACACAATTTCACTTCCAAACTAGTATCGTTCACTCGTTCCTCTAGTGCGGACTCAGATCTGGTTCCCTGATTATAAACCATTATTCTCCTTGTATAGCCTTAGAGAACTCCAGAATCAATCAAAAATCCATATCCAGTGTTCGCCGTCGGAAATTGGGTGAAAAATCCTTGTTCGGATCGATATAAATTATTTCGAAATTGTGTGCTCGAATTAGGATCAAACCATCATACGAATAAAATAATATATGTACAACTTACGTATTTATTTCCATTGATTTCTTAGCTATACCAAATTCTTTTTTATTCACATTTATACATTCAGCTATTCACATTCAATTGATTTACGTTCAATTACCAACATTCACTTATTACTTAGTATATTTTTCAAAACTAATTATCTCTTAAGAATTACACCATCAAACTTTCTTAAGTCTATTATATACATTTTATACAAAAGTTCTTATGTTTATTACCAATTCACCACTTAAGTCCATATCTATTTTAACTCAAATCCAATTTAAATTCCAATTGACTTAATCCACTTGTTTCAATTTCAAATTTACTTTCCTTTACATTCACATGCAACAATTTTACAGCTTTGTTTCACTTACAAATTCCCAAAATTTATAAGTTATTAACTTAATTTTCTCATATCTTCAATAAAACATTTTAAATGAAAATTCCAGAGTTTAAACACCTTGTTCTTAAGTATTCCAAATAATTTTTGAAATCATATACACATATATACACAAAATTCCATTGGTATATCAAATCATTCTTTTGAATTTTTTTGAAATCAAAACCAGTTTTACCAAACAAAACTCCAATGGTAGCAATTTCTCCCTTGGAAACTCAAAAATGAACGTCGATGATGCTGCAGTCATCACTGAAATAATTTTCTAGCGACCGAAGTGAGTTTAGTACTTTTTATCTCCTTTAAAATCCTTTTATAAAAAATATTTCCATTATTTTCAATCAAAAACATTTTCGAAATAATGCTATTATTGTTTTCCAAAGCTTTGAAAAACATTTTCAAAACCAACCGAATTTAAATTCCTAAATTTCCATCTTTTAAATCCTTTATAAATCGTTTTTATAAACCATATTTATATAATAAACTTCATAAATTTCATTTCATTCCAATTTATAAATTACATTTACAAATCATATTTATGTAATTCCATTTCGTTATAATTATTTCTTAACTTTTGGTCTTATTTTCATTATAATATCAACATTTATTCGATCACAACAACAAACAACAAATGTTAATAGTTTAACATTATCATTTCCTAACAACCAAGCACACCATATACAACTATAATAATTTCTGAAAAATTATTCCTTTACATATAAAAATAGTCAAGGTAAAATTATTTCATTTACCCAATTTCAAAACAATACCATGTCGAGTTGCTCTGCTCGAGTGTTTAGAGATTCATATCAATAACGTTAGTTACTCGTATTGACCAGAATCCATAAGCCACTTAATAGATCAACCAACACAATATAAACTAATTTTTATATCATAAACAAATATGCTCTCATACACACACACACACACTCAAACTTATTCTATGGTGCTACTGACCCTATCTCTAATGATTTGCCCCACCAAAGCCAAGGTTCTCGCTTAACCTTCAACTCTGATACCAAATATAACAAATGGGATTTTCGACTCTTGGAAATCGACATCAATACATCCACTGTATTACATGCCGGTAAATCGAATGCTAGAAAACTCGATTGTTAAGGGAAAGAAGAAGAAAGAAAGATAGAAGAAACATAAATAGTTACACAAAATATCACAATCGCAGCGGAAAAAATATAATTAATAATAACATAACTTTATACAGAAGAAACTGTAACTGTTAATATACATACCATCATCTGAGTACAACAACCAACAAATCAATCCGGACAGTTATAATAACTTGTCCTCACAAGTGTTGAATATATAGCATATACACACAGTGGAATATAATCAAGTACGTGGAATACGCATGAGACTCCTCCAGCTTGTGTCCTGAGCTCCATAGCATCCTAAATTGAATCTGTAATACTCAGCCTGACTCGAGCATTTTAATAAAATAACACCCGAGTCAGTCTGAAAAACCAGCGTGAGAAGATCACACTCAATTGGATTTAAAGTTATAAGAAAATCCTTGAAATCAAGGGTATCTCGTAAGACCACGCCACACATAAACACGACGGGTTTTACCTTATGATAACCTAACCTTTTATATCAAAATCATCTGATATTATAATAGTGTCTATAGAAAGTAAACTGTAAAATAGCTGAAATGCTTACATCTCACATTCCAACATAGTTGGGCACAATCAAAATCGTACGGTACATATTGGAGAATGGATTCCATACTATGACCAGGTAAGGAACTACCTCTGATGGGTACATTTCTAGTTCAATGCACCCAGGTCTGACAAGAACATCTTGTACCCTGCCACATCGAACCGGCCTACCACTTGACTAGTAGTACCGAATATGTCATCATCACGGTCTTCCAACCGTAATCGAGATCTCTCATGCAATACCAAATCCATAATAATAGGGTAATCTAGAAAATGACGACATATCCTAATGAGAGCGATCCACTTAGCCCTGCTGCATGTCCTGTTTTAGTCATTTCCCGATTGATGAGGCTTGACGCTACGATTATCTTTCAAGAAATTTACACTTAGAATACTCATTGCCTACCAATGACAATGTGCTGATAGCATTCATCCATACAAATTGTTCTGGGTCTGAACAAACTTAATCTCCTCCAAGATCACCATCTCCATTATCTTTGAGATATCACAATTCGTAATGCACAAATCAGATCGAAGCGGTTTTCGGATAATTTGAATCTGATCCCGGTCTCTTCGAAACGATAAACAAAATTGGTCAGATTTGATAGTCGATTATTTAACTATCAAATTACACACATAAGCAGTCAATAGGCCCATATTATAAATCTTTCAAACATTTATTTCAAAATATCTTTACAAAGATATATATTCAAATCTCTTTCAATATTTAAAAACACTTTCGAACACTTATATCCATAATAGGATATTTCCAACACTTAGAAATATTCCCAATTTCAATCCGTAATCCATTACTTGGAAAAATATTTCTATATAATTCATTTCATCGCTAAAATATCTCTAAAACTTTTACTTCCAATACTTAGGAAAATATTATAAGTCTATTTTCCAATAATCATTCCTAATATCCATTCTTAGGAAATATTCCATGCTTATCTCATAAATCTCTGGAATTTTTATTAATTCCCTTTTAAAATTTCCAAAAATTATCGATTATACTTATATATAATCCAACTAACAATTTATAACTCCTTTAATGAATTCAGATTCATTTTCTGAGTTCCCGTATCTAAAATTTTTTGGAAATTCCCTTTTCTCAAATTTCTTAAGTTTTTGAATTCCATTTATAAGATTTCCTCTTATAAAATCACATCCATCACTTAAAACCCAGTTCACAATTCTCAAGAGCATTTATAAATAAATGTAGATCACTTACTTTTAAACCATATATATATAATAATAAATTTCAAAAAAATGGTTAAATAATTATTTAAAATATCAAAGTACTTTTAAAATAAACGTCAATAACTAATTCCAATTCATTTATAAAATTTCTAATAGATTTACAAAACTTGTTTATAAAACTTAGAATTCATTTCAACAAAATTTTTAATTAACTTTCTGAAATATTTTAATCCAATTAATAGTTTTTAGAACTTCGTAGTTTAATAAATAAAAATCTTTTTCTAAAAACAGACCTTATCTCAACACTAGTAATGGCGTCCTCAGTCCCCCCTGCCGCACCTCCCATCTCCTTCGTCCCCAGCAAATACAATTCCATTCTGTCCCCCTCATCCCCCACCTCCTGTGGCGCCCCCACCCAGCATGCGTTCCCACCCCGAGTCCCTCCACCTCCACCCGGATCCAATCAGCCGCTGTGCATCGAGATACCTGCCAAAACGTATGCACAGGTTGCGAGTTCGGCTCCTCGTTCCCCCCTCCTGCCCAACCCCCCGGCCAGAAGACGCCACCCACTGCCTCATTTCAAAAATGTGCGCCATACGGTTGATTTTCTAAAAAAAGAAAACCGTTGCCTTCGCTGTGCAGGCCTCCGACACGTGGCGCAGTCTTGCAGAGATGCAAAGATTTGCTATAAGTGCGGATTTTTCGGGCATCCACAATCTCACTGTCCCAATAAAATCCCTAGTCAGCCTCAGGCTCGAATAACTAGCAAAGTCCCCTCCTCTTCCACTAAGGACAAACAACCCTCTGCCCGTTGGGCCCCAATGTCCAATCCCCACTCAGATCGTACGAAACCCTTCAGCTCCCCTAGACAAATCATTTCCCCTGCAACTCCCCATAGCCCACCTCATTCCCCTAAACAGCATCATAATTCATCTTCGAACCCTAAAACTTTCACAATGGCAGACCCATCACTGCTTCTCGTCGCAAACATTATCTCTGGCACCTGGTCCCTAGACTCCCTCCGCCACACGCTATCCTCTACATTCCAACACAGAGACTGGCCTCTCTGGCTTCAGTCCGACAACAGCTTCATCTTCTACTGCCCCTCATTCTTAATCAGAGACCAAATCCTCCAAAGATCGACCATCCCTACAACCGCGGGAACTATACAATTCCACCCCTGGTCTGAGCTGGACCGCCCCGCGCCGACATTGGACCCACCCTCATGGGCAAGAATCTCTGGGTTCCCTGAACTACTCCGCTTCAACTCAGAAGCCATTTCGGAAGCTGTTAAGCCAGTAGGTAGGTTCCTGGCTCAGGACGATTGCGAATGGGCTGAGCTTGACCACCGTTTTTTATACATCCAAATCCAGTTCTATAGTGGCATCATCTCCCCATCATCCTATGTCTCTGTCCTTAACAACACTGAATACCTCCTTCGTATAGAAAGATGGGAACACGAGCACCCGAACAGACGCCCAGAGAACCACCTGCTGGGATTCGACTACGAAAGGCACTTCCCCCTCTTCGAGCAACACATCCAGATCGACGACCTTGAGTCAGACGACAGATTTGACGTCCTGAATTACTCCCCCATCTTCTCCGGCTCCCCACCGGCGCCTGGCCTTATTTATGATCAATCCTTTGAGGTGGTGGGTCCAAGGGGTTGGGACCCATGGCCAGTCCAGGAACACAGGTGGGACCCTTTCTCTGACTTGGACCTCTCATCCCCGCTCTTCCAACAAATCCCAACCCCTCCGACCTCATCCGTCCCTCCCCATCCCCCCCCCCCAACCCTGCCCCTCATACAGACACCCAATCTCTTCCGGTGCAGATCCTTCATTCCCCCCTCCAAGCTGACCCCCCCTCTCCCATTCTTCAATTCCCTATCCACAGCCCAGAGGAACTCAGTCAAGCGGCCCCTCCTAGGACTAATCAAGAGCTTCAGCCCGACACTCAAGCGGTTGCTCAGTGGTCTCAGCCAATCACACCAACAGCGGTGCGTCGAAGCTCCAGACTGGACAGAGCAGCATCTCATCCTGGTAGTTTCTTTAAACACGTTGTCTTTTCGTCCCTTAATAAAAGCTTAAATAAAAAAATGGCACGTTGCATGGGAGTTAACCTGCATGGAGAACACTACTCCTCCATGCAGGCACTAGAATCGGAGCGCTTATCATTCTCCCAATGAAGCTAATATCCTGGAATACACGGGGGTTGGGGGACCCCAGCAAAAGACACGCTGTTAGCCTTGTCATATCCCCTCACAAAGTAGACATTCTTTTCCTGCAAGAATCCAAACTATCCGACCCAAACCCCAACATACTCAGACAGATTGGTGGGCCATTCCTAACTGGGTGGGCCCACATTAATGCTGTCGGCTCGTGCGGCGGTATAATGACAGCCTGGAATGAATCCGTGTGGTCCCACTGCCAAACCTTCTACCACACTTCTGCCCTACATGTAGCCCTTCGACACATACAAACTAACACAATCTTCTTCTTCACAAATATCTATGGCCCACAGAACCCTCGAGATAGAAACGATCTCTGGACAAACTGCCTCTCCTTCTCCTCACATATCAATGGCCCCTGGGTTGTTGGAGGAGACTTCAATACCACCAAATCCCCAACAGAAAGGAACTCTGGCAACCTTTCCCAAGACTCCGAAGCCTTTAATCAGTTCATCAACCAGTGCTCCCTAATTGACCCACCCATTAGTAATCGCCTTTACACCTGGTCAAACCGCAGATCCGACCCCTCACTCGCTAAATTAGACCGCTTCCTTTTCAACCCAACCTGGGAAGACTTATTCCCCCTTTCCATCGTCTCGGGCCTAGCCACTGTTATCTCCGACCATTGCCCACTCCTCCTAGACACGGGATCCCTCACTTGCCACAACAGACCCTTCAGGTTCGAGCGCCTCTGGCTCCTCGAGCCATCTTTCGACAACTTCATCAGAGAAATCTGGACTCAGCCCTCCCCCATTCAATCAGCCACAGCCAGGGTAGTCTCCAAGCTCCGCTCTCTCCGAAAAATCATCAAACCTTGGGCCAAATCAGTTTGGGGCTCCATTCGTTTGCGCATCGCAGCCATCCAAGATGAGATTCTAGACCTTAATATCCTGGAAGAAACCTCCCCGCTCTCTGAACCGGACCGCTCTCGTCTGAGAGAGCTGGAAGCGGACCTCGACAGGTTGTTACTGCAAGAAGAAATAGGCTGGAAGCAGCGGTCCAAAGCGAAATGGATCGACGAGGGAGACAAGAACACTGCTTACTTCCACCGTCTTGCCAACGGCAGACGTAGATCCAATCACATCCCCGAAATCACCCATGACAACATCACTACCACTGATCAATCGGCCATCCTCAAACTCTTCACCGACCATTACCGAACCATTCTTGGCTTTCACCCCCCTCCTCTCCCCCCAATCGATTGGGAACTGATCTACCCAGTTAACCCCCTCATCCCCATTGACCATCCCTTCACTGAAGAAGAAATTTGGGCAGCGCTTAAAAGCATGTCGGATGATAAGGCTCCTGGCCCAGATGGTTTCGGGCCTCTCTTCTTCAAACACTACTGGGAAATCATCAAGTTTGACATCATCGAAATGTGCTCTGAATTTCATACCAATCCAACTTCCGTGGACCGCATCAACTACGCAAATATCATCCTTCTCCCAAAATCCCCAGGCGCCACCTCCCTCTCGTCCTTTCGCCCCATTAGCCTCCTAAACACAACCTTTAAAATCATAACCAAGGTCCTAGCCAACCGCCTCCAGAGCGTTATAGCCCCCCTTATTGGAATCGAGCAATCTGCATTCATCTCGGGCCGTAACATCATGGACTGTGTAGCAATGACCCAGGAGATCATTTCCTTTTGCCACTTGACCTCAACACCAGGAATGCTACTCAAACTAGACTACTCAAAAGCGTTCGACTCGGTTAACTGGCAATTCATAGTGGAGCTAATGGAACACAGAGGCTTCCCCTCAAAATGGTGTAACTGGATATCCTCTATACTCAACTCAAGCATGTCCTCGATAATCATCAATGGGACCTCGGGGGGCCTAATCAAATCGGCCCGCGGACTGCGACAAGGTGACCCACTTTCTCCCCTGCTTTTCGTTCTGGTGGCTGATGTGTTCAATCGTATGATCAAATTAGCAATTTCGAACAACATCTTTCAAGGCATCAACCTCCCCAATTCTAACCTATCCATATCCAACCTCCAATTCGCGGATGACACCATTCTATTCGCATCACCCATGTTCAACCACATCCACTGCCTCAAAGTAGCACTATATTCATTCGAACTCATATCGGGCTTGTCCATCAACTTTAGCAAAAGTTCCATCATCATGCTCGGAAAAGCTGATCACCTCGGGCCAACCTGTTCCAGCCTGCTCAACTGTAAGATCACACACTTCCCCATCTCCTACCTCGGTGTCCCTATCCGTCCAACCAAATTGCATAGATCCGATTGGTTCCCCCTCATCACCAAAATAGAAAAAAGACTTCATTCATGGAAAGCTCATTCCTTGTCCACAGCAGGGCGCCTAGTCCTCGTTAAATCCGTTCTATCATCGATCCCCACTTACTGGATGTCATTGTACAAACTCCCTTCTTGGGTAACCAAAAAAATCGATTCAATCAGAAGTTCCTTTCTTTGGAACGGTAGCAACATAAAGAGGCTCGTAAACTGGCAAACTGCCTGCCTACCCTTGAGAAACGGCGGCCTTGGAATCACTAATCTATTTGACTTCAACACATCGCTCCTCGCCAAATGGCTCTGGCGGTTCCTAACCCCTGGCCCCACCCTCTGGAAATCATGGATCACCTCCCTACACTATCACTCTAACCCTCACCTTGTCCTCCACGCCCCCAATGGCATCAAACCATCCCCCTTCTGGTCTGGAGTAATTTCAACCCTACCACGTGTTAAAAGGCTATTCCACGTCAACCTGGGAAATGGGGCTAATTGTCTCTTCTGGCTAGACACATGGCACAATCAACTTCCACTCTCCTCCATCCTCCCCAACCTCTTCGCTCATACAACTAATATCTTCACCTCCATCTCTGACATTTCCTCTTCGGGCCCAGCTCAGCTCCTCCCGGCTTCCTACTTTGACCTCTCCACCCTCACCGAGATCCACCTCGTCTCCTCAATTCTCCGCAACACCCACCTCAACTCCCAACCAGACTCCTTCACTTGGGCACCCAACCCCTCATCCGGCTTCTCTGTTGCCTCATGCTATGCCCACCTAAACAACCCTGGACGACTATTCACCTTCCCCAGACTCTGGAAGTGCAAGATTCAGCCCCGCCTTGCTTTCCTGCAGTGGTGTCTCATCCAAGGGCGAATTAACACAAGAGACAGACTCCTCCGCCATAACATTGTAGTAGACCCCAGCTGCGTCCTATGTTCCACCTCAACAGAAAGTTTGCAACATCTCTTCTTCGAGTGTGATTTTGCGATCAGGGTTTGGGCGGCGACAACTGCTCATATTCTCGGACATATTCCCACGTTCACCTCGTTTTTCGATCATTGGCAGAACAACCCCCCCAACTATCACCTAGATCTCACGGTTGCTATTTTCAGCTGGTGGATCTGGGCCGAGCGCAATGCACGTGTATTCTGCAAGCCCATATCTAGCCTTGAAGAAACCTGTAGACGTATTACTCACCATTTCTCATCTATATCAGGTCGTAGCTTCTCCGCTCCGTTCAGGCTGAGACTTCCTCACCCCAGCTCTCCTCAGGCTGAATCCTCGGGCAGCACATCAGCAGTTCCTCCTGACAGGCATCGTGGGCACCACTAAACCGCGACTTTGCTCCGGCCTTTCCATCACTGTTTTTACTGGCTATATGTATTTTGTATATATAACTCTGTCTCACTATGACTAGCTTACTGCTTCTCAATACTTTTTGGCCAGCGATCAGGCTTGTTGATCGCATTATTTACTTATTATATGATATCTAATCGGCTGTGTAGTGCCACGCTACACAACCGTGTCGCTAAAAAAAAAACTTTTTGTGAAAAACCATTTTTAAAATTCAACATTCCAATTTTATACTTATAAATCTCTCTCGATTTATCATAAATCGATTTACATTACCAATTTCATAACTATTCCCAAATTTCAAAATAGAATTTACTATTTCTTTCTAAACTGATTTCCATATCTCGATATAAATTCACACTGTGAATTTATATTTCCAATTTATCAACTTATATCATTTCCCCTTATTTATAAACATCGTTTATAAATTTATAAACTCATTTGGATTTCACTTGTTTATAAAAATAATCTCATTTATAACATTTTTATGAATCCATTCCTTTATAAATCCCATTATTTTTCAAATCTATTTTAAATATCGTTTTCAACTCCTTTTCCATAAATCCAGAAGTATCACTTAAAAACCCATTTTAAAAATAATCCCTTATATAAATTATTTTTAAATCTCTAATTAAAACATTTTACGAACAGTTGAGTGCAGATCCAAAATCAAATCATTGTTTTATCCAAATCAATTTCCTTTAAAATAATCTAAATTTCGATATAAACATTTTTAAATCTAAAATATCCTTTTAATTCCTTCAAATTCAAAAATAATATTTATTTTATTTAAAATACCAAAATTGAGGCCAGTGCTACTATAGCATCTAATAATTCAAATCACATCATAATCTATCATAGATTATTCAAAACACAACATATATCACTATATATGAAATTTAAATCAACATTTTTGAGGAATCCAGTTGGATCCCTCCAACCTGTTTCCCTGCAACCACAGATGTTATATAACATAAAATACCAATCCCGCTTCGAGGCGGGATATCGCGGTAATATAGGGTAATCCGCTATTATGCGAGGCACATAGTGTCTCATCCGCTCCAATCGATGGAAATATATCCAACTACTAATATATATAATATAACATCCTTCTGATAATAATAATAATTTATCCATTCATCCAATCAGTCAATAAATAATTTTAAATATTTAAAATAAAACCAATTATCCAAGATGAGTGAGATTTACTCACATTTATTTTTGTTGTCACCGAAGCGTTCTGGTTGGTCTACAGTCAATGACGTTCAACTATATCTTAAAATTCAACAAGTTCGAAATACGTCCAATCCAATTCCATAGCAAAGCTAATTTCATTGTGAACCTAATGCGACTGACCGAGTTAGATTTGGACCTAATATGAACGAGATATTAAATTTACAACATTTTGAATAAATTAAATTAATTAATCACAAAATTAACAAATTAATTAACCCTAATCACAATCAAAAATCTAGGCCATTAATTTATGTTTCTCCAAATCTGGGCCGTTGCTTCATCATTTCGATCTAACAAGAACTACCACCGACTTCAACCTCTCACCACCATCGCCGTAGTCTGCCTTAGCCCACCGCATCACCCTCGTGGGTAGCCCCGACCACGACGAGTCGAACGACCCCACTACCGTCTCCTGACATTGCCGCTTGAACGCTGGTGAACTCAGAAACATCACCGACGTTTAGGCCCTGATCTGCGCCACCTCGGGTCAATCCACAATTCTCATGTTGGACTCAACACCTAACTCGGCCTCCTATGGCCTGGACAACGCTAGCCGTGGATCTTGTAGGGTTTGGAATAAAAGACTGGCGGCTAGAGATATTTGGGGCTAGGGTTTGTAAAAGAATGGGTATGAGGGTACTTATATAGGCAACCTTTTAAAGCGCTATTCACTCCAAAACTTTCCTAACTCCGAACAATGCGTGTCAGCTGGCGTTCTATATTTTATATCCTTATTTCGAATGCAATTGAACAAGTCTCGACCCCCAATTCGATCGTATGCAGAAGATAGTTTTTTTGAATCCAATTATTATATTAAATTTTCGATATTAATTTCAACGTGTTTCTATCCCATACGACCAAACGATATGTCTGGTCGCTATAAAATTCGACGGCATAATACAAATTCATTACTACAGACCCAATGACACTGGTTTCATCAAAATCGGAGACAGTGCCCCGTAAGGCTATTATTATATGTTAATTAAAACGAGTTATTTCCAAAATAGAGTAAATTACTTTCAAATCGAATTTAAAAGTTTTATTATCTTCATTCTTATTAATAGAAATTAAATAAGCTTTTAAATCATTTTTATCCAAATAAAATCCAAGATTTAAAGTATTTAAACGATTTTCAATTATTAAATTCAATAATTAAATTACTCAATAAATCATTATATTTGAAATTCAAGTTATTAAATCTATAAAATTAACTTTTAAATATTTAAAATCAATTAAATATTCCAATTTCAAATAACCAAAATTCTGGGTCGTTACACTTTTCATTTCAATATGCCCCCTCAATTAGATCTATGGTTTTCTACTTCTTCCCAAATCGCCTGCGACATCTTCAATCTTCAAATTGTGCCTTAATCGAATGAAATTCTTAGTTTATTCATCAGCACATCATCTCGCCTTACTTCTATTATTCTATTTTTGTTTCGATACACCCCTTTAACTGGATCTAAGGTTTTTGGCTTCTTCCAAAATTGCCTGTGAGTTCTTCAATCTTCAAATACTGCCTTAATCAAATGAATTTCTTAACTGATAATGGCTTCATCAGCACATCAGCTCTTTAGTAAGTGGCACGTAAGTGATTTACATCTAATTTTCCTTTTAGCACTGGTTCTCGAACAAAGTATAGATTAATTCCTTGTACTTAGTTCTTGAGCGTAGAATTGGATTGGCTGTAAATGACACCGTACTTAGATTTTCGCTCCATATTATTGATTTTCTGTTTGTGCTGATTATTAATTCGCTCAGCAGATATTCAATCCCCATAATCTTTGTTGTTGCACTAGCCATATTTCTAAACTCTGCTTTTATACTCCATTTGGATATTGTAGATTACTTTTTAGAACACCAGGATATGGGATTTTCTCCTTAGTAGATGCAATATCCTGTAGTTGATTTTCTATCATCAAGATCAATTGCCCAATTTGCATCAGCATAACCATTTATATTGATGTTGTTGCCTACTTTAAGAACTAGACCATGATTGATAGTCCCTCTTAAGTATCTCAAAATTCTTTTAGTTGCCTTCCAGTGTTGATCAAGTTGAGCTTGCATAAATTTACGTGCTTTATTTATACTAAATGTTATTACTGGTCTTATAATGGTAACATATTGTAATGCTCCAACTGTACTTTTGTATTGTTTTTCATTTGTAATCGGTTCTCCTTGATGCTTTATCAAGTTTAGATTGCTAATCATGGGAGTGGGAAGTGGATTGGCATGATTCATTTTTGCCCTGTTGAGAATTTCTAAAATATACCTTTTCTGACTTAGATGAATCTATGAATTCGATACACTTTTGACTTCTATACCCAGAAAATAGTTGAGATCACCCAAGTCTTCGATTGAAAATTGCTGGTCAAAGTTGATGTATAAGTCCATTGATTTATGTTTCATTGTTACTTGTAATTATGAATCATCAATATATATTAGTACATTCCATTACAAAATTTAGTAAATGGTGAGTTGTTAGATTTAGTTGGCTGATAATGCAACTCAACTAGAGTTGACTTGAGTTTGTCAAACCAAACTTGTAACAATCCTGATCAGGATTACCTGGAATTAAACATAAAATATGGTTTAATTTATCTTAATTAATTCTAAGATGAAATTGGGGGATTTTATTTAGTTTTGTTCCAATTTGGAATAAATTTGGAAATAAATAAGAAAGAAATTTATAAAATGAGTTTTCCAAGTGAGACAAATCTAATTCGGAAATTTATAGTAGAATGGTAAGAAATTTATGTAAATAAATTCCTAAGATGAAATATCAAATTGACAGACCTAAATATAATTTTCGTGCATTTTTATATAATTTATATGAATTTATATAGATGCGATTTCATAATATATGAAAATCAGCCCGGTTTTGTGTAAAAATGATTTGGGGTATAAAATCACATCAAAGTGGCATAAAAATAATTTTTAAAGTTAAGATACAAATTTATGTAAATTTATAAATTTAATTACGTATTTATAGATATATAGTCTAAGAGATATGATTATTTAGTAGAAATCGAAAATAAACAATGTTTTGAGCTATGAAATGAATTATATCGAGTAAATATATAAAATATATTTATAAATTATATAAAAATATTTATTAATTTTAATTTGATATATCAGGTCTTACTATGATTTTATTTTGAATTTATAATGATTTTTAAAGGTAATTTTGAGATATATATGTGAAAAGGTTATATTTCTATTTTTTTGGAAACTAGTTTGAAATCACCAATCTGTACAACAATTTCAAAATGATTTCTATTTAAAAAAATTTAATGAAATAAAATTTGAAAGGTATTAGAGAATTATATCTAAATTTAGAAGAAAATGGATCGAAAATCTGATTAAAAACGAGCACGAAATAAGCAAAACAAAATCTGAAATACATATAGATAATAAGCTGTCTGTTTCAGTCGACCACCACAGGTGCACCGGTGAGGCCCATTTTGATCAGTTTTTTGATCAATCAAAGCCAAATCAAAGGGGATTTGGTCCACAGTCCTTCTGGAGTATTCAAGCAGCGATTAGGCTACGTCTTTGGATTAGAATTCCAGGTTTGATTTGTTTTAATTTGGTGTGTTAGTTTTTGATTAAATTTGAGAAATCAAATTATAATTGGTAATATCATTGTTTACATGAAGTAGTGTATTATAAATGAGAAAAACAATAGTAATTAGTACCACTTTCCTTCTTGGGTTAATGACTCAACCACTTTTCCTATGTAGAAAGACTTGGAGAGGGGAAATAAACAAGTGCGTACCTTGTTCTCATTCTTATTTCTCATTTCTAAAAACCTGGAAACAAATCTCTCCGTATTTTCAAAACCCTAGTTTCTAAATCCCCAAATTAAAAATTAAAAATCAAAGGGCTTTTGGCTAATTTAAGTATAAATCTACAGAAGGTAATCTCCTATATCTCTTTGTGTTCTTAAATTCGATTATTAGTTTCAGTTTTTTCCTAGGTAATCCTATCTTCTCCTATTTCTGAGTTTAACCTAGGGTAATGGCTAAAAGAAGGTGGCCTTGGAGAATTCGATCATTTTGCATTTAATTTGAGTTAAATTAATAAGTTAACCTCACACTTCTAGGCTATAATTCATTGCATGTTGTTGTTTGATAATCTAGTTGAATCTATGTGTAACGACCCGAATTTTCGACCCTCGGATGTCGACACTAATACATCCACGGTATTCACGTGCCAAGCACCCAAGTGCCGGAAAGATGAATAGTTAGGATAAAATAAAAAGAAAATGCAATAGAACAAGAAAGAAGAGTACACAATATCAGAATCCCATATGCAGAACGATAATATATAATAGCCCAAAAGGTCTTTACCAAAAAGAAAATCTTTATATACATACATCAGAGAAAATTAACATATCATCAGCCTGGACGGTTATAACAACATGTTCTCACAAATGCTGATAGATACAATCAAGTAATGCGGTGAAAAATAAGTATGGTAGGAAATCATCCAGCTCCTCTCCAAGAGCTCCAATAAACAGCAGCTAAATCTAGAAACATACTTGAGCTGACCCGAGCAATATATGAGAATAACACCCGGATCAGTCTGGTAAACGAGCGTGAGAAACTCAAATCACATAGAATTTATTACTTCTTAAAACCATTCAAAATAAAGGCATATCGTAAGGCTACACCGTCAATAAACACGGATAGGTTTTTCCCTTATGATAACCAAACCATTCTATTATAAAATCCAGTGATTATATAATAATGTCTAAGGTGTGGAATATAAATAATCATGTAGCTGCGATGTAAGTGAGTGTACATCATAATAATAATATGTATACAATCATAACCGCTAAGGCGCGTTCGCTAATTTTGTAGGATTTCCACGTAGATCTATTCGGGGAAGCCGAATCCGAATTACTGCACAAGGATCAGAGATATCCTTCCAAAGTGTCGTACATCTCTAGTGAATGTACCATAGAAATACCATAGCTGGTCTTGCTAAGACCTGATGCATAGCTCCTGCATGCATATCCCAATAAGTACCCTAGAAATGGAGTCGCATGCACCCTATGGGTTTGCCAACCCTAGTGACTATGTCTCCTATATCTCAAACAGATCTCAGAACCACACGTGGATTCCTAAACAGATCCCAGAATCATACATAGATTCCCATACCTCAACAGGCATCGGAATCACACATGGATTCCCACATCCTAAATAGATCACGAACAACTACATGTGTTCGAGTATCTCAAACGGATCTTGAATGTCCATATAGATTCCAGCATCATAGAGAAATCACGAACCAATCCTGAAGCCATCACAAAGCAATCACGAACCTCTTCCAAAGCATTGAACACGTATATGGTTTTGGAGTGGTTACAGTTTCAAGTCATCTCATATAAGTACACTCTCCCGCTTACCGGTGCTCCAAAACCAATCAAACGATTTCCCAGGAATCTCAACCCCGAATCTATAGGAAATAAACAGGAAACGCATAAGATCGAAGACCACCACCTAACTGTTTAAGCGAACAGATTTCCTTATCATTTGCCCTAGAAGAGCAAAACGAGTCTATACGTACAGTATAACATCATCGAAGATAACTGTACCATATAATCCTCGTGTTTCTTCTAGATATTTCCAGAGTATATTCTAACCAAGATTTGATAGTCAGTTATTTAACTATCAAATAAACAAACAATCCAATACAATGAGAATAATCGCATAACGAAGAACCAGTCCTGTATACTATGCATAAGCAGTAACACAGAAAGCACGATCGAAACAAATAAGCACGACCAAGTCATATAAATGACTTCTAATCCCCCTTTTAATTAATCTCCCTTTATTAATTAAAATCCTTTTTATTAGTAAAACCCATTTTTACTATATAAACTCTTTATAAATGAAACTCCATTTATTAATTAAACTTTTCACTATTCATTTTCAGTACATTTCAACACTTCCTAAAAGAATTCATATACATATCTCGATCGTATGTATATTCACAAATCAATTTCAAAGGTGCTTAAGACAAATGTTACTCAAACATCGTCACTACAAGCCCAAAACCATTACTTATGATTATCTTTAAAACATTCTTTTATAAGATCTATTTAGGTTAACAAGTATAACCAAAACGTGTTAAAGGTGAATGTTAGTAACACATTGCCACAACAAACCAAAACCAAACCATACTTGTTATTTATCTTTAAAATTCCATTATTAAAGGTCTAAGTATTTTCCAAACTCATTTACAATATTTTAACACTTTAAAATATTATCCAAGGGTTTAAAAATAAATGTTACTAAGGCGTTGTTTACGACAAACCCCAAAACACTTTACTATCCCGTTATCTTTAAAACTCGATTTTAAAGATCCAATCACTTTTCAAAAGTACAGTTAAGTGGGTTAAAACAGATGTTGCATAAACATTGATATTTTAAACCCAAAATCACTTTTATACTTGCCATTTACTTTAAAACATCCATTTAAAGTTCTAAGTATAGCTTTACTTATTAAACAAGGTAATATACATTTTTAATCAATTTATAAAACAATCCATTATAACTTATGTAACAACCCTATATTTTTGCAATTATTTATAAATTATTTTAAATTAAATTTTATTTCAAAATTTTATTTTTAAAAACATTTTTGAAGTAAAGTTATAATTTTCCAAAGTTAATTGTATTTTTGTTTACAATTTTTAATCTAGTTTCAATATAATAAGCTATTTTCTTTATTTACTTTTATTTTATTTTTATTTTTCCTATGAATAATTATTTATTATCATTTTCACTTTATTTTTGTTTGTCTTTTATTTTTATTTACTGATTTTTATTTGTTTATATTGAATTAAAAAGAAAGTGGAAATTTGAAGAGACCAAAGCTTTAAAACATTTGACTTTCCATTTACTTGCCTTTTCAATTCTTTGGCCGTTCCTTTCTATTGTTTGGCCGTGAGTTTTATTCATTTTCCACGTGAAAAACTTTCTCATTTCCATCTCAAGTTCGGCCAAAATATTTCTGAAAAACTTTGGTAATGGCTTCTCTTTTTTTTCTACTTTTCTTCTTCATTTTTCAATGTTTTTGCTTGATTTCTTCCATAGCTTTGCTCGGCCATAACCCACCACCATCTCCACCGACCACCACATCACTTCCTCCTCAACATCCACAGCTTCCAACATCACCACTCCTCTGACCATAGATGGCCGTGACCACCTAGATGACCAAAACTCTACAAAACAATGTCAAAAACTCCAACACACTACATAGCCGAGCCTTGTTCACCATAGCCTTCATTTTTGACTTCGGCCACCCCCTTAGCCACCACCACCAGCACGTGACCATCACCCTAGCCTTTTTTCAAATCTGATCAGACCTGTAGCAGCCCCTGGCCGAGCCTTGATGTTGAACCAAACCCCCTTGTTAGCCTTGTCTCTTTGCCTTCCTTGCTTACAAACACCTACCCCTTTGCATTCTTGCCTAACCATGCCTTTGTGTTGCCTAACCCAAACCTTTTCCATCATAAAACATGTCATGGCCGAGCTTATAACATGTATGGTCGAGCAAACATTGGCTTGTGGTCAAGCAAATTCGATTTAAAAGCTTGGTGATGTCATTTGATTTCAAAGTTTCCATTTTGTTTCAATAAAATTTTGTGTTGAATTTATATTTATAATTGCTTTGTTTTATTTGTGTATACAAGATTAACATCTTGTCTCTCTCTCCACTTGAATCCAAAGTCGTGCTATATCGTGCTTTCTGCATTTATCAGTGTGTTTTGATTTGCGAACTCCATCTTAAAAAGGTGAGTATTCACACATGACATTTATACTTATATAAATTGTGAAGTGACAACAAGTGAATGTGTAGAAAATATTATATCATGTTATACCTGCCTGTGATGTAAATTATATGATGTTAAACCCTGTTATTAACTTGTCACATCATCTGCTATGTTATATTTTATTATACTGTTTATTTATTTCTGTTAAATCAGACTACAAGTTCCTTGTAGAATAGAATCACTATGGGTTGAAATGATACATACCCGAACGGACTTTAGAATAGGGAAAAATTGTTATGGGTTGAAATGATAAGCCTAAGCGATTTTTATTTATTTTTTCTCTCTTGGGATTGCGGGTTTGAAATGATAGAACCCGGATTTTTCTTTGTAAATTACGGATTGAAATGATATATTATCCGTATCACTTGACTTAGGTTAGAAAATATTATACAGACCCGTGGTTATTTTATATATTTTTCTGGAAAATTTTAAGTATTTTAAAAATGTAAAAATATGATAATTTGGTTTAAATTGAATTTAAAATGATTTAATAAAGTGATAATGATTTTTTCTATGAATTAAAAAGGGTTAAATAAATAAATGGTTAAATTGTAATTTGAAATATAATTTAAATTGGAAATTTGTGATTTAGTTTAAATGAAATTTTAAGTAAAGAAAATAAAATGGAAATTAAGTTTTATTTTGAAATGGAACTTTGAATTTAAGTGTTAAAGTAAATTGTTAAAAATGCAAAGAAATGGGAAATTGTACACTTGAATTTAATAAGAGAAATTATTGGAAAATTGGAATTTATTGTAAAAATTTACTTTATAAAAATCATAAGTTAAAGGTATTAAAATGAACATTTTTGATGTGGAAAAATGTGATTTTTATAAGTTAAAATGATTTAAATTAAAGTTTATTTGTGGCTGGAATTTTATTTAAAATCTGGAAATTCTTTTAGTAGCACTTCAGAAATGCTATCATTTCTGAATTTAACTTAAAATCTGAAGTAAATGATACTGCAGCACTTTGTAAGTGCTGTGGTTGATGCAAATGAACTAAAGACTTAAAATTAACTAAGGGCTACTGCAGCACTTGGTAAGTGCTGTGGTTGCTGAATTTAAATTAAGACTTGAAACTACTAAAAGAGCTATTGTAGCACTTGTTAAGTGCTGCAGTTTGCTGAAATGAGATTTTCAAATGTAATTGAACCCTGAACTACTACAGCAGTTTTGTAAATGCTATCTTTTCTGAACTGAACTTGTTTTCAAATGAATCTGAACTATTACAGCAGTTTTTAAATGCTGTCTTTGCTGAAATGAATTGTTTTCAAATATAACTTACCGTAGCATTTTCTAAGTGCTGCGAAAGCTGAAATTTTAAATGTTTAAATTATTTAACTGAATAAATGAACTCGGAAGGGACTAAAATTTTGGGAATTAAATATTTGATTTAAAGGTATAATGACTTTGTTTTAAATGGTTTAAATGAAGTATTTTGATTTGAAATATAAACTATTTTTGAAATTTATAACCACGGGTTATAATAACGATTGGTTGTTAAAGAGACCGGGATCGGATATGGACATACTCTCTGTCGATACCGAAAACCACTTTAACAACTGTGTACGCGGTGGAGATTCCAGAATGAAGTAGGTGGTGGCGACGATCCTATTGTGGTATGAACGTGGACCCGACTCCCGTGAGTTGGCATAAGGTGGCTAAAACAGGAGCGATCTCGGGCCAAGTGAGGTCATTCCTCCGATCGGGCACATTTCCTTTGATATTATACTCTTACCTTGTGATTGATTTGATGGCCATCTTCGATTTTTGATTTGGGAATGTGTCCGAGGTGGGCAGTAGTGGCTGCTACGCGTTTCCACCAGCCCGTGTGCGTAATTGGTATGTCTACCTTGGCATTGCCTTGTGTGCCGTGTCACCTACCATAGCAAGCTTTACTACGAGTTTGGTTTTCTCCCGTAGCCCATGGAGTATTTAGGGTAGTCTCCCGATCTGGAGGTATGTTGATACTAGATGGACTATTGGGACTATTACGTGTTAAGGTGGAAAATGTAAAGCCTTAATGCTATTTAAAAGTATGTTTATTTTACAAATTAGACATTATTATAATAGCGAATATTACTACATAGTAGATAGTTTAACGGATCCTTAAAGAATGGGCGATCCCAAGCATTCTTTAAGTTACTTGTACCTTTATTACAGTTCACTTGAGTTGGTTTACATTGTATAAGTATGTATGTCCTGACTCGAGTGTTTGTGTTTTATTTACGCTCGGGTCAGCCTGAGTATTCACAGCTTTGGACTTCACTTCTTGGAGCTAGAAATCACTGGAGATTCTGCTTATCTGGTTATCTATCTATTTCAGTTTCAGTTATTCTATTTCAGCTCTTGTATTAGTGAACTTCTATGTATTTGGGATTTCTACTATGCTTATGTATTTAGACTTTTGTTGTATCTGTTTTTGAGACTTTGTATTGTAGTGGCTTCATGAACCACTATTTATTTATTTTCCGCTGCGAGTTATTCTGATATTCCGTGTCTGTGATTCTGTGAATGATTTTATTTGCTCCAAATTTTATTACAATATGTTATTTTGAATCATTCAAGTCTGACATGTGTGGATTATTGTCGATTTGAATGGTCCAAAATAGTGGGTCATTACAACTTAAATGTCATAATCGAAAACTCCTTTTAAATCCCATTACAAAATATTCCATTACAATCCTTTATCAATATCCTTTTTAAATATTCTTTCTTCCCAAATTCCTTTGTAGAAACTTCTAAATATACTAAGTACCTTTACAAAGATAGATATTTACATATACTAATTTATTTGTAAAACTAAGATATTTAATAAAATATTATAAACCATTTGTAAAATCTTATAACACAAAATCATTTTATTTCTCAAATAAATCTTTAGTAACTTTTAAAACCATATATATAATAAACCATACTTTTAAAATACTTATGCTATATTTTAAAACCTTTTATTTAAAACACCACTTGAAAACCTGTTTTATAATTTAAAACACTACTTTATAAATAGATAATTGATTTTTAGAAATATAGTTAAATCTTGATAATTTTCCATAATAAGTACACAACAGTACTTATTAATCAGATATGAAAAAGCCCTAAGATGTCTTTTAAAGTTAACTTTAAATCGCAGATCACAGCGATTTCAAAGTGCAACCATCGCGACCGTTTCACTTCTACCATTCTTCCTTTTCCATTTCCAAATTCCACAAATGCCCAAACTAATCCAATTTATTCCAAACACACCAAACTGTATATAGAACAACCCATTATATATGTACATATATATTTCACAACTTACCCAAATTTATCCAATTTAACATATGTCAGTTATCGGGGATTTCAAAGCATGTTTGTAACGACTAAATCGTTTTTAAAATTCACAACATACCATCACATTTCACAAAGCAATATCAAAAATGTAAACAAATAGTCCGGGCCATGACACATGTTTTACAGACTCAAAATGAGATTATACTCAATAATAATGTTATTACTTGTTTTACAAAACAAGACGGGGTCCAAAAGTAATAACCTGCATTGTTCGTTATGCAGTTTATATTTTCAATACAACAACAATTATATATACAACGATATATAATTGACTAGTGAGTAAAACTCACCCAAGCTCTAGTTAACGTTTTCGCGTTTCTGAATAGTCCAAAAATCGAACGCCATTCAATTTTGACTAAAATTCCAACTAGCTCCAAACTTGATGAATCCAACTCTATCGCATAGATAATCTCGATACGAATGCAATGGCAAAAACGACACCTCGATCAAACCTCGTATGAAAAAGATACAATCGTTAAAACATTTGAGATAATTAAAATATAATTAACATTAATTAATTAAGGTTATATAACTAATTACCTCCTCCTTCACGAATTCGAACTAGGCCGCCTTCTCCATAGACCCTCGTCGTGACTTCATTTGTACGTCGCCGCCGCCACACCGCCTTAGCCACCGCTCGCCCCCAGGTGAGACCCCAGACCAACACGAACCCATCTCCACTAACCACGTCGCCTACTATGGCTGGAAAATCGAGAACAAAACCAAAACTTTGCCACTGTACAACCTCAGATCCACACCACCGTGGGCCATCATACGTCGATCCAACCATTCGTCCCCCTCGTCCCAGCATCCCGCACCTCTTCTTAGTTGACAGCCAAGCCTAGATTGGCCTCTAGCAGGATCGATGAACCAAGGCCGTTGGATGAAGGGTCTAATTTAGGATTAGAGTTTTAATTTCTAGGAAAACAAAGAAAGTGAGATCCTTTTATAGAAGATTTTCAAACACTATTCATTTTGAAAAAATATTGAACTCCAAACAAAGCGTGCCTGGCATTCTATACTAAATACCCCTATTCCGAACTCAATGGGACTAGTATCGGGACCTAATACCATCGTATACAGAAGTTAGCTTTTCAAATCAAATTATATTATACTAAATTTCCAAAATCAATCGGTATGTTTTTCGAGCCTACACAACCATGCATTACGTCCGATCATCATGAAACTCGATGACGTATAACAATTCATTATTCCGGATCTAATAGCACTGGTTTCGTCAAAATCCAATACATTCCCCGGAATGATAATTTCATAAGTTAATTAAAACAAATTATTATTAAAACAATTTAATCACTTTTAATTCAAAATTAAAAGCCTACTATCACCGTTCTTAAAATAAGCTTTGGAAATCATATTTATTCGAATTAAATTCAAGATTGAATTATTTAAATAATCTCAATATTTAATTATAAAATGTTCAAAAAATCCGGGCCTTACATTTTTCACCCTTAAAAGAAGTTCGTCCCCGAAATTACCAAGGTGAGAAAAATGCCCCGAACCCATTAACTTTTCAAAACCAATTATTTAAAATGGATTATCAAATTCTTTTAAGCCTTCAACCGTCCAAAGTCAATTTGTTGAAACTTTTTTATCACCTTTTTTCTAAATTTTAAAATTCATTCATAGTTACTAGCTGATACCGTCAATTCATTCATTCCAAGTTATAACTCAAAATCAAATTTTTTTAGTTTATAACGCCTTAAATTTACGAAAAATTTCGCTAGCTTCTCCTTTGCGCGGTTCATAGGAAAAATTTACAATATATATATAATCACAAATATACATCTCATCTTCATGGATGAGGCATCCCGTAGGGAAAAATATAAAAGTACGATATGTAATCCGAGATGTGTACCTTTTATTAGTATTAGCAAGCATATATAATCAATATAATGTGAAAGCGAGCTCCAAATGTGAAGCATATGCCATCCGCACCTATTAAGCACTCAACAACCAATGACAACAAGTATATGGAAAGTAATATCAATATATAACATGTACTAATATAATAACCATATGCAAATGTAGCAAATGTAACAAAAAAAACCATCAAACCAATGATACCCATCCAATTTACATTTTCCAATGTCAACATTTAATTTATTAAAGCCTGTACGATGTACATATATCACCCGTATGCAAATCCATATCTGATCTCACGCTCGATCACACAATTCCGAACAAGTATCATTCACCCGACCACTCTAGTGCGGACTTAGATCTGGTTCCCTGATTAGAAACCGCTATTCTCCTTACATAGCCATATACTATGATAGAGAATATCAGAATGAATCAAAAATCCATATCTAGTGGTCGCCGTTGAGAATAGTGTGAAAAATCCAAACTCGGACCGATGTAAATCATCTCGAAATCATATATTCGAATCTGGATCAAACAGTTATGCAAATAAAATAGTATACGTACAACTTACGTATTTATTTCAATTGGTTTCTTATTATATCCCATTAATTGTTCATTATTCACATTCATTTATTTACTTTCATTTTTCACATTCATTTATTCACATATGTTTAACAACATTTCATTCCATATTTAATTCATTTATGGATTATTTTATAAAATCATTTCATTTTTAACCTTTTCAAAGTTAAATTTTTATTATCACTTAGTATATTTCTTCAGTTTCTACCAAAATCACTTATGAATCATTTCATAAAATTTACTTCAAGTTATTAAGCATTGTATAACTTAAGTTTTTATCCATATAATACTCCACTACATCCTCAGAGTATATAGAAAAATATCCAATTCATTTCACTTAACATGAATATTCAATCAATTTAACTCATTTAAATTCAACTACCTTATCAAACCGAGCATTATATACAACTTAACTTATATAAACAGTTAGCTTCCCAATTCTTTATTCTAAGTTCAAGTGTTATATAAACTCATCTTTATAGTTTCACAAAACACTTAGTTTCAAATTAATTATACAAATTCCGAAGTTTTGATTGTCCAAAATCGTCGAAAATTCCACTTCATTTTAGTAAATAAAAAACTATCGATTCACAGATCAAACAAAAAGCACAACCATACTTACCCTAATGCATAGAATATATGAATCCCTAATTATCTTGACTGAAACTTGAGAAACAAACACCTGATTTTCATTTCAAATCATTTTGAAATATATATACTTATAACTTTTGTTTATCAAATCATACTTCCGATATTTAAATTAAAATCTGTTTTACCAAAACAACTTTGTTGAAAATCGCTACTGTAGCATCCCCCACTTTGAGACTCGAAAATAAACGCTGACGATGTTGTAGTCATCATTAGAATCATTTTTCAGCGACATAAGTGAGTTCAATACATCCAAACCATGCCTTTCGGACTCAACCAAAATCATTTCCAAAATGGTAAAAATTACTTCATAAATATTACTAAGTACCCTGACATGACTTCTTTTAAACTAATTCCCAAATATTTACTTCCAAATAATATTAGTATTATTTTTCCAAAACCTTAGAAAACCAGTTTCTAAAATACTGGGATTTAAGTTCTCAAATTCTCAGTTTAAATCCTTTTCATATTTATATATAATATTTATAAACCATATTTATATAAATCATTGCCTATATAATACTATCACCGAAGTGTTTGCCTTGTTTAAATTATAATAAACAACTTTTGTTAACATCAAATTTTAACCCAACATTATCACTGAACGCCTTATAATCAAACCTTCAAACTTAATTCACAAGATGTTCATTCCAATGTTTTCCCCAATTTATTATCTACCCAATCCATGCAGTGAAAAGGTAAAACTGTTTGTAAACTGGTTGAGCACAACTAATCAAACAACAAATGATAATAATAGAACATTATCATTTCCTAACAAACAAACACATCATAAATAACTATATCGATTTATAAAAATTATTCTTTTATATATAATATATAACCTTAGGTAGAATTATTTCATTCACCGATTTCAAAAACAATACTGTATCGGTTTGCCATGTCTAAGTGTTTAGAGATCCCTATCAATAACTATAGCAACTCGTATCGATTAGAATCCATAAGCCACTCTACAAACCAATCAACACAATACAAAATTGTTTTATAATAATAACAAATACACACTCTCGTATATATACACTCAACCCATGATAAGGCATTCCATTTCCCTATCTCTCAATGAGTTATACCCACTAAAGCCAAGGCTCTCGCTTAACCTTCATCTCTAATACCAAGCTATAACGATCCGACTTTTCGACCCTTGGATGTCGACACTAATACATCCACGATATTCACGTGTCGAGCACCCAAGTGCCGAAAAGACGAATAGTTAGGGTAAAATAAAAAGAAAAAGAAACTAAACAACAAAGAAAAGAACACAGTATCAGAATCTCACATTCAGAACGATAATATATAAAATCCCAAAAGGTTTTTACCAAAAATAAAACCTTTATATACATATATCAATCAGAGAAAACTAACCTATCATCAGCCTGGAAAGTTATAACAACATGTTCTCACAAATGCTGATAGATACAATCAAGTAATGCAGTGGAAAATAAGTACGGTGGGAAATCATCCAGCTCCTCTCCAAGAGCTCCAATGAACAGCAGTTAAATCTGGAAACATACTCGAGCTGACCCGAGCATTATAAGAGAATAACACCCGGACCAGTCTGGTAAACCAACGTGAGAAACTCAAATCACATAGGATTTATTGCATCTTAAAACCTTTCAAAATAAGGGCATATCATAAGACCACGCCGTCAATAAACACGGACATGTTTTCCCCCTATGATATCCAAACCATTCTATTATAAAAACCAGTGATAATATAATAATGTTTAAGGTGTAGAATATAAACAATCACATAGCTGCGATGCAAATGAGTGTACATCATAACAATAATAGGTATACAATCATAATTGCTAAGGTGCGTTTACTAATTGTGTAGGATTGCCGCATAGATTTCTACTGCACAAGGATCATAGATATCCTTCCGAAGCATTGTACATCTCTAGTGAATGTACCATAGGAAAACCATAGCTGGTCTTGCTAAGACCTGATGCATCCCTCCCGCATGCATTCCCCAATAAGTATCCCTAGAAATGGAGTCGCATGCACCCTATAGGTTTGCCAACCCTACTGACTATGTCTCATAACTCTAGTTTTAGTCATACCTATTAATAAGGCTACATCTGGCATTCCAGCCCACGAGTCACCACCCAAGCAGATCTTCCACACGAGCTCCAACTCGAACAGATCAGGGAACCACACATGGATACCCATATCTCAAACAGATCTCGGAACCACACATGGATTCCTCAATAGATCCCGAAAACGCACATAGATTCCCGTACCTCAACAGGCCTCGGAATCACATATGGATTCCTACATCCTGAATAGATCATGAACAACTACATGTGTTCGAGCATCTCAAATTGATCTCGAATCTCCATATAAATTCCAGCATCACGAACCAATCATGAAGTCATTACAAAGCAATCACGAACCTCTTCCAAAGCATAAAACTTTTATATGGTTTTGGAGTGGTTACGGTTTCAAGTCATCTTATATAAGTACACTCCCCCGCTTACCGGATGCTCTAAAACCAATTGACCAGTTTCCCAGGAATCTCATCCCTGGTTCTGTGGGAAATAAACATACAATACATAAGATCGGAGATCACCTCCTAACCATTTAAGCAGATGAATTTCCTTATCATTTGTCCTAGAAGAGCAAAACGAGTCTATACGTACAGTATAGCATCATCGAAGATAACTGTACCATATAATCCTCGTGTTTCTTCTAGATATTTCTAGAGTATATTCTGGCCAAGATTTGATAGTCGGTTATTTAACAATCAAATAAATAAACAATCCAATACAATGAGAATAATTGCATACCGGAGAACCAAGTCCCATATACTGCATGTAAGCAGTAACACACAAAGCACGATCGAAACAAACAAGCACGATCAAGGCATATAAACGGCTTCTAATCACCTTTTTAATTAATTTCCCTTTATTAATTAAAATCCTCCTTTATTAGTAAAACCCATTTTTACTAAATAAACTCTTTATAAATGAAACTCCATTTATTAATTAAACTTCGTTATTTAATTAAAACATCACTATTCATTTTCAGCACATTTCAACACTTCCCAAAAGTATTCATATACTTATCTCGATCATATAAGTATATTCACAAATCAAATTTAAAGGCGCTTAAGACAAATGTTACTCAAACATCGTCACTACAAACCCAAAACCATTAAACTTACGATTATCTTTAAAACATTCTTTTATAAGATTTATTTACGTTAACAAGTATAACCAAAACGGGTTAAAGGCGCATGTTTCTAACACATTGCTACAACAAACCCAAAACCAAACCATACTTGTTATTTATCTTTAGAATTCCATTATTAAAAGTCTAAGTATTTCCCAAAATTAATTTATAATATTTTAACACTTTAAAATATTATCCAAGGGTTTAAAAACAAATGTTATTAAAACTTTGTTTATGACAAACCCCAAAACACTTTACTATCCCATTATCTTTAAAACTCCATTTTAAAGATCTAATCACTTTTCAAAAGTACAGTTAAATGGGTTAAAATACATATTGCACAAACATCGATACTATAAACCGAAAATCACTTTTATACTTGCCATTTACTTTAAAACATCCATTTAAAGTTCTAAGTATAGCTTTACTTATTAAAAAAGGTAATATACCTTTTTAATCGATTTATAAAACAATCCATTATAACTTGAGTGTTATAATCCAAATCTCCTTTTAAATCCCATTACAAAATATTCCATTACAATCCTTTATCAATATCCTTTGTAAATATCCTTTGTTCCCAAATTCCTCTTTAAAAACTTCTAAATATACTAAGTACCTTTAAAAAGATAGATATTTACATATATTAATTTATTTGTAAAACTAAGATAATTAATAAAATATTATAAACCATTTGTAAAATATTATAACATAAAATCCTTTTATTTCTCAAATAAAATCTTTAATAACTTTTAAAACCATATACATAATAAAACATATTTTATAACTCATGTTATATTTTAAAACCTTTTATTTAAAACACCACTTAAAACCTGTTTTATAATTTAAAATCATTACTTTATAAATCAATAATTGATTTTCAAAATTATATATTTAAACCTTGATAATTTCCTATAATATGTAAATTAACAGTACTTATTAATCAGATTTGAAAAAGCCCTAAGATGTCTTTCAAAGTTAACTTTAAATCACAGATCACAGCGATTTCAAAGTGCATCCATCGCAACCGTTTCGCTTACCATTTTTCCTTTTCCATTTTCAAATTCCACAAATGTCCAAACAAATCCAATTTATGCCTAACACACCAAACTGTGTATAGAACAACCCAATATATATGTACATATATATATATATTTCACAATTTACCAAAATTTATTCAATTTAACATATGTCAGTTATCAAGGATTTCAAATCATGTTTATAACGACTAAATCGTTTCTAACATTCATAACATACTATCACTTTTCACAAAGCAATATAAACCTGTAAACAAATAGTCTGGGCCACGACACATGTTTTACAGAATCAAAATGAGATTATACTCAATAATATTGTTATCAGTTGTTTTACAAAACATGACGGGGTCCAAAAGTAATAACTTGCATTGTTCGTTTTGCAGTTTATATTTTCAATACAACAACATACAACGATATATAATTAACTGGTGAGTAAAACTCACCAAAGCTCTAATTAACGTTTTCATGTTTCTGAATAGTCCAAGAATCGAATGTCGTTCGATTTTGACTAAAATTCCAACTAGCTCCAAACTTGATGAATCCAACTCCATCGCATAGATATCTCGTTATGAACGCACCGACAAAAATGGCACCTCGATTAGACCTCGTATGAACAAGAAACTATCGTTATCACATCCGAGATAATTAAAATATAACTAAAGTTAATTAATTAAGGTTATATAACTAATTACCTTCCTCTTTCACGAATTCCAATCAGGCAGCCTTCTCCATAAACCCTCGTCGCGACTTCATCTATTCGTCGTCGCCGTCGCTTGCCCCCAGGTGAGACCATAGACCAACACGAACCCATCTCCACTAACCACGTCGCCTATCATGGTCGGAAAATCAAGAACGAACCCAATACTTCGCCGCCGTTCAACCTCAGATCCATGCCACTATGGGCCACCATATGTCAATCCAATCGTTCATTCCCCTCGTCTTAGCATCCCGCACATCTTCCTAGTTGACAGCCAAGCCTAGATCGGCTCTAGGGGCATCGATGAACCAAAGCCGTTAGATGAAGGGTCTAATTTAGGGTTAGGTTTTAATTTCTAGAAAAACAAAGAAAGTGAGGTCCTTTTATAGAAGATTTTCAAACACTATTCATTTCGAAAAAATGTCGAACTCCAAATGAAGCGTGCTGCTTGGTGTTCTATACTAAATACTCTTATTCTGAACTCAATGAGACTAGTATTGGGACCTAATACCATCATATACAGAAGTTAGCTTTTCAAATCAAATTATATTAAATTTCCAAAATCAATTCCTATGCGTTTCAAGCCTGCACGACCACATAGTATGTCTGATCATCATGAAACTTGATGGCGTATAATAATTCATTATTCAGGATCCGATGGCACTAGTTTCGTCAAAATCTGAGACAATGCCCCAGAATGATAATTTCACAAGTTAATTAAATCTAATTATTATTAAAACAATTTATTCACTTTTAATTCAAGATTAAAAGCCTACTATCACCATTCTTATTTAAACATAATTTAAATAAGCTTTGGAAATCATATTTATTCGAATTAAATCCAAGATTCAATTATTTAAAATAATCCCAATATTTAATTATAAAATGTTGAAAAAAATCCGAGTCATACACTATGATTAAATTATTTTCAACCTTTTGTGATGTTCAAGCTTCATGTTGCATATTTATATTTGCTGAAACCCTAGACTAGTGATCCATGATATTTGCTAATCATATGGATGTTTTGATGGCATGAAATCGCATGAAATGCTCATATGAACACCCTAAATCATCTGCATAAAACACTGGGATCAAACACTGCTGTAAGAGACCGATCGGAGGGCTGGAGCTGAAATAGCTCCAGGCCATGGTCCAACCATTGGGCCGATGGGCTCTAGTGGTGCACATTTGGCATGCTCTTCTAGGGCTATTTCAGATCCAGGAGACACCCCTCCGACCTACCATTTGCTTGCCCGTTCGTCGCTTGTTCCTTGATACTTGTTTCCTGTGTTTTGCAAGATCTTTTGCACTTCTTATGGCATCCATTGAAATTCATTTTCTAATTAATGTAATGCATACATAGATGATATAGAGCTGCATTCTATGGATCCACGTATTTCTGTGGTTTACCTGGATTGAATTTCTTTGTTTCCAAACATGATTTCAGTGTCTATTTTATTGGTTTCTAATTCTTATTTCCAGGTTTTTATTTATGAATTTATGAATTCATCTTAGGTTATTACTATTCCATAGAAATGCTCGATGGATCCATGCTACAACACATTATAATTTTTAACTTGAGTTTTCAAGACAATAATTTCCAATTTCAAACCATTTTCCTATATTTTCAAGTGAAAGTATATTTTTCTATACAAAGGATATTTAGAGAAATATATATATATATATTCTCTACTTCTTTAGAATAATAATGGTTTTATAATGATTTGGAATAATAGTTTAAAATTGTATTTTCGTATAAGGATTTAACAAGGACTTTTCAGTATACATAATAGCTTATAAAACCATATTTTCCAAGAAGGATTTTAAAGCAAAGTATTTTTATAAAAATTGCACGTTATCAATGGGATAAGAAGGTGATTTAAATGATTTAATAAAACAAGTGGTATGGAACGCTTACGTTTGTTTTACCGGTTAAATTCCTAGACTTGTTGGATTGATTCATTCATACACACGAGTGGAGTCTACTAGCTTATAGTAACATTTAGGTAAACCCATGTGCTATGGGACACACGACTGTTATTTTTTAGGTTGCTATTTGAGAGCACATGACACTTATCGATGAGTTTCTGACTCGTCCTTGGAGTTTATGGGCATTCACCTATCTTGAAATTTATAGGATTATACCTATCTTAGGTTTATTCGCACCTATCTTGGGTTATAGGTCTTGTGTCTGTCTTTGAGTTCTATAGGCTCACGACTATCTTGGAGTTGCTATGAGGTTACACCCTTCTTGGACTTCTATAGACATATATGTCAATCTTAGGTTTACATGCATGTAAGTGAATTTACTCACCAGTCTTGGAGTTTTGGCGCCTTTCCCCCTTTTATGTGATTTCTAGATTACTATTGATGATTTCTAGATTATATTTTATTTTTGTTATCACCAAATAATTTCAGGGGTTTTGCTTTTAGAAGCTATCTTGGGTTTTGATATTTGGTGACTACATTCTTGGAGTTTATCGAAGCATTCATTATGGTTACCAATACTTGGCTTTGTGTTTATATTTGAGATCTACTTCATTACATCCATTATTTATCTTACTTAACTCATTCATTATAGCCTAGATTGACCCATTTATTGTTTTATAATACCCGGGTTAGACCGAGATATTTCAGGTGCTCTAGTTTGATAGTTCTACAGAGAATTTCACTCCAATTATCCAATTATTATTCATCTTACCTTCATCTTGCATGTACATATTCATGCAGAGTTGTATCTTATATTGCGTTTAGACTCATTTAAATTTACATATTTGTACCTATGGGATGTTGTACTTTTATATGCTATGGTTCGTAATGACCATAATTTTGTAGTCAACTTTATGTACCTATTCGATTTGATCAGCTTGTATCTATTTGTATTCTACTATGTATATTCTGTGATCTGTGATCTGTGATTTTGTGATTTGTATTTATCATATATTGTTTTGGATTATTATTATAGCCATCGTAGTTTTTTTAAAGTCTGGATTGCACATGTTGATTCTACTTGAAAAATATATATAGCATATTAATCGACATATCAATGCTGGTTCAAAGCAAAATCTTGGGATGGTCGCTCCTAACCTGCCCTATTCTCTGTGCTAGGAGACAGTATTACTCTGTAATATCTTTGTTAGCATGGGTCTCGGGGTGGGATGTCACAGTTTGGTATCAGAGTAAAGTCTAGAACAAAATATAATATTACACACACAAACCTTGGCATAGATGAGTTTTAGAGGCCATCCACTAGGGGTTCTTTGGGTTAGATGGTAGGAATCATTCCCTTTAGAATAAGAAGTACCTTTTAGGAATCTAGGAACCTTTCCCTTCGTTTCCACTTTTTGATGTTCTTATTATCAAATCATGTGATTCCTAAGCAATCTTTGATCCTATCTTATCCATTTTGAAAGTGTAGTTGGCTGGCGGCTGAGTCACTTGTTCTAGTATTGGGCAATCCAATGAGCCCAGCTGGGACATAGTACTTTATCCGCCTAGCAAATCATGAAGTTTGTTGTCAATCATTTTATGATCAGAGCCGTGCAATGGAAGCGGATAGATGGTTCCACTGGGCACATCATCTAGTAAATCCGTGACTATATGATTAGTTGATTGGATGTTTATTTGCTTAGGATTCTTAGTGACAATTCAATTAAGAGTTATCGCTTGATAATTAGAATTCTATTTGAAGGTTAATAATTGAATCTTTGAATCTTGCGGTATCTTCGTATCGGAAATCACTGCAAGAGGTATTGAATTTCTTGGTTAAAAAATAATCAGGGATCAAATCTTGTAATTATAAAAATTAATCAATTGGAAATTGAGATAAGTTTTGGCATTTGATTACCAATTAACCAAGAATAAATTATTTATTATTTACTCTAAACAAAGTGTTTAATTAAGAATTGTTTGATGCAATCATCGCCTAATTAGGAAATACCATCCTATGAGTTTTCTATAAGATGTTTAATGGTGATGATTATAAGCTTGCTATTATATGTATAACCTAGGGTATGTAAAGATATAAGTATTCTTCATTTTAAAAGAGGATTTTTGAAGTATATATTTTTATAGGTGTTAAATTGCCCATTGATGCTTTAGGATTCTGGTTGGGACGTCTGGCCAACGTACTCAATAAGGATTCCTAAACATTCAAATGAGACAATTGGACAAGCACTTTTGTTAAAGTAAGTGTTTTGGAAAATCATATTTTTGAAAATATTTTAACTCAAGAAGGAATTAAAAATATTAAAAAAAAACTATTATGGTTTAAAATAAAATGATATCTGGAAATGCATAAGAATAATATATACTTTTAGCTAAATATTATTTCATTGTTATAGGAGACAACAACGTAAATCCTTCATTTGAGCATATAAATCTGTATGCGACTCCCATCTTGTTTTAGTTGGTAAAATTCAATCATAAATACTCTAAGACACAAATAATCTATTTAGTTGCAAGAATATTGAGCTATTTTTAAGAAAATATAACCAAAAATATTTCAAATGGATAATCTTTGGCAAAAGTAACCGTATCTATATGAAATTCCTCCTCATTGAACTTCTTCCTCAAATCAACTACAAATAGCTGACCCTAATTTATATCCCCAAATTTATATACCTAGTCAAATATAAATTAGTTGAAAGCTCATTTATTAAATAATTTAGTTTAGTAATATAAGTTATCCTTGTGACCTAGAGCATTCTAGCAAAGCATAGACCAACGTTTCCTTTATAGTATTTGATGGGTCCAAATCCCTCTCTAATTTGTAACCAATTTTTCGAAAGTTACCGAATCTAGTAACCGTATATAAATGAAAATAGGTTTTAGAACCAATATTTATGCAAATTTTGACATAAAACGGCGATAAATCCATTGTATTTTTGTGAATTTTTAGAAAATTTAACACTTCCTTCTTTCATTAATGCAACAAAAATTTAACACCGCTGTTCCTTTTTATTCAAGTTTATTTGTGTATTACTATATCTTAACACTAAAACATAATAATCTTATAAGTTCCCTTCAATCATTATAAGCTCTTAGCTATTCCTCTTTTTTCAAGTTTATTTGTGTTAACTAGGTTTCTAACCCAACAGAATTCAAAAGGAGTTAGAATATTCTGATTAAGTTAGAATGACTCGAAACATGATCCGAAGGCCTAAAAGTATACGACAAAGAAACATAAGAAGTTTGGCCCATATTTACGCTAACTCTTCGGATTGATACCGATCTGAAATGTTGGCTTGCAGTTGCTTTTAACCACTTGCATTGCACTCCTACACCTCTACTAACCTCACCTATCAAGTTTGGTAACATTCCAAGCAACCTAATTCAAGAAGTGAAGACTCATTCATATACCTACCCGCTTTTGGACCGAAGCAACTTAAAATGGACTTACAGAACTCACATGGACTCGAATTGACTTGAAATTTGGAGGGGACACTTAGAAGACATAAAAGAAGGCTCAAACCAAAAATGAAGTCATTTAGCCAAGCCAATTTGGATCGAAACTGATCCAAACTCATCAGAATGTCCGATCCATTTAGAATGGTCCCCACCACCTGCGATCCATAGTGTAGGTCTCAAACATCCTCTAGAAGTTACCTACAAAGTTTCTTCTGATTTTGATAAGTATTGAGCGATTTATTAATGGATCTTCTCCAAATTGAGCTAGTTTGATGGATCATGTTCGACCCACCTAGGATGGGCCACACCTTATGAGATCTAATTTAGGGCTCTCCTATTCATGTACATTGCATGTATGAATTTTCGTATCATTTGGTTAAGTATTGAGTGAGTTATGGCTGGATCTCCTACGACCCAGAAGAAGATTCAAAATAAGTTAAGGGTTTGGATCACCGCCTATCTGACTCAATTGGATCATCGCTGATCCAAATAATTAGCTCGGATCCTCATGAGATCTGATTTAGAGGTTCTCCTACTCATGTACATTGCATGTATGATGTTTCATATCATTTTGTTAAGTATTGAGTGAGTTATGGATGGATCTTCTACGAAGGGATGGATTGGATGATCTATGAAGATGGATAATCAAACTAACTCCAAACGACTTGATATTTGGACAAGGCACTCAATTATGGGATAGGAAGACAACCAAATTGAGAAGACTCAACAATTTCACAAGCTTTTGGATCAATACCAACCCGATCTAATCAGATCGTTACTGATCTTAAAAGTTAGCTCCAAACACCTCCAAACTTCCTGAGCGACCTCTGCATGATGACTACAGGCTTTTGGTAAAGTGGCTCTGACCTAAATTCTCTCTAACCCGTATAAATACCATCCTATTTGCAACAGTACAGGGGATCAGATCTCTGCTGAAGCTCTGCCATTATTTCTTCACTCTTCTTCTCCCACACAACAACCATTAATGGACATTAAGATCCTTCTTTTGTCTCTAACAATGGTGGCTCTACCGTTATACTTGATGGGTGTAGCGGCGATGTGCTTTAGACAACTAGAGAATGGGTCCACTAGCACGTGGACCGAGTTAGTAGGTGGATTTTTAAGACAATTTCGAGTTCACGACTTACAAACAAAGAATGTGATGACATTGGCAAATGTGAAACAAAGGCCTATGGAGACCTTGAGAGTTATTTAACAAGATACAATGCAGCAGCTTCTGTGGTTGATAGGCTGCACCCATTAGTGATTTTGATGGTGACAGGGTCTGGAGTAGCAAGTAAGACCGAATTCAGGGCTGCACTTAACAGGGATCCACTAATGGATCTTGCTAAGTCTTACTATGAAGCTGAGAGGTATTTACGTCAGGAGGATGCTGACACTGAAGATAAACCCGAAGACACCAAAATTTATGGTGTGGATGGCAAGGGATCTTCTAGAGCAGGATTTGAAAAAGACAAAGGAAAAGGAGAAGCTGATGATGATTCCAGGGAACCGAAACGACAAAGGAGGGAGCTCAAATTTTCTTCCTACTCTGAGCTGACACCTTGGAAAGGATATACCTACATAGTAGAGGCAAATTCCCTATCGAAAGCCTTTAAGAAGAGAGCCCACTAATCGAGAGAAAGGTTCTAGAAAGTTTTGCATCTTCCATGAGCTGGGCGGACATGAAACGAATGAGTGCCGACACCTTTGTGATTTGATAGAAGAACTGGTTCGGAACAACCAGCAGCCGTAGTACTTAAGTAATAGAGCTGCGATAGCAAGCCGAAGCAGCCACTACCCACAGCAGATGCTTTAAGGAATGCCCAGGAATCTGGGCCAAGAAACATAATCCCATAACTGGGATGGATGGGAAGTTAGATCCTACTACTACTCTTTGCTTTGGTTTCTTTTTTTGCACTTTTCTTTTTGTATATTAGCGGTAAAAAATAATGACCCCAGATCGCTTAGACGTATGCTAAACCTAGATTGGTTCCTAGTCATGCTCTGAGTCGGATATCTGGGATGACTGCTTAAGTTAATAATCTCAAACCACTTGGACGTGCACAAAAACTAAATTGGTCCCTTGTCATGCTCTGAGTTGGATATCTGGGACTGATTTTGAATGCTTGTTTGCTTTGATTTGTAAAATCTATATTTAATGTGATGACTGATTTTGAATGCCATAGAGTCCCGACCGGAGAGACGAGACCGGAGTGTAAGGTGCAAGTCCCCTTGCTAGAGAGCGAGTGGATGAACTTGTACGATATCAAATAACATAGTCCCGATCGAAGAGACGGGACCGGAGTGCAAGAAGTAAGTCCCCTCATCGGAGAGTTAGCAGATGGGCTTACTTAATCCCCATTAACTTAATAAGAAAACGATCCAGAGAGATCATCCCCTTGAACATCGAACGTCATAGAGCCTCAACCGGAGAGACGGGACTGGAGTGCAAGAAGTAAGTCCCCTCACTGAAGAGTGAGTGGATGGGCTTACTTAATCCCCATTAACTTAACAAGCAAATGATCTAGAGAGATCATCCCTCTGAATTGAACCAACAAACAATCCAGAGAGATCGTCCCCTAAACTAAACATCAAACAATCCAGAGAGATCGTGCATTAGACTAAGATCGAACCTTAAAACAGATTTAATTTTATGAAAAGGATTTGAATGCCTTATAAATAGAATAAAACGGATAAATCCTAGATAGGCACATGATGATTTTGATATATGATGTGATATGATGTGATTTTGATATATGACATGATATGATTTCGATATATGATGTGATTTTAATATATGATATTATAACTCTGAATTAAATCTGAGTGGCAATGATGTAAATCCCGGATGAACACGATTTGGAACTTCCAACCGGTAGTGCAAGAAATGGGTGAATTTCAAAAAAATTATTCATTTTGGATCTTTAATGGACCTATGACGTCTAAATTTGTTTAGAACTTTTCTAAGTTTCTTTTAAATAAAATTAATATTTTATTTAATTTTATAAATAAAGTTGTACTTTAATTTAATGTGTATGTAAATTAGAGTATATCGAATATACTCTCATGTGCATATTTGTATGTAAAAGCAACCTATTAAATTTACTTAGAGAAGGAAACATTTCATTTCCTATCTTTTAACTTATTCAATTAATGACGGGGCATAAATTTATATAGAGAAGGAAACTTTTCATTTCCTTCTTCTTAACTTATTCAATTAATGACGAAGCATAAATTATTTATATGAAGAGAGAAACATTTCAATTCTCTCTCTTTAATTAAATTGATTGATTATATGCATATCATTAATTAGCAACATGTATACGACATGAATGTAAGTATAAATAAATATATATATTATAATGTGAATTTTGTAAGTGCAACATATTACTATCAATTGATGACAAGGTGTAGACATTGAAACAAAATTAAATGGACAACTAATCACATAAAAAATGGGAAATGAATAAATAAAGGGAAATAAACATATTACTATCACTTTGAGTTCATAAACTTAATTAATGCAGCATATAAATGACAATTAATAGGCATCATAATATAAGGATATAAACAGTCAAAAATAAATGTAAGTATATATAATTTCCTCGATTTGAAATTATTTTTTTAGAAAGAAATATAATTTATACTTTGACAATATGTAATACATTTAATAAATTTAATATATACAAACATACATATAAAATTAATCGTGTGTATATAAGGTTAAAATAAGTCGTTCTAATTAATACAAATTAGATAATTGTAGCAATTAATTTAAAAATAGATTTATGGTCAAAACTTTAATTGTGTGTATATAGGATTCAATATAAAATATCTCTAATAAATACAAATAATAGACTTATAGTAAGTGTAACAACCCGAAAATTTTCGATAATTAAAATAGTTAATTTAATAAGATTTCATGGTTTAATGTTGGAAGAATTAAAATTTTGTAATTTATTTATGATAATAATAACTAGAATGAATTATAACAATATTTATCTAAGTTAATTATTAATGAATTAAATGATATTCCAATCAATTGAAATGACTTAAATATTATAACTTGGTTATAAGGGAATATAAGAAAAACAAATGTAAATATTAGGTTAACTAATGAAATAAGATGTAGTCAATGGTAATGGAATCTAATTGGTATTGTATAGGAAATTGTGACACTTGTAGTAAATAATAAACTTAAGTGTGATTAAAAGTAAATGGTGATAATTATTATAAGTTACTTGTTTATTGGTCAGTCGAATTGAATTTAGAAACCAATTGTAAATGAAATGAAATTTTATATAGTAACTAGGTTTATAATCAATAACTGAAGTCGAATAATAAATGTTGGATGCTTTGGATGTGAATGAGGTAATTGAGTGATAACTAAAATTCAATCAAAATGTAATATTGGAATTTGTTGAATATTGAACAATTAAATTGTTTAAATTTAATATTGGAAATTAATTGAATAATTGAATAAAATTTAATAACGGGAATTGAATAACTGTATAACGGAAATAATTGTTCCATAATTTGAATTCGTTTTAAAGTTAAATTTTATAAGTTCATTTTCAATTATTTCAAGATAATGAATTTCGGATAATCAAAATTGTTTAAAATTTAAATTTGCAAATATTTGAATAATTGAGTTTTGAATATAATATGATTGAAAATGATATCGAAGATTGATATAAAATTTTATTTAAACAACAATGAATTTGTTAACATTTAAAATTTGAATTTTAAGAAATTCTGTAAATTTTGAAAAGTCGTCGATTTAATCGTCGAGTAAAAATAGTCTTCCGAGGCACAGTCTCGGAATTCGATGAAACCGGTTCCATTGGATCCGTAATAGTGTATTATTATCGGATTTCAAATTTTGAAGCATTTGGAGTTATCGTTTGGTTGTACGGGTTAGAAACGCGCTGAAATAAATATCGAAAATTTAATATTTTAATTCGATTCAAAAAGCTATCTTCCACATACGATCAAATTAGCCTCCGAAACACGTTCCATTGTGTTCGGAATGTGGGTAAAACCTTATGAATGCCTGTCGGCACGCGTCGTTTGGAAATCGTTTGAAAATATTGTTTAAATGTGAATTTAATATTAAAATATTTTTATATATGTATATATATACGTGAAAAGTGCAAACCCTAGCTCTATCTTTCGTGGCCGCCAGTGTAAATTTCAATGGCCGAAAAACAACCCTTTTCCCCCTCGTCTTTCTCGTAATCCACTCGACGATTTCGAAAACTCCCAACTATGAACTTGTAGAGGGCTCTGGGATCTTCGTTCTGACCGGTAGTGATCGAGTTTGGGGCTTTGGATTCACAGCAAAAGGTGTTGGAAGGTTGCGTGTTCGTGTGCGTTTTGCTAGGAGGAGGGGCGACCGAGCGTTACGTGCTTCCGGCTGATGGTGGGGTTCGCAGCGCGCTTCGTTGTGGTGACGTTGGATCGCGTTCCGGTTGGGGGTCGGCGACATGATATGGAGCCCTAGTTTTTGAGGATGGGTTTCGTTGCTTCATACGTGCTCCTGTACGCGATTTGGAGAAGAAGGCTCGCGTGCGGCCTTGATTTCCTGAAGCCCAGTGGATGGTTGATCTCGTTTTGGTATTGTAAATGGCAAATAATAAAAGGAATTTTATTATATAATATATATTCAAACTTTAACAATTCAAATCTCATTCATACATTATCAGAATCGGACGAAACTGGCGACGTTGGAATCGCAGCGACGAGAGCTACACTGCAGTGCAAACCCGGGACTATTTCGAGCTCGTTAAATTTTTTTGGTTAAATCGAACGCGCTCGATTTAATTTAAAATTTGAACGATTGGCCACATAAAATTCAAGGTGAGTGTTTTATAATGCTGACAACGTACTAGAATATTCTGATGCTAGTTAAATTTAATATTGTGAAGTGATATGATTTTTATTAGTCGTTGTTGATAAAATTTAACTATCATCTAAATTGTCTTCGAATTTAATGTTAGAAATTGAAATTGACAATCAAATTAGAATTGAAATTTTATCGCAATTAAATTACCGAACATTTATAACTATGAAACTTTCGTGATTTATATTGTCTGTTTGGATGATTGGTTGCGATGGATGCTATTGATTGATATTTGAAATGTTGGATGTTTATTTGGTTGTCGATATCCCGTCATCACCCTTTGTATAAATTACATCTGTAAATTGAATCATTTTGAATAAATTGAGAAATAGGTTGAAATGATATATACTTATGACACTATGATTTGATCTGAAGTGATATATATCTATTCCTGAAATTTAATTGAAATAACTGATCACTTGGCCATAGGATAGAAAATTATATATGGGCACCGGATTGGTTAAATTAAATAATTTGTAAAATCTTTGATTTGGATTTTTTTAATGGTCTGATTTAAAGGAATTTAAAAATCAAATTTTATAGAAATTGAATTCATCGCGAGTTTGATGTTGAGATGTTGAAATAAATTTTGTTAAACAAATTGGTTAATAATTGAAGTTAAGATTTTGAAACTAAAAATTGTGATATGATTGAATTTCATTAATTGATTTGATTTTTAAGAATTCAACGTTTATTCGGACTTTGACTATTATTAAGTAAAAGTGTGATAAAGACAACATTTTGACATCGAAATTGAGACAATTGGATTTGAGATGGAATAAAATTTAAATTTGAAATCAAAATTTGATTTGAATTGAAATTGAGATTTAATCGACGGAATGGAAATTTGAATTTGATTCAGATTGTTAAGTTAGAAATTAAAATGGTTGACTTTGAAGCTATTTCAAATTTGGTTTTCTTAAGTTATTCTGCTGTACAAACTATTTTAAATACTTAAACTATTTTATAGTAAACTATTTTAACCTATATTAACTATATTAAATTATTTTAACTTATTTCAAACATATTAACTTATTTTAATCTATTTTAAATCTACTTAACCCAATTTAATTTATTTTAAACTAATTAACTGTTTCAATTTATTTTAATTTTATTTTTATCTATTTTAAAGCTATTTAACCTATTTAATTATATTTAAATTATTTTAAATCTAGTTAACTATATTAAATCAATTTAAACTATTTTGAAATCTATCTTTAATATTTTAGAGTATTTTAACTATTTTTAATTTTTTAAGCTATTTTTTAAACTATTCAAACTATTTTCCAAAATTTCCAGCTGGTCAATAAGGTGAAATGTTTATATTTAAATCTTGGTTTTAAATACGAATTTGGTTAAATTGAAATTATATCCTAAATTGAGATTTCGAAACGATTTTGGAATTGGAATGAGATATTGAGGTGAAAAATGATTTTTGAAATGGAATCGTATATTTTGAGTCACTACGCCATAGATTGCATACTGCAACACCAAAGAAGTAATGCAGGAAGTGCCAAAAAATGATGCTGTAGGCTAAAAAAGGGCAAAGGCAACACTTTCTCGGTGTTGCATTTTGCTGCGTTGCCGCAGACCTCAAAGGCAACATTTTGACTATCTAAGGCAACATAAGAAATATTGTTGCAATAGAACCATATTTGGGTCTATAGCAACATCCATAGGTGTCTGTACCAACATTCCAAAATGTTGCTATAGATATTAACTTTCTGAATTTGTGGGGCCGACAATGTAGAGCATATTTGATTTTTTAATAGAAATAAATATTTATTTAATAAAATGCTATTTGCACAGAATTTGATATTCAAACAGTAATTTATTTAAATAAATATTTTATTTCAACATTAGAAATAGTACAAATTCCTGACTCCACTATTTTACAATTCAATGATATATAACACTGATATTTACATATACAGATATTCCTCACTACATCACTCAGTTCACTCATTACATATGCAGTTTCAATTTATACAGACACTGACGAATATATGACGAGCTGAGTGCCGAGCCGAAGGCGAGCCGAGTGCCGAGCCGAAGGAGAGCCGAGAAGCGGGTCCGGGCGCAGCGCCGGCGGGGGTCCGGGGCACCGCAGTCCCGGCGGGGATCGACCTAACCGGTTAGGTCGAACAAGTGGGCACCGCCCGATTCATCCGATTTCGGAAGATCGAGCCTTCTTTGAAACGACGTAAAATGATGCACAAATGATCACCTCCTACGAATTTGAACACCTCCTCGATGATTGACTTTTGCAACTCTTTCATGGCTTCTTCTGAATCATCCGACCTTTTTCCAGCCATCATTCTTAGCAAATTGTTCAGTGAAAACTGAAATAACCTTGCTTTTAGCTCTGCCTTGGTAAAAGACCTGAAACCATGATAAATAAAAATTGACATTTCATCGAACAGGTTGCGTGTTAATAAGTAATACATTACCCTTCACTGCCACCATCCCCAAACTTCGGCAACTTACATCCCCAAACTGCTGCAACTTACACTGCCACGAACCTCTACACAAAATTGACATTTCATCGAACAGGTCACGGACTTCGGCAGCACGAACCTCTACACTACCACCATCCCCAAACTGCTGCAACTTACATCCCCGAAGCACATTCATCTCTTCCAGAGTCAATGCAGCTTCGGTTGAAATATTATTTCCCAGGCACCTGTTGCAATTTCGATAGTAACTTCGCTAACAGCTCTTGCTTTGCCAGCAACTATACCATCAGAAGAAATTAGTGCCATTTCAGCCCACGTTTCAGTAGCAAACCCAGCGTCTTTAAGAAAACCAGCTGCAATATCATCACTAGCAGCAGCATATGCATTTACAACTGTGATAGTAGAATTGTCACTTACAAGATCACCAATTGGGTCATCATTACAACAGAAAGATTATATCAATAGCCTACAGCACACGGAATTAGGGTCGAAAAGCATAGCATCGAATTTTCCATCATTGTCAAAATCAAAAGCTGGAGTAGACGTCCATCCTTCGAAACTCTCATCAGATCAACGGTGAATACTGGCTTCCGCCCTTGCCTGCCGCTGTGTCGAAACCCCATAACTCGCGTCTAAATAATCAGACATAGCTTTGAAGGCATTGAGAAGCACTCGGTTTTTCTGAGGAGTATGAAGGAGGTGGCGCTTTTCACTTCATGCCGGATCTGATTCCGGAGCTCTAGGAGTCTGATACCGAATTCCAATCTGATGTCGAAAAGCATATGCGAATTGGAAGTATGAATTTGCTGGATTTCGTGAATTTGCTTTTTGATTTGAGAATTATGAATTGAAAACTGAAAGGGGATCTACACCAACATACGCGGGAAAACGAAAATTTGGTAAAAAGTGCAGCGGTGATCCATTTTAACAGTCGGATTAAATATAGATTGTTGGATCGTATTCACGCGGATTGCTAATTTTATTAATTTTTTAATTTGAATACAGCTATAGCTACTGCAACATTTTGCTGATATCTATGCTAACACCTTAAAGCGTGTGTTGCAATAGACAAAAATCAGCATACCTATCGCAACATTTTAGCTGGCAACACCATGCAAATCTGTTGTAGAAGGCCATCTATGGCGTAGTGAGTAGATACGATGATTTTGAAATGGATTTGATTTTGAAGCGAACTTGATATTTTGATATCAATTATGAATTGATTTTGAAAATGTAAAGTACCATCCGGTGTGTAATAAGCGTTTGGTTGTTAAAGAGACCGGGATCAGATATGGGCATACTCTCTGTCGATACCGAAAACCACTTTAACAACTGTGTACGTGGTGGAGATTCCAGAAATGAAGTAGGATGGTTTGGCGACGATTCTCTATATGGTATGACGTGACCCTGACTCCCGTGAGTCAGCTTAGATGTGACTAAAATCAGAAGCTATACCGGACTAATGTGAGGTCATTCCTCTTATCGGGCATATTTCTTCGATACCATTATATTGCTTTGTGATTCGATTTGGTGGCCACCCCTCGATTGTTTGGGAGTGTGTCCGAGGTGGGCAGTAGTAGCTGCTATGCGTCACCACCAGTCCGGGAGTGCAATTGGTATATCTACCCTAGCATCTCCTCGTGTGCCGTGTTCACATGCCCTAGCGTGCCTTCTACGAGTTTGTTTTGTACCATACCTATGGGGTGCCTTCTGCGTAAACCTTTCGGAGGAGCGTACGGTACTGTATAGACTATGGGAATATATAAAATGTGTTAAGGGGGATATGGGTAACGCCTTAACGCTATTTTAATAGTTTATTTTACTATAGACATATTATAATAGCGTATTGTACTACATAGTAGATAGTTTAACGGATCCTTAGGAGATGGAAAATCCCGTAACATCTCTTGAGTTATTGCACGCACGTCGACACTGGATAAGAGATGTCAAACCCCGTAAACATCTCTGACGCCGTTACACTCATATTTATTTACGACCGATTTAACTTACATAAGGATGTTTTAGTCCTGACTCGAGTGTTTTGTCTTTTCATTACGCTCGGGTCAGTCCTGAGTTTTTCAGCTTATTGAAGATTTATTCTGGAGGACGAAGACGAAGATTTGGTATACTATTACTATTATTATCCTTGCATCATGCTGTCTGCTGCATTGTTTTATTTGTTCTGTTGTATATGTATAACTCTGATAAATGATGTATAAATGATAATCAAAAGTATATTAAACAGCTTCATGAACTGTTTATTTGATAATTATATTTTATCTTTCCGCTGCGAGATTCTGTGGTTGTTTCTTATTCCTTTTCTCTTCTTTTCTTATTTACCCCATTAACAATCCTCCCTTTTGAATGGTTTGGAATCGGCATGTGTGTTTACTTATCGATTTAAATTTGTCCAAAAAGGTGGGTCGTTACAGTTGGTATCAGAGCTTTGGTTTAGCGATAACCTTAGCTTTGTGGGGTTTGACTCTTTATAAATAGGGTAGTAATACCCTATGATGAGTTGCTGAGTGTATATGTATGAGAGAGCGTATTTGTTAGTGATATAAAATTGTTTTATACTGTGTTGGTTGATTTGTTGAGTGGCATATGGATTCTGGTCAATACGAGTAATTAACGTCATTGATAGGGATCTCTAAACACTTAAACAGAACAATTCGACATAGTATTGTTTTGAAATTGGGTAAATGAAATAATTTTGCCCTAATTATATTTTACATATAAAAGAAATAATTTTTAGAAATTATTATGATCCATCCAGTTTGTTTGATTGTTAGAAATGATAATATGGATGGTTATCATAAATTGGATATTGTGTTTTAATAAATAAGGTTTATTACAAAATAAACAATGATAAAACAACTTGTGGAATGTTTTAAGAAGGTAAAAATTTTGTAAGAATAATTTATAAATGTGACTTATAAATCAAGATAGATTTAAAGTGTGAAATATTGAATTTAAGACCCGGGGATTTTGAAAATGGTTTTTCAAAACTTTGAAGAAAATATGTAGTGATGTTAGTTGAAAAATATTTATGGGAAATATTTTGAAAGGATTTTTTTAGATGGAATAAATTCAGTAACCCTCTCTTATGTCGTTGGAAAATAATTTCGGTGATGACTGCGCAGCATCATCGACGTTCATTTTCGAGTCTCAAAGTGGAGGAGACTTTTGTGAAGCTTTGCTTTGCTTCGAAACTGTTTTGAAAAATGCATTTTTGGTTTAAACTCCAAAAGTATGATTTGATATATATATAAGATATAAATGTATATATTTATTTAAAATGATTTGAAATGAACCGGGCATTTAGAATTTTAGGTTTTGTTAATTAATAATTTTCAAATTATTTGAAAGAAGTGGAATATTGGATAACCAGAATTCATAAGAAAGAAATTGAGAAGTCTAAACTAAAATCTTTTGAGAAAACCTTAGAGTTGAAGAGTAACTCTTGAAATTGAAAAGTAAAGAAAATTTAAACAAGTTAAATTGTGAACATTCTAATTAAGTAAAATGAATTCTATAAATTTGTATAATACCACATTGCATTCTAATAACATATAATATTACTTACCAAATGTTAAAAAGTTAAAAGAATGATTTGGATATGTAATGGGATATTATACAAGTAAGCAAAACTTAAAAGTAATTAAAATGTGTACAAATGGAAATTTGGTTGTGATAAAGAAAAAAAATGTTATATACTTAAGTAAAATGTGAAATGATGAATGGCTAAATGGAATAAGTAAGTGAACTTAAGAAAACAGACAAATGAATCGAAATAATATCCTTGTAAATTTGTTACAGAATTGAATATAAATTTGCAAAGAAATTGTGAAATTGAAGTTTGTAGCTTTGGAGATAATTATAAACTTGGATAAAGTCCAACTTCTTATATATGACTTTTATAGAATAATTATAAACTAAGTGATGATTAATAAAATGTTCCACCAATAAATTTGTTATTAACTGAAATTATGAAAATGAAGTAAATGTAAACAGAAGAATTTGGTATAGCTAAGAATAAATTGAAAAGGGAAATTTAATTTAATTAAATTACATGGAATGGTTAAAATGAACTTAACTAAGAAAATTGTATAAGATGATGTTTAAGAAATGATAGTATTAAAGAGTATGCTATGTAAAGAAATGGATATGCTAAGTAATTAAGGAATGAATAATGCATTGTGTATAATTAATTGTAAATGAAATGATGGTAAGTAAATAAATTGAATATAGACAAATTGTATAGGAATATATTGGAAGGTAATACGTAAGTTGTACGTATATTGTTTTATTCGCATAACAATTTGACCCGAACTCGAGCACAGAATTTCGAGATAATTTATATCGATCCAAGTTAGGATTTTTCACCCGATTCCCGAAGGCGAACCCTGGATATGGATTTTTGATTTGATTTTGAAATTCTCTATCATAGTATATGGCTATGCAAGGAGAATAACAGTTTCCGATCAAGGAACCAAATCTGAGTCCGCACTAGAGAGTCAGGTGAACGATACTAGTTTGGAAGTGAAATTTTGAGATCGAATGAGTGATCAGATTTGATATTGCGTACGGATGATATATGTATTTCGTACAAGTTTAAGTAAAGATAATATTGAAAAATGAAAATGCAAATTATAAATTGATTTTTAATTATATGATTGGATATCATTGATAAATAAGGTGCAGGTATTAAAATCAAGAAAATTTGGATTGCTCGACAAAAAGGTACACGTTTAATTGTCATTGGATTTGATGGTTTTTGGATGGAGCCACTTGGCTTTTGTTTTCTTTTATTGGTTTGGGGCCCGTAGAGGCGTTTTGTAGCTGTACCGATCGAGCCGCGCAAAGGAGACGCTGCCGAAATTTTCCGTAAATCCGGGTGTTAGAAAATTTTTGGGTTTTAAAATTTTATAACTTGTTGGATGCCTAATTTGAAAATTTCGTAAGCCAATCGGAGTAGCGTAGTGGAAGTGTAGTAACGACTTTATAAATAAAATTTCATTGTTCTATAAGTTGATAATTTTGAATAAAATGTATCGAATGTTGAATTCTTTAATTATTTTCTTTTCCCTTCTTTTTCCTTTTCGAGGACGAAAAGTTTTGAGTGGGGGAGAGTGTAACAACCCGAAAATTTTCGATAATTAAAATAGTTAATTTAATAAGATTTCATGGTTTAATGTTGGAAGAATTAAAATTTTGTAATTTATTTATGATAAAAATAACTAGAATGAATTATAACAATATTTATCTAAGTTAATTATTAATGAATTAAATGATATTCCAATCAATTGAAATGACTTAAATATTATAACTTGGTTATAAGGGAATATAAGAAAAACAAATGTAAATATTAGGTTAACTAATGAAATAAGATGTAGTCAATGGTAATGGAATCTAATTGGTATTGTATAGGAAATTGTGACACTTGTAGTAAATAATAAACTTAAGTGTGATTAAAAGTAAATGGTGATAATTATTATAAGTTACTTGTTTATTGGTCAGTCGAATTGAATTTAGAAACCAATTGTAAATGAAATGAAATTTTATATAGTAACTAGGTTTATAATCAATAACTGAAGTCGAATAATAAATGTTGGATGCTTTGGATGTGAATGAGGTAATTGAGTGATAACTAAAATTCAATCAAAATGTAATATTGGAATTTGTTGGATATTGAACAATTAAATTGTTTAAATTTAATATTGGAAATTAATTGAATAATTGAATAAAATTTAATAACGGGAATTGAATAACTGTATAACGGAAATAATTGTTCCATAATTTGAATTCGTTTTAAAGTTAAATTTTATAAGTTCATTTTCAATTATTTCAAGATAATGAATTTCGGATAATCAAAATTGTTTAAAATTTAAATTTGCAAATATTTGAATAATTGAGTTTTGAATATAATATGATTGAAAATGATATCGAAGATTGATATAAAATTTTATTTAAACAACAATGAATTTGTTAACATTTAAAATTTGAATTTTAAGAAATTCTGTAAATTTTGAAAAGTCGTCGATTTAATCGTCGAGTAAAAATAGTCTTCCGAGGCACAGTCTCGGAATTCGATGAAACCGGTTCCATTGGATCCGTAATAGTGTATTATTATCGGATTTCAAATTTCGAAGCATTTGGAGTTATCGTTTGGTTGTACGGGTTAGAAACGCGCTGAAATAAATATCGAAAATTTAATATTTTAATTCGATTCAAAATGCTATCTTCCACATACGATCAAATTAGCCTCCGAAACACGTTCCATTGTGTTCGGAATGTGGGTAAAACCTTATGAATGCCTGTCGGCACGCGTCGTTTGGAAATCGTTTGAAAATATTGTTTAAATGTGAATTTAATATTAAAATATTTTTATATATGTATATATATACGTGAAAAGTGCAAACCCTAGCTCTATCTTTCGTGGCCGCCAGTGTAAATTTCAATGGCCGAAAAACAACCCTTTTCCCCCTCGTCTTTCTCGTAATCCACTCGACGATTTCGAAAACTCCCAACTACGAACTTGTAGAGGGCTCTGGGATCTTCGTTCTGACCGGTAGTGATCGAGTTTGGGGCTTTGGATTCACAGCAAAAGGTGTTGGAAGGTTGCGTGTTCGTGTGCGTTTTGCTAGGAGGAGGGGCGACCGAGCGTTACGTGCTTCCGGCTGATGGTGGGGTTCGCAGCGCGCTTCGTTGTGGTGACGTTGGATCGCGTTCCGGTTGGGGGTCGGCGACATGATATGGAGCCCTAGTTTTTGAGGATGGGTTTCGTTGCTTCATACGTGCTCCTGTACGCGATTTGGAGAAGAAGGCTCGCGTGCGGCCTTGATTTCCTGAAGCCCAGTGGATGGTTGATCTCGTTTTGGTATTGTAAATGGCAAATAATAAAAGGAATTTTATTATATAATATATATTCAAACTTTAACAATTCAAATCTCATTCATACATTATCAGAATCGGACGAAACTGGCGACGTTGGAATCGCAGCGACGAGAGCTACACTGCAGTGCAAACCCGGGACTATTTCGAGCTCGTTAAATTTTTTTGGTTAAATCGAACGCGCTCGATTTAATTTAAAATTTGAACGATTGGCCACATAAAATTCAAGGTGAGTGTTTTATAACGCTCACAACGTACTAGAATATTCTGATGCTAGTTAAATTTAATATTGTGAAGTGATATGATTTTTATTAGTCGTTGTTGATAAAATTTAACTATCATCTAAATTGTCTTCGAATTTAATGTTAGAAATTGAAATTGACAATCAAATTAGAATTGAAATTTTATCGCAATTAAATTACCGAACATTTATAACTATGAAACTTTCGTGATTTATATTGTCTGTTTGGATGATTGGTTGCGATGGATGCTATTGATTGATATTTGAAATGTTGGATGTTTATTTGGTTGTCGATATCCCGTCATCACCCTTTGTATAAATTACAGCTGTAAATTGAATCATTTTGAATAAATTGAGAAATAGGTTGAAATGATATATACTTATGACACTATGATTTGATCTGAAGTGATATATATCTATTCCTGAAATTTAATTGAAATAACTGATCACTTGGCCATAGGATAGAAAATTATATATGGGCACCGGATTGGTTAAAATTCGACATCGATACTCACTTTATCGACTGCCGAGAAATCGAGTGCCGGAAACTCCAATAGTGAGGGTTTTAGAAAGAAGAAATAGAAGAAAAAGAGGTAGAAGAAAAGATAGAAGAAGAAGAGAAGAACAACAGAACAACATCAGAACAGAAAACAATATCAGAATCTCACATATCGCAGCGGAACAATATATAATAGATAAATGAATAATCTTTAAAACAAAGAACTATATCATTTTATACATACATCAATCATCAGAGTCAATATACAACAATGGACAGTTATATAACTTGTCCCATACAGAATACACAGCGGAATAAATATATCAGATACAAATACTACGTCTCGTCCTCCAGCTTGCTTCCAAAGCTCCAGAATATCCAGAATATCCTGATAACATAACTCTAGGCTGCCCGTGTGGAAATTTGTGGGCACCCAGAGTTTAGAAGGGAACAATAAACTCCGAGTCAGTCATGGTGACTGGTGTGAGATCGTAAAACAGTTATTCTTTAAAATAAACAACAGGAAAACTTTAATGTCAATTCGCAATGCTTTTGGAAAATGAAACTACCATAAGACCTCCCGCCACACACACAATGCAAACGCAGACTTGGAGGAGATTTCTTCTTATGATAGTCAAAGATGCTTACTACGCAAAAAATCAAATTCTTTTGATTATTATTATTAGTGCATAGTGTAGAAAACATTTCGAAAGTAGAATATTAATCTTAGCCAGCATAGGTACCATTATAGTATGCTTGCTATAGCTGCCATATTAAATGGCAGGTTCTACAACTAAAACCGTACAAGTCACGTATTGTTTCTTTGGATTTCCAACAAATGGTCAGGCTAAGGAACTTCCTTTTCCACGATGGGTACGTCCCTGGAATAGACGACCCGAGAAATAACCTAACATTACGGTTAGATCTCTGCCAACACAAGGCCGGGTTACCTCTGCAAAAGTAGGTAACTACTGACACGCGTATGCCATCCCCCGATCGTAACCGATCTTCCCGAGGATCCCCGATTTCCAACAAACCACATAGATAATAATGCAGCAACCACATAGGTTAAGTATCTGGGCTCCATACCATGATACCACCTCTATCCAGAAGGAATGACATACACTAAGGGGCGCTACTCCCTAGAACCTTGCCGCATCCTTCCTGTTTCGACCATTTCCGGGGTGTGAGGCTCGACGAAGTCTTGTCCACAAAGCTACGCTTTCTACAAAGCCCTGCTTCGGGTCAAACAAAATGATCAACCTATGATCACAAAGATATAAGATCAAACAAATGATCATATCGCAAATGATCAAACACTGATCATTTCACAGCAACACTCAGTATGCCACGTTACCAAATTGGGAATATATCGCTGATAAATTTCAACTACATAACCTCTGAGCTCGTACGTCTCAGAGAAGGGTGTTAAGCTAAGAGAATAAATTCTCCGCCACCAACAGAAATGTATTTGAAAGAAACCAGCTTTATATCTCAAATTGTAACGTCAGACACACAATCCATACAAGTCTGTTCCGGGATCGAACAGAACCGAAGGCACTTCTCATGAAGCCCTTGCATATCCGGATAAATTTCTAATCACGTTCGGACTTCCCGTCACTAAGGGTGATAAAACCTCTAAATCGGAGATCAGCCGATGTAGAGTAACTCGACGGTAATCCTTCCGTTTTCAAAAATATCCGGTCTTCAACACCGGTCTTCAAATGCAATTCATAACGACGTATCACATATTCGGAATGGGTTATACGACCCCATGGTCCTTTCCCGGCTAACCCGAATAGTGAGCGATTATTAAAAAATAAGTGTGGCATTCAAATTCATCCAATTCACAACCAATACCTACTCAAGGTAATTATTGATAGTCGGTTATTTAACTATCAATAAAGATGCGCAACATCATCAGATTCCAAATAATTTTCCAAATTATTTCATCTTCAAAAATATCTTTTACTAGATATAGAATTTCCACACTTAATCATTTGAAAACAAATTTCAAATATTCATTTTTCAAATTATCTTTAAAAGATAAAGTTTCAAACCCTTCGTTTCATATTGGAAAAGCAATTCCATACTTATTTAAAATAAGTAATTCACAAATCATTTATTTTCAACATTTGAAAATATTCAATATACTTAAATCAAATTAAGTATACATTTCATTCTTTAAGGAAATCATAAATTTTAACATCTATTTGAGTCAAAACGAATGTTGCGTGAAACATCGTTACGACGACTCAAAATCACTAGTATAGGGATTCGAAAATTTAGATAGATATATAAATCCCAATACTACATTAAAAACATTTCCTTTCGGAAATCATTTACTATAACAACAGTGTTATAGTCCACCATTTCCTTATTTCTCGAAAACGTCTATTTCAACAATAAATGTTGAAATCTATGATTTCGATAGTTCACACGTTTTAAAACATCTTTTAAAACAATTAACTTCATTTTATAATATCGCTTTCCCAAACATAACCATTTTACTCAATAATATATTCACTGTCCAAAATCGTGAATATACTTCAATAACCAAATTTCGATCTTTTCTACACATTTATTTCAAGAATTATCCACTGTCCCAAAATCGTGGATAAAATTTCCTTAATAACCTTCTATATTAAATTCATCAAATTTGATTGATTGATTTCCGAATTTATAAAACAACGTTTATAAATTCCATTTTCTATTTTCTATAACAACTCTGGTTTATAAATCTCATTTTATTAACTTCTAAAATTCACTTATAAAAATAAGTGATTTCGGATTTATAAACAACGTTTATAAATCGCATTTGTACTTTATAACGATTTCAACTTTTAAAAAAAAAAATCATTCATGAACAAATTCGATCAATATTCCATTTAAAGGCAAAAATCCAATTTATAAGTAAATTACTTATAAATCCTTTATTCTACAACTTCATTCATTTTTAACTTCACAATATAAATCTATTAATTTCATTCACTTATGAAATCCATTTATACTTCTTTTTAACACTTATAAAATTCGTTTTATAAGTCCAATATTTTGATTTATAAAATATCAATTTTATAAATCTTTCTATACAAATCGTTTATAGTTATTCAAAAATCCCAACTTAAACCATTTTATAAATAAATCGACTTTTATTTCAAAAACGACACTTCGGTTATATTTCACTAAAAATTATAACTTTTATAACTTTAAAATTTTACGTTTATAAATCGATTCAAAAATTCCGTAAAACGTATATTTTCAAAAGTCACTTTAAAACCCCTTTTAAAGTAAAAGTCGTTATTTTTAAACTTCAAAACTTGAATCCAATGATGCAACGCATCAATTAGTCCATCACAACAGTCAATATCATATATCAATATGATAACAGAATATATATCAATATCTGTAAATAAATAAATACAGTTGAGGAATCCAGTTGGATCCCTCCAACCTGTTTCCCTGCATCCAAAGACGTTAGCACAATACCAATTCCGCTCCAGTACGGAATTATCGCGGTATATAGGTTTTATAAAAATCCGCTTACTAACGGCGCAATAGGGTCTCATCCGCTATACGAGGCGGGAAATCATCAATCCAATATATACATATGCCAATATGTATATATTGCTATATATATAGATATATCCTATTATATCTAATACAAACAGCAATAAATCAGTCAATCAAAATCCAACTTCATTTGAGTGAGAAAAATCTCACCTTAGCTTTTATTTTGCAATCCAATTTCCTTTCCAGTTTGTTTACTTTGCGATTTTGACCTTGTATAATAAATTACGATTTATTAACATTTGAACTATGGGATAATATCATTTATTAATTTGATTAACTAAATTTTTTAATTTAAACTAATTTTCCTTTAATGTTTTAGCAACTAAAATAATTGAGTAGGCTAATTTAACCAAGTTAATCACTATAATCCCTTATTTTAAAATAAACTAGTTTGGAAATATATATATATATATATATATTTATATAGATAATTTATACTCTTATATTTTCCCTTAGAAATCCATAGACTTGTAAAAATCAATTTATATAGATAGAAATTCAAATTTTATATAAACTTTTTAAATTTTATTTACCTTTCCCAATTTAATGCATTTAAAATTTCCAACTTTAAAAATTCTTATATAAAATTTCCAGTTGAAACCATATATATATCTTTATTTCAGAATCAAAACCTATCTTTACTGCATAAACTGAAAGATACGCTTATATACATTACTGTCAATCATCAATCAATAACTGTAAAAATTCCACATTCAATTTGAGTGAGAAGATCTCACCTTGATTTTAATTCTGATTCCAGCGTTTATTTCGAATAAAATTAAACGCGCGTTAAATTTTACCCCGAAATTTTCATTGACTCCAAACGACTCCAATCCAGCTCCATTGCGTAGTGCTCGACAAAACGAACCCAACGCAATTCGTTTCGTCCTTTTTCGACCTCGTACGACAAAGATACACACTTTTAAACATTACACGATTTAAATTAAAATTAATTTACAATTGTCTTTTATTATTTTTCACCATCCATTCTCTGGCCGTTAGATTTCCTTCAACAAAATCAAGCCCGTGTACACGTTCTCCTCCCTCCCAGGCAAATTTTGAACGCAACCGAACCCACTGCCGCCTACCCTTCGTCATTTACGCGACCCCCCACGATTGCCTAGCCGATGATCGAACACTTCCACTCGAACGCCGCTGACGAGAGCTACCCCCAGCTAGAGTCACGTGCGACTCGGTCGCACCTACCACCAGAAAAACGCACGCATACGTGCGACGTTCACGTACGATCTGCCGTCGATCTACTTGACGATAATTGTCACATACCGAAATTTTCGACTTTCGAAAATTCGACATCGATACTCACTTTATCGACTGCCGAGCAATCGAGTGCCGGAAACTCCAATAGTGAGGGTTTTGAGAAAAAGAAAAGTAGAAGAAGAAGAAGATAGAAGAAAAAGAGAAGAAAGAAAGAAGAAGAACAACAGAAAACACATCAGAACAGAAAACAATATCAGAATCTTACACATCGCAGCGGAACAATATATAATAGATAAACACTAGTCTTTTAAAACAAAGAACTATATCAGTTTATACATACATCAATCAGAGTCAATATACAACAATGGACAGTTATATAAACTTGTCCTCATACAGAATACACAGCGGAATAAATACTATCAGATACAAATACTACGTCTCGTCCTCCTGCTTATCTCCAAAGCTCCAGAATATCCAGAATATCCTGATAATCTAACTCTAGACTGCCCGTGTGGAAATTGGTGGGCACCCAGAGTTTAGAAGGGAAACAATAAACTCCGAGTCAGTCATGGTGACTGGTGTGAGATCGTAAAACAGTTATTCTTTAAAATAAAACAACAGGAAAAACTTTAATGTCAATTCGCAATGCTTTTGGAAAATGAAACTACCATAAGACCTCCCACCACACACACAATGCAAACGCAGAATTGGAGGAGATTTCTTCTTATGATAGTCAAAGATGCTTACTACGAAAAATCAAATTATTTTTGATATTATTATTAGTGCATAGTGTAGAAATCATTTCGAAAGTATAATATTAATCTTAGCCAGCATAGACATTTCGAACTATGCCTACTATAGCTACCATCCAAACAGTGGGGCGCCACCATAAGTGAATGATAGGTTCTACAACTAAAACCGTACAAGGCTCGTATTGTTTCTTTGGATTTCCAACAAATGGTCAGGCTAAGGAACTTCCTATCCACGATGGGTACGTCCCTGGAATAGACGACCCGAGAACCTAACCGGATCTCTGCCAACACAAGGCCGGGTTACCTCTGCAAAAATAGGTAACTACTGACACGCGTATGCCATCCCCCGATCGTCACCGATCTTCCCGAGGATCCCCGATTTCCAACAAACCACATAGATAATAATAATGCAGTAACCACAGAGGTTAAGTATCTGGGCTCCATACCATGATACCACCTTTATCCAGAAGGAATGACATACACTAAGGGGCGCTACTCCCTAGAACCTTGCTGCATTCGTCCTGTTTCGACCATTTCCGGGGTGTGAGGCTCGACGAAGTCTCGTCCACAAAGCTACGCTTTCTACAAAAAGCCCTGCTTTGGGTCAAACAGAATGATCAACCTATGATCACAAAGATATAAGATCAAACAAATGATCATATCACAAATGATCAAACACTGACCATTTCACAGCAACACTCAGTATGCCACGTTACCAAATTGGGATATATCGCTGATAAATTTCAACTACATACCCTCTGAGCTCGTACGTCTCAGAGAAGGGTGTTAAGCTAAGAGAATAAATTCTCCGCCACCAACAGATATGTATTTGAAAGAAATCAGCTTTATATCTCAAATTGTAACGTCAGACACACAATCCATACAAGTCTGTTCCGGGATCGAACAGAACCGAAGGCACTTCTCACGAAGCCCTTGCATATCCGGATAATTTTCAACCACGTCAGGACTTCCCGTCACTAAGGGTGATAAAAACCTCTAAATCGAAGATCAGTCGATGTAGAGTAACTCGACGGTAATCCTTCCGTTTTCAAAAATATCCGGTCTTCAACACCGGTCTTCGAATGCAATTCATTTCGACGTATCACATATTCGGAATGGGTTATACGACCCCATGGTCCTTTCCCGGCTAACCCGAATAGTGAGCGATTATTTAAAAACAAGTGTGGAATTCAAATTCATCCAATTCACAACAAATACCTATCTAAAGGTAATTATTGATAGTCGGTTATTTAACTATCAATAAAGATGCGCAACACCATCAGATTCCAAATAATTTTTCCCAAATTATTTATCTTCAAAAATATCTTTACTAGATATAAAATTTCCACACTTAAAAATAAATCAATGTTTATTTTTAAACAACTTCCCTTTTATAAATTCCATAGTGAATTTATATTCTCAAATATCTACAGATATACGATTCTCAAATCGATTTCAAATATTCAATTTCATTTTATCTTTAAGAAGATAAATTCTCAAAAACATTTCATTTCATTTTGGAAAAGCATTTCCATACTTATTTAATAATAAGTATTTCACAAATCTATTTATTTTCAACATTTGAAAATATTCGATATACTTAAATCAATATTAAGTATATATTCATTCTTTAAGGAAATCATACATTTTAACATCTATTTGAGTCAAAACGAATGTTGCGTAAAACATCGTTACGACGACTCAAAATCACTAGTATAGGGATTCGGAATTTAGGTAGATATATAAATCCCAATACTATATAAAACATTTCCTTTCGGAAATCATTTACTATAACAACAGTGTTATAGTCCATCATCTCCTTATTTTCTCGAAAACGTCTATTTTAACAATAAATGTTGAAATCTATGATTTCGATATTTAACACGTTTTAAAACATCTTTTAAAACAATTACTTCATTTTATAATATCGTTTCTCCAGAACATATCCATTTTCCTTAAGAGTATATTCACTGTCCAAAATCGTGAATATAATTCACTTAACTAAATTTCAGCCATCTCTACACGTTTTATTAACGATCCGATCAATATTCCATTTAAAAGCAGAAATCCAATTGATAAGTAAATTTTCTTATAATCATTCATTCTACAACTTCATTCTTTATAAATCTATAAATTTCATATCTTTACAATTTATAATTCTATACATTTCATATCTTCACATTTTATAATTATAAATTTCATATCTTCACATTTTATAATTATAAATTTCATATCTCTTATAAAACTTATTTTAAAATTCCAATAACTTTAATTTATAAATATCAATTTGATACATCTTTTTATATACATTGGTTTAAGAATTCAAAAATCTCAACTTAAACCATTTCATAAATTTCTTAACTCTTTATTTCAAAAGAAATTGCTTCTTTGTTAAAATTCACAAAATCTCAACTTTTATAACTTAAAAGTTTTAACGTTTATCTTTTTAAAGTAAATCAATTCAACAATTTAAATAAACGTATATTTCCAAAGATCACTTTTAAAATTCCACTTTTAAAATCAACATCGTTATTTTTAAATTTCAAAATTTGAATCCGATGATGCAACGCATCAATTAGTCAATCACAACAGTCAATATCATATCTCAACATATGACAACAGAATATATATCAACATCTGTAAATAAATAAATACAGTTGAGGAATCCAGTTGGATCCCTCCAACCTGTTTCCCTGCATCCAAAGATGTTAGCACAATACCAATTCCGCTCCAGTACGGAATTATCGCGGTATATAGGTTTTTATAAATCCGCTTACTAACGGCGCAATAGGGTCTCATCCGCTATACGAGGCGGGAAATCATCAATCCAATATATACATATGCCAATATGTATATACTGCTATATATATATAGATATATCCTATCATATCTAATAGCACATTCAAACAAATCAATCAATAACTGCAAATAAATATTTTCCTTCGAGTGAGAAAATCTCACCTTAGCTTTTTAAATTTGCCATCCATTTCCATTCTCGGCTTGTTTACTTTGCGATTTCAAACTGTATAAACATTCATACGATGTATTAATATTCGAAATGAATCGAACAATAGATTTTCGTTTTGATAGTTTTAAATCTTAACTAATTTCTTCTTTTAAAATTTTATTTAACTACAATTTAAATTTAAAACTAAATTTTCTTTTATTAGAATATTTTTTTTTAGTGACAAAGATTTTCTTTAGATTCAATTAAACAAAACAAAAAATCAAAATTTTAAACTGTCTTTACAATTCAAAACATTTATTTTATTTTCCCACAGTAAATAACTTTTACTGTAAAATCCTCTAACTTCCTATATATATAAAATTTTATTGAACCAAATTGTTATCAAATTAAAATTTTAAATTCTTTGATAAACGAAAAGGAAATTAACAGTTTGATAAATACAAACGTTTAAACCCAATTTTTTTTACCTCACCGCGATCGATACCCAGATTTGCTCCTCCTTTCTTCGCAAGCGTTCGAACTGCCGCCACCCCAAATGGAAACCGCGACCAACATCTCGAGCTCAGGCAGCCTGGCCACCGCCTCCTTCGCCACGATGTCGCCGCCCTAAAATAAATCGTCGCGAATCGCCATCCAACGCCATGCCCACGAGCTGCTGCTGCCTCCATCATCTCACGCGAGCCAACGCCTTAACCCCAAATCGATTACCCCAATTAGAGTCTCGGCCCTCCACCAGCACCAGGCCGAAGTCCATGATCACTCAAAGATGAAATGAGCCTCGCGACGCCTCCCACGCGCTTGCCCACGCGCCTCGAGAACCACCAGCCAACGATTCGAGATCGCAGGCGACTCTCCCTCCCCCTACGAACTTGCGATAAAATATTTGATTGATCGATCTTTACGAATTTGATTTAGACGATGAGGGATACGCGGCTATTTACTCACTCTTGTTTCGTTCGATTTTAATTTGAGAGGAATCGAATGAGATAGGAAGTGTTTTAAACTGAACGGAGGGAACATGATTGCGTGATTTTGCAGAGGGAAGGTCGTGCTTGCACGATAAATTTCATTGTCTCCAGCGTGATTTTCTCCGTGATTAAAGGAGACAACGTGCTGCCTTTGACCAAAAATTTAAGTTTTAAATTTAAATTGAATTTGATTAAATTCCAATGCATTTACCCACCGTGTGCTCACGTATTAACACCGAAAAATACGGTATTTGAAATCCGATAACAATTCAACGTTACGGACCCAATGGAACTGGTTTCGTCGAATTCCGAGACTGCGCCTCGGACGGCTATTTTTAAATTCGATTCGAACGATATAAATTCAAAACTGAACAAACCAATACGAAATTGGATTCTGAAGCTTCTGTTATCTTCAGAATTATCAACACATATTTCACAAGCGTTTGAAATATTTTTCTTCGGCTTAAAATTGAAGATTCAAATTTTTATTCAATTCAATAGATTAAATTTTATAATTTAATCGCAAATTTCAAATTTATATCGGGGATTCAAATTAAATCATCGTTCGAATATTTAAAATTAATTAAATATTTCCAATTTAATTCGTTCGAAATTCTGGGTCGTTACAAACTTCCCTCCTTAAAAGAATTTCGTCCTCGAAATTATAAGTTAGGAAAAATGGTCCTTAACTCGTCTACAATTTTTCATATCTAATAGTTTTATCGAATTTATCACAACAAATCTTCTACTAAAGATTCGTTATCAATTCAACTAACTTTCTAAACACTTTCATAGTTTTCAAACCAAATTGTTTTACTTCAAAACTCAAATTTAAGTTTAAATTCAAATTTAAACTTTCAAAATTTCCCAAAAATTTTCTAACGCCCTAAATTTTCGAAAAATTTTGCCAGCGTCTCCTTTGCGCGGCTAATACGGCACGACTACAAAACGTCCCTACGGACTCTCAGATTTCAAAAAGAAAAAGAAAAAGCCAAGCGGCTAGAGAGAAATCATCAAAAACTCATATTAAAACTCAAATACATACCTTTTTCGAGCAAATTCAAATTCTCTTCAAAATCAAAATCCCAATTCCTTTATACACCTATATTTCCCACTAGCCATAATATCTAGTTACACATTCAAACCATTTTGCAAATTCTGTTACAAAAATTTCAATATAACTGCTTATATCATCATTACTTCACTATTGAAGTTTCATATTCATTCTCATTCAATTTCATATTTCCCATTCATTTGTATTTAGTTTACCATTTCAACTAAATTTCAATTCAATTTACTTTCAATTCTGAAATATTGAATTTTATCAATTATCTGTCATTTACAACTGCACTATCTTAAATTAGTTCCAATTACTAATTCATTCGTCTTCGATTCCAGTTTTATTCACTTTTGTTCGTTCCAAAATTTATTTACAATTCACTAGTTTGGTTTACAATTACTTATATCAAACTGGGTTTCCAATTCGAATTCAATTTACCTTCTGTTATAATCATTGAATTTAATTCGTTTCAAACTTATTCATTCGGTTAATATTCACTTAGCTTTACTTACAAATTTTAGTTTAATACTTCACTCGTTTTCACAAATCAATTTCAATGCAGTCTTATTCACTTACAAATTCAAAAAATGAATTTTTTACATTCAATTTCATACATCATAAATCAAATTCAATTCTGGTTCTATTCACTTACAAATTCATGTTTACAATTTCATTCATATGTGAATTCATCTCTTTATATTCTTAATTCACATTAATAATTCTCATTTGTTAAATGAATTTATTTTCAAATCTTTGGTTATTATTTTATTTCTCATTTTATAAGTTATATAACTTATACTTACTTTAATTCAACTTAAAATTCCTTAAGTTAAATTTATTCAATCTAAATTCACAACTTTGTATAAGTTATCAACTCATTTATTATTCTCATAAATACTTTTATATAGCATTCCAGAGTCTTAATAACATTCTCAAAACCATTTTGAAAACAATTCAAATTCCATTTGAATTTCCAAAACAAAAACCCAAATTTTCCAAACACTTTCCATTTAAAACAATTTGGCAGCAATTCCTCTTCCGGAAACCCGAAAATGAACATCGATAATGCTGCAGTCATTACCGAAGTTATTTTCCAGCGATCGAAAAGAGTTTAGAGCTTTTCATTCCGTCAAAACATTTTTCAAAACCCTTGAAATCCATTTTCAAATCCAAAAAGATTTAAACTTTTCGAATCTCCAAAATTTACAAATTCCTTTCAAACATTTCCAAAAACTTCTCTGGAATCTCATTTTAAATTACAAATTACATTTATAATTTACATTCTCAAATTTCATTTGCATGTGAATTTATTTCTTTAACTTTGGAGTTACGATTTCAATTCAGTTTCAATAGTAATGATAACATTTCAATATCATCACTTTCCTAACAACCAAACATCCATATATTATGATAATTAATAGAAAATCATTTCTTTTCTATACAAAAATAGTTTTGGGCAAAATTATTTCATTCACCCTATTTAAAACAATACTGTGCCGAATTGTTCTATTCGAGTGTTTAGAGATTCCTATCAATGATCGTTAATTACTCGTATTGACCAGAATCCATATACCACTCAACAAATCAATCATCACAATATAAAACAATTTTTTATATTCAATAACAAATACGCGCTCATATCTATTATTACACTCAAACTCATTCTAGAGTACTGCTGACTCTATCTCTAATGAGTAACACCCAACAGAGCAGGGTTGTCGCTTAACCATATGCTCTGATACCACTTTGTCACATACCGAAATTTTCGACTTTCGAAAATTCGACATCGATACTCACTTTATCGACTACCGAGCAATCGAGTGTCGGAAACTCCAATAGTGAGGGTTTTGAGAAAAAGAAAAGTAGAAGAAGAAGAAGATAGAAGAAAAAGAGAAGAAAGAAAGAAGAAGAACAACAGAAAACACATCAGAACAGAAAACAATATCAGAATCTTACACATCGCAGCGGAACAATATATAATAGATAAACACTAGTCTTTTAAAACAAAGAACTATATCAGTTTATACATACATCAATCAGAGTCAATATACAACAATGGACAGTTATATAAACTTGTCCTCATACAGAATACACAGCGGAATAAATACTATCAGATACAAATACTACGTCTCGTCCTCCTGCTTATCTCCAAAGCTCCAGAATATCCAGAATATCCTGATAATCTAACTCTAGACTGCCCGTGTGGAAATTGGTGGGCACCCAGAGTTTAGAAGGGAAACAATAAACTCCGAGTCAGTCATGGTGACTGGTGTGAGATCGTAAAACAGTTATTCTTTAAAATAAAACAATAGGAAAAACTTTAATGTCAATTCGCAATGCTTTTGGAAAATGAAACTACCATAAGACCTCCCACCACACACACAATGCAAACGCAGAATTGGAGGAGATTTCTTCTTATGATAGTCAAAGATGCTTACTACGAAAAATCAAATTATTTTTGATATTATTATTAGTGCATAGTGTAGAAATCATTTCGAAAGTATAATATTAATCTTAGCCAGCATAGACATTTCGAACTATGCCTACTATAGCTACCAACCAAACAGTGGGGCGCCACCATAAGTGAATGATAGGTTCTACAACTAAAACCGTACAAGGCTCGTATTGTTTCTTTGGATTTCCAACAAATGGTCAGGCTAAGGAACTTCCTATCCACGATGGGTACGTCCCTGGAATAGACGACCCGAGAACCTAACCGGATCTCTGCCAACACAAGGCCGGGTTACCTCTGCAAAAATAGGTAACTACTGACACGCGTATGCCATCCCCCGATCGTCACCGATCTTCCCGAGGATCCCCGATTTCCAACAAACCACATAGATAATAATAATGCAGTAACCACAGAGGTTAAGTATCTGGGCTCCATACCATGATACCACCTTTATCCAGAAGGAATGACATACACTAAGGGGCGCTACTCCCTAGAACCTTGCTGCATTCGTCCTGTTTCGACCATTTCCGGGGTGTGAGGCTCGACGAAGTCTCGTCCACAAAGCTACGCTTTCTACAAAAAGCCCTGCTTTGGGTCAAACAGAATGATCAACCTATGATCACAAAGATATAAGATCAAACAAATGATCATATCACAAATGATCAAACACTGACCATTTCACAGCAACACTCAGTATGCCACGTTACCAAATTGGGATATATCGCTGATAAATTTCAACTACATACCCTCTGAGCTCGTACGTCTCAGAGAAGGGTGTTAAGCTAAGAGAATAAATTCTCCGCCACCAACAGATATGCATTTGAAAGAAATCAGCTTTATATCTCAAATTGTAACGTCAGACACACAATCCATACAAGTCTGTTCCGGGATCGAACAGAACCGAAGGCACTTCTCACGAAGCCCTTGCATATCCGGATAATTTTCAACCACGTCAGGACTTCCCGTCACTAAGGGTGATAAAAACCTCTAAATCGAAGATCAGTCGATGTAGAGTAACTCGACGGTAATCCTTCCGTTTTCAAAAATATCCGGTCTTCAACACCGGTCTTCGAATGCAATTCATTTCGACGTATCACATATTCGGAATGGGTTATACGACCCCATGGTCCTTTCCCGGCTAACCCGAATAGTGAGCGATTATTTAAAAACAAGTGTGGAATTCAAATTCATCCAATTCACAACAAATACCTATCTAAAGGTAATTATTGATAGTCGGTTATTTAACTATCAATAAAGATGCGCAACACCATCAGATTCCAAATAATTTTTCCCAAATTATTTATCTCCAAAAATATCTTTACTAGATATAAAATTTCCACACTTAAAAATAAATCAATGTTTATTTTTAAACAACTTCCCTTTTATAAATTCCATAGTGAATTTATATTCTCAAATATCTACAGATATACGATTCTCAAATCGATTTCAAATATTCAATTTCATTTTATCTTTAAGAAGATAAATTCTCAAAAACATTTCATTTCATTTTGGAAAAGCATTTCCATACTTATTTAATAATAAGTATTTCACAAATCTATTTATTTTCAACATTTGAAAATATTCGATATACTTAAATCAATATTAAGTATATATTCATTCTTTAAGGAAATCATACATTTTAACATCTATTTGAGTCAAAACGAATGTTGCGTAAAACATCGTTACGACGACTCAAAATCACTAGTATAGGGATTCGGAATTTAGGTAGATATATAAATCCCAATACTATATAAAACATTTCCTTTCGGAAATCATTTACTATAACAACAGTGTTATAGTCCATCATCTCCTTATTTTCTCGAAAACGTCTATTTTAACAATAAATGTTGAAATCTATGATTTCGATATTTAACACGTTTTAAAACATCTTTTAAAACAATTACTTCATTTTATAATATCGTTTCTCCAGAACATATCCATTTTCCTTAAGAGTATATTCACTGTCCAAAATCGTGAATATAATTCACTTAACTAAATTTCAGCCATCTCTACACGTTTTATTAACGATCCGATCAATATTCCATTTAAAAGCAGAAATCCAATTGATAAGTAAATTTTCTTATAATCATTCATTCTACAACTTCATTCTTTATAAATCTATAAATTTCATATCTTTACAATTTATAATTCTATACATTTCATATCTTCACATTTTATAATTATAAATTTCATATCTTCACATTTTATAATTATAAATTTCATATCTCTTATAAAACTTATTTTAAAATTCCAATAACTTTAATTTATAAATATCAATTTGATACATCTTTTTATATACATTGGTTTAAGAATTCAAAAATCTCAACTTAAACCATTTCATAAATTTCTTAACTCTTTATTTCAAAAGAAATTGCTTCTTTGTTAAAATTCACAAAATCTCAACTTTTATAACTTAAAAGTTTTAACGTTTATCTTTTTAAAGTAAATCAATTCAACAATTTAAATAAACGTATATTTCCAAAGATCACTTTTAAAATTCCACTTTTAAAATCAACATCGTTATTTTTAAATTTCAAAATTTGAATCCGATGATGCAACGCATCAATTAGTCAATCACAACAGTCAATATCATATCTCAACATATGACAACAGAATATATATCAACATCTGTAAATAAATAAATACAGTTGAGGAATCCAGTTGGATCCCTCCAACCTGTTTCCCTGCATCCAAAGATGTTAGCACAATACCAATTCCGCTCCAGTACGGAATTATCGCGGTATATAGGTTTTTATAAATCCGCTTACTAACGGCGCAATAGGGTCTCATCCGCTATACGAGGCGGGAAATCATCAATCCAATATATACATATGCCAATATGTATATACTGCTATATATATATAGATATATCCTATCATATCTAATAGCACATTCAAACAAATCAATCAATAACTGCAAATAAATATTTTCCTTCGAGTGAGAAAATCTCACCTTAGCTTTTTAAATTTGCCATCCATTTCCATTCTCGGCTTGTTTACTTTGCGATTTCAAACTGTATAAACATTCATACGATGTATTAATATTCGAAATGAATCGAACAATAGATTTTCGTTTTGATAGTTTTAAATCTTAACTAATTTCTTCTTTTAAAATTTTATTTAACTACAATTTAAATTTAAAACTAAATTTTCTTTTATTAGAATATTTTTTTTTTAGTGACAAAGATTTTCTTTAGATTCAATTAAACAAAACAAAAAATCAAAATTTTAAACTGTCTTTACAATTCAAAACATTTATTTTATTTTCCCACAGTAAATAACTTTTACTGTAAAATCCTCTAACTTCCTATATATATAAAATTTTATTGAACCAAATTGTTATCAAATTAAAATTTTAAATTCTTTGATAAACGAAAAGGAAATTAACAGTTTGATAAATACAAACGTTTAAACCCAATTTTTTTTACCTCACCGCGATCGATACCCAGATTTGCTCCTCCTTTCTTCGCAAGCGTTCGAACTGCCGCCACCCCAAATGGAAACCGCGACCAACATCTCGAGCTCAGGCAGCCTGGCCACCGCCTCCTTCGCCACGATGTCGCCGCCCTAAAATAAATCGTCGCGAATCGCCATCCAACGCCATGCCCACGAGCTGCTGCTGCCTCCATCATCTCACGCGAGCCAACGCCTTAACCCCAAATCGATTACCCCAATTAGAGTCTCGGCCCTCCACCAGCACCAGGCCGAAGTCCATGATCACTCAAAGATGAAATGAGCCTCGCGACGCCTCCCACGCGCTTGCCCACGCGCCTCGAGAACCACCAGCCAACGATTCGAGATCGCAGGCGACTCTCCCTCCCCCTACGAACCTGCGATAAAATATTTGATTGATCGATCTTTACGAATTTGATTTAGACGATGAGGGATACGCGGCTATTTACTCACTCTTGTTTCGTTCGATTTTAATTTGAGAGGAATCGAATGAGATAGGAAGTGTTTTAAACTGAACGGAGGGAACATGATTGCGTGATTTTGCAGAGGGAAGGTCGTGCTTGCACGATAAATTTCATTGTCTCCAGCGTGATTTTCTCCGTGATTAAAGGAGACAACGTGCTGCCTTTGACCAAAAATTTAAGTTTTAAATTTAAATTGAATTTGATTAAATTCCAATGCATTTACCCACCGTGTGCTCACGTATTAACACCGAAAAATACGGTATTTGAAATCCGATAACAATTCAACGTTACGGACCCAATGGAACTGGTTTCGTCGAATTCCGAGACTGCGCCTCGGACGGCTATTTTTAAATTCGATTCGAACGATATAAATTCAAAACTGAACAAACCAATACGAAATTGGATTCTGAAGCTTCTGTTATCTTCAGAATTATCAACACATATTTCACAAGCGTTTGAAATATTTTTCTTCAGCTTAAAATTGAAGATTCAAATTTTTATTCAATTCAATAGATTAAATTTTATAATTTAATCGCAAATTTCAAATTTATATCGGGGATTCAAATTAAATCATCGTTCGAATATTTAAAATTAATTAAATATTTCCAATTTAATTCGTTCGAAATTCTGGGTCGTTACAATAATCGATCATCACCGTTGGATCTCGAGCTCGTACTGTGCTCTACAACTTTCGTTTAGAAGGTTTTGCGAATTGGTTAGTGGATTGCAAGAAATTTAAGGGAGAAGAAAGAAGCATTTCGGCCATTGATAGTTATCACTGGCGGCTGAAGAGAATTGAAACCCTAGGCTCGTTTATTCTTTTGCAAATGAAAAGGTGGAGGGGCTTATATAGAAAAATTCACAAATTACTATTTATCCGGAATTTTCGAACTCCGATTTACACGCGGTGACAGGCGTTTCTAGGGTTTACCCCGCGTTCCGGACGCAATGGAACAGGTTTCGGAAGCTAATTCGATCATCTGTGCGAGTTACGGAATTAAACGATCAATTTAAATTAAACCGATTTAAATCGATTTCGAGGCGTTTTAATTTGTACCGGACAAACGGTAAATCCAAAAATTACGAAATTTGAAATCTTACAATAATATCACATTATGGATCTGATGAAACTGGTTTCGTCGAAATCTGAGACTTTTTGAAAAATGACTATTTTTAACTCGACGATTTAAAATTAAAACGATATCGATGCGTTTCGAGTTGCCACGGTCAAACGACAACTCCGATTGATACGAAAATTGAAATCTGATAATAACTAACTATTACGGATCCAATGGAACTGGTCTCGTTCAATTCTGAGACTGTTCGAAAATTGGCTATTTTTACAGTCGATAATTAAATATTAAAATATTCAATTTTCACATATTAACTCTAAATTCAAATTTAAAAGTTCTATAACATCTCTATAACTCCAGTATGATTAAATAAAATTTTCCTAATCAATTTAAATCATTTTAAACTCGATTTTCAATTATCTCTGGAATTTCACTATTTAATTTATCGATTAAATTATCAAATTAAATCATTCAACTTCTAAATTCCATTTATTAATATTTAAAATCAATTAAATATTCAAATTTTAATTATCAAAAATTCTGGGTCTTTACACACAATGTACTAGAATATTCTGATGCTAGTTAAATTTAATATTGTGAAGTCATATGATTTTTATTAGTCGTTGTTGATAAAATTTAACTATCATCTAAATTGTCTTCGAATTTAATGTTAGAAATTGAAATTGACAATCAAATTAGAATTGAAATTTTATCGCAATTAAATTACCGAACATTTATAACTATGAAACTTTCGTGATTTATATTGTCTGTTTGGATGATTGGTTGCGATGGATGCTATTGATTGATATTTGAAATGTTGGATGTTTATTTGGTTGTCGATATCCCGTCATCACCCTTTGTATAAATTACAGCTGTAAATTGAATCATTTTGAATAAATTGAGAAATAGGTTGAAATGATATATACTTATGACACTATGATTTGATCTGAAGTGATATATATCTATTCCTGAAATTTAATTGAAATAACTGATCACTTGGCCATAGGATAGAAAATTATATATGGGCACCGGATTGGTTAAATTAAATAATTTGTAAAATCTTTGATTTGGAATTTTTTTTTTAATGGTCTGATTTAAAGGAATTTAAAAATCAAATTTTATAGAAATTGAATTCATCGCGAGTTTGATGTTGAGATGTTGAAATAAATTTTGTTAAACAAATTGGTTAATAATTGAAGTTAAGATTTTGAAACTAAAAATTGTGATATGATTGAATTTCAATAATTGATTTGATTTTTAAGAATTCAACGTTTATTCGGACTTTGACTATTATTAAGTAAAAGTGTGATAAAGACAACATTTTGACATCGAAATTGAGACAATTGGATTTGAGATGGAATAAAATTTAAATTTGAAATCAAAATTTGATTTGAATTGAAATTGAGATTTAATCGACGGAATGGAAATTTGAATTTGATTCAGATTGGTAAGTTAGAAATTAAAATGGTTGACTTTGAAGCTATTTCAAATTTGGTTTTCTTAAGTTATTCTGCTGTACAAACTATTTTAAATACTTAAACTATTTTATAGTAAACTATTTTAACCTATATTAACTATATTAAATTATTTTAACTTATTTCAAACATATTAACTTATTTTAATCTATTTTAAATCTACTTAACCCAATTTAATTTATTTTAAACTAATTAACTGTTTCAATTTATTTTAATTTTATTTTTATCTATTTTAAAGCTATTTAACCTATTTAATTATATTTAAATTATTTTAAATCTAGTTAACTATATTAAATCAATTTAAACTATTTTGAAATCTATCTTTAATATTTTAGAGTATTTTAACTATTTTTAATTTTTTAAGCTATTTTTTAAACTATTCAAACTATTTTCCAAAATTTCCAGCTGGTCACTAAGGTGAAATGTTTATATTTAAATCTTGGTTTTAAATACGAATTTGGTTAAATTGAAATTATATCCTAAATTGAGATTTCGAAACGATTTTAGAATTGGAATGAGATATTGAGGTGAAAAATGATTTTTGAAATGGAATCATATATTTTGAGTAGATACGATGATTTTGAAATGGATTTGATTTTGAAGCGAACTTGATATTTTGATATCAATTATGAATTGATTTTGAAAATGTAAAGAACCATCCGGTGTGTAATAAGCGTTTGGTTGTTAAAGAGACCGGGATCGGATATGGGCATTGTGACGACCGCCCATGACCCCTGCACCGAATCTAAAGATAGAGCGCTGTAAAGTGTGCCAGACGACCATGGACGATTGTCAAGGTAAGATTTAAAACAACAGAATCTATCGTATTACTCACAGCGCATGGACAAAATACAATAGAACATATGTATAGTGAAGCTTTACAGAACAAAATGTCATCATATAAAACTCCATAATAGTTGAATACAAGCATCCACATAGTCAATACATCCAGCCTCACTACATATCTCTCAGAGAATACAAAACAGCGGAATATCCAGTACATATAAGAAGAAAATGATAATATGCAACCCCCCAGCTCGTCTTCGATATCAGCATCGTGAGAGGAGAACAGCACCTGTCACCTGCTACCTAGTCTGCCCGTCCCAAAATGGACGAACAGCCCAAGGCAATAAGAATTAAAACATAAAGCCTTGAGTCAGACAACAGTCTTAGTGAGCAGTAAATTAACTAACAACATACCAAAAGAGCATAAAGGAAAAGGAATAGGAATACAACCCTCCCACTCCAACCTCATTCTACAGTGATAGCCCCCAGACACACACTAAGCAGAAGTAAACATAGCAAAGCATACAATTTAAAGTAAAGCTACTATCACTCGAGTCAAGGGCGATGTTTTCCAAGTACCAAGGCCTAAATCAGATAAGCACCCAGAAAATACCGCTCTTGAGTCCGAAATGACGTTACAACCAAACATCCATGACTCTGGCTATCACTGTTATCATTGCTTCGATATCACCGTTAATTGAATGACCGGCACATTCTTTCAGCCGTCCGTCAAGGGCTAATGGAAACCCCGGTTCTAGACATAACTCCCACACGTCGTCGCAGCCCGTGCCTAGGACTATCGAATCTGCCCAGAGTACTCGACCATCAACAGTTGGCCGTTGGGACTATCGAATCTGCCCAAACGTACTCTTGCTTAGAGCATGCTAGAACCTTCAACAACGATGCTATCCAAGCCTCCTAGTCATCCTCCTCGACGACTATTCTCATATCCATTCATTATCCTCAACTCGAATCATATCACCGAGTTATCAACATGCTTGGAATGATCCCGTCTGGATTAGACCAAGTCTTCATCATATGATTGCCTCGCTTCATTACATCCTCGCAAAGCCTCATCTCATCATCACATCATCAAATCTATGCATAAGAGCTTCATCATCCCGCTACATATGCCACGAGCAGCTTTCCCAATTCAAGAGCCTTTCCCTTAGCTTTTGAATCGTCTTCGGTCTAAATCTAATCATCAATCATCTAGTTCATAACAATTAATCAAATCAAACATCAATCCAAGCAATCAAGCATTCAAAAACGATCTAAGTAGACAATTATAACAATAATGGCATTTTCGTAATTAAAGAGTTGAAAGTCCAATAAGCATGAAAACATGGATTATATCTCTACAAACTTGATGAATGAACTTGCATAGGTTAACATATGATAAAATGGATGTAACATCATCATGAACAATGGATCTATATGGATCTACACTTAGGATGAAGAAAATGCATGGAAATCACTATTTTAACACCAAATCGAGCCAACAATCCGATATACTCCTTTGGATCCGTGTGAGAGATAATCACCACTCACCAAATCACCTAAACAAACCCAAATCAACACGCTTCAGATCTGGACAGCAAAGGATCAAGCTTGATCTATCACAAATCCGCTTCAAATGAAGAAATCTCTCTTGAAAAGATGAAGATCTTCAATCTAAGCTCTTGAATCTTCAATCTTGATCTTCGATTTGGATGGATGGAAGCACTAGATTAGAGTGGAGAAAAGAAGTGAAGAAGTGTAGAAGTCGAGCTCTCAAAATGGCAGCACTTCGTCGCTTCAAAATCCGGATCCCAAAAAGTGAGAACAACCCCTCCTATTTATAGCTGAAAAATACCCTAAGTCGTAACTCGGCTATCTTCTTAAGTCGCTGCCGACTTAACACTATGCCGACCTACGACCCAAAAACCCCCACGACTTAACAGAGCCTCCGACCTAAAATTCTCGACCTATCCAAACCTTACGACCTACGACCTAACTGATAAGCCCTCACGCGACTTAACGCACCAGGTCTCAACGAGATACAACTTAACTCCTAGGTCGCTCGCGACTTAACACACAGGCTACGACCTAACAGCAAGCCAGAACCCAGCGACCTACGACTTAACAGGTTACGACCTAATTCCTTAAGCTTCCACGCGACCTAACATAAGTCACGAACAACTGGGATGCGACCTAACTCTACCCAGACTTACGACTTAAACTCCTTAAGTCGCTAACTGCTACTTAGGTCGTTGCCGACCTAACTACACTAACTCGCTAACCCTCTTAAGTCGCTCAACCCTATAGGTCGCTAACTCCTATAGGTCGTCCCAACCGACCTAACAACTTAATTACTAAGTCGCTAACCCGGAACCACTAGGTCGCTAACTTTCCCAGCCGACCTAACACTTAATAAAAACTTAGGTCGCTCACAACATTTCCTTAGGTCGCCTAAACCTCTTAAGTCGGTCACGACTCATCACTTAGGTCGGTCACTACCTTAAGTCGGCAACTCGACCCAGACTCATCACTAACTCGTCCAGAACTCCTATCTCCTAAGTCGTATACGACTCATGACTTATGCTAAGTCGTGAACGACTTAGGACTTAGGCAAAATTTGCCTAAAATCTGAAATGGCCCAAAAGGCTAAAACTCCAGATTTGACGAACTTTTCGATCCGTAAAAATACGGGTTGTTACATTCTCTCCCCCTTAGGAATTTCGCCCCCGAAATTCCAAACAAACAAAGCAATCGAAGACTATTCTGTACGCCTACCAACCATAACAATCAGCAAACCATGCATCCAATTCTAGCTTAGCGTACAGAATTCTAAGACTTAGAACAAGTTACAATATCGCGAGATGAGATGACACCGTAGGGCCATACCTTGAAGAGTTCAGGATGAGCTGCCTTCATCCTCTCTTCCACCTCCCACGTACAGTCGTTATCATCATCACTCCATTGTATCTTGAGCAACTTAACTACCTACCTCCTAAGCTGTTTCGTGTCAGTTTCAACAACACGAAGCGGTTTACGAGGTCTTCTATCAACTGGATCAACTTCAAAATCTTCATAGCTATCTGCAGAAACTACTGCATTTGAGTCATGCACATACTTCCGTAGATATGATACATGAAAGACATTGTGCACACTCGACATCTTCTATGGTAACTCCAATCTGTAAGCGAGCTTTCCAATTCGCTCGATAATCGGGAATGGTCCAACAAATCTCGGAGTCAATTTTCCTCTCTTCCTGAATCGAATAACATTCTTTAGTGGGGAAATCTTCACAAAAACCATATCTCCTGCGTCGAATTCCAAATCCTTTCGACGCTTATCAGCATAACTCTTCTGACGGTCTTGGGCTGCCTTCATTCGTTGCCGAATGATCTCTATGCAATCTGAAGTCTGACTAATCATCTCTGGCCCAAGCATCAGCTTTTCTCCAGTTTCCAACCAACATGTCGGAGAGTTACACGGTCTTCCATACAATGCCTCATACGGTGCCATACCAATGCTTGACTGGTAACTGTTGTTGTACGCAAACTCCACCAAATGAAGGTGATCTTCCCATGATCCTCCGAAGTCCAAAACACATGCTCTGAGGAGATCTTCCAAAACTCGGTTAACTCTCTCGGTCTGACCATCCGTCTGAGGGTGATAAGCTGTACTCAAACACAACTCGGTTCCCAAAACTTCCTGGAAGCTCTTCCAAAATCCACTAGTGAACAATGGGTCTCGATCGCTCACTATACTCTTCGGAATACCATGGAATCGAACTATCCACTTAACATACAACTCAGCCAACTTTGATGCAGTCCTAGTCGATCGAACAGGAATGAATCGTGCACTCTTAGTCAGACGATCCACAATGACCCAAACCCCTTCATTTCTCGTTCTTGTTCTAGGTAGTCCATCAATAAAATCCATCGATATCTGCTCCCACTTCCATGTAGGAACTTCTAAGGGCTGAAGCAATCCACTTGGCTTCTTCTGTTCAGCCTTTACCAACTGGCAGTTCATACACTTGGAAATGAAATCTCCAACATCCTTCTTCATGCCTTCCCAGTAGTAGGTTCTCTTCATATCCCGATACATCTTATTTCCACCTGGATGAATTGTCAACTTCGAGTGATGACTTTCCTTCAGAACTTCACTCCTCAATTCATCTATATCGGGAACAACTAGTCGTCCTTGCTTTCGAAGCCAACCCCCTCGATCGACCTCGAATCCTTTATCCTTTTCTGGATCCACTCCAGATTCCAAATCACGGATAATCTTGACAAGCTTATCATCTCGCTTTTGACTCTCGCCAATCCTTTCCACAAGGGTCGGTCTTATTGATAAGTTTGCCAACATCTCAGGTTCCAATTCACATCTAGGCCTAAAGTCAAATCCAGCTAAATACTCGAGACTCTTCCATTCTGAAAACATGGCTCCTAATCCTGCATGTCTTCGACTTAACGCATCTGCCACTGCGTTGCCTTTTCCCGGAGTATAAGCTATACCAAAATCATATGATGCCAAAAACTCTAGCCAACGTTGCTGCCGAAGATTCAAATCCTTTTGGGAGAAAAGATACTTCAACGACTTGTGATCCGTAAACAACTCGAATCGAACTCCCAACAAATAATGCCTCCACATCTTCAGAGCAAATACAATCGCCGCTAACTCCAAATCATGAGTCGGGTAATTCCTTTCATGCGGCTTTAGTTGTCGACTGGCATACGCAACAACTTTATCCTTCTGCATCAGCACTGCTCCAAGTCCAGTACCACATGCGTCGGTGTAAACCACCATCTCATCATTCCCACTAGGAATAGTCAAAACAGGAGCACTTGTCAGTCTCTCTTTCAGGATTCCGAAAGCTTGCTCACACTTAGCATCCCAACTGAACACTTGGTTCTTCTTCGTCAATCCTGTTAACGGTGCAGCTACCTTGGAGAAGTCTTTGATAAACCGTCGATAATATCCTGCTAATCCAAGAAAACTTCTCACATCAGATGCATTCTTAGGTCTAACCCAATCCTGGATTGCTGCCACCTTAGCGGGATCAACCGCTATTCCACTTCCAGAAATCACATGGCCTAAGAACCTCACTTCACTCTTCCAGAAGTGACACTTCGAAAACTTAGCCTTCAGCTGATGTTTCCGTAAGATCTCCAAAACAATACGCAAGTGCGTCTTGTGCTCTTCTTCCGTTCTGGAATAAACCAGAATATCATCCACGAAGACAAGTACAAACTTGTTCAACTGATCTCTGAACACTCTATTCATAAGATCCACAAAATATGCTGGTGCGTTAGTCAATCCAAACGGCATTACCAGCCACTCAAAGAAACCGGATGGTGTCCTAAAAGCAGTCTTCGACACACTATCCTTCTCTACTCTCAACTGGTGAAATCCCGTTGCCAAATCCATCTGAGAAAACACCTTAGCCTCGTGAAGCTGATCAAACAAGTCATCTATTCTCGGCAATGGATACTTGTTCTTCTTTGTCACCTTATTCAGCTCACGATAATCCACACACAATCTCAATGATCCATCTGCCTTGGTTGCGAACACAACTGGTGCACCCCACTCGGACACACTACGCCGAATGAATCCTTTCTGTAAAAGATCATCAACTTGCACCCTCAACTCCTGCTGTTCCCTAGGCGCCATCCGCCTAAGAGGCATCACAACAGGTCTGGCTCCTTCAACTAGATCTATTCGAAACTCGATCTCTCTATGCGGCGGCAACCCTTTGACTTCGTCAAAGACATCCTCGAATCCATTTGCGATCGGCACTGATGACAGTCCATCCCGTGGAACAACTAGCGAATACATGAAGCTCATGAAGACGCCTTCTTCATGCTTACATCGTATCACAATCTTTCGCCCCTCCACATTCTCGACTGTCACTTCCAACCTTTCGCAATCAACCTTAGCCGCATACTTCCTAAGCCAGTCCATACCCAAAATAATTCCGAACCTCGCAAAGTCCAGAACAAAGCAATCACAAACAAAAGAGCAACCATGACTCGATACGATTAGACCACGGCATAACATACACAAACAAGACGAACCCCCAACTGGATTAGTCACAACCAATGGCCTATCAACAATATCCGGTTCCAAACCTAACCGGCCTACTAGTTCACTACAAACAAACGAATGCGACGCTCCAGTATCAAACAGAACTCTAACTGGAACACCACATAAGAAAAGAGTACCTTGAACCACCACACTCTTTCCCTTCTCTTCAGCAGTAGGAGCTTTCGAAGACGACGGAACAGCTCCAAAAGCATAAGCTTGCACAATCTGCCTGTCCTTCCTCGGTTCTGGACAATTCTTCCTGAAATGCCCCGGCTTGTCACAGTTGTGACACTTCATCGGTGCCTTCGGATTCTTACAATCCTTAGAGAAATGGCCCTTCTGCTGACAATTGTAGCAAGTCACCTCACCTTTCGGCTTCTTCTGGCCATCCTTACCCTTCTGCTGCTGTTGCTTCCTCTTCTTGTTTCCACCCTGCTGGGGTTTAGACTCTTCCCTGGTCACAGCAACAACAGATCCTTCCTTAGGAAACAGACTCTCATGCCTAAGAGCTTTCTCCACAAGCTTCTCAAATGAATCGTCCAAATGATCCACCAACTGTCTCCCAAGATAACTGTCCAAGCCTGTCACAAACTTCTCATTCTTCTGATAAGCAGACTCAATATATGACCGGGCATACTTGGACAAAGCTTCAAACTCAGAAACATACTCAAGAACAGATCTTCCACCTTGCTTGAGCTCTACAAACTTCTTGAACAGAACAGACTTCTGAGCAGTAGAAATGAACTTAGCTTCAAATCTGACTTGGAATTGCTCCCAAGTAATCTCTTCTTCCGGAGTAGTGATGGTAATAGAGTTCCACCAATCAGAGGCTCTCCCTTGAAGCTGCCTTGATGCCAACTTCCTCTTAGTTGCATCATCAATTCCCAAATCACCAAAGATCCTTCTACAAGCATCTATCCATCTCTGGACTTCGATAGTTGATTCTGTTCCCAAGAAAACCTTCCCTCCAAGAGCAGTATAATCCTTGCACAACTTAGCAAAATCCACTGGTTTCGGAGTCTGAACTTGAACTCCAACATCAACTGCCGCCCCCGGAACTGGTATCCTCCTCATGATCGAAGTCATCATAGCTTCGAACATGGCTGCATAATCAGCAGTCTCTTCAGTAGCACGGCCTTCCCTAGCAGCTGGTCTCCCCCTTCGACTCATTCTCAATATCTATAAAAAGGAATGATTAGAACATCTAGAGAAACAACTGCATAAAGGACTAACTTACTGCTAAACTACTATATTATATATAGTAATCATCCATCAAAATACAATTACGTCTCTCATACGTAGTTACGACAGCGAGCGTTGGGTAAAATCGATTAACCAAGGCTCTGATACCAAATGTGACGACCGCCCATGACCCCTGCACCGAATCTAAAGATAGAGCGCTGTAAAGTGTGCCAGACGACCATGGACGATTGTCAAGGTAAGATTTAAAACAACAGAATCTATCGTATTACTCACAGCGCATGGACAAAATACAATAGAACATATGTATAGTGAAGCTTTACAGAACAAAATGTCATCATATAAAACTCCATAATAGTTGAATACAAGCATCCACATAGTCAATACATCCAGCCTTACTACATATCTCTCAGAGAATACAAAACAGCGGAATATCCAGTACATATAAGAAGAAAATGATAATATGCAACCCCCCAACTCGTCTTCGATATCAGCATCGTGAGAGGAGAACAGCACCTGTCACCTGCTACCTAGTCTGCCCGTCCCAAAATGGACGAACAGCCCAAGGCAATAAGAATTAAAACATAAAGCCTTGAGTCAGACAACAGTCTTAGTGAGCAGTAAATTAACTAACAACATACCAAAAGAGCATAAAGGAAAAGGAATAGGAATACAACCCTCCTACTCCAACCTCATTCTACAGTGATAGCCCCCAGACACACACTAAGCAGAAGTAAACATAGCAGAGCATACAATTTAAAGTAAAGCTACTATCACTCGAGTCAAGGGCGATGTTTTCCAAGTACCAAGGCCTAAATCAGATAAGCACCCAGAAAATACCGCTCTTGAGTCCGAAATGACGTTACAACCAAACATCCATGACTCTGGCTATCACTGTTATCATTGCTTCGATATCACCGTTAATTGAATGACCGGCACATTCTTTCAACCGTCCGTCAAGGGCTAATGGAAACCCCGGTTCTAGACATAACTCCCACACGTCGTCGCAGCCCGTGCCTAGGACTATCGAATCTGCCCAGAGTACTCGACCATCAACAGTTGGCCGTTGGGACTATCGAATTTGCCCAAACGTACTCTTGCTTAGAGCATGCTAGAACCTTCAACGACGATGCTATCCAAGCCTCCTAGTCATCCTCCTCGACGACTATTCTCATATCCATTCATTATCCTCAACTCGAATCATATCACCGAGTTATCAACATGCTTGGAATGATCCCGTCTGGATTAGACCAAGTCTTCATCATATGATTGCCTCGCTTCATTACATCCTCGCAAAGCCTCATCTCATCATCTCATCATCAAATCTATGCATAAGAGCTTCATCATCCCGCTACATATGCCACGAGCAGCTTTCCCAATTCAAGAGCCTTTCCCTTAGCTTTTGAATCGTCTTCGGTCTAAATCTAATCATCAATCATCTAGTTCATAACAATTAATCAAATCAAACATCAATCCAAGCAATCAAGCATTCAAAAATGATCTAAGTAGACAATTATAACAATAATGGCATTTTCGTAATTAAAGAGTTGAAAGTCCAATAAGCATGAAAACATGGATTATATCTCTACAAACTTGATGAATGAACTTGCATAGGTTAACATATGATAAAATGGATGTAACATCATCATGAACAATGGATCTATATGGATCTACACTTAGGATGAAGAAAATGCATGGAAATCACTATTTTAACACCAAATCGAGCCAACAATCCGATATACTCCTTTGGATCCGTGTGAGAGATAATCACCACTCACCAAATCACCTAAACAAACCCAAATCAACACGCTTCAGATCTGGACAGCAAAGGATCAAGCTTGATCTATCACAAATCCGCTTCAAATGAAGAAATCTCTCTTGAAAAGATGAAGATCTTCAATCTAAGCTCTTGAATCTTCAATCTTGATCTTCGATTTGGATGGATGGAAGCACTAGATTAGAGTGGAGAAAAGAAGTGAAGAAGTGTAGAAGTCGAGCTCTCAAAATGGCAGCACTTCGTCGCTTCAAAATCCGGATCCCAAAAAGTGAGAACAACCCCTCCTATTTATAGCTGAAAAATACCCTAAGTCGTAACTCGGCTATCTTCTTAAGTCGCTGCCGACTTAACACTATGCCGACCTACGACCCAAAAACCCCCACGACTTAACAGAGCCTCCGACCTAAAATTCTCGACCTATCCAAACCTTACGACCTACGACCTAACTGATAAGCCCTCACGCGACTTAACGCACCAGGTCTCAACGAGATACAACTTAACTCCTAGGTCGCTCGCGACTTAACACACAGGCTACGACCTAACAGCAAGCCAGAACCCAGCGACCTACGACTTAACAGGTTACGACCTAATTCCTTAAGCTTCCACGCGACCTAACATAAGTCACGAACAACTGGGATGCGACCTAACTCTACCCAGACTTACGACTTAAACTCCTTAAGTCGCTAACTGCTACTTAGGTCGTTGCCGACCTAACTACACTAACTCGCTAACCCTCTTAAGTCGCTCAACCCTATAGGTCGCTAACTCCTATAGGTCGTCCCAACCGACCTAACAACTTAATTACTAAGTCGCTAACCCGGAACCACTAGGTCGCTAACTTTCCCAGCCGACCTAACACTTAACAAAAACTTAGGTCGCTCACAACATTTCCTTAGGTCGCCTAAACCTCTTAAGTCGGTCACGACTCATCACTTAGGTCGGTCACTACCTTAAGTCGGCAACTCGACCCAGACTCATCACTAACTCGTCCAGAACTCCTATCTCCTAAGTCGTATACGACTCACGACTTATGCTAAGTCGTGAACGACTTAGGACTTAGGCAAAATTTGCCTAAAATCTGAAATGGCCCAAAACGCTAAAACTCCAGATTTGACGAACTTTTCGATCCGTAAAAATACGGGTCGTTACAGGCATACTCTCTGTCGATACCGAAAACCACTTTAACAACTGTGTACGTGGTGGAGATTCCAGAAATGAAGTAGGATGGTTTGGCGACGATTCTCTATATGGTATGACGTGACCCTGACTCCCGTGAGTCAGCTTAGATGTGACTAAAATCAGGAGCTATACCGGACTAATGTGAGGTCATTCCTCTTATCGGGCATATTTCTTCGATACCATTATATTGCTTTGTGATTCGATTTGGTGGCCACCCCTCGATTGTTTGGGAGTGTGTCCAAGGTGGGCGGTAGTAGCTGCTATGCGTCACCACCAGTCCGGGAGTGCAATTGGTATATCTACCCTGGCATCTCCTCGTGTGCCGTGTTCACATGCCCTAGCGTGCCTTCTATGAGTTTGTTTTGTACCATACCTATGGGGTGCCTTCTGCGTAAACCTTTCGGAGGAGCGTACGGTACTGTATAGACTATGGGAATATATAAAATGTGTTAAGGGGGATATGGGTAACGCCTTAACGCTATTTTAATAGTTTATTTTACTATAGACATATTATAATAGCGTATTGTACTACATAGTAGATAGTTTAACGGATCCTTAGGAGATGGAAAATCCCGTAACATCTCTTGAGTTATTGCACGCACGTCGACACTAGATAAGAGATGTCAAACCCCGTAAACATCTTTGACGCCGTTACACTCATATTTATTTACGACCGATTTAACTTACATAAGGATGTTTTAGTCCTGACTCGAGTGTTTTGTCTTTTCATTACGCTCGGGTCAGTCCTGAGTTTTTCAGCTTATTGAAGATTTATTCTGGAGGACGAAGACGAAGATTTGATATACTATTACTATTATTATCCTTGCATCATGCTGTCTGCTGCATTGTTTTATTTGTTCTATTGTATATGTATAACTCTGATAAATGATGTATAAATGATAATTAAACAGCTTCATGAACTGTTTATTTGATTATTATATTTTATCTTTCCGCTGCGAGATTCTGTGGTTGTTTCTTGTTCCTTTTCTCTTCTTTTCTTATTTACCCCATTAACAATCCTCCCTTTTGAATGGTTTGGAATCGGCATGTGTGTTTACTTGTCGATTTAAATTTGTCCAAAAAGGTGGGTCGTTACAGTAATCAAATTAAAATTTAGATTTGTTGCCAAAACATCTTCCGCTTTTTTATTTCTAAAACAATACAAACACAAAATACATACATGTAAACATTAAAATTTAAAATTACATTTTGTTTTATATGATTTAAAACATGAATCTTCAATTAAACACTATAATATTCATATACAAATTTTAGTTTAATTTGTTAAAGTAAAATCCAATCAAAACAATATGAACATACAAAGTTTTAGATCTAAAGGATTATATTTTGAATTGAATGTTTACAATATAGATCTACAATAAAACATTGTATTCAAACATACATAAATTTTAATTTTAATTTAAAAAATAAGAACCCAATTGATAAATTGAACATATAAAATTTCTGATCTAAAAATTAAACTTTGAACTGAATGTTTAGAAAATAGTTCCAAATAAACATTATATTTAAAAATAAACAAATATTAGTTTTGATTTATTAAAATAAAACACCAATCGATTCATTCAACAAACAATTCAAGCTACATAAACAAATTTCAAATTAAAAGAAGTAATGATATGTACATATAAATTATGATAAATAAATTTCTCTTTCAACAAACATTACATCAAATATCATTATCTATTAAAGAAAAACATACCTTATTACCCAAAGCCATGAAGCACATCTTGAAAACGGACTCCCCTTAGGATGTTGCCTAGAAGTCACACCTTGAATGATGATATCTCCTTAGATCTTCAAGTCTCCATCCTATTCTTGCAAGAGATGGATGAGCCACTTTTATTTTATTTTATTTGATGTTTTATATAGAGTTGAAAGATTTTTGGAAATGTTACTTTTTTTGTTCTCTGCCATGAAAAGTTAGAAGGAGAGAAACAAATAGACTAAATGAGAAAGAATGAATTGTATGTGCAGAATAGATTAGAGAATATGTTTTATTTGAAAGAATGAAATTTTTTCCATTCTTTAATTAATACATTCTTTAATTAAAATTTCCCTAATTAATTCCATTGATTGTTTCTCTCTCTCAATTCCTTTCTTTACATGTATGTCATCAAACGACATAAAATTTCCACAAACCATGTCATCAAATGACATAAAATTTCCATAAATCATGACATAAAATGTCATAAAGTTTTCATAAATCATTCATGTAATTATCTTTAAATTACATCGATATCGTATATCAATGCGTGCAAATATAATTGTTATAAATGCATTAAAATAATTAAAAAAACTTCCAAACATCAAATAAATAATAATTAATATTTCTCAAATATAAATCAATTTAATTAATTTACAACATTTTATAAATTAATTAAATCATGTGGTTTTCAGAGAATTCATCATTACGGTTGTGCGACTCATAGGTGTAAATTCACCCAGCGACTAATATTGAACTATTCGAATATTAATGTTCACACGTCACTTAGCGTGTGGTATGACATTTTGGCCGGATTTATTGCTTACACATCTTTTGGTAAAATCCAATTTTACTTATTATAAGCGGTACCTTATAGTGACAATTATTTACACCAATTCTCTTCGTCAAAACTATATCGCTTTGGATTTATGGAATTTGGTAATGGTCAAAATTCCAATATCATCCACATTCAACTTTATAGTCCAAACACAAAGTCATTGGTTCAATAATAACAATTATTATTAACCGAAATGTTCTAGTCAGAGACTTTGACTTTGAGTTGACTTCAATTGACCTTGATACTAGCCTCATATAATTGAGGAGACGAATCCTCTCTTAAATAGTGTTTCGCTTCCAATGCTACCACTCGATGCAACTATAGTCGTTCGATGGACGTCGCGCCACAATTTAACTGTAATCAAAGCGGAGCTTCCACATTGAAGATCAACAGTATTTTCAAGTTGAGAGAACTGTGTAAATTAGTCACATCGATATTCTCTGCTTGACCTTAGTTATATTAACCAATAGAAAACTATTGAGTGAGTCATTCTATAATTATCCAATAACTATCAGTACGTAATCCGTTGGTTCCCCCCAACAGTCATGAGTAATACACTACCTAACATTTGGAGAGTGTTACGTACTCTAGTCCCAATAGATACATCGATATCCAGTCTCGATACATCTTGACTAAGAACATTTAAAATGGTATATTTGTTTCATTGTGACAAATTACTCATGGTTATAACACTTTATAACTACTATTACAAAACATACCATTTATGGATTTTCTATTAAATATACTTTTAATTAAATTGATTAATTAATATAACCATATTATACCAAGTATATAATAGAATGAATATACCTTTATTTCGAACAAGATTGGTCAATGAGTTAGCAATATGTAAAAAATTACATAATTGCCCCTGAAGCATACCCCCAACTCTATTAATCTCCCACTTGCACATGGGGTCAATTATGGAATCTTATTCTAACTTCTCCAATGGGTTTTCTCAAAACTAATTGGGTCAGTTCCTTTATGAATGAGTATGCTATTCTATTTTAATTATCTACCCTGTCAATCAACTCTCTCCGACGATGATAAATTGTTTTATCATGTGAAACAGTTTGGAGTATGCCTCTCGACTTCTAGCAAGCTCTAAGTTCTATTTTGAACTATATCGCAACATTGTTATCATATAAAAATGTTATGAGAATCTCAACATTTGGAATTGGCTTAGTTATAAATTTGTGCACTAATATATTTTATATACATTATCTTTATTGTAGCACTATTTAAGGCGATATACTTAGCCTTTTTCATTGAATCAGCCATGGTCTTTTATTAGGAACATTTCTAACTTACAGATTCTTAACTTGAGTTTATTATAAACGTATTATACTCAATATCACTTATGAAGTTTGAGTTCGAATACTCCTTCATAAGGTGTTTTAATTTACGTAAACAATTCTCTAGTATTTCATAAATACAAAAGAACACTTCAAACAACCATTTAGTGCATCTTGGATTTGATATTTGCTTCATGTATCAAATACACAAACAAATCACAATATCATAGACAACATAACATGTATGATAATTTCTATTGCCAATGCATAAGGAACTCATCTCACATGTTCCATATTAAACAATTTAATATATTGTCTTTGCATATCGATTTGGGACATTTCCAATATCTAATACTCACTATAAAATATATCACTTACAATTCAAAATTGAGCATTAAAACAACTAAGGTCGATTTTAACACAAATAGTTTAAAATCAACAACGTGTTGTTTACTTATAGTTTAAAAATATCAATGTAACTTTTAACGTTCTTTCTTATGAACACACACACTTCCTCTGCATTTTGATTGACAATTAAACAATTAGATATTTCTATCAAAATATTTTCTCAGTTTTGATGCTTATAAAATGATACTTTCTATCATTTCTTGGATCATATCCACAGATTCAACAAACTCAATATCGCTCACATTGACTTCGAGACATTTTGGTTATTATATTTAAACAGTTTACTCTAAATCATTATTTATAATTTTCTGTTTTAATACATACGTACCAAACATAAATTTATATTAAGTGGTAATTTTGTGAGTAAATCCGGATTAACCTGAGCATGTTGAATACCGAATCAACTATGCTAATTTCAACAATTGAAATTTGCAGTAGTATTCTTATCAACATTGCTCATTTAATTCCAACTGCATTAGTCTTGCTCATAAAAACTCAATCGCGGCCGATGGATTACATCCCTTTGGTTAGGACTACAAAAATCATATTTTGATAGCGTACTTGAAATTCTTTCAGATTTGCGCATCATTCCATATTTAGAGTCAACACTCCTGATGCTTTAATTAAACAAACGAGGATTGTATATTTTTGACATTGATAAGAAACTCATAGTTGCTCTTTAATGTGCGAGAATACATATTAGACACTCTAATGTGATGTATTCGTTTAGGTTACTCAATTTCATTTAATCTCATATAATCAGTTCTATCTATGGATTGTATCCAATTCCATGTTACTACTAATAATTTCTTAAAGAAATTTCTTCACAATGAAGTTGGTATTTCTTGAAACAACAATTGTTTCTCAGTGCAACAAAATATGTATTCATAAATATTTTGATGAATTTCTTTATTTATAAAACTGACTTGGTTTTAGTTTACAAAATTTATGTTCAAAACATAAATATATCATCCAATGACAGTCTTTCAAAAATTACTTTCAGGAGATTCATATAAAATCCCTTACGAAAAATTATTATGTGCAATCTTTTGACTCGCATAACCCGCAAACTCCTTGGCCTAGTTTATGTTGGTGCTTTTTATGACCCTCATCTTATGTGATTTTGTAAACTATTATTTAGATGAAATAATATTAACCTTGTGTACTACTCTTAAGTACATTACCTTATAGAAAGAAACTAACTTAACTTCACTCATAATTAATCGTACATTGTCTGACAAAATTCGATTACTCCTTATCGATGTATCATTATATATAATATGGAGGGGTGACTTTTGATTTTGAATCTTTATTCATTTTTTGGTACGTTCAGAACCTTTTCCAATATACTCACTCATTCGATCAAATCGAACCATTTCTGTTGCATGTTATTTTATTTACTTCTGTTTTATGCTCTATGAGTTTACCATAGACATACAACATGTGTATCAAATGCACATGTCCATGTTGGTGATAACTCATCGGTGAATGTGACGAAGTACGTGGAACCATTTTGGTATTAATAGACCAACAATTGCATACATCTTATGTATCAATCCGAAGAGTTCATCAACTCTTATGATGCTCCCACTAAATGGGTGCATAGCCCTTCAATTGTTTGAGATATAATTAAGCAATGTCATATGATTCATAATCATATAATAAAATTATTTCTTAAAACTACGGCTTAGCTTATAGTTCCAAAACAACTGTAAATAATGTTAGATACTTCTGTATTTTCCAATGCATCATTTTGTTATGAAAACAAATACCATGTTATAATTTTATTTCATAACGAATATTCATAATATTCACATTGAAATATAACTATGTCTATTTTTCAATCGGCACCAAAAAATAATCATTATTTCATAAATATTGTTCAACATGTTTTACGAAAACAATTTTCATAATTTGATTCAATCAATAAGTGCTATATAGGATGCTCCCACTGTTTCTGCTATTCCTGTAATAGCGTACTGAATTCAGAGGTCCATTATTCAATTACTATAGATTATTTATTTCATATACTGTAACTAATTTATAGCGGAGAGTTTTTGATCAAATATATCGAACTCAAAGAAATAAATCTCATAGAAAATAATTTTCTATATGAAAATACATTTTGGAATTGAAATCGCGTTTCTCTTTCCAATGTTAAGTATCAATTATTATTATTACAATGATGTTTCCTTATGAACTAGAATTGACCATTCGCTCTCTTCATCCCAAGCGTACCTTAAATCACATTTACTCGTATACATTCGTTTTTATTTCTAAATGGTCAACCATTCAAAAGAAAACTCTTACTACAATATCATAACAAACCTTTTACAAAAGCACATTCGATTATCCTTAACATTTAAGGACATCAAATGTGTTGCAATTCACGTAAATCGATCAAACCGACATTTCAACGATCAAGTTCTTTGATTTATACTGTAGTTTTAGCTTTATGCTACAATTAACACACTATGATCTTTTAGATAGTTAATCAAATTGAATACTCGATCTCGTAGTACTATTTATTGGCTTATTTCAAATGAACTATATTCACTGAAGTATCATACATTACGAATTGTGACCGTTCACCATATAACATTTATATGTGTTAGTATATGGATCAAATATCTATAGTATTATATTGCTTTTAGAGTTTAAAATTCATAGAATGCTCACAGTATCAACCAAATAAACACATAAGTGACCATATTACGAACGTATTAAGTAGTCGCTAAAATTAGGCACTTGCATGGGTATAGAAAACATTAACATGCAATAGGCATCTAATATTGAGTATTATATTATATTTCCATTTGTCAATTTTCAATTCAGTTCATTTGTATATATTAATTGATAAACGTTTTTTCAATCATATTAAATGCACAAATTTATCATTGTAGATAATTATAACATTATTTGGCATATGTTCTTATAATATTAGAAAGGTAAATGTTACCATTTCATTTTCTAATAAGGCTCTCCCACTAGTCTTTTATTTTTCTCCAAACCCTAAGATGAAACATATAAGTCTTTCGACTTCACTAGTGGGTGTTAGGACTCGTCTATCTTGGTATTCTAACCTTGAGTTTGCTCAACAAATCATAGCCCCACAAACGATGGATAACTCCTTATCGGTTGTATCACATACAACTCCTAACCCATGTTTCCTTGTCCTAATCTCATTTCAATCTTAAGTTTGCTCAATAAATCGAAAAAGATTATTCACTCATACCTACCATATCACGACGGCCTAAGTATAGTATATGTACCTTGAGTTTGCTCAACAAATACATATAGTTATCTTACCTCATCTATTCAATATATTAATAATACTACACATAACATCCCCAGCTTGAGTTTGCTCAACAACTAAGGAGTATGCACGTAGTTTATTAATATATATATATATATATATATATATATGGTAGAGGGCAACATTATATTGAAGATTCATAATCTTCAATTTATTATATTGAGTGATATCGACTTAAGGAATAATGTATTTCTTATGAAATACTTTCGTGATTCAAATGTCAGACACATCAGAAATTACAGAATAATTACATTTACGTATGTATTTATTCCTTAAGTCTATTTGGGTTCTTTTAATATTCCACCTTTAGTTTATACATTCATATCATATAAGTTTTATTGTTATATAACTTTTATATTTCATATTACTTATATGATAGTCTTATGTATAATATTTTATTTAATTAAATCTTATTTAATTAATTTAAATTAATTAACTCCTTAATTAATTTGTATTAGTATTCAATACAACATTTATATTGGACACATCTACTATAACCTTTATAACGTATATTATAATCTTTATAATATAACACATATATCTTATATATGCGTATTTTTATTTAATTAATTAACCTTTAATTAATTTATTTAATTAAACAATTTTAATTAAATTATATTAATTTCAAATTTTATCTTATATACATACATGTATACTTATGTTATCTTAAACATTTAAATTAACATAACATATATCAACATAAATACTACATGCATATAAATATTAATTAATAAACTCAATTAATTAATTATTTTTATTAATCTTATTAATAAATTTTAAATTTAAAAACTAATATTTAAATAATTTCAAACATTTTGAAATTTTCATTACATGAAATTTTCATTACATTTTCAAACACTTTGAAAATTTATGTTATATGATAACCAATTATAATAGCATGTTTTTATTTTAAATTTAACTTTTAGATTTAAAATCTTGTCTTAATTTTCAAAAATATTTTGAAAATTAGCCCAATGCCCAATTCAAATTTGGCCTTTTCTATCAGGGCAACCTTTGGGCTCACTTCACCGTTCAGGCTAAGCAGGTAACCAGGTAGGACTGGGTACTTGATTACCCAATTCCAATCTAGACATCACCTTTCTAGATACCGTACTAAGTGCGCAAGCTTAATTAGTTAATCCTAACACGACTAATTTAGACCGCATATGCTATTGGATACTGATACCATTGAAGGAACTGGGCCAGCCCGTAGCGTAAGAAATGGGTGAATTTCAAAAAAATTAACCATTTTGGATTTCAATGGGCCTATGATGTCTAAATTCATTTAGAACTTTTCTAAGTTTCTTTTAAATAAAATCAATATTTTATTTAATTTTATAAATAAATTTTTACTTCAATTTAACGTGTATGTAAATTAAAGTATATCAAATATACTCTTATGTGCGTATTTATGTGTAATAGTAATTTATTAAATTTACCTAGAGAAGGAAACTTTTCATTTCCTATATCTTAACTTATTCAATTAATGAAGGGGCATAAATTTATATATAGAAGGAAACTTTTCATTTCCAATCTCTTAACTTATTCAATTAATGACAGGGCATAAATTTATATAGATGACACTTTTCATTTCCTTCTTCTTAACTTATTCAATTAGTGACGGGGCAAAAATATATTTAGATGAAGAGAGAAACCTTTCATTTATCTCTCTTTAATTAAATTGATTGATTATATGAATGTCATTAATTAGCAACGTGTATATGGAATGAATGTAAGTATAAACAAGTATATATTATAGTGTAAACTCTATAAATACAATATATTACTATCAATTGATGACAAGGTGTAGACATATAAACAAAATTAAATGGATGGCTAATCACATAAAGAAATATTGGAAATAAATAAAGGGTAATAAGAATAATTGATTCAATTTTCCATTTCATAAACTTAATTAATGCAACATATAAATGACAGTTAATAAGCATCAGAATATAAGGATATAAACAGTCAAAAATAAATGTATGTATATATAATTGCCACGTTTTTAAATTGTTTTTGTGAAAGAAATCTAATTCATACTTTGACAACAAGTAATACATATAATAAATTTTATATATACAAAAATACATATAAAATTAATTATGTGTATATAAGATTAAAATAAGTCTTTCTAATTAATACAAATTGGAGAATTATAACAATCAATTTAAAAATAGATTTATTGTCAAAACATTAATTATGTGTATGAAAATTCAATAAAATATCTATAATTAGTACAAACTATAGACTTATAGTTGTCAAATTAAAATTTAGATTAATTACCAAAACATCTTCTATTTTTTTAATTTCTAAAGCCATACAAACACAAAATACATACATATAAACTTTCAAATTTAAAATTACATTTTGTTTTATATGATTTAAAACATGAATCTTCAATAAAACACTATAATATTCATATACAAATTTTAGTTTAATTTGTTAAAGTAAAAACTAATCAACACAATATGAACATATAAAGTTTTAGATCTAAAGGATTATACTTTGAATTGAATGTTTAAAGTATAAATCTATAATAAAATATTGTATTCAAACATATACAAATTTTAATTTTAATTTAACACCATAAGAAAACCAATTGATAAAATGAACATACAAAATTACTGATCTAAAAATTAGACTTTAAATTGAATGTTTAGAACATAGTTCCAAAAAAACATTATATTTAAACATATACAAATATTAGTTTTGATTTATTAAAATAAAACCCTGATCGATTAATTCAACAAACAATTCAAGCTATATAAACAATTTTCAAATTAAAAAAGGCAATTATATGTACATATAGATTATGATAAATAATTTTCTCTATCAATAAACATTACATCAAATATCGTTACCTGTTAAAGAAAAACATATCTTATTACCCAAAGCCTTGAAGCACATCTTGAAAATGGATTCCACTTAGGATGTTGCCTAGAAGTCACACCTTGAATGATGATATCTCAACAGATCTTTAATATCCACATCCTATCTTTGCAAGAGATGGATCAACCACTTTTGTTTTATTTTATTTGATGTTTTATATGGAGTTGAAAGATTTTTGGGAATATTTTTTTCTCGGCCATGAAAATTTAGGAGGAGAGTTATAAACATACTGAATGAGAAAGAATGAATTATACGTAAGAATGAATTAGAGAATGTGTTTTATTTGAAAGAAGGAAACTTTTTCCATTCTTTAACTAAAACTTTTCTAATTAATTCCCTTGATTGTTTCTCTCTCTCCAATCCTTTCTTTACATGTATGTCATTAAATGATACAAATTTCTACAAATCATGTCATCAAATGACATAAAATTTCCATAAATTATGTCATCAAATGATATAAAGTTTTCGTAAATCATTACATGCAATTATCTTTAAATTACATCGATATTGTATACCAATGCATGTAGATATAACTTTTATAAATGCATTAAAATAATTACAAAAAACTTCAAACATCAAATAAATAATAATTAATATTTCTCAAATATCAATTAATTTAATCAATTTACAACATTTTATAAATTAATCAAATCATGTGGTTTTCCAGAGAATTCATCATTACGGTTGTGCAACTCATTGGTGTAAATTTAATCAGCGATTAATATCGAACTATTCGAATATTAACGTTCACACCTTATTTAGCAAGTGGTGTGACATTTTGGCCGAATTTATCGATTACACATCTTTTGGTAAAATACAATTTTACTTATTATAAGCGGTATTTAATAGTGACAATTATTTACACCAATTCTCTTCGTCAAAACTATATCAATTTGGATTTATGGAATTTGGTAATGGTTAAATTTTCAATATCATCGACATTCAACTTTATAATCCAAACACAAAGTCTTTGGTTCAACAATAATAATTATTATTAATTGAAATGTTTTGCCCAAAGACTTTGACTTTGAGTTGACTTCAGTTGACCGTGATACTAACCTCGTATAACTGAGGAGATGAATCCTCTCTTGAATAGTGTTTCACTTCCAGTGCTTCCACTGGACCCAACCGTAGTCGTTCGTTGGACCATGTGTCACAATTTAATTATAATCAAAGCAGAGTTTCCACACTGAAGATTAACAGTATTCTCAAGTCGAGAGAACTGTGTAAATTAGTCACATCAATATTCGCTGCTTGACCTTAGTTATATTAACCAACATAAAACTTTCGAGTGAGTAATTCCATAGTTATCCAATAACTATCAGTACATAACCCCTTGGTGCCCCCAATAATCATGAGTAATACACTGTCCAACATTTGGAGAGCATTACGTACTCTAGTCTCGACAGATACATCGATAACCTGTATCGATGCATCTTGACAAGCAAAATGGTTTTGTAACGACCCGTACTTTTCGAGAAAGAAGAAAATTCTAATTTTAGAATTTAATATAGTAAGAAATTAAAAATTTATGATTTTAAATAAAATTTACTTTGAATTGTAACATCTGATTTTGATTTAATAAAGTGACAACTATTTTGTGTGATTTCAAATGTATGGTAATGAAAGTTCAATTGTATAGTTTTAATATTGTGTAAAGCATGAAATAAATGTATGATTAACTGGAATTGGGTTTTAATTGCAAATTAACTTCTGATCTATTTGTAAACAATAAATGTAAATTTGTGTATTCAAACTTATTTGAATTCTAGTCTTGGTTTCTGCTCATCTTACATATCAACCTATTGAAATTTATTGTTAATAAAATTTAGTATAATTGGATTTTTCATAAAAGTAAAGAAATATAAATTTTAATTTAATAAGGCTTAATTAGTTAATTGATTCAAAAATTGAGAAATTGAGAATTTAATACTGCATTAGTTAATATTAGCATTTTTATTTAAGGAACTAGAAATTTTAAATGAATATCCAATTATATTAATTTGGAATATAGTTTATTTTGAAATTTAATAAAGGTGAATTTTATTGAATATAAAACTGAAATCTACCATTTAAACAAACAATAGAATTTTATGATGGAAATTTGATATTTGCGATGCGTCCATCTAGACATAGCAAATGGCAAATTTTTGTCGAATAATATAGATGTTCTATCGGTCGCTAGAAATTTAGTTTAAATCAGTTAATAACAGTTGAATTTAAAAGTGTTCCAAAACCTAAATTTTTCAACATGAGAAAATATATTTAGAACACTCTGAATAAGACTGCGTAATCCATTTCGCGAAATTCGGACGTTTCTAGCTACGTTTGGATTTTTCCGTACGGGATAGCAACGTATATCAGTGTCAGTGTCACAACCCGGAGATTTTTTTAGTTTTATAACGTAATTAAATGAAAATTTGATATTTGGAATGCGTCTTCTTAAACATAGTAACTGGTAAATTTTCATCAAATAATTTGAAAGTTTATTTTCTTGTGTAATTTTATTTCAATTTTAATTGGTTAATATTTGATGATAATAAAATGTTTTCCAAACCCGAATATTTTTATACAAAGAATTTGTAAATCATCTTTTGAGTGAGACGTCATATTTCGTTTCTCAAAATTTGGGCTGTTATTGCTTCGTCGATCTAATTTTCGACGAAATAGCAGCATTTTCGGTACCGATTATCGACTTTTGATCGGGTGATCGTACCACTGATATCTGTATACCGTTTTGATCGTCTCGTCATGCTGATCTTCGCAGTATATTTATTTCTGCATTTTGAGGTTTGGTACGCAACGGAAACGGGAAAAACATTGTCGTATCGGTACTGAAATTTGTGACCTTTTGTTTCCTTTGCCTTTTCAAACTTGTGACGTGCTGCCCAAACAATAATAAATTGCTTTAAATTTTCAGCTAAATCAGTGTGTGACCGTTGCTATTACATTCATTTTGTAGATATATTTATTCAACCCTTTTTCATTTTGCCCCACTGCTCATCTTCTACCTTCTGTAAGCTCCTCGTACCCATCTCCATTTCACAAACTTTTGGCCATTCTCTCCTGGTAAAAAAAAGAGAAAGAAAGATTTATATATATAGCTTCAATTATAATTTACTTTGGATGGATTCACCTTTAACCAAACTGTTCCTCTCCCTCTCCATTTTTCTCAGCCACCATTTCATTAGAACCACCTCTCAAACCCATGTGACCCATCCTTAGACCAGATCTTGCCGCACCTTTCTCCCCTCCTTCCAAATGACAGCCGAGACCTTCCACCCAAACCGCCTCCCGCCCTGACAGCCGCACCCATTCCAGTCCCTTCTTCCACGTGATTGGCGCCTCCAACCATAGTAGTCGAACCCGTGCCCCTCCTCGGCCTTGCCATGTCAGCACACCCGTCTCACCACACCCTCCCAATCGGCCACCATCCATCTCGTTTCCCCTTCTCAACTTTGCCGAGCACCTCTATGACCTTTCTCTTCCAGCAGCTCATGTGAATCGTGTGCGCGTGTATATATAAGGTATTTTTATGCATTATACATTAGTTGATATATATATGCTAAAATTTGATATACACACACACACACGTTTATAAAAGTTTGTACAACAAGTATATGTGGATATATGAGTTGTTTTTGAACTTTGTTGTTCTGATTTCGTCTATGGGGATATATTAGTATTTTATTTTATACGACTTTGGTTTTTGTATGTGTTTTATTTCATATGTTTATACTATATATATATATTAATTTATAAGTTACAGTATCTATTTTTGCTGTTAGTATAAGTTATATAGAGTGTTAAGTTATATATTTTACTGTTATATATTTTTATATGCTGTATGCTATATATGGGTATAAGCTATAGTTTATATATTAGTTTATATATAATTTTATACAAGCTGCTTTGTTTTTTTGGGTTTACATCTTACAGTCTAAAATGTGCGGATGTATATTTATCTGGCTTACAATGTTTTCATATAAAAATGCTTTAAATATGAAAGTTTTAAGTATAGTTGTTATATAGTAGTTTATTGAATCTGTTACTTAAATGAGTATTACACAAAAACATTTGGTTATATATATATATATACTTATATGCCACCGTACGTATATATACGAGTTTGGAAGGTTACAGTATATATTATATCACTGTATATATTTGTATTTACTTTATTATACATATGTTTTCAAAGTTCTCCATAAGGCTGTCGTGTCATATATATATAGTAATATTGATTTCAAGTAATTTTGTATATTATTATTTGTTTGAGAAAAAAATGAAGAAAGTTATACAAATGTGTGTTTAAAATTTATATATATATATATATATATATATATATATTGATCAGATTCCAAATTTTTTAAATTATATATGTTATTGTATGTTAAAGTACATGCTTGACTTTTAGTTTAAATTCAATAAGTAGATATGTCATCTAAAAATGTATTAAAATTAAGTATTGGTTGAAGGATATAAAAGTGTATATATAAGTCAAGTTATTATTTTGAAATATATATATGACATTTTGAAGGGGATTAAAATATAGTATAAGTATTTTCATTTTTGTATATATATAAGTATTTATTTCAAATTATATATATATATATATATTTAAATTTAATATATGTGTTTAATACAAAACAATGGTTTTATTTACATATGTATTTTGTTTGATATTTATCTTAAAATGGAATATTGATTTAATAAGAAATATTAATGTTATATTTTTCAGTTTATATCAAAACTGATTTGGATTTGTCCTCGTCAATTTCTGTCATCAGCTCTATCCGTCAAATTCGTGCCAATTTTGCTTTGCTTCCAAAATTCGTGCTGGGATTCGTAACTCATTTCATTGTCGAATATCTCTAACCTCGGAAGGTGAGCAATCACTCACGCTTAATGTTCTTATATTTATTAAATTTGATTCCAATTGAAACGTCAATTGAAATATACTGCTGCTAGTTATTTACATTTGCTATATTTATGCTGTTATCTGTATCTGTTCACCTGTGACATCTGACACCATTATCTGTTATTTATATTGCTATATATATGCCATTATCTGTATTTGTTCACCTGTGACATCTGACACCATTATCTGTTATTTATATTGATGTTATATGCCTGTTATGTTATTATCATATCTGTTACCACTCTGCAAGTTCCAAGTTAGTATAGAATTCACTATGGGTTGAAATGATACATACCTGAACGATCTATAGAATAGGAGAAAATCGTTATGGGTTGAAATGATAAACCCAAGTGGTTTTCATTGAATTGAATTTGGGATTGCGGGTTGAAAGGATATACCCATATATATTTTAAATTGCAGATTGAAATGATAAATATCTGTATCACTTGACCATAGGATAGAAAAATATATACAGACACCGTCGGTCTATATATAAATAATTTTGAAAATGATTTCTATGGATTTGGAAAGAAATATATGGTTTAATAAATATTGATTTTGATTTAAAGTGATTAAATGGATATTTCAAGTTTTAAATAAATCGAAGGAAATATTTAGTTAATGTAATTTAAGGTTATTCCAATGATAGTGGATTTATTAAGTGAATGTTTCAAACTAAATAATAATGAAGTTAAAATAAGATATATACGAAATCATCAATTTAGTTTTGAAAGTGCTATAATTTGGAAATATATATATTTGAAATGGAATTACATTTTGGTTTTGAAGTATAAATTATTTTGAAATGACCATGGTGTTATAATGACGTCTGGTTGTTAATAGCGTATATTTCCATATGGTAGATAGTTCCACGGATCCTTAGAGGATGGTTATTGTAACATTTCGGGATTTTCAACTTCCGAAAATCGACATTAATACGTCCACTGTATCAACTGCCGAGCAATCGAATGCCGGAAAACCAAATTGTTAGGGTTAAAAAGAAGAGGTAGAAGAAAAAGAAGAAAAAGAAGAAAAAGAAAAAGAAAAAAAGCAACAGAAACATTATCAGAATCTCACATTCGCAGCGAAACAACATATAATAGATAGATGAATAATCTTTAATCAAGAACTATATCATTTTATACATTACATCATCAGAGTCAATATACACACAATACATCAATGGACAGTTATACAAACTTGTCCTCATACAGAATACACAGCGGAATAAATAATATCATATACAAGTGATACGTCTCGCCATCCAGCTCGCCACTGAGCTCCAAAGCATCTCCTGAATCCAGAATGACCTGAAAATCTAACTCTAGGCTGCCCGTGTGGAAAATTATAGGCACCCAGAGTTTAGGAAAGGAACAATAAACTCCAGGTTAGTCATGGGACTGGTGTGAGAACTTAAAACAGTTATTATCTTTAAAACAACAACAAAGGAATTTTAAACATTGAAATCCGCAATGCTTTTGGAAAATGAAACTACCATAAGACCTTCCACCACACACACAATGCAATCGCAGACTTGGAGGAGATTTCTTCTTATGATAGTCAAATATGCTTACTACGCAAGACAAATCATTTTGATATTATTATTAGTGCATAGTGCAGAAAAAATTTCGAAGATATGATATTAATCTTAGCCAGCATACAACCATTATTGTATGCCTACTATAGCTACTATGTTCAATAGCAGGTTACCGCCACATTCCATAGCAGGTTATACAACTAAAACCGTACAGGGCTCGTATTGTTTCTTTGGATTTTCCAACAAATGGTCGGGATAAGGAACTTCCTACTGTCAATGGGTACGCCTCTAGCGGGACGTCCCGAGAACTAACTAGCTCTCTGCCAACAAAAGGCCGGGTTAGCTCTTACACTAGGTAACTACTACATGAATATGCCACCCCCCGGTCCTTTGGGACCTTTATCCGAGGCGCCTCAACAAAACAACAATCACACAGTAAATGAGATTGGAGTAACCACATAGGTTAAATACCAGGGCTCCATACCTGATACCACCCTTTTCCAGAAGGAAATGACATACCCTAAAGGGAGCGACCCTCATAACCTTGCCGCATCATTCCTGTTTCGACCATTTCCAAGTTGTGAGGTCCGAAGAGGTCTCGTCCACAAAGCTACGTTTTTTCATAAAGCCACACTTTGATCAACAAATGATCGATAAATAATCATCACACAGCAACACTCAGCATGCCACATTACCAAATTGGGAATATATCGCTGATAACCTTCAACTACATAACCTCTGAGCTCGTACGTCTCAGAGAAGGGTGTTAAGCTAAGAGAATAAATTCTCCGCCACTAACAGAAATGTATTTGAAAGAAATCAGCTTTATACCTCAAAATGTAATGTCAGACATGTAACCATACAAGTCTGTTCTGGGTTCGAATAGAACCGAAGGCACTTCCAAAGAAGCCCTTGCAATCCAGGTATTCACAATCCCGATCGAACTTCCCATCACAAAGGAAATTTCTATACCGTAGCTAACGGTGCAGAGACAATCGATAGGTCATCCTATCATTTTCACAAATACCCGGTGTTCACCACCGGTCTTCAAATTATCCATATCGTCATATCACTTATTCGGAATGGGTTATATGACACAAAGGTCCTTTCCCGGCTAAACCGAATAGTGAGCACAATATTTAAAACATATGGATATAGGGATTTCAATTAAGTCACAACTTATTACCCAAATCCTTTCTTTTAAATGGTTTAAACAAATTACTATTTTAAATCTTTAAACAAAAAGATTTACTTCACAAAGTTCACCCAGTTTCACAAAGATTCATTCACAGATTCCCAAATCATTTCCCATTTCAATTTGATTAACCCATTAAATCTTTAAATCAAGATTTAACTTATAGCTTTCAAAACTATTCACAATTCAAGTCTTTTATAATATAAAAGATACACCTTTTAAAATCTTCTTTGATTTCAAGATAAAGCTTAATCATCTTCACAAAGGTTAATTCATAGTTTTTCCAAACTATTCACAATTTCATTTTAACTTGAAATGTTTTGATACAAATTTGAAATCTTTTCACTTTATGAAAGCTATTATTATTTGAAAACAGATAGTTTTCGTTTTGGGAAAAACTGGTTACAGTTACACAGGTTAAAGCCATCCAAGTACAAATCTTGGATTTAAATTTAAATTTCCAAAATCATATTTTTAAATGGTTAAAACCCCATATAAACACCTTTTACACTTGTGTAATCTTTTAAACCAAAATTCCCAAATTATTGAATTCAATTTCAAGATATTGAATTCAAATTTTAAATCAAATGATTCAAATTTCAATTTTGTTAAGTTATTTAAAATAACTCTTATTTTTGAATCTCATTTTCAAAAAATTTCAATTCCAATTCCAGAACTATTTTTGACTCAAAAATTCAATCTTTAGAATTGTTAAAAATCCGTGACTTAACTGATTTCCACGTGAAATCCACATTTGTGTGTGTATTGTGTAGTCCAAGGGTTTAACACAATAGTGCAACAACATTCAACCATCACAGATCAAATATAACAATAAAATTGATAAGCGGTATAAACTATAACGCTTATCTATCATTCACAGATCATAGATATTCATATCATAGATAAATAGATCACAAATCACAACACATAACAGGATATATCACAAAGCATCACATGTTTAGGATATCAAATAATTCAACATCCAATATAATCCAAACATCCATAAGTAGGATTAATTTAATTATTTGATTAATTTAAATCAAATAAATTTCTATGAATAAATTTTACTAGTTATGGTAAATTAATTATCAATTAATTTCAAATTGATTTTCAAATTTATTTCAAAACACCAAATCAAATTTCCAATTAATTTCCAAATTATTTCCTTTTTAAAATAAATTCCTTTATCTCTTCAAATCTATTTAAAAATCCAAATTTTTAAATAAATTCTTCAACTTATAATAATATTTTCGAAATCCATTTATTAAGCCATTTTTCCTGTAATTTGAAATTTAATTCAATATAGTTCAAAAATAAGACTTTTATCTTTTTAAAACTCCTTTTAAATTTATCCAATTCTCAAAAATAATTTTTCACAATAAATTTCAACTTGAATTTTAAAAATCCAATTTTATTTATTTCTGGTATCCAACGATACCAAAAATATATCCGGCTAAACCGTAGCCTTCAACAATTTCAATTCACAAATATAATCACACGAAGATTATAAATAATCAACACACAACATTGAAATAAATTCAATGTTTGAGGAATCCAGTTGGATCCCTCCAACCTGTTTCCCTACATCCACAGATGTTAGCACAACAATCAAATACCAATTCCACTTCGAGGTGGAATATCACGGTATATGGGATTTATAAAATACTATCTGCTATTATGCGGCGCAATAGGGTCTCATCCGCTATATAATGCGGGAAATCAACTCCAAATACATATATAATACCAATTCCACTTCACGGTGGAATATCGCGGTATATGGGTTTAATAAATAACCTCCGCTTAATATGCGGCGTATAGGGTCTATTTCAACACAATAGATAACAACCATAATTCAATTCACACAATCAAGCAATTTTAAATTCAACTATTTAAAATTTATATCGAAACAAATTCGATTGAGTGAGATGTTCTCACCTTGCTTCCAATAACCGTTGTAGTGTTTTATTTCGAATAAAATTAAACACGCGTTTAATTTTACCCAAAATTCAAACTAGCTCCAATAAATCCCAATCCAGCTTCATAATGTAGTGCTCGTCAATACGGACCCAACGCAAGTCATTTCGTGCGAAACGGACCTCGTATCAAAAAGTTATAGCATTTAGAAGTTTGAACGAATCTATATTTTATATAATTTACAATTTTAATTTTAATTTTAAACCTCAACGAATCAGGGCCGTAGATTTCAAAAGAGAAGATCACGACTGCTGCTATCTTTCCTCTTCCCCCCCGTTCATTCCACGCAACAAAACCCACCAGCCGCCGATATACATTGAATTTTCGAGCCCTCCTCGTCGACTTCAACGACGATCGGTCGTCATCATTTCAAAGCCCCTGCCCACCTCCATCCACGCCTCAATTCCGGTCGAGCTCGATCAAGCCATCGCATGGAAAAATGTGTGTGAATGGCCTGACTTTGCGATAGAAATTCGACAACCACGTCGCTCTGATGATGATCAAAACCGTATGGATTTACTCGTCTCGATGAGTTCTACAATTTTCTAGTTGAGGCCGTAGCTTAATATTGTGTGGATTGGAAGAAAATAAGGGAGAAACGATGGAAGTTTCTGGCCATTGAACGTTAATGGCGGCCTGCCCTAGATGCATTAGGGTTTGTGAAAAAACAGAATAATGAAGTCCTTTTATATAAAATTCTCAAAACACTATTCACTCGAAATTTTCCGAACTCCAGACGAAGCGTGCCGGCTGACGTTTCTAGGGTTTAACCCGCGTTCCGGACACAATGGAATGTGTTTCGAGAGCTAATTCGGTCATATGTGCGAGTTACGGAATTAAACGATCAAATTAAAATTAAATCGATTAAAACAATTTTTATGCGTTTTGGCTTGCCCCGGACAAACCGTAAATCCGATTGACACGAAATTTGAAATCTTACAATAATTTAACATTACAGATCCGATGAAACTAGTTTCGTCAAAATCCGAGACTGTTTGAAAAATGACTATTTTTAGTCGTCAATTAAATATTAAAATAATCAATTTTCACAAATTAACTTTTAATTCAATTTTAAAAGTTCTATAACATCATTCTAACTCCAATATGATTTAATATAACTTTATAAATCATTTTTATACACATTTGATCCAATTTTCAATTATTTCTGGAATTTCAAATATTAAATTATCGATTTAATTATCCAATTAAATCTCTATATTCGAATTATAATTCATTCAGCTTGTAAAATTTACTTGTTAATATTTAAAATTAATTAAATATCTGAATTTCAAAAGACAAAAATTCTGGGTCGTTACAGTTATCCCAAACATCCTCTAAGTTACTTGTATTTCAGTTGATATTTCACTTGAGTTGGATTTATTGATATAAGAATGTTAATCCTGACTCGAGTGTTTTGTGTTTTGCTTTACGCTCGGGTCAGACTAAGCAATACAGCATTTGAGACTCACCTTTGGAGTTTAGAGCTTCGTTTGGAGATCCAACTATCGATTCAGCTTTTCCAGTTGATTTGTTCAGAGAGGCATCTGTTTGTATTGGAAACTTCACTGTATTTGAGATATTCTATTGTATTTTATTTCAAACTTTGTTGTTGTAGTAGATTCATGAACTACTATTTGTTAATCTATTCCGCTGCATTCTGTTATAATACTCTGTGACTGTGATTCTGTGATTATTTTATTTACTATATATGCTGAGTTTTGCCAAATTTAAATTAACAATATGATATTTTGAGCAATTCAAGTCCGACATGTGCGGATGCGAATGGTTGAAAATATCGGGATGTTACAGGTATATTTATTTCATTATGATAAATTACTCACGATTATAACACTTTGTAACTGCTATCACAAAACATACCATTTATTGATTTTCTATTAAATATACTTTTAGTTAAATTGATTAATTAATATAACCACATTATATCAAGTATATAACAGAAAGAAAATACCTTTATATTGACCAAGATTGGTCAATGAGTTAGATATATGTAACAAATTAAATAATTGCCCCTAGGGCATACCCCTAACTCTATCACATGGGACGATAAGAGATATGTAATGTAATTAGAGACATGTGATGCAATAACTCCGAATGAAATAGGAATAATTATGATGTATAGATTACAATTAGGTAGAGTCTAGAGTCTTAGGCTATAACAGGTTTGGAATGACTTGTGATTGATGAAATAATCCAAAGGAACTGGACGGTTCGCCAAGGCTAAAAGCTGCTATAAAGCTCAACAATCTAAGACTCATTACTGGAACTTGTTCTAGAGCAAAGCAAGCCTTTCATTCAAAAGGCATACTTTAGGGGGCAAGTGTTAACTGGGTTTTTAACCAGCAGAAATCAATAGGAGTTAGAACATTCCGATTAAGTCAGAACGACTCGAAACTTGACCCAAAGGTCTAAAAGTACAAGACAAAAAAGCATAAGAAGTTTGGCCCAGAATTACGCTAACTCTATGGATCGATACTAATCCGATCCAATTGGATCGGTACTGATCCAAAAGGTTGGCTCGCGATTCCTTCTAACCACTTGCATTGCACTCCAATACCTCTACTATGCTCACCTATCAAGTTTGGTAACATTCCAAGCAACCTAGTTTAAGAAGTTAAGACTCATTCAAATACTTACCAACTTTTGGACCGGAGCAACTTAAAATGGACCTACAGATCTCATACAAACACAGATTGACCTGAAATTTGGAAGGGACACTTAGAAGACAGAAATGAAGGCTCACACCAAAAATGAAGTCATTTGGCAAGCTAATTTGGATCGGCACCGATCCAAACTCATCGGATTGTCTGATCCATTTAATTTGGGCCCCACTACATGTGATCCATAGTGTACGTCCCACACATCTTCGATAAGCTACTTGTAAATTATCGTCTAATTTCGATAAGTATTGAGCGAGTTATGGATGAATCTCCTCCGAATTGAGTTAGTTTGACGGACCAGGTCCGACCCATCTAGGATGGGCCTCACCTCATGTAACATCCCATATCTTGAGACCCGAAGCTAAGCGATATAGATGTTGCAGTCATCCAAAGTATTAACTTCTGGTAAGAAAATACGGTAATGTTAATGGTATCCATAATATCATAAGCACGTGAATATGAAATAAAATCAACATAGATTTAAAAACAGATTTTCTAATTACATTTCAAATCAATATTTCGTATTCAGATACATAATCCCATATGATTCTCAAGTTTTGATCAGATATAGTTATTATAAATTATGCCAAGAGCGACATATGAAGATGCCCCCCTGGATGATCAGAGTACTAAATAGACATATCAGTCATAATACATCACAGTGGAAATAAAATTAAATAGCTTCTAACTTTGCCTCCTGCACGTCTTCGGAAGCTTATTTGTCCTACCTACTAAACGTGAAAAATCTTAACTCTTAATCTACTTAAATTGATTTTGAGTACCCGAGAGTTTAAGGGGAAAACATAAACATCGAGTCAAACATAAAACCTGGTCTGAATAATACTATTACATCTCGGTTTTCTGATATTAAGTGAGACCACGCCGCTTAGCAGAATGGGTTTACCCTAACTAATATCCCTTTTAAAACATATCTTTTGTAAATCAGAATCCTGCAATCAAACTGATTAAAGCAATAATAGCAATGTCATATATGCACATAAATCGGGTAACCAATGGACTAACTGTCCGAACAATGTAGTTTTGTTTGGCTAAGTACTAACCATTGGCTGACTCAGGCCTACCAGACAAAATAAGCAATCTAACATCTATTAGACACACTCCTGGATAGTCTGTCCTTAACTCACTTCTCTCAGGGTCAACTGATCTTAATGGTTTTGCGGGCTCACCAGTAACCTAGCTTTCTCTATATATTCCTTTCTGTGTGTAACATCATTTTAGTCTTGCTTGTGACAAAGTCCTACACACTGGAATTTTGGACTTATTTTAGCTAGGGGTTAATAGCTAAAGTATAGGGCGCGACCCTATACTAGTCTCATCTGGTATTATAATATTTGAGTCATTTACTTCGGGTTAACTAACCCATCAATTTTTTCTTGAAAGCATTTCTTTCAGTATGATTTAACCCTTTAAATCATACTTAAACAAAGAAAATATAGTTTTTTCTTTACTCAAATTTCTTTTCCACGATATATGCTTTACACAAAACAATGTTGATGAAAACTTAAATCAATACGGTTATCTATCCTTTCAAAACAAGTTAAAGCCCTTATTTAACTTAGAAAACATTAGGTTTTTAATCCAAAATATCACCTTCGAAACCTTTGTTTCAAAGCTTTAAACAGTCCGTTTCGAATCCATTGAAAGTACCCCTTTCAAAATAGGTTAACTACTTTACCTTGAAACACTAGGCCGAGAGGCCAAAACATACCTTTCAAAACATTTAAAAATAGACCTTTCGAAATCATTGAAAGTGTCCTTTCGAAAGCTTTATAAAACCTTAGACATCCTCTTTTCAAAATACTTCAAACTTGCCTTTTGAAAGCATTGGAAACCTTCCATTCAAATACTGAAAGTAAAACTTTCAAAAACATTGGGGAATCTCCCCTTTGAAACTTTTATTATATATCTTTTGAAAGCATTAAAGTCCTTTACTTAAAAAAAACCTTTCGGAAGTATTGGGTCCAAGTAAAAGTTTTTGTAACATAGCTTCGAAACCATTTAAAACCATTCCTTTCGAAACCTTTGGGTTCAACTTTCAATATATCTAAGGGTCTTAAAAGAATTGGAGCAAAAACATTGCTTTCAAAAGCATTATTCCTAAGTAAAAGAAAATGGATGGTTTCGAAACCAACCCTTTCGAAAGCATGGAGAAGCGGCTTCCAAGTTTAAAGGCAAAAGCACCCTTTCGAAAGCATTGATTCGAAGGGTTGAATGCGGCAGCAGGGGTTTCGACCCCTTCCAAAGCTTGTTTTAAAAACAAAAGGCGCCAACCAATCGAAAGCTCTTTCTTTATATAAATAAAAGTAAGTTGGTTAAGTCGAAAGCAAACTCCAACTCCTTTCGAAAGCCTCATTTGTAATTAAAATAGTTCCAAGTTTATAAGAGCTACTTCTACCCCTTCGAAAGCATGTTTCGACTCTATATCTTCCACCTAACTCCAATCCACTACGTACCAAAGCATTGGTACCATGTGTATTGGTTTTGACTTGGTTGGAGGCGGATATACGTGGTCGAAAGGTGGTTGCTATAAGTGGCGAAGCAATAATCCTTTACAAAACTGATTTTTAACTTTTTACAGTAATATCTTTTCAACTAACTTGCCTTATTTGTCAACATGTAATTGGTTGCCAATTCTTTTATAGAACCTTTTCTAAAGTGCTGCCTAATTTAGTAATTAACAAATTTAAAACATTTAACAAATTTCCCCTTCTCCTTTTCTAAACATATAAAACATTAAGCCTCATACCTTAAATAATTTTATATCTTTAATAAAATACTTAGGAAAATTCTCCAAAAATTCCCATAATTTACTTTTAATATGTTTTCAAACATATTTAAATTTCTGACCCAAAGCTAACATATAACAACCGAAAATAATTTAAACCCAATTTAACCATTTTCTTTACCAGAAAATTCATAATAAACCCACAACAATTTAGAAAATTATGAAACTTGAAACTCACCTCTAAAATAATATTTCTGACCTTATATAAAAACGCAAGCCATTTGGATGTCATTTAATAGGTCTTTCAAATCAAATCTTATCATAAAATCTATATGAAACAACACAAATCATCAACAAGCATATAAATCCATTTAAACAATCAAAACATGGCATTTTTCTTGCAAAATAAATTCGGATCTCTAGAAACCAAAAACAATAAAAATGAGACATAATCTATTATTCAACTTAGCTTGTTGTTAAGGAGTTTGAGATTTGCCCTTGAATTGATTTGATTAAGCTGCCTTCTTTAATTCTTGCTTATCTTCCTTTTGTTTTCCCTTAATGGTGGCTGGCCAAACTCTATGTTTAGTTTTGTATGTGAATGTTGGAAATGAGAGTGAGATAAGGGTTTAGGGTATAAGAATATAACATATTCCTATTTGGCCCTTATCTTATTACCTTTACTTACTTCATTTTAAATTCACTTTGGCTTATTGATTAGTTAAGGCTACCCTATAATTATACAAATCTCAATCCCTTAACCATTTACATTATTTCATTTAATTTATCTAATTAAATGTCCTGAATAATGTTAGTCAAAATTAGGGTCGTTACTGAATCCCCTTTGTCCTCGAAATTACGATAAGGTACTCATAAAATCAATCATAAAGGTAAAACATACCATGAAACAAGTCTGGATAAGTATCTTTAACCCTTCTCTCAATTTCCCAAGTACAGTCTCTCTCATCGTCACTCCACTGGACTTTGACTAACCTGACTGTCTTGTTCCATAGTCTCTTTTCATCCCTCACGACTATATGGACTGGTTTTCTAACTATAGTCAAATTCAGTTCCACTACTAAGTCATCTAACATAGTCCGTGCTATAGTAGTCTCTGGATCTCGAATACACTTCCTTAGATGAGAAATATGAAAAACATTGTGGACTCCTGCCAAACTACTTGGTAACTCCACTTTATACACGAGTTTCCCAATCCTTTCTATAATAGAAAATGATCCAACGAACCTCGGTGCCAAATTTCCTGATTTTCCAAATTAAATTACACATTTCATCGGTGATATCTTGATGAAAACATAATCTCCAACTGAGAACTCTAAGTCTTTCTGTCTTCTATCAGCATAGCTCTTCTGCCTAGACTGAGCTTCCTTCATTCTAGCTCGAATGAACTCAATATTTTCTGCAACTTCTCTAACTAATTCTGGACCAAGAACTAACCTATCCCCGGTCTATAACCAACAAACGGGAGATTTGCATGGCCTTCCATACAAAGCTTCAAACGGTGACATCCCTATACTAGCCTGATAACTATTGTTATATGAAAACACGACTAAGTGTAGATGGTCTTCTCATGGTCCCCCAAAATCTAGTACACAAGCTCGTAAAAAATCTTCTAAGACTTTTTTAACTCTTTCCATTTGCCCATCTGTCTACGGATGGTAAGCGGTACTCATCCTGAGCTTGGTACCCAAAGTCTCTTGTAGACTCTTCAAGAACTCGCTAGTGAATAAGGAATCTCTATCACTTACTATACTACTAGGAATCCCATGCAGTCTAACTATATTCTTTACAAACAACTTAGCTAAAACAGGTGCCGTCCTGGTTGACTTAAGTGGAATAAAATGGGCACCCTTGGTCAATCTGTCCACTATAACCTATATACTTTCATTTCCTCGATTCAAACTTGGTAACCCGTCTATAAAATCTATTGAGATGGAATCCCATTTCCATACTGGAACATATAAAGGCTGAAGCAACCCACTTGGATTTTGATAATCAGCTTTTACCTGTTGACAGTTCAAACACTGCTTCACCCACAAGCCTACATCCCACTTCATGCCTTCCTAGAAGAAACTCCTTTTCATATCCTCATACATCTTAGTTCCTCCCGGATGAATGGTGAACTTTGAACGATGGCATTCTCTAAGAACTTCCTTCCTAATGTTTCCCACATTCAGAACACACGGTCTTCCTTTCTTCCTTAACCACCCATTCTGGTCAATACTGAAACCTTTCAAGTCATCACTCTCTGTTCCATTCCTTAACTTTCTGATCCGTTCAGCCAATAATGGATCCTCCCCTTGCTTAGAAGCAATCCTTTCGATCATCACTAGTCGAACTTATAAACATGACAATATAGAGGTTTCCTTACTAGATCTAGCTTCAGATATCCACTGTATTCTGCATGTAGTCAATGCTTCTAAATCTTTCCACTCAGCTATCATTGCCAATACTGCATTCAGATGTTTTCTGCTAAGTGCATCCGCAACCTTGTTGCCCTTTCCTGGTGTGTACTCAATACCAAAGTCATAAGCGGCTAAAAACTCTTACCACCTTTGCTGTCTCATATTCAACTCCTTCTGAGAGAATAAATATCTCAATGACTTATGATCCGTGTACAACGAATCTCTCTCTCAAAAGGTAATGTCTCCACATCTTCAATGCAAAAATTACTGCAGCTAATTCCAAATCGTGAGTTGGATATCTAACCTCATGGGGTTTGAGCCGTCGAGAAGCATAGGCGATCACTTTACCTTTCTACATTAACATAGCTCCTAACCCTATTCCACATGCATCCGTGTACACCATTAAGTCCTGATTCTCTTCTGGAACAACTAACACATGTGCATTCGTCAATAAGTGCTTCAGTTTCAGGATTGCCTCATCACACTTATCAGTCAAGACAAATTTCACATCTTTTCGCGTTAGTTTTGTCATCCGTGTCACTATCCGTGAAAAATCCTTAGTGAATCTTCGAAATTAACCAACTAATCCAAGAAAACTCTTTATCTCAGTCATTGTCTCGGGTTTCTTCCAATTATTTACTGGCTCGATCTTAGTTGGATCTACAGACAACCCTTTCTCTGAGACTACATGATCAAGAAACTTCACCTCCTTCTTCCAGAAATGACACTTCAGAAATTTTGCTTTTAGTTGATGCTGCCTCAATGTCTCAAGCACCACTCTAAGATGAACTTCATGCTCTCTTTCATCTTTAGAGTATACCAAAATATCGTCTATGAATACCAATACGACCTATCCAAGTGCTCTCGGAAAACTCAGTTCATCAAATCTATGAAGAATGTTGGCGCATTAGTTAGTCCGAACGGCATTACTAATCACTCGTACGATCCATATCGGGTTTTAAACACCATCAAAGTAATACTATCCTCAACCACTCTAAGCTGATGAAACCCTATTGCCAAATCTAATTGGGAAAATACTTTGGCTCCACTTAACTGGTCGAACAAAACATCAATTCTAAGTAACAGATATCAATTCTTTATCGTCTTCTCTTTCAACTTACGATAATAAATACATAACCTTAACGATCCATCCGGTTTCTTTGCAAACACTGTGGCTGCTTCCATGGCGAACTGCTTGGTCTGATAAAGTTCTTGCCTTCCAGATCCACCAACTACACCTTTAGCACCCTCATCTCGGTAGGTGTCATTCTACTTGGCGGTCTGCTCACCGGTTTTGCTCCTGGTACCAAATCTATCCGAAACTCAATAGCTCATTCCGGTCGTAGTCATACTACGGGCTCAAAGACATCTGCGAATTCTCTAACAACGAAAACTCAATTTGACTCGTATTCTGCCTCCACAACACCCAACAAGGCATTATCCTTAAAACTAGGGTTTTCTTTGGAGTATATTATCCGATCACTACAGTTAGGGTGTCTAAGTGATATTTTCCTATCATGAAAAAATATCCTAACATCGTATTTAATTAACCAATCCATATCCAAAATAATTCTGAATCCTACGAAATCAAACACATGCAAACTGCAAACAAATGTATGACCTAACAATTCAAACTCTAACTGGTCACACTTCATCCCAAGTGTCGCATATTCTCTTATCGGATTTGCAACCCTTAAGGAAGTAACTAGGTACGAGGGTTCTAGGTTAAGCTTATCTACCAAAGAATGAGATATAAAAGAATGAGATGCACCAGTATCAAATAGAACTCTAACTGATACACCATGAATCAAAAACGTACCTCATAACACAACTTTTCCCTTTTCCTCTGCTGTTGGTCTTGAGGTAGCTAGCTCCAATGCAAACACTTTGCCCTTTCCATCCTTGGTTGGCTCCTGCGCTAGTTCTTATAATGTCCAATTTGATTGTAGTTGAAACATCTCATTCCTTTCTTGTTAGAAGCTTTCTTCCCTTTGCCTGTCCGACACTCATGAGCATAGTATCCCTTCTTATCACACTTATAACAGATAACTTATGTCTTTCCCTTCTTGGCAGCTCCACTCTTCCGAGCTCCCTTCTTATGGAAAAATTTCCTATTCTGTTTCTTCCCTCCTTGAGCTCCCCCTGCTTTGTTACCCTTAAGAAAAGCAAGCATCTCTTCTTGCCTCAAAGCCATCTCAACAACTACATAGCATAGATCTCTAATATGTGATAGTGTGGCTTTCGCAAGCTCAGGTTTTGATCTACAAATGAACTTCTCATTCATTTTAATAAATGTATCAACCATAGCATATCTGTATCTTGATAGCTCCTCAAACCTGGTCGCATACTCAAGCACAGTCCTGTTTCCCTACTCTAACTCGGCGAACTTCCTGAGCAGAGTTGACTTCGCAACCTCCGACATAAACCTCTCCTCAAACCTTCTTCTGAACTCAGCCCAAGTCATCGTCTCCTCATTAACTCCTACTGTAACATTCTTCCATCAGTACAGTGCTGCTCCCTGTAATTGCCTAGAAGCAAGCCTCCTTTTCTGCTTATCATTGAGCCCCAAATCAGCAAAATTCCTCTCGCAATGAAGTAACCAATTCTCCACTTCCTGATAAACAGTTTCCCTCCAAGCCTGGCATAATCTCCGCTCAATACAGCATAGTTATTAACCACTGGAGCTCCCTGATCTCCTCCTTCAGCATTTCCTCCAACTAATCCTGCAGCAACTCCAGCCTGCATCATGTTAACGAATAACCGACACATAGCTCCCATATCTACTTGCGACATTCCAGCACCCACATTAGCAGCTTGTGCCTGACCTGGATTCCTTCTAGTATTTGGTCTGTCATTCCCATTAGTTGTGGTGCTTCCCCCACCAATGTTAACTCTTCCACTTCTAACATCCATATCTTATGTCCATAAAATCCACATTCAAGTCTTTGTAAGATACACAAGAATAGCCTAAGAGAGATGGGAGAATATAGATAAAGCGTATACTTATATACAGCAAATACAAGTACATTACTATAGCGTTATCCCATACCCCAATATTTTCTCTAATTCCTTAGGATTATGTTTTCAAAATCATTTTAAGTTTGACATTTCTTTTAAATTTTTCATAAACCTATGCTCTGATACCAAGTTGTAACATCCCTTATCTTGAAGCCCAAAGCTAAGCACTATAGATGCTGCAGTCATCCATAGTATTAACTTCCGGTGATAAAATACAGTAATGTTAATGGTATCCATAATATCAGAAGCACATGAATATGAAATAAAATCAATACATATCTAAAAATAGATTTTCTGATTACATTTCAAATCAATATTTCACGTTCAGATACATAATCCCAAACGATTCCCAGGTTTTGATCAGATATAATTATTACAAATTACGCCAAAAGCGACATATGAAGATGCCCCCTTGGATGATCGGAATACTAAGTAGATATATCAGCCATAATACATCACAGTGGAAATAAAATAAAATTGTTTCTAACTTTGCTTCCTGCACGTCTTCGGAAGCTTATTCGTCTAACCTACGAAACCTAAAAAACCTTAACTCTCAATCTACTCAAATTAACTTTGAGCATCCGAGAGTTTAAGGGGGAAAACATAATTCGAGTCAGATATAAAGCCCGGTGTTAATAATACTATTGCATCTCGGTTTTCTGATATTTAGTAAGACCATGACGCTTATAGGAACGGGTTTCCCCTCACTAATATCCCTTTTAAAACATATCTTTTGCAAATCAGAATCCTGCAATCAAACCGATTAAAGCAATAATAGCAATATCATATATGCATATAAATCAGGTAATCAATGGACTATCTGTCTGAACAATATAGTTTTGTTTGGCTAACTACTAATCATTGGCTGACTCGGACCTACTAGACAAAACAACAAATCTAACTTCTATTAGACACGCTCCCGGATAGTCTGTCCTTAACTTACTTCTCTCAGAGCAACTGATCCTAATGGTTTTGCGGGCTCACCAATAACCCATCTTTATCTGTATATTCCTTTCCGTGTGTAACATCATTTTAGTCTTACCTATGACAAAGCCCTACACTGGAATTTTGGACTTATTTTAGCTAGGGGCTAATAGCTAAAGTATAGGGCGCGACCCTATACCAGTCCCTTTTGGTATTCTAATATCCAAGTCTGGGTTAACTACCCCATCAATTTTTCTTGAAAACATTTCTTTCAAATTGATTTAACCCTTTAAATCATACTTAAAAAAGGAAAATATACTTTTTTTCTTTATTTAATTATCTTTACCATGATATACGATTTACACAAGACAATGTTGATGAAAACCTAAATCAATAGGGTTATCTATCCATTTAAAACAAGTTAAAGCCCTTCTTTAACTTAGAAAACATTAGGTTTTAAATCCAAAATATCACCTTTGAAACCCTTATTTAAAAACTTTAAACAGTCCCTTTTGATTCTATTGAAAGTACCCCTTTCAAAATAGGTTAACTACTTTACCTTGAAACACTAGGCCGAAAGACCAAAACATACCTTTCGAAACCTTTAAAAATAGACCTTTCGAAATCATTGAAAGTTTCCCTTCGAAAGCTTTATACAACCTTAGTCATCCTCTTTTCAAAACACTTCAAACTTGCCATTTGAAAGCATTGAAAACCTTCCCTTAAATACTGAAAGCAAACCTTTTGAAAACATTGGGGACTCTCCCCTTCGAAACCTTCATTATATATCTTTCGAAAGCATTAAAGTCCTTTACTTAAAACAAAACTTTCGAAAGTATTGGGTCTAAGTAAAAGTTTGTGGAACATAGCTTCAAAACCATTTAAAACCATTCCTTTCGAAACCTTTGGGTTTAACTTTCAATATATCTAAGGGTCTTAAAAGAGCTGGGGCAAAAACATTGCTTTCAAAAGCATTATTCCTATGTAAAAGAAAGAGGATGATTTCGAAACTAACCCTTTCGAAAGCATAGAGAAGCGGCTTTCAAGTTTAAATGCAAAAGCACCCTTTCGAAAGCATTGATCCGAACGGTTGAATGCGGTAGCATGGGTTTCGACCCCTTCGAAAACTTTTTTTAAAAACAAAAGATGGCAACCCATTCGATAGCCCTTTTTTATATAAAGAGAATTCATTTCAAGATAACATGAGCATTTTATGACATGTTCTTCAAAATTCTTTAGTCTATTCTTAGACAAAACTGGTAAGGAGAAAGTAACAAAGCCTAAATAAACTTCAAAATATGAATCTAAAAGCAAAAAAATTAAGGGTAAATTTGTCTCCAAGCAATGATAAACAGTAAATAAATAAATATACCTTTTGAGAAATAATTGGAGACAAATTTGTAAGTAATGTCTCGAAACCAGCCAAAATGAATTAGGTTTCCCTTGAGGAAAATAAAAGGATTATGAAATTGTAGAGAATGGAGAAAGGAAAATGAACACCTTTCCTGAAGTTGGTGATTAGGGAAAAAGGAAAAAAATGGAAAGACGGATGGAAACGGAGTGGAGATCAAATCAAATTTAGTGTTATGGGAGAAAAAAGAAGAACGAATTAAAAATCCCCTACAAAAAAAAGTGACGCTTCATTTTCCTGACACACTTGTCATGATCGTATTGGATAAATGAGAGGAGGCTTTAGAGCTCATAATTTCCCACTTGGTTTTAATATAATAGTATAGATAAGTGGAAAAAATCATAAACCAGTTGATATAAATAAGTAAGATAAAATCGATGAACCATTGTATTAAGGAATGTATATTCCTAAAGTGAACAATGTTCACGTACTAAAATAATGGGAACCAAATGATGGTCGATTCCATATAACTGGAGTTATTGCTTAGCACATTCAAAAAGCTAGACTTTTAAATGTTTTACCACTGCAAATATAAAATTTATGCACTCAGTTTGATTGATCAGAACCCTTGAATTAACACACTGTGGACATGGAGACATACAAATAAATTTTAAATAAGAGATGTTAGTAAGCGAGAATACAAATCGGTACAAAATGGTAGAGCTCAATTTGATTGGTGAGAGAGGTTACTAAGTGCAAAATTTTTGGAGTAAGGATGCTTGCCATGCAGAGATAATGTTATCGAAGAATGCGTGTAGAAAGAACTCTTTCCCTTATATGGAGAGAATCGTCATCTATAAAGCTATTAGTTATCCTTAAAACTAGGTTATGTGTTAGTTATGACATCCTTATATAGTTCTAGTGTGCTGCTAAGGGCACCACGGATTTCACTTGAAGCTACCACGGTATAAATCGATCGACGGTTGTCGGCTTAATAAACACTGTTTGGTCGACGGTTGTCCATCGACCGAAGCCAAAAATGGGTCAGTCGGTGGACAATAGCCGACCGATTTGCATCGCGTTAGCCTCTAATGAAAACCACGGTGCCCTTAGCATTACACTAGTTCTATACCAGCACTATGAAATGATTACCATCGAAAAGGTCATAGTGATGTCAACATTATACTTTATTATTTGACTAAATCGACCCTATGTGCCACGACTGACGAGTTGATGTCACGTGTATCCATTTTTGGCATAAATTACATGTAGCTTTTACTGAGCATAAGGAAATAAAGCAGCTAAAAACTTGTTCCCATTGTTTTTATAGTAGAAAATTATAATATACATCGAGAAACTAAACTAGTGCATGATTATCATACATGGAAGACAGTTTACTACACCAAAAATACACTAGTTTTTCAACAAGAATATATAGAGTGTCATTCATCTCTGGATAACCTGAATTTACTAGTGTAAAATATCAGTAGGAGCAAATGCATAACTAAGCCCCATAGGAAATCCACAAGTCCATTATCGTAGAAGTGTCAAAGTAAACTTCACTCTCAAATTATAGGTAAGTGTACATAAAAGTTATAATAAAAACAAATAATATACATATTGGATTCATAGCTCAATATGAGATGATTTCCTATGGTAGTAAGGAGGTAAATGCCAACGAGCTTTCCCTATGGTACTTGCACAATAGTGAAATTTTTCTCAAGGCTCATACATAAAGCATTTAATAATTAAAGTTGAGTTATCTTAAATAATACTAACACCTACCCTTTAAAAACATCACAAGCATTAATGCAACTTAATGTATGATTTGATATGCTACTGGAGTATCATACAATAAGCAATCAATGATACAGCATAATAATCACATAGTTTATTGTATTTTAACCTTCACTCAGTCATATGTATTATAACAACGCGCCTTTTCGACCCTTGAGTTCAATGCCCGAACCGATGTTAACATCTCAAGAACCAAAAAGAACAATTTTTGGGGTGCGATAAAAATTAGTAAACACATTTCTAACTAATAACTTTCAGAGTCTTACGACGGAAGAAAAAATGTATAAGACAATGACCATAATCATATCACATCATCATAACATGTCTGACTGTCAAATACATAAGTATGTACAACATAAATCAAACCCAAACCATACACATAATCAAATCCAAGTCACTACACATATTTACATCATAAAAAATATAAAAATGAATCTCTATCTCTCATACTATCTCGTCTCCAATCTCCATCAACCTGGATTTTAAATAAAAGGGGAAATAGTAGTGAGTCAGACATAAATATGGTAAGTGAGCCATACTTTACTCTACATATACTACAAAAATAATATTACAGCATGATATGAGTGTAACGCTCGGTCGGCTAACTTTCTATTGGGCACAATGTACCTAACTACTATATACATCTAGTCGTATCACATCACATTTATATGACCCGCTTCTCTGAACTCGCCTTGTGTGTTATAAGGTCGCCTGTTTTCAACCGTCGCGTTAATAGCATATAGGACTCACTTCACTAGACCACCAAAGTCTACAGAGTCGCCTATTGTCCTTGTACCAATTGGGCTCACAACCTGGACCATCCATGGCCCATAGGGTTGCTTACCATCCATCCTTCCACATTGGTCCACCAAATCCTACAAGGGAGCAATGCAATAACTGGACTACCTACTTGTATTACAGGTCCTTATCCACATCTGGGCTTCCTTCTTGCACCACATGCTCTTTTCCATTCACGTCATCGTCGTATCACATCTTCATATCATGTATATATACAAATCCATCAGAAACAAGGATCAATAATCCATCATACACTTGAATTCGTAACGTCATTACTCGCCTCCAAAATAGCCTCCAACACCTTTAGAAAATGAAAGGAACAAGACACGAATCAACAAACCTCATTTCATATATGCCCATATGAGTTTAGGTTCAACCTGAGCCCAAATTAGGCCATCGATGGACTGGTTGGCATGACCGGTGGACCGGTGTGCATAATTTTTTTGGGAATTGTCAGGCCATAGATTTTGCATTTCAATAATGTCATTCCACCACCAACCGCCTCTGGTTGCCTGAAAATATTCATCGCATCCATAAAAATTTCATTCCCATAAAATGCTCATCAAAGTCATATCCAATTTCTTCAAATATCAAAGAACACTTGAATGCACACCGCCCGGTGATACTTCACTATTTTTCTTTAATATCCATTTAATCTAGTAAATTCTTTATTAAATTTCCCAAATCAGGTTTATCTCAACAGCTCAAAATCCATTATCTAAATCTTTTATCTAAATTCTTTATCTATGCCAATCAAAATACTTCTCGTATAATCCTTGTCGCTAATCCAATTTGAAATATCTTTTATCAATATAAATCAAGCTCTCCATAATTCTTTGTTCTCTAAATTGTATATATCTATACTATTATCCAGGCTTTTAACCCATCAGGATCTAAGAGAATATGGAATGACTTGAAGGAGTCAGAATGGCTCAGAACCCAAGCAAAAAGGGCTAAAGCAACGATTGAGTTTGACTAGACCAAGAGGCTAGCATCCATCCAATCCAATTAGCAGCTAAATACAACTAGATAGTAAATTGTCATCAAAACAAAACAACAAAAGCATGCCAGACATCAAAGCCCAAAAAAAGTCTAAGTGCATGGATCGCTAGCGATCCATTCACTATAGATCGCCGACGATCCATACTTCATCATTAGGTCGCTAAGGCACATCGGAAGCGAAGAAAACCAAAATATGCAAGTGTATGGATCACTAGCGATCCTTACACCATGGATCGCCGGCGATCCATACATGTTAAGGGACTCTTGGCGAGCTAACTAGGCGAAGAAGGGAAAATAGGAGCTAAGTGATTGGCTCTCTATGGATCGCTAGCGATCCATGGTTTTGGCTTGGGTCGCGAGCTGAGCTTCGTTACATCTTCCTGAGTCCATCTGCAAGTAGTTAGTGAATAGGCCTGGCCCAGAAACTCTCCAATCTCTATAAATACCATCCTACCTGCAACACAAATGAGATCCTCTCCGAACTTGTTGCTGAAGCTCTGCTGGAAACTTTCTTCACTCTTCATCTCCCTCACAACAATTTCTAAAGGGATTCACTGTGATTCTCCAGTGGATTCCAACTCTAGGGATTCAATCTAGACAAGGATAATCAAACACTACTTGTAAAAGCAATCAGTCATAATAAAACTATAAAGTGGACGTAGGCGTCTTTAACAGCCGAACCACTATAAAAATCTTCTTGTCTCCTTTCTTTTACTGTTCTTTTCTATACCTATTATCTGTATTATTCCTCTGTAAGAACAGGGCTGGTGCTTTCGCACTCAAACCAGGGTGATGATCCATTTTTGGGTTAACATTTTGGTGCTTTCATTGAGAGATGAACTCAGGCTTAGATCTAGCTATCTACTTTGGATCAGATAGCTTCAGAAGTAATTAGATCATCAATCTCTGCTTAGAAGGTTTGTTGTTGAGAACAGAAGAACCAACCAAGAAGGATCGGAGAAAAAGCAAGCAAATACATGCTAAGGTGATGGGTCGCTAGCAATCCATCTCCTTTGGATCGCTATCGATCCATATGGTTAGCTCGTGGGTCCACCAATCCCCTTGCATCATGATCCAATAGCAGTCCAATGCAACCAACGTATGGATCATCACCAAAACGAGGTAACAAGCTATGAAATTAGATGGAGAACATCAACATGAGATAGTAGATGTGATCCAAAAGGCAAAGCTTAGGAATCAACTAAGTAAATGGATCGCTAGCGATCCATGCCTTTTCACCACACCGTTATAAACTCCAGAAAGCAAAGTCCAATAATATTCTAAGTATATGGATCGCCAACGATCCATCTGCTATACTATGGATCGCTAGAGATCCATACCGTTTCATTGATTTGCAGTGACCTACATGGAACAAGATGGAAGAAGGATGCTAAGGGGTTGGCTCGCTTTCCAACATACATTTTGGATCGCCAGCGATCCACCAGCAATCCATAAGCTATGGGTCTCTAGCGATCCATTGAATTGGCTCAGGTCGCGACTCGCTGACCGGCCAGCGAGACCACCATCTGGGTCGTTCAAAAGGGATGTAATCGATTACAAGGCCAAGCTCCCATAGGATATGCTGACCACTCCCAACTGACCAGCTTCAAATCCTATCATAGAGCTCCTATCAAGAATGGTCGTCGTCAAAAATCATAAAAAATCATTAAAATGGTCGTTAAAAAACTCACTTCAGGATTGACTCAAACTCAAACTCGGGTAATCCCCCATTTGACTCGAAGTAAATTCTAGAAGTCCTGACTCGAAGTCAAACTCGGGTAATCACCTATTTCATTTGAAGTAAACCTAGGAAATTCTAGCCCGAAATCAGACTCGGGTAAAACCAAGATTTTTTCCAAGCAAACATGCAAATGGCTCCAGGCAATGTTTGTCACCAACCCAGCACTTCAAATTCTGTGACTCCAAACAAATAATGTGCTGACTCCAAGCAAATTGCAAATTATCTCGGGTCAGACTTCAAGTAAAATAAAACCAATCCATCAATGCCAATCCATCTTCTTTTGCCCATAACTCGAACATGCGAACTCCAAATACCTTGAAATTTGGAATGCAACCTTGTGAGGCCTTCTTTAACACCTTAGAGCAATCTCACCAGTTCGAAATTTTTTGGGATCGTCACTGATCCATGACCCCATCATAAGTGATTTTTCATTCAATCGGCATTTCCACTCATTCAAGCATAGCCAATCGTGCATATATCATTCTTAAGCATTACAAACAGCACTAACTTGAAAATGGACCGATCTGACAACGATTAGAGCATCTTCCTCAATCAAAACCCACTCACTGAAGCCGTTTAAGAATATCTAAAGAAGTTTATCATGCCAACTATACCTTTTATACAACTATACAACTGATTTGAAATTACTCCTTTACATGTATGACTAGCATATGGACGAAGCGAGGGCGACGGATGCAGTCTGCTGCAAGGCCTTCAGGAATCGTTAAAGGATGAAACAACCTACTACCTTGGAAGAATTCTATGGGAAGGAAAACCGATTCTAAAGACTAGAAGTAGTGTAATTGGAGGAAGGAAAACCCGGCAATTTGCCAAAGAACATACCAAATGGTAAAGGAGCTACAAGACCTTAGGGACCTTCTACCCAAGTAAGGCTACTAAGACCCAGTAAAAAAGCGCCCTAGCTAAATGACGAAATAAGACAAAAAGATGATTATCAAATAACACTCTGGCTAGCTAGCAACTAAGGAATGAGATAGTAGCCTAAAGCGATGCCTTCTCATCCATCCTTCTCTACTCTCCTTTTCCAAATGAGCCGTACGGGGACACTAGGGACATTGTAGACAGCATGGCAAAAGAAATGATTCTTTGTCCTCGATGAGTCATGTCAATCCCCTTCTGAGAACCGGTGTTGCTAGTGGCGTCGAGAAGTCTTGTCCAAAGGATCGCCGAACAAACAGATCCAACAACTTAGGCTACCAGAACCGATAAAACTGTGTTCCCTCGATCTAAATTCAAAAAATTCCTCTTGAAGTCGATGAATCATTGCTTTAAAACCGTCGGGCCGTCGAACACACGACCCAAAACTCCTCTCAAAATCGATAAATTATCATTCCAAGGCCGTCTGGTTGTCGGAAATTTAACAACAAAAACTCTTTGTGAACGTGAAGGTCTTTCACGAACTAAAGCATCGTGAAGGTGAACCGGTAGATCAGCGGTCATCTGATCCTCCAAAAAACACTTCGCGAACGTGAAGGTCTTTCACGAACTAAAGCGTCGTGAAGGTGAACCGGTAGAACATCGGTCATCTGATCCAAAAAAACCCTTCGTGAACATAAAGGCCTTTCACGAAAAAAAGCGTCGTGAAGGTGAACCAATAGATCAGCGGACATCTGATCCAAAAAACCCTTCGCGGACGTGAAGGTCTTTCACGAACCAAAGCGTCGTGAAGGTGAACCGGTAGATCAGCGGTCATCTGATCCAAAAAACCCTTCGCGAACGGGAAGGTATTTCACGAACTAAAGCGCCGTGAAGGCAAACCGGTAGATTAGCGAAATTTATGTATGACTGATATCACGAAGGTGGACTAGAAGATCAGCAGTCATCTGATCCAGAGCTCCGCGAAGTCAACGAAGTCACGCTCTGGGGCCACAAATCGACAATCATTCCAGTAACTCCGCAAAATTAATGGAATCACTTCCAACAACCAATGATACAAACAGTGCTAGATATCAGAGCTTCAAAGTCTCTCAAAGAAACTAAGCCAAAATTGAACTGACCTTGTGATCAATTAGAGGCCAACTCGAATCAAGCCAAGATTCGACACCTAGGAGAACCGCACCCACTGGACCAGGGACAACCAAAGAAGTTATGGAGAGACAATGGATACAGTTCAAGCACGCCAACAGCCCTGTGGCATCAGGGGAACCGAACACTCTTAAATAGCCAAAAGAAAAGCCGAGACTAATCATACCACAATGTGTTATGCCCGATCAAAAATTGGTATTCTGACAACCGCGGACTTAAGGACCTAGCTAGTGCAACAAACAAAATACTAGCATAATACTTGCCCACTTCTTTCCAAATACTATTTTACCACTCTTGGTGACCAATTCCTCTTCCTCTTAGACCATATGCCAGTTAAAGACCCATTCTCTAAAGGCAGTTTGGACCAAGAGCTAAGAGTCATGCCCTGAACTCCCATAGATTCTTTCTTCAATTCATCTCCATGTGGTCAACTGTAGATCTCTCCACCATGGTAGCCTGTTCTATTTAGACGTGTACATCTTCCAGAAACACGAAAGGATCATCCAAGCCATGGTTACCCGAACCAAAAACTGTGTTCAAAATAACACCCGCCGGGTCGACGGAAGTAAATCAACTAAAACCGCTGGATCGGCGGAACCCAATCCTCGCCTTCTAAAAACCGGTGTTGCTCCGGCAATATCGAAAAGGACCAAAATTACACTCCTTATGTTGCCCGCAGATAGGCAACACCGAGGAGTACCAAAAGCCGCACATTTCATAAGCCGCACCAAAACATACGCTCCTCACGTTGCCCAAAGATAGGAAACACCGAGGAGTACCAAAAGTCGTGCATTTCATAAGCCACGCCAAAGCATACGCTCCTCACGTTGCCTGAATATAGGCAACATCGAGGAGTACCAAAAGCCGTGCATTTCATAAGCCTCGCCAAAACATACGCTCCTCACGTTGCCCGAAGATAGGAAACACCAAGGAGTACCAAAAGCCGCGCATTTCATAAGCCACGCCAAAACATATGCTCCTCATGTTGCCCAAAGATAGGCAACACCGAGGAGTACCAAAAGCCATGCATTTCATAAGTGTCACCAAAACATACGCTCCTCACGTTACCCGAAGATAGGCAACATCGAGGAGTACGAAAAGCCGCGCATTTCATAAGCCATACACTAACTCCTAAAACATACGCTCCTCACATTGCCCAAAGATAGGCAACACGGAGGAGTGTGAAAAGCCACGCATTTCATAAGCCTCACACTAACTCCTAAAACGTACTCTCCTCGCATTGCCCGAAGATAGGCAACACCGAGGAGCACGAAAAGTCACGTGCCCATAAGCCATGCACCAACTCCTCGACACTGCCCGAAGACAGGAAACACCAAGGAACATCGTCGAAAAATCACACTCCTAAAGCGTAAACTCCTCACGTTTCCTGAAGATACGCAGCGCCGAGGAGCATCAGAACCGGATCGACGGGCCATATCGATCCCGAACACCACGCATCTCTTAACCAGTGCCAACCACTTCTATGATTGGGAATAATAGGCACAACTACAACAAAATTGGAGTGCTACAAACTAATAGAAAAGTTTCAACTAAAGACACTTAATGCTAAAACTACCTTCAGTTAACCCGGATTATTTCAAATCGACTCGAAAATCATTGTTTAGCTGCTTGGACCAGTCAAACTATGCCCAAGTATGCTCCATTAACTCGCCGAGTCGAAGAAAGCGAATCGACTCAAACCGCCAACTCATCACGTTGCCCGAAGATTGGAACGCCGAGAAGTTCCAAACCGTTTCGAATCAAGGGGTCGTATCAATCCCTTAAGCCGCGCACCCCCTAAAAGCCGTGCATCCCCTAAGTCGCGCACTCTCATAAGCTGCACCACCCATAAGCCGCGCACTGCCAGAAGCCGCGCATCTTGTAAGCTGCACACTCTCATAAACCATGCATCTCATAAGCTGCACAAACACTGCTCAATGTTGCTCCGGCATCATTACCGGACCGTCAAAATTCTATAAGTATCGGCGTTGTCTTGATAACACCAGGAAACTTGTTTATTTCAGGATTAACAGGAACCGATCCCTACCACCCAAAAGGACCGACATTGCTCCGGGCAATGCCATAAAGTTCCCAAACCAAGATTTCAACAAAGAATTCCGATCTTTGACCAAAATGTCTAAAGTTAAGACATTCAAATCACGAGCTCCCAAAGATAGGAGCTACGATACAACTTTGACGGGGGGCATCCAAGGTGCCGCCCAGAACATCAAGTCTCGCATCAAGTGTTCAAAGTAATCAGCCCCGTGGACCGGCGACACATAACACACAAACACTGGTCAGGACAAAAATCATCCTATGGTTCTGTTATGCTGAACAGAGAACTTCGGCAATTGCAACAAAACTAAGCAGTATAGTAGGCTGGACGAATGTGGAATTAAAAAGGAAATTGCTCAAACCTGCTAGACATCGATATTGCCTCAGCAACATCAAGAACTCCATACTGTCATATTGACAAGAAAATCAAACTCCTTAAAATTCACCATCGCTCGGAAATAAGCAATGAAAGGAGAGACTTACCGTCGACCAGAGTTAGATAATGATGGAAGACGTTTCCAGAATCAAGTCATCGACCAGCGGCTTCAAAAGGCAGAAGCAGGTGCTCGAATGAGGTCTCAAACCCTAACTAGCAAAATAAAGCCAGCTGCTATCTGAAGGCAGACAACGGCAAATAGAGAATGCTCAAAATCGAGCAGCTAAACCATTGATCCCGAAGATTGGAACCAACGAATAAGGTTGATATACGCAACAATGTGATTAGTCTAGCATAATGCATATGGCCCTAAACAAGCAAGGTTAAGTGTCATGGATTCAAGACAAACACTACCGAACCCTACCGATCCATGATCAGTATAGGAATGAACGCAGTCGTGCTAGAGGCAATGTGATGACTTGCTCCACGATTTCAGATTTTCTATAAGAACCTGGAGTTTGACACCTAGAAGTGAAGGGTCCCGCCCAAAAATGAAGGGTTCCGTAGATAGTCGTTAGATAATAACAAAAACCGGTGGGAGGAAGTTTGATTTTTCATGAATAAGAATAACTATGGAATTGGTTAAGCAACAGCCTTGCATCTCCAAGGGTAATACTTGATGGTTATAAAAAAAGCTAGGAAGCGGAAATGCCTGGGACTCTCACCCTTCCAGAACATGGCATCTCCCAGATTTAAGCAACGTTGAGAAAACAAACACATTTGGTTTAAAGGAATCAACTCAACTCTACAGGATCGGATGAATGATTCAACCCTCACCAACATGACTTAAACACCGCCCGAAGATAGGCAACACTAAGAAAATACTTCTACAATCCAATCCAACCATCGAAGTGCTAGTTTTCGAAGGCCGAAACTAGTACCCAACTGGATTAAGAGCACCACCGAACTGACAGGGAAAATCGATCCCAACCTACTGAGTTTCGATGTTGCCTTGCCAACACCAAGGCCTTCTTTTATCTTTTAAGTATTGGAGTTGCCCTGGCAACGCCAGGAAAATTTTCTATTTCCTAAGTACCAATGTTACCTCGGCAATGCTAGGAAACTTTCTATTTCATAAGTACCGGTGTTGCCCCGGCAACTTCGGGAAACATTCTACTCACTAAGTACCAGTATTTCCCCGGCAATGCCAGGAAAACTTTAATCTACATGGCTGATGAGAAACACTCATCATAGTGAACCATCAATGCACTGACTTCCAGAGATAGAAGTTGGTCCTCAATGTAGTTTCTACCTTCTCTTCAGAAAACTACTGTTGCCCAATGCCCCAATGACAGGCAACGACTGGAAGCCATATCCTTTCATAGGTCAGCCGGATGGTTCGACCTTTCATCACAGGAATCAGCCACCGCACAGGAATAAAGCAGCGGTTAAAGGAAATCCCAGGATTGAATTGCTCGTGTACTAATTTTTAGGGATGAAAGCTGATGCACAACCGAATTTTCTAAATTCAATATAGAAAGAATTTAGACACAGCCGAAAGATAGGCAGTCTCGAGGAAATGTTACTTGGAACCAAGCAGCTAGGTTATCAATTCTCAAAGACATGAGTTGACATATAAACAAAACTTCCGTGACAACGTCAGCAACCAAGAAGAGCATGCATGGCCAAGGACAAGTGGGAGTAATCATGGAAGGTCGGAAATAAAACCCCTGAACTTCCTCAATTCCAGAATGGGATTGAGAGCCAGACTGGGGGCAATTGAGCAATTCACCCCATAGATTTCCATCTCTCACAATCGCCTAAATACAGGCATTCGAAATAGCTAGTCCCTCAGAAGGGATAGAAGCATAGATACTTGATCGAAAGAAATGTTTCAAAAGTTCAAACACGAATAACTGCGAGGTTGGTTAGATAACGATTCTGTATCACAAAACAGAGCATTCTAGCAACAAAATCGCCAATAAAGAAAATGAAGGATTTAACGTTTAGATATCAACCGTCGCTCATAGTCTGGCGATGACGAGAAGGATCGATGACCTACTTACGGTCTGACTAGATCATTTGGTTCCAATTGGTACGAATATGCCATTACCCGAAGTTTGGTGATGCTAGGAAGAAAGCCCAAAATGAAACTATTGATACATCGGCTTTTAGAAACAAAAGCAAGAGTTTGATTGAATCTTCAGCCCTACCTTCTGGCATCGCATGCTATCTGACGATTCACAACATCAAGGAAAAATCCACAGAGTTGAATCATCCGTGTATGAGATTCCAAAGATAGAAACCAGAACATGATTAGTATCTCAACGTCGGACTCAGAAGAATTTACTTTAGCAAAAGATTCCAGAAACGCATCTTTCTAATACATACCGACATCATTACAAAACTCAGATCTTGGGATCAAGCAACAAAGTTCCTAATTCTCGAAGATCGGAGCTATTGTCTCAATCAAACTAGGGCAGTCGAAGTTATTGCTTAAGAGACCTAGTATCCCAAAAGATGTTGGTTCGGTAGTCAAAGTAATCAGCCATACGAGCTAAGGTATTTACACCAACACTTTGTTGAAACGAACTCAATTGGGCATAAGTAGGGATTAGCTATAGAACTGGCTAGACCAAGCTACTTCATAGTTCTGAACAAAGCTATGAAACAAAATATACCGAAATGACTGCAGAAGTATTACTTACATGTATAGAATTACAGTAAACGAGTATGCTGCACATGAGCACAAGAAGTGCAATAGCGAGAAAAAGCAATGCTCGAAATCGAGCAATTAAGCCAATAGTCCCCAGAGACAGAGGCTGGTGTGCATTGAATTCCGAAAAAAACAAAGGAAGAACAACAACTCATGCGCTAGATTCCGAAGGCTGAAACTGTGCCTGATTGAACTTCAACTACAACTCTACAAGAGCAATTGTGCCTTGTAATTTAACTGCAATCGATCATCCCAATATGACAAGAACAATAAGTGAAGCCTAAGTTGCAAAAAACCTAGCTTTTGGAGGAGTGGAAGTCCCTCCGCCAGACTAAAGATTGGAAGACCAAAAAGTCATTTTCAACAAAAAAAACTTGGCATTCAACCCTGTCAGGTATGTTTTACTTTAAATAATATCCTCGTATAACCAACGTCCGGAATCTAAGGGAAGTCGGCCTATGTTGGCCAGTCGGGTTCCGAGTGTTGACTGGGGTAGATGCAGTATGTTATCTACATGAGAAGAGTCCAGTATCCCGAATACTGTAGACAAACAGTCTAGTGTAGAAAGCATGCTTACATTTGAAAACTAATCCATATCGTCCTTTGAAATTATCTCTTCCACACTTACCCGTTATCAATCAACGATCGATAACGGGGCCATTGTCCGAAGCGACGCAGAAAGCTTTTCATTTCAGGATCACTGGAGTAATGAAACGTGAAGAACGATACGATTGAATCATTCACTATAACCGATTTTGGAATAAACTGTCGCATTGGAACTCAAAAACATCGCCGAGAGCTTAACCAGGTTCTCTAAAAGAAACAATTAAAGACAAAGAGCAAGACTTCGCTCCAGAATGGCATACAATCGTTCGAGACAAAACTTAGCTTCACCGCCAGTCGAATTAAAACTATATAGGACAACTCTAAATCTACATCATGCACCCACTTACCGACCTAAACCCTTGCATAAACTACGGAGCAAAGATTGCATCGTCAATACCAAGAATTGAAATTCAGATCAAAATCAAAAAACGAACAGTTGTCAGAAGTTAGTCAATTGAGAATAACATCTTGAGGTGGACTCTGACGATTCACATCGAAAATTCAACAGTCAAAGCCATATTTGCATGGTAACATCGACACAGTCAACTAGATTTCACAAAATGAAGATTCAGAAAAAGTTACTTCCAGAGCACGCCTTGTTTTCAATGAAGGCATACTCTTAGGGGAAAATGTTATCCGGGTTTTTAACCCATCAGGATCCAAGGGAATATGGAACGACTTGATGGAGTCAGAACGGCTCGGAACCTAAGCAAAAAAGGCTAAAGCAACGACTAAGTTTGACTAGACCAAGAGGCTAGCGTCCGTCCAATCCAATCAGCAGCTAAATACAACTAGCTAGTAAATTGTCATCAAAACAAAAAAACAAAAGCATGCCAGACATCAAAGTCAAGAAAAAGTCTAAGTACATGGACCGCTAGCGATCCATACACTATGGATCGTCGGCGATCCATACTTCATCACTAGGTCGTTAAAGCACATAGGAAGCGAAGAAAACCAAAATATGCTAAGTGTATGGATCACTAGCGATCCATACACCATGGATCGCCAGTCATACATGTTCAGGGACTCTTAGCGAGCTAACTAGGAAAAGAAGGGAAAATAGGAGCTAAGTGATTGGCTCTCTATGGATCGCTAGCGATCCATGGTTTTGGCTCGGGTCGCGAGCTGAGCTTCGTTACATCTTCCCGAGTCCCTTTACAAGCAGTCAGTGGACAGGCCTGGCCCAAAAACTCTCTAATCTCTATAAATACCATCCTACTTGCAACCCAAATGTGATCCTCTCCGAACTGGTTGCTGAAGCTCTGCTGCAAACTTTCTTCACTCTTCATCTCCCTAAAACCAATCTCCAAAGGGATTCATTGTGATTCTCCAGTGGGTTCCAACTCTAGGGATTCAATCTGGCTAATGATAATCAAAAGCCTTGTAATCAAACACTACTTGTAACAACAATCAGTCATAATAAAACTAAAAAGTGGACGTAGGCTTCGTTAACAACCGAATCACTATAAAAATCTTCTTCTATCCTTTCTTTTACTGTTCTTTTCTATATTTGTTATCTGTATTACTGCTCTGTAAGAATAGGGCTAATGCTTTCTCACTCAAACCAGGGTATTGATACATTTTTGGGTTAACATATACAATTCCAAAGACTTTATTCCTTTTATCAATAATGCAAACTTATATGACTTTAATGCTCATTCTTCATACCAAAATACTTATCCTTATAAAAGTTTATACCAAATCAAATCTAGAATATCCTTTACAATCTAAAGTCTAAACTCAATAACCTTCACAACCAAAATCCAAATTCAATTAGCTTTCTTAACAATAACCAACCAATGGTATCTTTCCTTATACACACACACAGACACACCTAATTTCACCGACTTATTATATTTTTATACTATGGACAAGATAGCTCAATAGAGATGACATCTTGCTATATAAATCAAATCGACATAGTACTAAGCAATCATGGTAACACCATACCCAAAACATATCTAGGAACTTTGAATAAAAAGGAATAATGTCATCAAACTCATGTCATGTCCATTACTTAAGTATCGACTACCTATGACTATCGCCCCAAAACATATACATCAAGACAACAATCACTTACTTAGAGAACAACATCCATCCAAGTCATACAACAACAATCACTTGCTTGTAAAATAACATCCACCCAAGCCATATAACATAACTGATATAACTTTACCCACCATATCAGGTCAACAACACTCATCTACAGATCAACTCAAATAATCTATCCTTACAATGATACCAAATAGCAAAACATTCTAAATATCAATCGCTTCCATCTCCAATCATACCACAATGACACACAACAAAAGAATAAGAATACCTATTATTGTAAGTTCTGCACTATAGACCGATCACAGAGTCAGATCACATAGTAACATCATTGGGTCATTGGGAGCCTATCCTAAAAATAAATTATTTTCCCTTCCATAAAAAGCTTCATCTACATCTTAAAAATATTTTCAATCAATTGGTTAACATGACCCAATAAATTGAAATTCCAATACCACTTACGTCCCTTACACTAACCAGCTTTTCAAATAAAATTCTATTTCAACTACATCTTCAAAATTTTCCTATATCAAATAAGTATAACTTAGGCTCAAATCTCCTTCATATGGATCTTATTCAAATTATTTTGTTAGCAGTTAAGCAGCTTTTCTCTGTAATGCTTTAACACAATAATTTTGTTTACTTTTCTCCTTTCTAACCGTAACCATAATCTTTCTATCACTAAACCGGAAATTCTCTTATCCAACTTCCTACTTTCTTTTAGAGTCATGTGTCTAATGGAATATCCATAAACCTTATGTATTTTATACGCTTGGGCAGGAAATTCAAAATCTCCTTCGAAGGCATATGGGATTTCTTTCTCTGTCTAATTTTTGTGCAACTATCGAGATCACGACATACAACAAAATCATGCCTAGTCCATTAATCCTTTCCCAAACCACATTCCTATATGCATCCAATATCATCCCATAATGAGTCATTCAATCTTCTTTAAAATCAATCCTTCCCAAGTCGTAATAAATCATAATCATAAATAGGTGGATTGCTCCTCCAGACAGACTCGACATAACCATAAATTTATGCACTGTGTGAGATATATCATTAAACTATTTAACATCACATTCCTTACACAAAATCATAATTTACCTCTTATCACAATCTTCTTTCCCTTCTTTATAGCAGACGGTGGCATATACGCACTTGAGGCAACTTCCAGTGCATAGCGTTTCTCTTTACTACTTTCTTCCTAACTCGTTAAATCCTTCATAGTTTTACTATTTCTAAATTCCCATTTTCATACTTAAATAACAGTAAAAGATATGTCGATAGAAACTCATCACGATATCAAAATTTAAAACTTCTATTCGCTATTGAAAACATATCATCACATTTCAAAATATTGTTTTACCCAAAACATCTCATTTACTTAAAAGCCATAAAATATAATCCTCTTTGTAAATATTACATTTATTTTTAATACGTTAACTTCAACACCAATTATTTTATGTTAACTTTAATAACTTAATATCAATCCCTTTAAATATATTTAAATTTTTAATTAAATTATGGTTTTTCCAAAAAAAATACCCTTACTTTATTTCAAAAGGTAATTCATACGATTTAAAGCTGTTTAATCTTATATATAAGTATATATTATTTTATTTTCTAAATGTAAAGTTTCTAACACTTTTAAATAATAAATTATATATATTTTTAAAATTCACTTTAGATCCATATTCATTTCAACCTAGAAAACTACTCTCAGCTCTTTAAATCATATATTAATATATATTTAAGATTTTACATCATAAGTCTTTTAACTTATATCTAAAACTATATATGTTAAATAAAATACCACTTAATTTTGAAACAAAAACATAAATCTCTTTTCCAAAAATCCTTCAAATACTTATAATCTTACAGACAGACACACACATACACACATATAAAATATCAATTCATAAATTCCCTTATTAACAAAATTTTGAATTCCAACTTTTAAAACAAATTCTCTTTTCAGAAATTTCTTTAAATTTTTTCACTCTTAAAATATCTTATTTCCAAAACTCAGTTCCCCTACCCTCCTTATTAACTCATTATATGTTGCATCTATCAAACCAAATCCAAATGTTTGCATATCCTCACAAGTGTTTAGCCACTTCCCTATCACCAGTTATGGTTCAATTCCAATATAGTACTAAGAACTACTTCTCATATAGTAGGTGAAGTTATTATGAGGTTTTCACTGGTATGACTCATCACTTACATATATCGGTGGAACCAAAAAAGAATGTTAACATCGTAATATCCTTACTATCGATTCTAGTATCATTTCCAGGTTTTCTCTTACCCCACCAATCTCTGTGCCATTTTCCAACCTCACTAACTTATTGATCATCTATTATCCATAATTGGGATTCATTAGCAACTCTCTAAATAATAGATAGCTTATTTGGAATAGCTATAAACATATTCAACTTATATAATACATATCTAGTAGAAAATACAAATATGCTCTCTGAACACGTTCCTAGTCCTTATTTTAAGGGTGCATTTTACTCTGATACCAAATGTAACAACCCAACATTTTCGACCTCCAGTCGGGTTCAACGTCTGGATCAACGTTAACACCTTAACCGAAAATGACGAGTCGTTGGGGTATGATAAAAATAGCAAACGCAGTTTTAACTAATAACTTTCAAAGTCTCATGGCTAAAGGAAACAAATATAATACAGTAACCATAATCATATTACATCACCATAACATATCTAACTGTCAGATACATATGTATGAACGACACAAATCAAACCCAAACCATAAAGATAATAAAATCTAGGTCACCACACTTATTTACATCATATAATATATACAAATGAATCCCTATCTCCTATACCATCTTGTCTTCAATCTTCATCAATTTAATCTACATATACTATATAATTTTTTTTATAGTATGATATGAGTCTATCGTTCCATCACCTTACTTATTGCTGGTCACAACGTACCTAACTACTATATATATCTAGTCATATCGCATCACATCTATGTGGACTCGATTCCCTAGACTCACCACGTGTGCTATAGAGTCTCCTTTTGTCCACCTTTATGTCAATAGCATATAGGAATCACTTCCTTGGACCACCCAAAGCTTGCAGAGTCATCTGTTGTCCTCGCACCAATTGGACTCATGCTCTAGACCACCCATAGACTATAGGGTTTCTTACCATCTATAACACACCTAATTTTTAATTATATATTAGCATGTAATTTAAATATTTAATTATTGAACAATTAAATGTGAATTAAAAAAATGTAGGATTTTCCATACAAATAAGTTAACTAATTAATATGGGTTGACCTTGATAAATCTACCAAAGGGAATATGTTACTAAGAAATACAAGTAAACATAAAGAAGGAAGGGTAAAAGATGAAAAGAGATTTACATACCCCTCTCTCCTCTTCCTCATTCACTTCCATTTCATTCTCTAAACAAAACCAAACATAAAAATAGACAAGACCATCATTAGGAAGAGAGGAAATTCAAAAAGAAAAGAGGAAGAAAAGAAAGTTAAGGCAAACTCCATTATTTCAATTAGAATCAAGGTAAATAATATGTACTAATCTTTTTGTTTTCTATGTGTTTTAAATTTGGTATCGCTGTAAATTCAAATTTTTGGTTGTTTATATCTTGCATTTGGATTGAATAATTATGGATCTGGATTTTCGGATGATTATAAATTAATTATCTAATTTTAAAAAATTCCTAAAAGGTCTTAATACGAAAAACTAAGTTTTTGATCTCCAAATGATCTAAAATTTTGATATGATGTTTAAATTATTATTTTGGAGGTTAATTTTAAATTATATAATTTTTGGAATTACTATGAATATTATATGAATTTTCTAAGTTAGAAAACGGGCAAAATTCTAAAATTAATTATTAAAAATATGAAAACTAATTATTTTGGTCCAGAATTTTTACAAAAGTTACAAATTGATAAAATAGATTTTTGATGAGTTTATGATATTTTTTCCATTAATTTCCTATTTTATAAGAATTATTTGGTGAAGAAAAACAATAAATAATTAAGCCAAATTAATTAATTAATTAATTTGGGTGCATAACCTTTTCTGAAATAAAAATACAATTGTAAGAAAATTTACCAATAAGAAATTGACAATTAAAATAAATTACGTAAAAAGTAGTTGCTTAATGTGATAATAAATTAGTTTTTAATTTAATTATAAAACTGTCGTTAAATCATTTTTGATTAAGTAAAACTAATCATTCAAGATTAAGTTTTATATTGGATAAGAAAATTTTGTGCTTGAGGCTAAAGTAAAAACAGTGAACATGGCATAGGAAATCAGTATTTTAATTTATAAAGACAAGGAAACATGTGGAGATGATTATTATTGCCAGCGATAGCCCCTACACACACGAACTCCCAGCGACGGGCTTGTGTTTAAATTCCTAGCAATGGTACAAAAATTTTGAACATTGAATTGCAGTGGTGGGTCATGCAGGCATAGCGAAGGCTCCAAAATAGATCACCATAGCTCACCATGTATTATTGAACAAAGTAATATAAGTGTGTACGGTTTTTATCACACTATTGATGGCGAAATAGCGCACGTGCTGGCAATAGAACAAATGAAATATATATACATGCTTGCACAAAAAAATGAAGGCCGCAGACAACATACATACATACATATATGCATGGTCGGTTCTAGCCTACAGGTTGCCTAGGCAAACACAATTTATATTGCCCTTTTACATAAAAGAAGAAAATTAAAATATATTATAACATTGTAAATATTTTTTGTTAACTGCACATAATAAAAAAATTCATCCAAATACATATTTTAGCAATTCTTTCAAAATACTTTCTCATTAACTTCATACTAGTATAAAATGCACGTACGTGCATCTAATATTCAAAAATATTTATCTTTTAATTAATAAAAATACTTTTTAGTTAATAAAAAAAATGAGTAGACGGATGTGTGTTGTAAGTGCGAAGGTTTTGGTAGTCACAATACTTTTATTTCAAACTGTTTTGTTCGTAGTATCGGTGGAAAATTGATAGTAAAATTCTGTTGATGGGTTAATCGGAAAGAGATTGGTAGTAAATGTTGCAAATCAGTGGTGAGACTCCGTTGATAGATAGGGGTATTTTTGGAATTTAAAAAAGACACCGTGGAAATCATATTCATTGAATTTTCTTTATTATAGTAAATATACACTCATCAAAAACAACTTCTTCTTGAATTTTTGAAAGCAAATTTTCAATTATATCATCATATTTTAAATTATCCAAATATCCATTTTTGATTAAAATCAATTGAGATTTTGAATTTGTGCTTGAAATAAATTATCGATCAAACCAACAAGTGATTTTGCAAGTTCATCTTTCTTTTGCTTAAATTTTCTATTGTAAAATCCAGAGTTTTGCTTTTGAAATCTAACTCGGATTTTTATTAATTATCTTCATTCTACGTCATATTTTCTATACATTTCCAATTGATGAAATAAGCAAAGTTTTAACCATGTATATAAATTATAAGAATATTTCATTTTGATGCACTTAACGAATAACGATAACTAAAAAATTAATCATTGAGTTGAGCAAAAATAAATTGAAAAATCTTTTTTTTAATTGCAAAGTTAAGCAATGCATACTAATACTTAATGCATTCTAATACTTATTAATATAGAGACCGGAAATATCAATTATCATCATTCAAACAATATTTAAACTAAAAAATCAACAATCGGCATAGTGCATACTAGTTAAGACTTAAGCAATGCAAATATGCAATCAGCAGGGTCGGTTATTGGGCAAATATGCAATTATCATCATTCAAACAAGATTTAATCTAACGAACCAACATACAAATCAGCAATTCAACATACTGCATACTGGTTAAGAAATGCAAATATGCAATCAGCTCTTAATATGTATATATGTAATACGAAGGCAAAATGCACGCGAAAGCTAATATGTATAATTCACGAGAATATATCTTTATATAAATAAATGAAAGCGAAGAAATAAAAATATAGCTCATGAGATAGGAATAAATGGGAAAGCTACGCAAACAAATAGCACACAACATATGTTTTTGTATATAAACAATTGTTCGCAACATGCATATGGACACTTAGGTATATATTTAATTGCCAGCGACAGCTCCAAAATGTGTCACGAAGGAAATTGTACACATAGGCAAAGTATGCATATATATTACGTCAGACTTCAAAGTGTGCACGAAAATAAAAAGGAAAAAAAATGAGGCCAAGCTTCAAGTAATTGCTCTACGCGAAAGGAAGTATTTTCATGCAAGCAAATACTACACGCGAAAGGAAGTATTCTCATGCAAACATGTGGGATCTTGGTACTTGGGCAAGCAATGCTGCACAGCGACACATTAAAGTTATACCACTAAGGCAAGAAGATGAAAATTATAAAACAAAGTTGGGAATCGCAAAACGAAATAGAAATGCACACGGAAGTGCAGGTGCATGCAAAATGAATTATATGCGATGGAACATATTATTGCCACCGTAGGTAAATAAATTAAACGCGACGGCTTAGGTTGAATTTTCATTCGCGATGACTCCAAACGGGTTTTAATGTCACCATTTTTATCTTTAACATACAATGAACTTTATTTTAATGCGCTATGACGGAGTAAATTTTTAACACGCGATGACCTATATTTTAACAAACATATGTAAAATTTTAAGGTACGATGACTTATATTTTAATACATGAAAACAAGTGAATTTTTAAGACACAATAGTCCGTGGTTTTAAAAAGTGGGTCCATGATTTTGTTTATAATACTTGAAAGATTTTACTCTATTTTGGAGTTAAATTATACTTAAACAAAAAGATGATTTATTAAGTATTTTGATGATATTTCAATATAAAAGAAAAACGTATTAGCCCATTTTTGAAAGAGTTTTTAAAGAAGAAAGTTATTACTTTTCTAAAGTAATTTGTATATAAATTAGCTATCATAGTGAATACATATTTAATTGATTGATGATGTGTTTTATGTTCATTTTTTATACATTGATCATTTATTATTGCATATATTGAATTGTTGACATGCTCACTTAAATATATAAATGATATCACCCAACATTGTGATCTTGGGGATTTGGAGAACAAATGACCAATTAGGGTTGTTCCAATAGTGGGTATGCTCGGACTTAAAGTCCTGAGTGGGTAGAGTTGCATTCAAAAGATCATGAAGATCAAATTGTGTTAGGATGCCTGAACTGATCAAAAGACACGACTTATTGGTATTTTTAAAACTAGATTTAAAATTTAAGGGTGGAAACCGATGCGGGGTCACTTCCTATGCTCCAACCGTTAAGCCCCGGTTGGTTAGATCTGTGGATTCCAATGCGTAGGGCTCTGCCTATTTAGGCTAAATTTTGGACATTATGCATCTGAAGTAACTCGTAGCTTGTAGCACACCTGTTATCCCGCCTTTTGGCAAGGCCGTGATACCAAAAAGATGACTAGAAAATTAAAGATAGTTCGTCGTAGAAGTTCGTTATACACTGTTTAAGCATGGATATCAATGAATTTTACCCTAGTCCAAATCAGGCCACAATTGATAAGACACATCAAGCAAAGCCATGAAAGCCAACATTCCAAATTTCAAGACAATCCGAGTTCGTACGCTCAAGTTATCATCGATGCAAATTGAGAGGAAATAACCCTAAGTTCGAATCCATAGGCAGAGATTCTGTTCGAATCCATCGATCGGCTTCTGTTCGTATCCTTTGGTTCGAATCCATCACCTTAGCACCACAACCATCTTGTTCGAATCCATCAACGATGCTTCCTTCGTATCCATCAGTAGAGGTATGTTCGGAATCCTCAGATGGCCAAGCTTCGTATCCATCGCCTGAAGCCACATGCTCGGATCCACCAAATTCCCCCTGCCTCGAATCCATAGGTGTCACTACACTTCGAATCCATCCTGTGACCTCGCATCGTATCGATCCTATGACCTTGCTTTGAATCCATCCTGTTGAGACAACTTCGTATCGATCAACTATTGTTTACCCAAATCGATACGATCGAACATCCCTTCGAATCCATTCCCTCGAATTCACTAAGTCAAAGCGGCGAAGAACATGGAGTCGACCCAGTCAACTCGGAGTGAAAAGTTGATCGATACGAGAGACGCACGCCACATCAACATCCTCACATGCAAGCATATCGATTCGACCCTATCGATTCGAAGGGGATCGATTCGAACGGAGCACATCAACCAGAAATGCAACCTTGAATCGATCATAACTAGAGATCTACAATTCCAAATTCCATGAAATTTTCACAGGAGCTTGCACGCATGTTGAAGAATGTCCACACCAAATTTCAGCTCGATTGGATGATTTCTTGATCGATTCGAATGGACTTCGAATCGATCCCAAAGTAGGCCCGAATTTCCTGAAAGCGGGCATGTGGGCCCGCTCACGTTCCAGAACTGGTCTCCCCAAATTTTAGGCAAAATATCAGCCTCCTACACCTATAAATAGAGCCCCTGGTCATTCAGAAAAGGGGTCGGACAATTTTAGGAGCTAAAGAGCGCCCAGACTCTGCGAGATTTACTCAGAATCACCACTGCTTCCTTAGATTTAGGCTTAGCTCAGAAAATCAGTTGTACTACATTAGAAGAAATAGTAATCATCGAATGAACATCAATAAAATCATCAACTTCGGAGTGGACGTAGGCAAGATCGCCGAACCACTATAAATCTCGTGTTTCTTTTCATTATTTCTGAATTGTGATACTCTGTTTGCTTAGATTTGAGATTTGTGTATGAATATTGTTGATCTATATTCATACACTGGTGCTTTCACAACATTTGGGGTTTGTGACCAATTTTGGTGCAAACAACACCTTTCTCCTATAGTATACAGATGACAGCTAGTATTTTTTACTACCACATTTATGAGACAGTAGATATTTCTTCTTATCGTATTAGGAGATCGTTGAGTTATCTGGTAAACCTTCTCCTGAGTCAGTAGCTCACATATATTTCTCCTACCGTAATTATAAGACAACTGTTATTTTCTCCTACCATTTTAGGGAGACCGTTGTTATATTCCCCTACTGATCTTAGGAGCCGTTGATATTTCTTCTGACTGTATTAGAAGACCATTGCACTATTTGGTAAATCCTGGCCCAAGTCAACCGATAGGCTTTTAGTTGACTTGAGAAAACTACCTGAGCTGATTTGGGATTGGATAAATCTAGGATTGTGTAACCCTTTGACTTGGTGAATGAAGGGCTATTCATTTTATCCATTAGTGCATGATTATATTATGAATATGTGCTAGTAATTTTGGTTGCATATATAATATGATTTTAATTGTACTAATGAGGAGGAAACCCGTTCCGCTTAGGGGTGTGGTCTCATTGTGTATCCATTTTGGTTCGAGATTGTACAATATTATTCACATAAGACCTTTTATCTGACCCAAAGTTTTTGATGTCCCATAAACTCTCGGGTGCTTAATTTGGAATTGAATAGGTTGAGAGTAGGGTATTTCAAGTTTAGACATATGAGCTTCCAGAGACGTGTAGGAGGCAAGCTACTATATATATAGAAGATTATATTCTCGTTTGGCAGTAGTTTAACTTCTTTTTATTTTGGTTGAATGTATGTAATGGCTGGTACTATAACTGTCTAAATAGTTAGAACTCTAATCATCCAAGGCCGCATCTTCATATGTCGCTTTTGGGATTATATATGTATACATATTATATTTTATCCGAACGATGTATTTGTGAGTTTATGAAAACGATATTTAATGAATTTACGAATTAACTAATGAAATGTTTTGTTAAAATTTTGTAAATTCTAGTGCTCTTGGTGTTAATGATTCAATAATGGATCTCATTCTGCCACTGGAAAATAATGCTAATGATAACTACAACATCATTAGTATCTATTTTCGAGACTCGAAACGAGGGATGTTACACCATCATTATTCACATCGGTCTGCCGAAGTCTATAGATGAGCAACGCAATACCCAAACTACTTCTCGTATCACGGGTCTATATCTACATATTAGGCCGTCTTCTTGCACCACAGGCTTGTTCACTTTCATGTCACCATCGTATCATATTTTCTTATCACGTACATATACGAATCCACTAGAAACAACGACCAACCATCACATCATACACTTGAATTTGTAATGTCGTCACTTTCCACATCAATTGCCTTCGAACACATTTAGGAAATGAAATGAACAAGACTTGAATTGGAAAACCATCTTTTTTATAGGCCCATATGAGTTCAGGTTTAACCCGAGCCTACATTAGGCCATAGGTGGACTGGTTGGTATGAGTGGTGAACCAGTGTGCATAATTTTCTAAAAATCATCAGGCCGTAGATTTGGCTTTTCAAACATGTTTCACCTCCAACCGCCTCTATTCCGACTCCTGTCGCCTGAGAACGTCCCTAACACCTAATCCTACATTTTTTTATAACATGAGTGATACTTTATTCAAGTAGAACACTCTTTTTGATGTATCGGGGGTCAAACTCATGACCTTTAAAACCTTTGTTTAAAATGGCACACCCTTAACCACTTATGCTAGAGGTCCTTGACCCAAATCCTATATTTCTATGTTTGATTTTACACTTTATTCCACCAAATTAGTGATATTCTACTTTACTTTTTACGTCGAATTCCCTCCCAATTCCCATTTAAATCTGATTTTAAATGTATATAAGTATTTATCTACACTAACATAGCTAACATATCACATTTATATGATCAAAATTATATTATACGAAGAGGAAACAAGAATCAATCACCAAAATTGCTTTCCACTGCCTAGATCTCTACTGTCCGGCCTACGGCACCTCCTTACATCATAATTTCATCTCTAAGTCATTAACAATATGTTGCTCTCTCCAATAGCTTCGTGATGCCATTAATTTCGTGTAATTTTGTTATGATCTGAAGGAGATACGATCATTTTAGTTTTTGTCTACAAGAGAAAGAAGGAGAAATGACAAGCGATAGGTTTTCTAGAAAACCTAATGAAGTACATGGTTTTTATTTTAAATAGATGGAGGGAAATACATGTTTTTATTTATTTTGAATTTCAAGTTTTTGCACTTGATTAGCTTGACGCATTTTCAACCATAACTCCTTCATGTGGACTCTAAACGAGGCAAACTAAAATACTGCACGAATCAGAAAAATAAAAAGGGCGCAATGACCTTGGTTTCAAATTTAAATTCCAAAGTTGAAAAAATAACCATTTTGCCCCTCTTTATTTTTAATTTATTTTAATAATACATTATACTCAATTATTTTTGCAATATTATATTATTTATATTTAATTATAATTTTACCTAATTTTCAGGGTATTACATGTATTTCCTCAATGTGTTATGAAATTCCAGCTTCTTCAACTGATAAATTTAAGGCCATCGAACAACCTAACTTAAGGTAGATTTCTTTCGATAATTATAAACCGATCACTAATGACTCATCATCTTATACATATCATTGTTTAACCAATAGTTTTTTTAGTTAAGGAATTCACCCAATCTTTATTTTATGTAATATTAGATGTATAATTATCACATGTGCAATAGAATGACCTTTATGTCTTATGGGTAGGTAAGTTAAGGATCAAAGGGATACCACCTCATAGCAATTCCTTGATAATCATATATGTATATGTGTGTGTGTGTATATCTATGTGTGTGCGTGCGTGCGTGCACGTGCGTGTGTGTATATATGTATATAATAACACAATATGCGCCAACAAGCTTCTCCCTTCCTTGGCTTATTTTCTTTATCAAGAATAATATTACACTCTAATCATTTGGAATTTATCTTAGATTTCTCGGTTGCTATTCTATTCGAGGTTTTTCCAACTTTAGTACTCGGTCTATTGACATCATAATTTTACTTTATATAAACCTAAAAATTTTATTATGTAGAGGGTTATCGATCAACTATGGCTAGAGTACCGATGATATTAACATACAATGTTATCAGTTTTAATAATCCAAATCAATTAAGCATGTTGTTGGGACTATTCATCAAACAATAACACCCCAAAGATCAAAGAGCAAACTTCGATTAGTTTATTTTCTTAGTACTTCAGTAGGTTGGTTACCGAATGTTTAAAGTGCTTGTTGGAAGTTCTATTAAGTATTTTAGAATAACACTGAGAGGTATAGGTGCTGAATAAGCCAGGAGTATATACTTTAAATTAAGCTGGAAGTAAGAGTGCAAAATGTAAAGATACCGAGGTTTATAGTTGTTTAGGCTGAATCCTTACCTCCACTTAGTTATTCCTTCATTAGAATTATATACTGCAGTCGAATGGTTGTTAAAATTCTGAATTTTCCATGTCCTACATTAAAAAATTTTCACTAAGAGTTCTAATGTAGGAAAGTAAAATTTTCTTAGTATTTGAATTATGAAGGTGGCAAAAAAATCCCGAATGCATTGGAATCTGCATTTACTTATATGCATCTTGTAGCTTAATTATTGTTGGAGAGCTTTTTCCCTTAGATCGTTGACTTGTCCTACATGAGGGGTTAAGATTTTCACATGTGCTGATATCTGGTTTACTTGCTAGTTGACATAGATTATTGACATGGAATTCTATAAATAGTTTTGGAGGCTTTTTTAAGCACGTATTCTATATCTTAAGGCTATTTGATCATTTAATGCATCTAAAGGTTACCTTAGCCATTGATTTTGGTTGCATATTAAAGCATTCTAGCTTTGAGGCATTGTTTTAGTATAAGCTTTCGATTGGTTCCTATTTGAGGTTTGAGCTTTCGGGTTAAGGTCAGCTGGGCGACCGTTGCTTTTGGTATGGATGATACCTTCAGATTTTTGTTTACGCTTCGATATTGAAGCTTATCATTCACACTAAGATATGAAAGGTAGCTACATGAAGACATACACAAAGTTTCATTAATATTCATTATTTTATGGGAAGTTAGCATGGAGTATAGATTCAAAACTTAAGCTGCAGGGTTGAAACTTTCAGTATTTGTGTGTAATGAATACTGAGGAAAATTTTCTTTTAACTTCGTCTTATACGGTTAGAGGTTGAATATAACTAAGTAAAAAATTTAGTATAACACATATCCTTCCTCTACCAAAATTTACTTTATGTGATGTTATCCAGGTTTCTAACCCAGCAGGATACAAAGGAAGTCGGAATAGCTTCGTTGAGCCCGAATAGCTCAAGAGCCAACCCCAAAAGGACTAGAAGAACCAACCAAGAAAGATCAGTGAAAAAGAAAATGAAAACATACTAAGGTGATGGACCACTAGCGATCCATCTCCTATGGATCGCTAGCGATCCATGAGGATAGCTCATAGGTCAACTAGTCCTCTTACATCATGGTCTAATAGGCATTCGAGGAATGATGTCAAAGTTTGATGGAATTCTAAGCTAGTTAAATCAAGAAGCAAGCACTCGTCTAACTCAATCAGCAGTCTGATACAACCAGTGTGTGGATCATCATCAAAACAGGCAACAAGCTACGAAATTACATAGAGAACATCACCACGAGAAAACAAACTCAATCCTGAAGGCAAAGTCCAAAAACACTCTAAGTACATGGATCGTTAGCAATCCATGCACTATGGATTGCTAGCGATCCATATGGCTGTGCCAAATTGCCATGGAGTTTAAAGAAAAGGATGGTAGAAAGCATCTCAAGCAGTTGAGTTGTCAGTGACCCAAGGCTATGGATCCCTAGCGGTTCATCAAATTGACTCGGCTCGCTATGAAACTTTGAAGGCACCTTCGTATGGTCATTTCAAACATCTGGCAAGTCGGCCTAGACCAATAGCTCTCCAACCCCTATAAATACAATCCTACCTACAGCATAAACGGGACCTTCTGGACTGGCTGCTGAAATTCTATAGAAACCACTCTTTCTTCTTCTTCTTCTCCCACACAACGGTTACCTATAGGGTTCACTGTGATTCTCCAGTGAACTCTAGCATTGGTGGCTTGATCCCAGTTACATAATTCAATTGTGTTTGCACAAAAAATGGACAAACACCTCAAAGTCGTATGATTTAATTGATTTTATGTTGTTCTCAGTGATTTGGGTGATTTATGTAGATATGTGAAAAGCAGGGACTAAACTGTAAAAGACACGCAGATTTATAGTGGTTCAGCCAGAATGTGCCTACGTCCACTTTATATATTATTTCTCCTTTCTTGTTCAGTTTACAAGTACAAAGCTTTGTTACAAGTAAATGAAAGTTGTTTGAAAGTTCTATCCGTGCTTGAGCTCTCAAACTTGTCCCCCATTGTCGTACCCCTGCCCCTCTATTTATAGAGTGAGGGTGGGAGCAGGGGTCTTGATGTATATAGCTGCTGGTGGGCCTGGGCTGATGTGATCTGGCCTGGCACGTCTTGGTTCGGCAGCGTTTGCTCCGGTGGTAGGAGGTGAGTTGGTTCGGCGAAGCATGGGAGGTGAGTTGGTTCGGCAAAGCATGGGAATGAGTTGGTTCGGCGAAGCATGGGAGGTGAGCTGTTTCGGCGAAGCATGGGAGGTGAGCTGGTTCGGCGAAGCATGGGGATGAGTTGGTTCGGCGAAGCATGGGAGGTGAGTTGGTTCGGCGAAGCATGGGAGGTGAGCTGGTTCGGCGAAGCATGGGAGGTGAGCTGGTTCGGCGAAGCATGGGAGGTGAGCTGGTTCGGCGAAGCATGGGAGGTGAGCTGGTTCGGCAGAGCATGGGGGTGAGTTGGTTCGGCAGGGTCGTTGCATGCGAAGCAGGTTGGATCGGCGAAGCTTTGGACCGGTGGTGAGAATCTACCTAACATTTGCCCCCCAAAGTGGGGTATATGCTGGCGTATGGCCTACTTTGTTTCCTCTTATTCGGTCGCTGAGCGCTGATCCAACTGGTCCGGCATCCTATATTTGCCTATAAGTAGGGGTTGTATACTCTCGTTATTCCCTTCCAATTCAAGATAGCCGAACCAAACGTTTCTGCCGAATCAAGCTCTCTGACGAATTGCTTCAAAATACCGAATCAAGTACTGCCGAACGAATTTACCTACTCTAAGTGCCGAATGATCATTTACTCTGGGTGCCGAATGAACATTCACTCTGGATGCCGAATGAACTTGATTCTAGGTGCCGAATGAACGTTCACTCTGGGTGCCGAATGAACTTGATAAACTTGATTTTTTCACTTGAAATTTCAGACTGCAGACACTTGCTCCTTTACTTCCTCTATTCTAACGATGTTCTTCTTTGTGTTTGCAGATAATGTCTCGTAAAGCGGAAACTCGATCAGACAAAAAGAAATCCGGGGGCGAAGGAGGTTCCTCCGCCGTGCCCCCAGCTCAGCCGAATCCAGAACGTCACGGACCTGCCCCGAGATCACTAGTGGATGGGTACGGCCCTCAGGAACTTCTGAACTCCCCGCCCGATTGCTTTCCTAGCTCCCTCAAGGAGGAGCAGCTTGATGTTATTTCCCGATCTTTTGGAATTGATAGGGCGCACTTGCTGTTGCCATGGAGGAGATGATGGACGAAATGCTTCAGGACATGTACTTCCGTACCTGGAAGCAGGGCAACCTATCCTGGATGGATGATTATCCCAGGGTCATGGCTAAGATCTATCTTCGGGCTTTGGAGGAGGCTAAGGCCGATGCAGATAAAGATGGTGGCGTGGTCTTTAGCATGGATGCGGTTACGGCTCAATTTGCCAAGGAGGAGAAGGTGGCGGTGAAGGAAGGTATGCGGTTGCTTGCTGCTGAGGAGGTAGGCGTGCAAGTAGAGGACGACGATCAGGATAGCCAAGAAGCAGGTGCTGGTAAGTCTTCCTTTTTAGTCTCTCTATTAACTTGGTTGCTTATTGCTAATGAATCCTTTCTTTGACTGGACAGGTGGTCAACAGGACAAGGATAAAACTCCAATGCAGCCGGCCCCTTGATTATACCTGGAAAGACTCTTTTTGTGGATTTGACAGGGTTGTATATGTTAGTTTTAAAACAGTGAAGTAGCCTTTAGGTTGTAATAATTTGCCACTTGTAATAAATAGTCTTATTTTTGACGTGTAATTCTTTAACTTAAGCTGATTTTGCCGTCTTCTGAATGTTTGTTGTTATTTTGACATGTCGTATGAGAAATATAGCTATGTATATTCTTGTAATTAAATTGTGTTTGATGTCGGGTTCTGGTTTAAAACATAATTTCATGACTTACAATGTTAGCGTGTGGTGCGAACAAATTATAGTCATGTATTTGTACCCAAAAGAAGAAAATACCGCCTTTCATGCTCTAATTGTAGATGGCAGTTTTGAGTATCTTGTTTGACCGAGCATGGAAAGCAGTTGAATGCCCTGCCATCCGATTGTGAGTCCCTGCACCCATTGGCGAGTATCTCCTACTCTGTATCCTGTACTTTAGGGGTTGTTATAAAGCTTTTTAAGTAAAATTGAAATAGGTGAAATAGTAAAACTTCCAATCACGGAAGGCCTTCGATGTGCTTAAGTTCGTGGCAAACGGGTTTTGTAGTCACTTTCCCTAGCTGTGGGTCTTGGAGACATTTGTCACCCATCTTACGCCTCCGCGGGGAGTTAATTCTTTTTTACCACAGCCGCACTTAAGACACATCGGAGCCGAGATCGCGCACAGTAACTACCCGGGCCATTATGGCCCGTAATCGTGGGTATTATTCGATTTACTGTGGCCGGCTAGCGTGGGTGCCGATCGTCAACTATGAACTGCCCCTGGCTGGCCACACCTTATGTTGGGGCTTATAGTCGGTTCACAGTTTCCGGCGAGCCTAACGCCGTAATGAGCTGCCTCGGCTATAGTCGGCCTTCTCGGTGGCTTATAATCGGCTCATTACAGTTGGCTTTAAGGGCCGTCGCGAGCAATGAGTTAACCCGCAGCAGAGGGATGCCGGAGCGAAAGTGTCTCATTGGAGAGGGCAAAGATTCGCATAGTACCTGTTAGGTTTTGTCCAGGAGAGGTTGCGCTGCGGAGCGCCTTGAATGAAAATGCTATTTGCACAGGATTTTGTTCAACAGAAAAGGATACAGTTAACAAGCAGCCAAGATATGAAGGAACAAGTTAAAAAGAGACAAGTTTTTTAAAGTGGTTCGACACGAAAATGCCTACGTCCACTGATTCTCTTTGTTAATTCACTTCATATGGGCAGTATGAGTTAAGAAAAGTATCGACGAAGGTGTTGGATGTTCCATGCCCTCTGGAACACCTCTCCGTCCACTGTTGACAAAATATAGGCTCCGTTGTGGAGATCTTTATGAATTACATATGGTCCATCCCAGATTGGGTCTAGTGCTCCGGGACGAGGGAAGATTCGCTTGAGGACAAGATCCCCTTCTTGTAAGGTACGATGCTTGACTTTGGAGTTGTAGTGTGCCGCCACTTTTTGTTTGTGGGCTGCTGCTTTAAGGACTGCATCATTTCTTCTCTCCTCAATTAGATCCAAAGACATGTGAAGGAGTTCTTCGTTCTCTTCTGGGTTATAGTGGATTCTACGGTGGGAAGGCACAATGGTTTCAACTGGGAGCATAGCCTCCGATCTGTATGCCAAAGAGAAAGGAGTGTGCCCTGTTGATGTTCTGAAAGATGTGCGGTAGGCCATAGTGCCGTAGGGAGTTCATCCACCCAAGCGCCCTTTGACTTTTCGAGCTTCTTTTTGATCAGGGTTTTCAAAATTTTGTTGACTGCTTCGACTTGTCCGTTTGCCTGGGGATATGCTACGGATGAGAAGCTTTTATGAATTCCGTGTTCTCGGCACCTGTTGGCGAATTCCTCGCTGTCAAACTGAAGTCCATTGTCTGATATGATTTTGAGTGGGACTCCGTACCTGCATAGAACATTTTTGATTAAGAAGTTAATAACTTTTGCTGAAGATACTTTATTCAGAGGTTCCGCTTCCACCCATTTGGTGAAATAATCAACCGCCACTATAGCATATTTGGCCCCGCCTCGGCCCATCGGTAGCTCGCCGATTAAGTCAATTCCCCATATTGCGAAGGGCCAAGGGCTGGTCATTTGAGTAATCTCGGTTGTTGGTAGCCGAGGAATCTTAGCAAATTTTTGGCATCTGTCACACTTCTTGACGAAATCTAAGGCGTCCTTGCTTAAGGTGGGCCAGAAATATCCGTATCGGAGTATCTTTTTTGCTAACGTTTACCCTCCGGTGTGATCTCCGCAGCTTCCCTGATGGATGTTGGACAAGATTTCCTTGGCTTCTCTCTCAGCGACACTCCTTAATAACGGGTTAGAGAATCCGCGCCGATAGAGGATGTCTTCTTGTATTGTGTAGCGGGATGCTTTCCTAAGGATTTTCTTGACTTCGTTACGCCCGTTGGGTAGAGTGCCTCTTCGTAGGTAGTCTCGGATGGGAGTCATCCAAGTTGCTTCTTCGGTTGCAGCTATCAGATTCACTTGCCCAAAACTTGGGGCCAGCTGCTTTGAGATGGTTACTGCCCCGAAGATGGTGGTGTCTCTCACACTTGCTCGCTTTGCTAACTCGTCGGCCTCTCGGTTCTCCTCCCGAGGGATGTGTTTGACTAAGTAGTGGTCCAATCGGCTGAGAAGTAACTTGGTCTTCTTTAGATATGCTATGAGTCGTTTTTCTCGAGCTTGGAATTCTCCTAGTATTTGATTAACAATAAGTTGAGCATCGCTGTGAAGACACAAAGAATTGGCCCCGATTTCTATGGCAATTTCTAGTCCAGCTATTACTGCTTCATATTCTGCATCGTTGTTGGTGGCAGCGAACTCCAACCTTATAGCACAGTGCAGTTTGTTTCCCCTGGGAGTGATTATTACCACACCTGCCCCCGAGCCTTGTTCGTTTGATGCACCATCCACAAAGAGATTCCACTTGATATCTTCTGTTATTTCCAATTGCTCCTGATCTTCGTTGTTAGTGAACTCTGCAATGAAATCAGCCATGGCCTATCCCTTGATGGCGGTGCGAGGGTGATAGGTGATATCATACTGACTCAGTTCAATGCACCATTTGAGTAATCGCCTAGAAGTGTCGGGACGATGGAGTACCTGCCTCAGTGGTTGATCGGTCAGAATTTTGATGGAATGGGACTGGAAGTAGTGACGCAATTTCCGTGATGTGACTAGTAAACAGTATGCTAACTTCTCAAGTTTAGGATATCTGACTTCTGCCCCAGTAAACCTTTTGCTGACGAAGTAAACTGGTCGTTGCGTGCGGTTGTCTTCCCTTACCAAGGCAGCGCTTAGAGCGTGAGATGACACAACAAGGTATAGGTATAATTCTTCGCCTTCGCTTGGAGTCGAGAGTACCGGTGGTTTCTGGAGGTGTTCGATTAGGTTAAGGAAAGCGGTTAAGCATTCGTCCGTCCATTCAAACTTTCCTTTATCTTTCTTTAGAGCTTCGAAAAAGGGGACGCACATGTCCGTTGCCTTGGAGATGAATCGGCTTAGGGCGGCCACTTTTCCATTTAGGCTTTGCATTTCCTTTCGGGTGGAAGGTATCTTGATATCCCTTAGCGCTCGGACTTGTTCAGGGTTTGCTTCAATCCCTCGGGCATGGATGATGAACCCTAAGAATTTTCCCGATGATACTCCGAAGGAGCACTTTAGTGGATTCAACTTCATTCCATACTGTCGAAGTACCTGGAACATTTCGCCTAGGTGGCTTACGTGATCTTTGGCTTTCCGTGATTTCACCAGCATGTCGTCCACATATACTTCCATAGTTTGTCCTATTAGCCCCGCAAACATCTTGTTGACGAGGCGCTGGTAGGTGGCTCCTGCATTTTTAAGTCCGAAAGGCATTACCTTATAGCAGTACAAACCCCGGTCGGTGATGAAACTAGTGTGGTCTTGGTCGGGAGCATGCATAGGAATTTGGTTATATCCTGAGTATGCGTCCATAAAAGATAGGAGCTCGTGCCCGGCTGTGTTGTCTACAAGTTGGTCGATTTTGGGAAGTGGGAAGCAATCCTTTGGGCAGGCGTCGTTTAGGTTGGAGAAGTCGATGCAGGTCCGCCACTTCCCATTAGCCTTCTTTACTAGTACCGGGTTGGCGATCCATTTCGGGTAAACAGCTTCTCGTATGAAGTCATTGGCGAGTAGGTTTTTTACTTCTTCATCGAGGGCTGCTGATCGCTCTGCCCCCATACTTCTCTTTCTTTGTTTTACAGGCGCCTTGGTAGGATCAATGTTTAATACGTGGCATGCTATGTCGGGGGAGATTCCGGTCATGTCAGCGTGTGACCAAGCGAATACATCCAAGTTGTGGCGGAGAAAATCGATGAGCTGTTCCTTCAATTCGGCTTTTAGTTGGGACCCAATTTTCAATAGTCTACTTGAGTCGTGATTGTCTACAGATATAAACTCCATAGCCTCTGCAGGCTCGGCGGTGGCCTCCTCCTCTTTGTCCCTAGGGTCTAATTCATTGAAAGGGTCGCTGGTATATCGAAGAGGAGGGTCTTTCTTTAGTTGCTATGCTTCTAGGCTTTTTGTGCAGAGGGCAATCTCTACACCCTTCCCTTTATCCTTCCTGTGGTTGTTGCGAAGTTCAGTCACATAGCAGTCTCGAGCAACGTCCTGGTCTCCTTCCACTTCCCCTACTCCATTGTCTGTTGGGAATTTCATCTTTAGGCACCATGGGGCTAAGACAATTTGGAAGTCAGACAAGGATGGCCTTCCTAAGAAGGCGTTGTAGGCTGACTGGTTTTCTATTAGCACAAACGTTTGTTTCCGTACAGCAGAGCGGGGATGGCTTCCAATTTCAACAAAAAGGTCCAGTTGCCCGAGGGGCATCTTCGCATCTCCAGTGAAGCCGTGTAGTGGTTTATCGCAGGGGGATACATCCTTCATTGATAGCTTCATTTTGTCGAATGCATGTTTGAACAGGATGTTTACCGAGCTTCCAGTGTCTACCAGGATTCGGTAGACTTCGGCGGGACCAAGTCGGGCAGAGATGACCATGGGATCAATGTGAGGGTACTGCCTTCCTTCTAGGTCACGCTTACCGAACGTGATGTCATTACTTTCTTTCCGCTTCGGGTGGCACTCTTCTATAACCGAATTGACATAGTCTTTATTGTCTCTAAGCGACTTTTCGTATCTTTCCATCTCTTTCCAGCTTCTGTCTGCGATGTGTGGCCCTCCTGAGATGGTATGGACCACTATCTTTTCTTGGCTAGAGCTGCTAGCGTTGCGGTTTCCTCTGTCGGCCCCCGGTGAGGGTAGCCTTGGGTTTTCATTGGCAGGAGTTGGGGTCCTGTCCTGACCTTTTACATAACGTTCCAGTTTCTTTCTTCTGATGTGTTCCTCAATCAGATCTCGGAGATGATGGCATTCGTTGGTATCATGCCCGTGAGATTCGTGGAAGCGGCAGAATTTTCCAAACTTCTGTGCGTTATCTGATTCTTTCTTGTATGGTGGGCGTTTGTATCTAACTTCGCCTTGGGTGGCAAGGAAGATATTTTCGATGGTTTCGTTCAAAGGGGTGTAAGTGTAGAATCTTGGTCCTGGCCGATATAGGCGCTTTTCTCCCTTCTTGCCCCCAGCATTGTCTCTGGAATCATTTCTTCGAACGTCCCTTGCCACAGCAGGGGCGTTGCCATGGGTTGTCTTATTTTGCTGTCCTGACTGCCCCTCAACGGCAGCATCCTCAAGCCTCATGTATTTCCCGGCTTCATGGAAGAAATCGGGTAAAGTAGCTGGTTTTTCTTTTGTCAGCCTTCTAGCAAATTTAGTGTCCGGATGCACACCACTGCAGAGGGCCATTAGGATAAGCTTCTCATCGGCATCTTGGACTGCGGCTGCTGCGGCGTTGAATCTGGTTAGGTATTGCTGCAGCTTTTCTCCAGGTTTTTGTTTGACGCTGGATAAGGAATAAGCGTCCTTAGGTTGCTCCACATGAATGCGGAACTGACTGATAAATTTTTCTTTCAACATTTCCCACGAGCTGATGGATCCTTGGGGTAGATGACAGAACCAGGAGGTAGCAAGATCTGCTAAGAAGAGCGGAAAGCATTTGCACAATACTCCCTCTGTCGCTCCACTCATGAGCATATCCTGCGTGTACCTCTGTAAGTGTACAACGGGATCAGAGGTTCCTTTGTAGGGTTCCATTGTTGGCATCTTCCATTCTCGGGGGGTGATAGCAATTTCGATGTTGCGGGCGAAAGGGCTGGTTACCCTAGCGCCTATCCCTCGATCTCTTTGCTCCCGTTGGACACACTCTCTGAATAAGCGTGCCATCCTTTCATCAAAACTTGGAGCAGGTAGAAATGAGTTTGGTTCTGTTCTGTGGGATTGATTCCGTCCAGATGACCTGTAGGGATGGTATCGTCTATCATTCCTCACATTTTCCAATGGCTGCCTTTGATCTTCTGGGAGCATGCTCGGGTCAGCTACTGTTGGCCCTTGTCTCGATCTCCCCCTGCTGGGTTCTGATCTAAGCACTTCCTCGGGTCCAACTTCGGGCTGGACTCTAGCTCGGCCCCGTTCACTGGCATTTCTGTGGTTAGGCAGCATGACAGGCTCAGCTACAGTTGACCTTTGCCCGGTACCTCCCCCGTTGGGTTCGGTACCAAACGTTTCCTCAGGCCTAACTTCGGGCTGTGCTCGGTCTCGGCTCCTACCATGGCTACTTCTGCCGTTAGCTCCTTCAAAGAAGGAAGATCTTTGTTGTCTCTGAGATCCTCCAGACTGGGACTCGCCCCATGATTCAGTGTTGCGGTTGGATTCTTCAGCGTCCCTTAAGCGTGACATGAGATGGTCCACCAAGGCTTCTTGTTGGGACGTGAAGCGGTTAGTTACTTCAACCACAACTCTGTCCAAATCTGCCCTAGTAATTGCTGCAGGCTGTTCCGTGGCAGGAGTGGTGGGGTTAGCCTATTCTTCATTTGATACTGTTGCTGGAGGAGGACGATTTGCTTGATTCGTGACAGCTGGATCTGGAAGACTACTGGATGCGATGTTTTTTCCTTTGTTAACATCTTTTCTCTGTTTGGGAGGCATGTTTTCCAAGTGGCGAACGATGCTGTTAGGAAAGCTGTTAAGTGGATGAAGCTGAAGCTTCGAGCTTCTCCGTTCTCAGTGAAAGCACCAAAAATGTTTGCACAAAAAATGGACAAACACCTCAAAGTCGTATGATTTAATTGATTTTATGTTGTTCTCAGTGATTTGGGTGATTTATGTAGATATGTGAAAAGCAGGGACTAAACTGTAAAAGACACGCAGATTTATAGTGGTTCAGCCAGAATGTGCCTACGTCCACTTTATATATTATTTCTCCTTTCTTGTTCAGTTTACAAGTACAAAGCTTTGTTACAAGTAAATGAAAGTTGTTTGAAAGTTCTATCCGTGCTTGAGCTCTCAAACTTGTCCCCCATTGTCGTACCCCTGCCCCTCTATTTATAGAGTGAGGGTGGGAGCAGGGGTCTTGGATGTATATAGCTGCTGGTGGGCCTGGGCTGATGTGATCTGGCCTGGCACGTCTTGGTTCGGCAGCGTTTGCTCCGGTGGTAGGAGGTGAGTTGGTTCGGCGAAGCATGGGAGGTGAGTTGGTTCGGCGAAGCATGGGAATGAGTTGGTTCGGCGAAGCATGGGAGGTGAGCTGGTTCGGCGAAGCATGGGAGGTGAGCTGGTTCGGCGAAGCATGGGGATGAGTTGGTTCGGCGAAGCATGGGAGGTGAGTTGGTTCGGCGAAGCATGGGAGGTGAGCTGGTTCGGCGAAGCATGGGAGGTGAGCTGGTTCGGCGAAGCATGGGAGGTGAGCTGGTTCGGCGAAGCATGGGAGGTGAGCTGGTTCGGCAGAGCATGGGGGTGAGTTGGTTCGGCAGGGTCGTTGCATGCGAAGCAGGTTGGATCGGCGAAGCTTTGGACCGGTGGTGAGAATCTACCCAACAAATTGCATTGTACTCAGATTCAACTTGTAATAGTAGTCAGTCAATAAGAAAAGTAATAAAGTGGGCGTAGGCTTCGTTAACAGCCGAACCACTATAAAAATCTCTTGTTTTTTTACTTTGTCTGCAAGTCTTTACTTCTTGTCTCTATTCCATTTGCCTTGATAAACAGGGTTGGTGCTTTCACAATCAATAAAGGGTGTTGATCCACTTTTTGGGTTAACATTTTTGTGCTTTCATCGAGAAATCCAACCCAGGTTTAGATCTAGCTATCTATTTTAGATCAGATAAGTCCATAAGTTAGATCCTTAATCTCTATTCGAAAGATCTGCTGCTAAGAATCAATGGCTCCGGGAAGAAAACGAACTACTTCTGGAAGATCCGTAAGGGCGGTAATTGCCAGAGAAGAGATAAATCATCAACAAATCGAAGTAAACGGTGCTAACGCAGGAGATCAGGTGCTAGGATCCTCTAATCAACGCGAAGTTGTTACTAAGGATGAATTGAATAAGATGGTTGACGAAATTAATCAGAAAATGGAAAGCAAATAGAGAGTTCTTATGGAAAACTCAATGCCATCTTGACCTTACAATCACATCCTGCTCCAAGAACCATGGCAGAACCCACGGCTGTCGCAGAACAAGAAAATTCTTCCGTTTCTGACCTAAACAGAACGAACGGGAAGCAGCCACAGAAAGGAGTGATAGTTGGAACCATGGGAATCAAATTAGAAGGAAACACAAGCACTCCACCGACCGTGAGACAACCGGCTATGAACTTAAATCAAGGAGCGAAGACCCCATAAGAGGATATAGCCATGGACCTCTCCGATCGGAAGATGGAGAGCAACTTTATGATGGCAAGTTCGAAGGAAATGCCAATCCAATCGATAATGCCAGGGATATCCAAACAACCCCAATCAGGCCAACCGCAAGCCAGTGGAATCTCGAGGGAGTGGCTCTTTCGAAGACAGGAGAGCCTAGGCTTCAGCCCACTCACCAAGATCATTTGCAAAACCAAACACTCGGTGCAGTTACTGACAGCCGACCCCCGGATTACCGGACATCTGAGGCATATATCGCGGACATGGTCAAGCGACTAATGGATGAGAGTAAGAACATAAGGGATGATGAATGGGGATCCACTCTAAGTTGGACTCCTTTCACTGATGAGATTTTGAATGAGCGATACCTGAAAAAACTCACTATGCCAACTATTCCGTCTTATGACGGAACAAAAGACCCGAAACCCCATATGTACAAGTACAGTTGGTACATGGATTAAGCAAATGCTTCGGACGCTGTTCGATGTAGATGTTTCCCAATTTTTGTGAAGGGAATTGCTTCCATGTAGTTCACTGGGTTTCCACCAAGATCCACCTCCACTTTCAATCAACTAGCAACAGATTCCTTAGGTAATTCAGACTTCACACTGCGCGGCCTAAAGATGTAATGTGCTTGTCCGGTCTATTCTAGGGATGAAATGAACCTCTGAAGTATTTCATGAACCGGTTCAATACCGCAGTGACGGAAGTAAACAATCCGAACGAGGATATGGTTTTTATGGCTTTCGTCAGTGCCATCCACTGCGGAACTGAGTTCAGAAAATGGATCAAAATGAAACAACCTACCACTAGGAAGGACTTCAATCGTAAGGCAAGTCAGTACTTGAGATTGGAAGAGGCGCAGAAGTTAGAAAGGAAGTCTACTAGCTTGCAACTGATGAACGTTGGGCAGAGTGACATGGCGATGAACCAGAACATAAATTCCTCCGGGACCGTTGAAGGAAGTATAGGAAAAGACAGAAACCAAAAGAGGAAAAATCAGAATTCCAGCAAAAGTAATGGTAACAATAAGCGACTTAAAGGCTTTAGGCCCGAAGATTACACGTCACTCAATGATACTCCGGAAAACATCTATCTTGCAACATACGGGACAAAGGAGTATAAGAAACCATCTAAAAAGGAAGCAATTGAACAACAGAAGTGCTCCGAGAAGTTTTGTCGCTTCCATGAGACACATGGCCACAACACGAAGGAGTGCCGTCACTTAAAGAACTTAATTGAAGAGTTGATCCAGGAAAACAAGCTGCAACAATATGTGAGAAAATCACAAAATCCTGACCAACCCGTGGCTCCCCAAGCTCCTAAGGATCGAAGAAACCAAGCTAGAACCAGGAAGAGGGATCTAAACAAAGGGACTAGAGACTCATCATTGGAATGATATCTAGAGGACCACATCCTACCCAGAAGAGCTGGGAAGAAATGGAGTGGTATGTCAGCTCATTAAAACACGCTGCGAAGGATTCATGCCTCACGATCAAAGATGGAGCCCCTACCAAGCAGAAGAAAAATCCGAACGATGATATAGTATTCCTAAATCGCGATACCGAAGGGATTGAAGCTCCAACTCTCGATCCCATGGTAATGACAGTAGGGATCAGACCTGTTGTGGTCCGACGAGCATTGGTTGACAGCGGCAGTTCTGTGAGTATTCATTTCAAACACACCTTTTCCCAGATGAAGATCAGCATAAAAGATGTCGGGACGATTGACTTTCCTGTAGAACTTGGGGAAGGCAGCCGAAGAGTCACTCTAATCCAAACTTTTGTGATTGTAGATGAAACTTCTGCATACAATGCCTTCTTAGGATGGCCCGCGCTAGCTAATTTCTGAATCTCTCTAGCCCAGTGGCTTCCGCATACAACGCCTTCTTAGGACGGCCCGCGCTAGCTATTTTCGGAATCTCTCTAGGCAGTGGTTCCTCACTATGAAATTCCCAATGGCAAACGGAACTGGTGTGATCAAAGGAGATCAATGTGCCGCTAGGGAATGTTACATCGTAGAACTGCATGAACCTAAAAGAAAGGAAAAAGGGAAGGATGTGGGAAGAACTCTCCACATTCACGAACCAGCCAAATAGCAACCACAGAGCCGCCCCTGGCTTGGGGACCATAGCTGATTCGACAAGGCTTTGGACCCTAGAAAGAAGAGTTTAGGGGAGGATCGGGCTGCACCGGCAGAACTGATGGTGTTTGTTCTAGTCGACATGGATGACCCGACGCAAGTCCTAAAAATTGGATCGCACCTTGGAAGCAAGATGCGATTAGAACTCACTAAATTTCTTCATGCCAACTTGGATGTGTTCGCTTGGACACATTCCGATATGTGAGGGGTATCACCGGAAATTGCATGCCACGCACTCAACATTGATCCCAATTTTACGTCGGTAAAACAGAAAAGGAACCTAGGCATCGAGCAGTCCAAGGCATTAAGAGAAAAAGTAGACAAGCTGATGGCCAATGGTTTTATCCATGATGCGACCTACCCTGAATGGGATCTAACCCAGTTTTAGTCAAGAAGTCCAACGGGAAATGGTGAACCTGCATCGACTACTTAGATTTAAACAAGCCTGCCCGAAAGATGATTTCCTACTGCTCAGAATTGATCAGCTTATGGACAGGACAGTTTGACATGAACTGCTATCATTTAATGATGCATATTCGGGATACAACCAAATCCCGATGCACGAACCTAACCACGAAAACACCAGCTTCATCACTGATCTAGGATTATACCGCTATAGGGTAATGCCATTCAGTTTAAAGAACATAGGGCCAACCTACCAAAGGTTAGTAAATGCCATGTTCAAGCATCAGATCTATGTGGATGACATGTTGGTGAAATCATGAATAGCAGCCAATCATCTAGATAATCTCGCTGAAATGTTTGAAATACTCCAAAAATATGGAATGAAACTCAATCTAATCAAATGTCACTTTGGGGTAGCCCTCGGAAAGTTCTTGTGATTCATAGTGAGCGCCAGAGGCATTGAAGCAAATCCATAGCAAATAACAGCCCTACGAGAAGTCCAAGCCCTGAAGAACAAGAAGGAATTACAAAGCTTAAATGGGAAAGTCGCAGTGCTAAGCTGGTTCATCTCGAAAGCCACCGACAAATGTATACTGTTCTTTGATGCATTAAAGAATAGAAAGAACTTCGAATGGAATGAGGCTTGTCAAACCGCATTTTAAGAGTTGCTGCGACATATGCAAACCCCGCCAATCCTATCAAAGCTAGCTAGTAGACGGAGAGGATTTGTTCATTTAATTAGCAGTCTCACCTCACGCGTTGGGTGCTACTCTTATGCGTGAAGAAGATAGAATTTAGCTACATGTATACTACATAAGCAAATGGTTCGTTGGAGCCGAGAAAATTTAACCAAAATTGAAAAAGCTAGCGTATTGCCTCTTGATCGCATCCAGGAAGTTACGACCGTATTTCCAGGCACACCCGATCAAAGTATTGACTGATCAACCCTTAAAGCAAGTATTTTACCAACCCGAGACATTCGGGCGGCTCATCAAATGGAATATCGAATTGAGCTAATATGAAATCACTTACCATCCTAGAAGGGCAATCAACGGGCAAGCATTGGCAGATTTCATCGTCGAGTTTACCATACGGGATGATAAAGAAGAGATACCTCTGAAAGTGGAAACACGATGGAAACTCTTCGTCGATGGCGTGTCTAATAACCTCTACTCGAGGGCAGGGGTAGTGCTTGAAACTCTTGAAGGATGAGCCATTTACTACGCCCTACGCTTGGAATTCCCTGCGACAAACAATGAAGCAGAGTATGAGGCATTGATAGCAAGGCTGAAAGTCATGAAGGAACTCAGAATAAAATCCGTTCACATATACAACGACTCTCAACTGGTCCTCTACCAAATGAAAGGCAAATACTAGGCTCGAGGGTAGAACCTTGCCTTATATCTATCTAGAGTGCAAGAGTTGCTGAATGACATCGAACATTACACCATAACTCACATCCCGAGAAAGCAAAACATGAAGGCTGATTACTTAGCCAAATTGGCCAGTTCCGGAGAAGTTCAATCGTTAGGATTAGTCCTGATTGGGACCCTGACCACTCCAAGCGTAAGTGAAATGGATATCAGTTGGATTTTGAAACCGTCGTCGAACCAGAAAAATGGATGATGCCAATCAGAGACTACTTGCTTATGGGAACTCTTCCCATAGATAGGAACCAGTGGAAAAAGCTTCTCTGAAAGGCACCGTGATTTATAATACAGGATGGAATACTCTACCGAAGGGGGTTCTCTACCCCCTTGCTTAGATGTGTGACTAACAACAAAGCTCAGCGGATCCTGAGAGAAGTTCACAAAGGCGACTGCGAAGACTATACCGAGGTTGCAAACCCCTACAAAGAAAATCCACCGCTATAGATATTTCTGGCCAACGGTAAATCACGATGCAGCAGATTACGCTAGACGGTGTGATCGATGCCAAATATTCAACAAGATCAAAAGGACCCCCTCAACAGAGCTAACGCAGATGGTCAGCCCGTGGCCATTCACAATATGGGGAATTGATCCGATTGGCGTATTGCCAATAGCCAAAGGAGGGGCTAAATGTGTTGCAGTTGCCGTTGACTATTTCACAAATGGGCCGAAGCGGAACCACTGGCCACCATTAGCTCAAAGAAAGTCATTAATTTTGTTACAAAAAACATTATTTGCAGGTTGAGTGTGCCATAGAAAATCATCACCGATATCGAGACCCAATTCGAAAGCGTCGAGTTCAAAGACTTTTGCAAACGCTTTCTAATTGAGAAAAGCTTTTCCACGGTCGCTCATCCGCAAGCAAACGATTAAGTGGAAGCTATAAACAAGATCATCAAGTCCACCATCAAAATCCGGCTAACTAAAGCTAAAGAGAATTGGGTTAATGAACTTCCACTCATACTATGGGCTTATAGAACAACACAGCAAAGTAGCAACCGAACATACTCCGTTCGGCTTGGCATATGGTTCAGAAGCAATGATCCTCGTCAAACTAGAAGTCCCCTCTCACCGAAGGTAGAATTTCAATCAGAGGCAAAACAAGCAGCTCATACTCGAGTCACTTGATATGATCGACAAGAAGAGGGAAGAAGCCGAACTGAGGACCGCTGCTCACTAAAAAAGGGTCGCACGGTACTTCAACTCCAAAGTTCACAACCAAACCTTCAAAGTGGGAGAACTTGTCCTCAAATGAGTCTATCCCATACTGGGAACTTTTGGACCAAACCGAGAAGGGCCATATGTATTCAATGAAAAGCTAGGGGACAGAACTTTCAAACTAACAACCGTTGATGCAATTCAGATACCCCGAGCAAGGAATAGCGAATTGCTGAGCCGTTACTTTACTTGAAGCTATCTTATGTACGTTATATTTTTCAGCAAATAAGCAATCCCAGGATATCGGGGGCATTGTAAATAGGCAAAACTTGCCCAAATTTTCTTAATAAAATTGCTTTGCTTTCTTAACCATTAAAACTACGTTCAAAAAAGTAACCTATTGAGTCAATGGGGTCAAATCAGCTCAAAACCATTCAAACACTGCTTGAGATAGTGGAATCATGCTCAAGTATGCTCCACTTACCTACCGGGTCGACGGAAGCAAATCGACTCAAACCTTGGATCGGTGGAACTCGATCCCCACCTTCTAAGAACCGATGTTGCTCCGGCAGCACCGGGGAGGCCCAAATCAAAGTCGTGCATCCCATAAGCCACGCGCTACCTTTTTGAGCCATAGAATCACGCTCTTGAAGCATAAAATCCTCATGTTGCTTGAAGATTGGTAACGTCGAGAAGTTCCGAACCGTTCTGGGTCGACGGGTCATATCGATCCCAAAAGCCATGCATTTCATAAGCCGTGTGTACTCTTAAATACTAGTATTACCAGGAAACTCGTCTATTGCAGGAATAATAAGAATCAACCCACTCCCGCTGTCGGGAGAAACGGGTATGAATCCAACAATGTCAAACTACTACGAGTCAGTAGAAAATTCCAATTGTTGACCAACAAGAAATCTAAAATCAAGCTGTACAAATCATAAGTTCCCGAAGATAGGAACCACAAAATAGATCCGATTTTAGACAACCAAAAATCACTCGGATCAGCCAGTCATCTATCAGGTGTTTAAAGTAAGCGACATCGTGAACTGGGGGCACACACCAATGCTCAAATAAAATACTAAAAAAACATTTATAGTTCTATTACTCTAAACAAAGATTTTTGATGGTAATCACAGGTCTAGATAAAATAAAATAGCAGTAAATTGACATAAGTGCATGAAACGTAGATAAGTAGACAGGTAAAGTTATGATCAAAATGTCAACATTGTATTACTTATAACATTTTCTATACAAAACCAAAATGTAAGGGCTGTACCCATACAATATCGTCCAACAAAAAGGAAAAATATAGACGCTATAACAATCAAAGCAGTAAGTGCAGACTCTGCACTTAAACAAAACACATATAAAAGAAAACAAACTATCTCAAAAAACTGGCTCCGCTATAATCCGGACCTGTCAACGCCTCTTTCCATCGCTCCCCTTCCCACCTTTAGTTGGAAGTTTCTGCTTCCCCTCAGAATCCCGACTAGGGGCACTGTTGCTGTCCGTGATATCAACTATCTCTTTGGTGTCGGCATCTCGTCCCTACTCTCCGACCTTCTTGGAAGACCCCTCTTTCGTCTTGCGCTTTCGGGATTTGCGAGGGCTCCTCGAAGATTTTATTGCTTCAACCTTTTCCTTCTTAATGGCAACCAATTGCTGTTCATATTTACGCGGTTGTTCAGCCTGGACCTCCTGCTCTCGAGCTTCGGCTGCATGAAGTCACCCTCTAAAGTTACGAAAGGGTCGTCCAGACCATGGAATGCAGCGATCTTCTCTGATTCGGCCTCGGCTGCGAACTAGACACAGATATAGCAATCGGAGCAGCTACGGAGACATGTATCAAGGCGGTTGAAATAGCGGCGGGCCTGGGCATCGAGGAAACCGGCGGATCAATAGGTAAAGAAGACGGACCTATAAGATCAAAAATGAAAGCGTTAAGTTCGTATTGTTCTTGCGGCGTGAGCTGAAAATTCTCAAACTCGAGGGAAACAGGAGGGTTATCTGCATCAGAGGGATGACCGAGAATGTTGATCACATATTCCCCACCTTCTCCTTCTTTTGACGGATGCACAATCTTTGGAGAAGTTTCGGGTCCAGAACTTGACAATTGATCGCGATGCTGTCTTGATGATTCGCTAGGCCCCAAAACAGGGGCTCCGGCAACATTTTGGTAGTTGAAGTCATAGCTAGCATCGGCATCCTCCTGTTCCTTCTCAATTCGCAGGATCTCTCAACACTATATCAATGCCCTCTTCGATTCCTCATTAGGCATCATCCAACTCTCGCTTAGTATAGACATCCCCGTTCTCTCGAAAACAGAACATAATTTCCTCCCAAACCATGGCGAGAGTAGGCGGGAACTTGGGACCCAAATAGCTAAGACCCCCCTAATGCAACAGGGAGTTAACATAGAAATTTAAGATGTTATCGTCCATCTTCTCCATCTTCTTTTCGAATGTGTCCTGTAGCTCTAAATAATCCGCTATAACGGCAGCCCTCTCCACTTCAACACGAATTTTGTCAGCACTAAGCTGCGCAATTCTTTCTTGGAGCGAGGCAATCGTCTGGGCTTGATCGGAGACGGTCTTATCACGGGACTTCACGATCTCCTCATGTTCCACAATTGCCTTGTTATGCCCTTCAACAATCTTGTTGTGATCAGCGATAGTCTTCATTTGGGCTTCGATAATCGTGTCGCGAGCTTCGAGCGCCTCTTTCAACTTAAATTCGTCCGCATGGGCCTTCTTAATTTCATCTCGAAATACAATCTCTATTTTCGCATGGGCCTCTTTCAGCTCCTTCAGCAAGCCGGCATTATTCTTGCTCTCCCAGAGCGTCGCATCACTTTTCTTACCAGTCGCTCAATTCTGGTGTTACGTTCCGCTAACACTCTCTCGAAGTCGTCTTTCGTCGATTCAAAGGAGAGGATTGCTTAATAATTATTGCGGTTCGTATCAGCCAGCTGCTTGCATAGCTTTTCCCATCCCTCGGCTTGCTCTAAATCGCTTTGAATCGCCTGAAGGTGGGGCATATAGGAATCTTTGCGAACTGGGCGAAGGTCATTGTTAAAATTAACTCCCTTTAAAATCCACCCTAGGAGCACAACTTCAAGTCTGGGGGGACTAGACAGTAGAATGTAAGCCAGACTCCTGTGAGGGCGCGAGGAACCAGAAGTGGGCATCACGTGGGTCGATGGGACTTGAGATGAAGACAGAGCCTGAACGAATGAAACCGGAATTTCAAGACTGATAGAAACTGGGGCCGGGGCAAATGCCTGTTGCTTAGAAGGATGAGAACCACGATCAACCTTTGACTTCTTGGATGGTTCCTCTCGGTCATCAAGGGTTTTTTCTTCTCGTAGGCACTTTTATACGTCCGGCCTTGTTCTCTATCATCCCGGCGACGAGCTTCGGCCTCCATATCTTTTTGCCTTCTCCATTCCTCTTCAGTCTCACGGGGCTGCTGGCGGCTTGTGGACCATTTCGACCAACGTTGCGAATCAGTGAATTGCTCGAGATCGTCATAAACTCCACGGCCTCTCATGGTACCTGACATGAAGAATAAATAAAGAGCTTTAATAACGAGAAATATGCCTAAACAATGTGTGTGTAAGTGAATGTGACCCTAGTGAAATGTGTAATGTGTCTTGGGGGGCCTAAAAGGATGTCACAAACCAGATTGGGAAGCCATTGTGGTAGAAATCGGGCTGATTCCGGGCGCAATATGACCTGAGCGAGGAGACGTCCCTTTGAACCCAAAATCTTCCCATATAAGTTCGTCGATATCAACTTAAACGTTGCTCAAATCCCCAAAGTCTGCATCGGCATCTTTAATCGGGGACTCCTGAATCGCTCAGTTATTGGGGAAGCATCTTTATTGCAGATCTCTCAGGGAGACGAATCCGAAAGAACGTGACTCATTCCCGAAGTCTCGTTAGACGATTCAGAGTCTCCATCACTTGAACCTGCGTCAAAATCATCATCACTGGAGGAGGAATCATAACTACTCCTACTCTCAACTTCACCCTCCTCTTTTTTTGTTGCCACTGCAGCCTTGCCTTTTTGCTACTTGAACTCTTCTTCCCCTTCCTCTGGAATTGGGGGCATTCTGGCCGGACAGCTGGCTTCAGTCGTTACATCCCTTTCCTCATGAGTTCTTCAACAGACTCGCCAAACAAGCCTTCCTTTTTTTGAAAAACACCCTCTTCAGAACCATGCAATAAAGAAGCGAAGCATGTTCGTATTTTGGAACGAGAAGGAGATGGGAGTTCAACCGCTACGGCGGATCTTCCAGGATGCAATAGCCCATACCAAAGCAAATTTTCATCCGTTAGAAAATTTAACCGATCTCTCCCTAGCATCTCTGGCCTTCAGGGTATGGAAAATCTGGTCGAGTGGTAGGTCTTTATTCGACCTTAGAATAACTACAAGAAGTATTTGACTTGTCAGAAATCCTGTAGCCACATATCAAAACTCGATAAGTAAGAAAAAAAACTTACCCCCTATTGTCCAAAGACGGTTAAACCCTTTAGGACATCTAACGAAGAAGTATTGAGTCTTGAATTGAGACAGATTGCTTTGAAGCTGTAGCACGATCTTGCAATTCCTTTGGGCCTTGATAACAATAAGGGACGTGCACTCGCTCTCCTCTTAAACGAGAGAAAATATCTTAACTCGTCGAAACTCGGGGCATAATTAAATGTCTGCATAAATAGAACGTGCAGGCAAATCAAAATTGCATATCCATTAGGATGAATCTGGAATAAGGCAATTCCCAAGTTTGAAATAATTTCTCTCAAGAAGTCATTGAAGGGAGGCACCGATCCATTTACGTACATGTACCGGTAGCAATCGGTGTATCCCGGAGGCAGCGTATGGGAAAACTCATTCTTCTTCGAAAGGCGCACATCATCCTCTGGAATGTCATGCTGCAAGCAAATATTATGCAGAACCTTAGCAGAAATTACAAAGGAAGCTCTCTTTGGTTGATTAAGAAGAACTCTAAAATTCGGAGGAGTCCAGTCCACAACTAGGCCAACCAGAACTAGTTGACCGTATTTAGCTCGCGAAACAGAAGAGGAAGGGGTGACAGACGACGATTCAGCTTCTGAAAGTGCTGGACTTCCTCCACTGGACTTACGGCAAGAAGACGAATACTTCGTTCTATACAAGAGCACTTGCGTCCAACGCGGTCAGGTAATTCTATCTTTAACTAAAAATTCCCCTACAACACTTGAATTCCGAAGGAATATCAATCTACATTGACACATCAGATTTCAAGTATATGCCGGGCCAAGTGCAGTGTGTTATTTATGTGGGTTGAGCTCGGTGTCCTGAACACTACGAACACTCTATCTCACGTAGATAGTCCGCTCATAGTAAAGAATGAAAAGGGCTTTTCGTACCATTTTTCGACATTATCTCTTCTACACTTACCCATTATCGATCAACAATCGATAACAGATCCAATTTCCCGAAGCGACGTGGAAAGCTCTTCCTGGTTAAGGTACACTGACCGTGCAATTACGAGACCAATCTGAACTCTCCAAAAGGTGATAATAACATAAGCCGCTTGTGAGATGCTATCCTAAGCCATTATTCCCCTCCGGAAGAATAAAACCAATTCGCGATATGTCGTGTTGTATCAGCAATGTAACTTAGTACAAGTCAATTTTGATTCTGTGGACGAAGACAGCAAAACATGTCAAGCACCGGAGCGAGGCCCGAGTGTCGTTCGTGAAGAACTCAAGACCCGATTTACTATCTTCTTCCACAAAATCTTAATTAATTCGAATTTTCCATAATAATCATCACCAATACAACCCCGTCGTCAAATTGCAAAATAAGCGCAAAAATCAACCTAACCCACCTATAGTTAAGAACAAAAAAAGGATGCAAATAAACTCGGAGCGTTGGCGGATTATGGAAAGGAGGATCGATGGCGATCCAAAATAGAAGGGTCGGCAGCGATTCAGAGAAGAAGGACTAGTGACGATTTGGAAAAGATGAGTAACAAAGTCGCATGGCTAAGTCTAGGTGATGGCAAAGTCAGGGGTGGTCGAAGGCAAGGAGCTCCGGTGGCGATGAATGGCAGCGGAAATGGCAAGATAGGACTTGGGTTTTGCAACTCTTGGATTGGGTTGCAAGGAAGAATAGCTCGAATCGCCAAATAAAAGCATGAAGGGAAATGAGGTCGGCTCGAGAGTGTTAAGTAGAAGGTCGCAGAAAAGAAAATCACTAAGTCTTTGGATCGCCGGCGATCCATGGACAATGGATCGCTAGTGATCCATCAAACGACGACTAACCTTCTCCAAATTTGGCCAGTGCGATCCACATGCTATTTAAAGGCATCTTAAAAGTTATGGGGTCAAAATTGGTTTGTTATAACAAGCGACGACAATTCACATCAAAACTTATCAAGCAGTTGAACAGCCAATGCCAAATTCGCGTGTTGGCCTTGACACGATTACTTGAACCCCACCAAGCAAAAACTAAAAAGAAATTACTTTCAGAGCATGCCTTGTTCCCAATGAAGGCATACTCTGGGGGGAAATGTTATCTGAGTTTTAACCCAACAGGATACAAAGGAACTCGGAACAGCTTCGTTGAGCCAGAACAGCTCATAAACCAACCCCAAAAGGACTAAAAGAACCAACCAAGAAGGATCAGAGAAAAAGAAAAAGAAAACATACTAAGGTAATGGATCGCTAGCAATCCATGAGGATAGCTCATAGGTCAACTAATCCTCTTGCATCATGGTCCAATAGGCATTCGAGAAATGATGGCCAAGTTTGATGGAATTCCGAGCTAGTTAAATCAAGAAGTAAGCATTCATCTAAATCAATTAATAATGTGATGCAACTAGTGTGTGGATCATCATCAAAACAAGGCAACAAGCTATGAAATTATATGCAGAACATGACCATAAGACAACAAACTCAATCCAGAAGGCAAAGTCCAAAAACACTCTAAGTACATGGATCGCTATCAATCCATGCACTATGGATCACTAGTGATCCATATGATTGTGCCAGATTTCCATGGAGTTTTAAGAAAAGGATGATAGATAGCTTCTTAAGCAATTGAGTCGTCAATAACCCAAGGCTATGGATCGCTAGCGATCCATCAAATTGACTCGGCTCGCTATGAAACTTTGAGGGCACCTTCGTATGGTCATTTGCAAACTTCTGGCAAGTCGGCCTAGCCCAATTGCTCTCCAAGCCCTATAAATACAATCCTACTTGCCACATAAACGGGATCTTCTGGACTAGCTGCTGAAATTCTACAGAAACTACTCTTTATTCTTCTTCTCCTACACAACGGTCATCTACATGGTTCACTATGATTCTCTAGTGAACTCTAGCATTGGTGGCTTGATCCCAGTTACATAATTTAATTACATTATACTCAGATTCAACTTGTAATAGCAGTCAGTCAATAGGAAAAGTTATAAAGTGGACATAGGCTTCATTAATAACCGAACCACTATAAAAATCTCTTGTCTTTTTTACTTTGTCTGCAAGTCTTTACTTCTTGTCTCTATTCCATTTTCCTTGATAAATATGGTTGGTGCTTTCACACTAAGTCCAGGGTGTTGATCCAATTTTTGGGTTAACATGTGATAAATATGAAGTGAACTTTGGATTTTGTCAGGAGAGTTAAATCATATTTTTGTACTTTGTTATTTTATTCTTTCTCTAATATGTATTAATTTCCCTTAACTACCCAACTGATCAATGTTTGTTAGAAATTAAAAAATCCGACCCCATAGTATAATAAGGGTTGTATATATGGATTTGAAAATCTAACCATAATGTAATAAAGGTTTGAAAAAATGGTTTCAAAAGTATAGCCTCATCATATCATGAGGGTTTTTTTAAATGGATTTAAAAGTCTAGTCTCATCGTATAGCAAGTGTTTTTTTGAAAAAGATGTACAGCGAGGTTTTTTGAAAATGAGATTGAAACCTCATCATACAATGAGGATTTGAAAATGAATTTGAAAATATAACCTCATAATATAGCAAGGATTCGAATATGGATTTCAAAATCTAACATCATCATGTTGTGAGGATTTGAATGTCCAACCTCATTGTTTAATGAGGATTTGAAAGTCTAAACTCATCATTCGGTAAGGATTTGAAAGTCTAACCTCATCATATAGTGAGGATTTTGAATATCTAAAGTCATCTTTTAGCGAGGATTTGAAAGTTCTAACCATATTGTATAATTGTGATTTGAAAGTCCAACCTTACCATATAGTATGGATTTAGAAGTTTAAAGCCGAAGGCTAAGTAGTTTATATGCCAAATGACTTAGTTTTTTTATGCTAAAGGCCTAGTAGTTTGTATGTTATTAAGGCTTAGTTAATAGAGTGTCGTAAGGCTAAGATGATTGAATGATGTAAGACTTTGTAGCTCGAACATTGAAGGATTGATTGATTGAATACTGTAAGGCTTAGCAGATTAAATGCCAAAGGCTAATGTCATAGGCTTATGAGATAAAGTGTTGTAGGGCTAATTGTATTAAGTATTGAAGGAAAAGTTTGTTCGGTACCTTTGGTAAAGTGTATTAAAAGCTAAAGATGAAATCTATTAAGTACCGGAGGTGAAGACTTAAGAGTGAAGCGATTAATCCGGTATATATTTAGTGCAGCTACCATGTAGAGTTAGCTAATTGGGCTTTCTAAAAAGCGATTTTGTTTTCCTATGCAAAGGCATTTTGCTTTATAACAAGGTAGCCTTTTGAAAATAATATTATTTTATAACGGCCATTTGGATTGTATGGCTAAGATTTTTTAACACTTTTTTATTAGTTAAATGGTAATGTATAAGAGAACATTCTTCTTCTTCTTTTATTTACTTTCGCTGAGAATATTCTATTATCGCCATTATAGCTCAAAGCAAGCTCATATTTTCCTCATTTCTATGATAAAATTAGTAAGTTTTCTACTTCTATTTTCTATGATCATAATGCTCTTCTCATGCCTTTATCTAACAGTGATTCAATTTTCTTAATTGTTTTTGGTAATTTTTGGGGCATTTTGCATACCAATGAGCTTTTTTTTCTTCCTAATTAACATGAAGTTATTTATTTTACGATTCTTTGTCTTTGTTCAACAACTGATTCATAATAGTCGATTTAGGGTAGATTAGTCATAGTCTCCTCTTATGAACTTCCAATTGCTTTATAGATGTTAATACTTTTAATCCATAGTTGAATTCTTTAGGATTTATTGACCATTATAGAGATTATTAATTTTAGAAATGGGATTTTCATTTGAATTATGGTTCGAATTTGACCTTACTTTAATTAGGGTGTTTTATTTGTAATTTAAGCTTATGATATGTTCCTTGGGTTATAATTATTTGCCATAAGTTTATCGCTTGATTTTCATTGCTTAGCTTGAACTAAACTTTTAATATGTTTTGTCCTCCTAGACCGAATTGAGGTCTCCTTTAGATACGCAAACGGTTCTTGGTACGGTTTTAAATGATTTTGTATTACCGGAGTTAAGCTATCTTCCCAGGTACCGAAGATACTTTGGATGATCCCCTGGAGGGATATTTTCATTGGGTTGTAGAGTATATATCGAATGGAATACCTTTCCCTTTGGCTTTGAGAAACATTTAGAATTTGGCCTTTAGCAGTGCATTAAGTATGTTGCATCTTAACTTCCATTTGTTAGCACATATATTTTTGACTTAATAATCTTATGAATACATATATACATACATACATACACACACACATACAATATACATATGTATATATAGGAAGTGGCAGATTCATCCATTCTTAACCACCAATGTGGAATTTTTCTAGATTCCATTGAAGAAGATGAGAAGATTAAGGAATATTTTGTTAGCCTTCGACAGCAAAATGAAACTTAGAGAGGGATTCTAAGGAAGCCAAGATCGCATTAGATAAACAAATAAAGGAATCCAAGGATAGCCTTGAAGCTACAAATGTTGGATCGATTAAACTTAAGGAGGACCACAAAGCCCAAGGGGAGGAGTTGGTCAGAATAAAAAAGAAGCCAAAGGTCTTATGACTTTGGAGAAAGTTCAAGAAGAGGCTAGCATTTTGGCTTTTGAAGTTTTATAAAAGGCTTATGCTGAAAGCCGAGACAAGGGTCACCACCTAGCTTCGATTTCCTCAGAAAAAGTTCCTCTTTAATGGAGATGAGCTTCAACCAGTAATACGAAGAAGTAAAGAAAACCGAAGTGGCGCCTACTACTGCTCTGAAGGTATTAAAGTCGAAGAAAAGGAAATTCCTTATAATGATATTGTTAGACCAACAATTGGTTCAACATTCTGAAATGTTATTCAAGGTAATATTATTTGGAATGGTCTTAGTAACACTCATGAGCTTGAATATAGTCATGAGGTTATTAAAAGTTTAAGTCACAAGTCCATGGGAAAGATAGGAAAATTGCATAATTGTGATAGTTCATTTTTTGTTCGACAATGAATAAAAAAGCAATCCACGTATATTATAGTCCTTTGTTCATAAGTTGTTGGGCAGTATAGGCTTTATGCAAAGAAAACTTCAATTTAGTTAAGGACTCGGATAGCTTTGTTTAATTTATAAGTCCAAATTCAAGTCCAAGTCTAAAGAACAAGTCATATGCACGTCCATTCTCTCAATAATAGCAAAGATACATATACCGTAGGTCGTCAATACCTCAGTTATTAATTTTGATGATAACAACCTTAATAAACAATAATATATATTCATATAAGATAAGGGTACTAATGTTTTTCCGAGTTATATAGTATATAGTGCATGATATTATGTAAGTGTTGAATCAAACACTATAGAGTATAAAGACTTAAGGAATGGACATGAAGACTCATGAGTATAAAGACCAAGATATGAAGATTTCAAGACTATAGTATAGTATATAGAGTATAGAATATTCTTAAAGTCCCTGGTAGCAATCTTTGATCTTTATTTCCCATTTTCTTATCCTTTATTTAAAAAAAATATTTTAAAATATATTTTAAAATATTTTATAAAAGTTTTTCAAAGTTTAAAATGTTTGTAAACTATGATTAATTATTATTTTGCAAAGCATAAGATTTCAAAATATTTAAAAACAAAAGAATTTTCAGTTTTCAAAGGGATATGTCGACATACACACTTTGAGTATGTTGAACTACATGCTGCAAATATGAAATTCAAATTTTGAAATAAAATGTCTATTCATTGTAACTCTTCGCGAATGGACATGTCTGTTTATTCTCTGTAAATATGGGGTTTCAAATGAATTTTTCGTCAACTACTTTTTTATCATCTTCTCTCCTCTTACTCACTCAAAAGATTTCTTGAAAAATAATCTTACTTCTACTCAAAATTAAATGGAATCAATTCAAACTTCTTTGATTTGATTCACTACTATTTGTTATCAGCTTGAAACCATCTCTCTCTCAATCAAATATCAAAGTGTTTCCCAAGAGACTATAGGATCCATTGTATCCAAAGTTCAAGAAATTATCTTTGGAAAAACCATCAAACTCTAGTTGTATTTGCTTGGATGTGATTATAGCCTATTCAAATCAATTGGGTGTGCTTAGTAGCCCGATAATCGAAGTGGGTGTGCTTGTAGCCCGTCCAAATCAAGTAGGTGTACATTGTGCCCAAAAAATTAGGAGGGTGTGTCTTTTATCTTCGGAATCGAGATTGTAATTCGGTTTGCCTTCTGTCCATTTAAAGATTGGCATTTGACAAAACATCTGTACAAGCAATTGTATGGACTGGATGTAGAAGAAATCCGAACCAGTATAAAATTCCTAGTGTCATCTCTCTAACTCTTTATTTCACTTTACTACTTCTACTTTATCTGTGTTTGCTTCTGTGATTGATTGTTGATACAATTCTGTACTGAAAATCTATGATTTAATATTAAACTTGAAAGAAATTTAAAAAGATTTACAAAAGTAAGAAAATACTATTCACCCCCTCCAGTGTTTATTTAGCCTTAAGATTCATAATTCCGCAACCCGTACTTGGTATTAGAGCACTAGGTTTTCAAAAACACGTAATTTAAATTTTGAAAATGTTTAATGGCTAGCAACATTGTTAGCACATTTGTTAACACATTTATCGAAGTACAATATACTACTAGATCCCCACTTTTTAATGCAAGTAACTACACTTATTGATCATGCATGATGTAGATCTATTTACAATCTAATGGCTTAGATATTTGGAATGTTATACAAAATGAGTACACTGAACCAAAAACTAAATTTGCACAATGGACTGCTGACCAAAAAGCACTTGCATAAAATAATTCCAAAGCCATGAATATTTTGTTTTTGTTCACTATATAAAAATGAATTTAATAGAGTCTCTATTTGTAAGTCTTCATATGAAATTTGGAGAACACTGCAAGTTACACATAAGGGCACAAATAAAATGAAACATACTAAAATTTCCATGTTACCTAATCAATTTCAATTGTTAAGTGAGTCTACTTCTGATATGCACTGTAGATTTCAAGATGTAGTGCATTCATTAGTTACATTAGGTAAAATTGTTTCGAAGAGGATAAAGTTAGAAAATTCCTCAATTCACTCTCTTTAGAGTGGGATCAAAAGACACCATCAATTGAAGAGGCTAATGATATTAGTACTATGAAAATGAAGAATTAATGGGCAATTTAATTTCCTATGAAGCACAATTGTAGGGCAGAAGAGAAAGCAAGGCAACAAAAAAGAAATATATCGCTTTTAATGCAATAACTGACGGTCAGGATTTAGACGATGATAATGACGAAGAAATTGCTTTCATGACCAAAAACTTCAGAAAATTCCTGAAGTATAGAAAGATGAACAACTTTCGAAAACCAGAAAACAAGATGTTTGAAACTCGAAATACGCCTAGATGCTTCAACTGTGATGAACCCAATCATTTTCAAAGAGATTGCTCGCATCTGAATAAATCAAAGATCTCACCAGTAAATGATTCATTCAGAAACAGAAAAAGGCTTATATAGAAACTTTGGATGATTCAAACACTTCTTCAAGCGATATTGAACCAGATACTGAGAATGTGAATATGTATTTCAGAGCTATAATAGACTAGTTAGAACTGATCAACTAAAGCTGCAAAAATGGTACTATTTATTTAATAATTTATTATTTTTTGGTTGATTTTGGTCTTTAGGAATAACATGTAGATTAATAATAATATTTGATGAATATAAGTATATAAGAGAGAGAGAGAGAGAGAGAGTGTGTGTGTGTGTATAGGAATATATAAACTTAGTTTTATTTTTGAAAATTTAGGGTTATATGTCGACATACCCCCATGTCATATGTTGACATATATGCCAAAAAAATGAAAGTTGAAATTTAAAACTTCCCTCTCTTTTTGCCCTTACTTCCATGTTCTGAAAAGGCACCTTTTTGACCAGAGAACATGACTCTTCGCTCTCTATTAATTTAATTCATCTCTACTCATTCACTAACTCACTTCATTTTAAATTTCAAATATCTCTTCATTATCTTATCTCCTCAAAAATCTCAAAAATGACTTACTCAAGTCAAAATCCTAAAACCATAAGGCTCTCTAAGAAAACTAAAAGCTTTCTCTTCCATAAGAAAGATTCCATTGAAGCTTATATGGAGTAAACTACTTCCGGAAAAGTTTCTCCTGGAAGATTTTCTAAATTCGATGATTTTTCCTCTTATAGTTTACATGATCTTTGTTTTGAAAATGAAATTCTTGCTTTAATTGAATCTTATCTAAATGATTTTGTTTGTTATCCAGATTTGGTCAAAATGTTTTATACGAATTTAAACGAAATTTTTTATCAAGTAGATGAAGGTTTGGAGTAGTGTTAATGGTACTCAAATCGTTTTAAATTGTGAACTTTTGGGTAATATTCTTGATTGTAAATCTAGTGAAATTGACCTCTCCCATTTCAAATTGAAGAAGAAAATCGTTAAGTTTTTCATTATATTTCTAAAAGTGATGAAGAATCTGAAATTAAACACAAAAATCTTCAACCAAAATCGAGACTTATGAGTCTTATTTTACAATAAAGTATCGCTCCAAAGATGGGCAATTATAATAACCCTACTAAAGCTCTTTATGCTATTTATGGTCATTATAATATCAATTGGGCACAAGTTATTTTAAATGAATTTGATCAAAAGAATATTTCTAGACAAGAGAACATACTCTTCCATAAGGTGTATCTTACTTGAATTTTCACATATTTTGGCATTGATTTAAGAGGTGAAAAATATATTCCTCAAAAGTTTTCAACAAAGCCAATATTTCTCTTATGCACATTCCACAATTTTTCGAACCATATGAGACACTTTCCGTAAAGGAACAAAAATTGGCATGGGAAGAAGAATAAGACATTCAAGAAGAAGAAGAAGGCGATGAAATGGAAGTGGAAGAAGAAGAGGAGGAGGAAGAAGGGGATACTTAGAAAGTTTTGACAAACCATCCCACCCCTCCAACAAAGTGATCCTAAGGAAACAAGAAAAACTTCTTAAAAACCAAAAGAAACTTAGTCAATTATCTAGTAAAAAGTTCAACTTTATTTCCAACAAAGAGGAAAATACTTTGGAAAGATCATTCACAAAATTGACTGCTCATCATCATCATCTACATCTTTCTAAAGCCCATCTAGTTGTTTTCTTACGATATCTAACTTTCTATTGTGTGATTTTAGTTTAAGTTCTTGTCGTTTTTATGTATTTTCTTTATTAGTCATTAAAATCCATGTATCTTTCAATTCTAAGTAATGAAATATATATTACTATCCTATGTTGTCTATTAATCTCTAGAAGTTATAAAAAAATTGGTATAAGGCAAAAACAAAAAACTATAACAAATACGCAAGTTCTGAAAATTTAGGTATGTATGTCGACATACATGTAACATATATAACGACATATAATGGCTAGATAACAAAATTTTCAAATTTCAAAAAGAAGTAACTACCACCCTGTAACGACCCGAAATTTTCGATCCAGAAAATTTCAGATAGTTAGAAAAAGAAGAAAGAGATAGAAGAAGAAGAAACAGAAACACAACGCTAATTCTCACAAATCGCGGTAGATCAAAATATAATATCAAATAATAACAGTTTACGAAAGAATACCTGTATCTGTCAGTTATATTTTTACATCAGAGTTACACTCATACACAAACACTGGACATGTACAAATCACATGTCTCAGACAAATAGAAATAATATCACAGCGGAAACACTCCATACGTTCCTGCCATCCTGCTCATCTCCTGAGCTCCAGAACGTCCTTACCTGAAAATCTGAAATACTCGGTCTGACCTGAGCATTACAACAAAGTAACACCCGGGTCAGGATGGAAACCAGCGTGAGTAAACCCATATAATTTGAACTACTAAGATGCAACCATATTTGAATACCAGGGTAACTCGTACCTTTCTACGAGTTCTTAACTTATTTAAGTCAATCATTTATACAAAACAATATCTAAGAATCGTTGCTCAATTCAAATATCCATGATACTTATCTTATTTCATTCCAGCCTGCTTGCTTCTAAATTCAAATTTAAAAAGAACTTAGATTACAAAACGAAGTGGTTTCGGGTATTTGCTGATACCCGACCCCGGTTTCTTCGATTTAATGTCATCTTAGTTGTTTAAGTGGATACAATTCAATTCCAATTACAGGATGTCATACTTACACAACAATTCATCATCGATAGATAACCCACAATATCACTGTTCAACCTATCATATCATGTCACAGTATATCACAATTCATATAACAGGGATATTCAGACAAACCAAGGTAATCAATTCAAGTTTATCATCCATAGGCAAGATTAATAGTCAAATAATTCTCAATTAATTTAATTTAATCACTTAATATAAATTAAATTAATTACTTTTAATCCCGCATAATTAACTTTAATTAATTATAAACCATTCCTTAAATTAATTACATTGATTAATTATCCTTAATTTATTTCATTGATTAATTAACCTTAATTAATCATCCCTTAATTAATTAATCTTTAATTATTAATCAATTAATTATTTAATTAATCTTTAATTACTCAAACCTTAATTAAATTTAAGATAATTCATTTATCTTAATCACTTTTTTAATCATCATTAGAATTTAATAAACTTTGGGATTAATTATCATTAACTTGTAAATTAACAAAAGTCCTTAAGTTTAACTAATAATAAAATACTTCATCTTTTAAATTTCTACTTAATTACATTATTAATTAAGTTTTAATTAAACTTAAGAATTAATTAAAGTTAGAATAAATTACACAACTTTTAACTAACCAATCATTTAAATAAACAGTTTTATTTGAGGAAATAATTTTAAGAATCTAGTTTAAAACTTGATTTTCATTTAACTTTAAAACTTGTAAATTTCAATCATTTTACCCGAGCCACGTCCACGAATTCCCGATGCCATCCTGAGCAAATCATCACCTTCCACTCAATAAACTCGAGCTCGACTCGATACAAAACTCCATCTTTCCCGAAGCCCAACACGTCGCAGCACCCTAGTGACACAGGGATACTCGTGCACGTGCACAGACGCACGCGTCCACTCCGACCATCGATGCCATCACCGATCAGTCAACTCTGACCTCTCTATTCGACAACGACCACCCAAGCTTCAACTCGAACAAGAAAACGAGATCGAACCCGTGACCCTAAATCTAGAACGAACCATCACCCAAGATCCTTCCTATGCTGCCACTTCCGATCACCAGGCGTTTCGATACTCCGACCATCTCTTCTCCAAAGGCCCACGCACCTATTCCCCTACTCGCGATCAAGCCCGAAGCTTCCACATTGGAGAAATCGATTCGAATATGCTGACGAACCCAACATGGCTTAAAACCCTACGATCATCTCGTCGCGCCACCATGACGAGTTATAAACCCGCCGACTATTTTTCATGAGTACCTCCACCCTCAAGCTATCTCCAGCGTCGAGCACGAAGACCCTCTTACTATCGATCGCCAGATTTTAACAAAAATACAATCTCCGTTCAACTCTAAAATTCCCATCAATTACCCACTTAAAAATCTAGATACTATCATTAAAATTCATCAATTCAAAGCTCGAATCCAGATACATAACCAATACTTGAAATCTCAACACTTGATTTTATGATTGGAAATGATTTCCACTGAGATTTTCTGATTTTCATAAACTTATTTGTTATTAAACTTAAAAATATTTTTAAAAATCTAACTTAGTTGTTACTAACAATTTTACTTTTAAGGATCATAACCTAAAATTAAACATATGGAAAGGAATTTCATCGAGTTGGATATGCATGTGCCTGTTATTCAGACAGAGACTTATATCTACATATATTCACACAGCATGCACAGAATAAACCATATCTATATACACACAAAACACTTTAATTTATATATGCAAACACTATTTCAATTGATGATCACAAGCACAATCATATAACAGATTAAGTTTTGATTATTTACTCACTGTAAAAATGTTTTAGCAGAGAACAGAGTAAATCAACTGGTACAGGTAAATACTGCATAATCTTCTGTTGTTTTATAATCTTTACTTACTCCCAGATTTAGATAAGATTTTAAATTTAAAGATTACTCACAGGCATTTCAAAAATAAACAGAGGGATCCGGGTTGGAAAAATCACTGTTTTTAAAGATGAAAGAAGAACCGCTGCACTGCTTCTTGTTTAACTCTTGATCTCACTCCAAAACTTTTTTTTGTTTTTTTTTCTGAAATGAGAAGGCTGATAGGCTCGGCCACATATAATATATAAAATGGAAATGAAGTGTGTAGAGTAAACCAGCATATGTACAGGCTACTCACACTATTTATCTACTTTTTAAAAAAAAAATTGTTTTGAACAAAGGGTTTGACCAGACTTTGCTTTTGACAATGATTTGATTATTGTAAAAGAGGATTTGATGTTTTATGGGCTGATGGAATATGCATTAAATGTATGTCCCCTTTTTGTCTATATATACATTCATATGAATTGAAATATATGTATGTATACATGTCCTTATGTATATACTTGCCCTTTTTTCATTGCATAAATACGTATATGCCTCATATATATTCACTATTTATATCTTCCATCATATATATACTATTTACATTCTTACTTATATAAAGTTATATATACATCTATGTTTACATTTATTTGTATACCCATCTATTTGCATGTACTTGTCACCATATATGTATATATATTTACATTTATACCTACTTCCTATACACATAATTCTTATGGCATAAATATACTACTTACATACTTTATATTTTTAATTATCATAAAGCTTGTCTATATTTATATATTTATTTAAGGATATTTTATCTTAATTTATAAGGTGGAGTTCCTATGAATTTATTTTATTCTTCCTTCCATAAGATCCATCATATCCCAAGGATTCCGTAATTCAATATTTATTATAGTTTTGAATCAATTCATCTATATTTTAAATTATCAGAAATTTATTCATTCGACATAAAAAATCAATATTCCAATAATTTAATCTAGTTAATTACCCAATTAACATATGCTAAAATTCCGGGTCGTCACATTCCTCCCCCCTTTGAATCTTTTCGTCCTTGAAAAGAAACAAAACCAGAATTTAAATTTTAATGTTTATTATCAATTAAATCATTCTTTAACATTTAAACTCCTTACTCTTTTATTTTAAAATTTTAAAACACTTTGAAATCTACATAATATTACCAAAATAGTTTTATAAAGAATACCTTTCATAACTCGATGTCTCAACAAGTCCATTCTCGTTCTCACAGAAATTCAGTCATACGTTGATCAGGCGTAGGACTGAAAATCTATAAGTACTTAGCAGACCCATTTCAACACCTAGTGAAAATACTTGAAAATAATTTTATTGAAAATATTGAAAACATTTTTGAAAATAGAGGAAATATGTTTGGTGAGAATGCTCTGGAAATCATCACCCCCATCCATGGTCGCAGTTAACCCGATGGTTACGTTGCCATTCCGGCAAAATCCATAGATAACTGTAGGCCTCCACGCCCCTCGATTACACCATGGAACCCGCTACAGATCGTAGTTATACTCGGGCTTTACGTTGCTATCACAGCAAAAACCCATATAACCGTAGGCATCAGCGCCCTCGAATTTCGCTGCCAAAAGAATGAAACTCCTCCACTTGACCATAGATCGCAGTCTAACGATGTTACGTTGCCATCCCGACAAAATCAAGTGTAGAATGTTGGTACTCATCCTCCACACGATTTTCGCTATGGTCCACACAGTAGATCGCAGAGACATCGAGTTACACTGTCGTCACAGCATAACCCAAATGCCCTTGTAGGCATCAGCGCCCTCGACTTCCGCTACCCAATAATCCTCAGGAACTAGTTTGTTCGGACTCCTCACAGGATCAACTTTAGAACCCCCCCTTAGGGTTCAAGGCAGTACCACCCTGTGGTACTCCTGAGAAGTTCATTCAAGGGAGCGCATTATTCCCCAGAACCACTTTCAAAACACTTTATACTATACACATATAGTATTTTCCAAATCATACACCTAGTATGAATTTCATATAAATCTTCTTTCTCAAAATCGATTATCCCAAAATCGATAATTCACAAACTACGCTTTCCAAGTTCCAAATTTGATTTTCCTCAAAAATCAAAAGTCTCTTTAGAAATCCATAGGTTCCCAAAACTTTTCCTCAAAATCATTTTCACAAAATCCTTTATATATACATATATATATATATAATAACCTTGAGAAATTTTTGAATCACTTCATACTTGTATAAATTCACTTTTATACTTTAAATATTTTCAAAACCCTTTTTCTCCTGGCAATAGATTCATTAAGGGGAGTTTACCATATATAACAAAGATATATAACTTTGTTTATCCCAAATCAAATATTCAAATTCGATTAATCTTTAATAAAGTCATTTATCAAATTACTTACTTCCATAAATGTGATAACCCGGATTTTTCGGACATCTGTTAATTGATAATTAACCAGATTGAATTAATAAAATACTGAATTATAAGTGAACAAATGAAGAGGTGATAATATAAAGATATCTAAATGGATTTGAGCTATAATAATATTGAATTATGAATATTTGGAAATGATATATCTTATAGTAAATTAACAAATTTGAAATAGACATGTACAAACTTTATAATATTGAGAATTTTTAGTGTATACTTATACATATATATACAAGTGTGTATATATATATTTATATTATGATTAGGAAGCTATTGTTTTGAGTTCAACATGATGATTTCCAAAAGCTATTTAAATAAACTCTACATTTTAATGCTAATATATATATATGGTTACTTAGTATATAATTAAATCTTGTATAACATTTTCTTTAAGTAATATAAACATAAGAGAAAAGTATTTATGGAAATATAAGATGAAAACACATAAAGATATCATTTACATGTAAAATACAAGTGGAAGCTAAGGATAACATACATTGACATTTGTTATCTTAGTGTTAGCATAATAATACAAGTGGCAACCTTATTTCTTTAAGTTTTTGATGAAAATAAAAATCAAAATGTTAAACCAGGCTATTGTATAATCTTCTTTCATCCTTCTCAAGAAAACGAAAAAGAAAAAAAAAACAGAGAAATTAAACCTGGAAATTTAAAACCAGGAAATCAAATCCTGTAACAAAAAATTTCTCAAACCAGAAAAGTATCAAACAAGATTTTATCTTCAAAATGCAATCTGTAGCAAAATCAAAAGCCTGTGACCAAATTTGCAAACCTGAAATCAGAAGAAATACAACATCAGTTTCCAAGTTTTATACCTGAGATCAAGCTAGCAATTCAATCAAACATCAAAAACAAGTTGCAAGCTTCAGTTTTAAAGGATTCAACAACTCAGTTTCAAAAATCATCTTCCAGGATACTCTGTTCATCTTTTAACAGTGAGTAAACTTCACCTTTAAAAGCCTAACCTATTTTATTATCTAATGCATGTGATAAATAATAGTAGTAATGTTGTGAAAATGTTTTGCATGGATATAGAAATGTAATTTTGTCTGCGTATACAAGTTGAAAGTATGTATGTATGTGCATGTCTCTTTTAATTCCAACAGGCCCAAAAACAAATCAAAAATTCAATTTCTTTTCACTCAATCACTTATAGGCTTTGGTGTTTAAAAGGAATATGTTTGTATTTGTTAGATTCTATTTTTAAAAATGTTTTTAAGTGAAATTATCTAGTATTCATCTGAAAAGAAGAATTTACAGGGATGGATGAATCATATCAGAAAATAAATTTGTATAATCTCATGTTGTGCTTATACTATCAGAATCGTCTTGTTAAGTTATGATTTTTAGGGGAAGTTTTGTAAATTTTAAGTTAGAATATAAAGAGGAATCGGTAGTTGATCGGTTTTCGATCGTTGGGTGGTTACAGACAATCGCGGGGGAGTTTTGGTGTCGGGTTGGAACTGGAGGTAGCGGGTCATCTAGGGGTTGTGGGAAAATTTGTTGATGATTTTTCTGATCGCCGAGGTGGTGTGGCGAAGGAGGAATAGGGTTTAGGGCTGTGGTTTGGTCGAGTTGGTGGTCGAGGCGAATGCGGTGTCGCCGTGGCATCGGAATTTACCGGACCTGGGGGGATCGATGCGTGGAATGGTGACGAAGCTTGGGTCGTGATGGCGTGGTCGATGGCAATTGGGATCGTCGGCGTCGAGTCGTTTTTGATTAGGCTATGGGTTTCGGTTTCGTTCAACATGTGCGATTTTGAATTGATAGGGTTTTTGGATTTTTGAGTGATCGTTTGGGATAAGGTGATCATCAGAGATTTGCGGGTGGTCGCGGCGTCGGTTGAAGATGATCGGAGCAGTGGTGTAGGTGCACGCGTGTCAGAGCGTGTCAATGGGATTTAAGTTTGAGCGGAAGTTTGCACTCGAAGTAGGAACCGGGAAGGAAGATGAATGTCTCGAGATTGCTACCGTGTCGTAGGCAATGTTTAAGTCTACATAGCAGTTTTAAAAATTTAAAACAGGGTCAAGAGAAGAAGAAGGAAAGAGCCAGTGATGGACTCGAGTATTTTCAGATCTAGCTCGGGTTTCACTCGAGTTTTCTCGTGTACCTGTTTTCTCAGTTTTTTTTTTAAAAAAAAAAAAAAAAAAAATTTATTATTAATAGAGATAAAGAATTTATCTTTAACTTAATTTAAGTTGTGATTAATTTAGAATAATTAGTTAGTGAATTAATTAAAAGATTTATTACTTAATAAAATTTATTGGTGTAATTAATTAATGATGAAATTAATTAAAGATAATTACTTAGGGTAAGAAATTAATGGGAAGTTAATGGGTAGTTAATAATGGGATCATTAACTAGTGATTAGAAATAATTGATTAATGTAATTAACTTAAAGTAATTAATTGATTAAGGATAAACTTTGAATTGGATTAAGTATTAATTATTTAATGTGATTAATTAAGCGAATTTCTTAGTGAAAGTAACTAATGTGTAATTACTAAATGTAATTAATTAAAGAAGATAATTACTTAATGAAAGTAATTAATGGTTAATGTAAATAATAAGAGTAATTAAGGGTTGATTAATGGGATTTATTGAAGGTTGACTTAATATAATTAAAGAATAATTAATCAAGGATGATTAATTAAGATGAATATTAAGGGATGATTAATAAATTGGTTTGTAATTAATTAATGTTAAGTATACAGGATTTAAAAGTAATTAAAGCAATTGATTTAATTCATTGGTGATTAATTAAATTAATTAGAGATGGTGTGGTTGATTTATCTTGCTTATTGATGATTGAATGATATTGCGTGATATCTCTGATATGTGATATGTATTGCTTTGTGTTATGAGATGAATTGTTGCATATAAATTGTATTGTTTAAATTTAAATTTTTGGTTTAATGAATAATATTGGATTCGAAGAGACCGGGGTCGGGTATTAGTAAATACCCGAAGCCACTTCGATTTGAAATCTATAATCCTTTGTAGATTTGATTTGTAAATCAAATAGGCTGGAATGGAATAAATAAGTAAACTTGACCTTTGAAACTAAGTAATGGTACTTAGATATTATTTGGAGAAATAAGTGTTTGAATATGATAAGTTAAGAACTTGTTGTAAGGAACGAGTTACCCGGGTTTGCAAATTAGTCTTATAACTTAGTATTTCAAATTTTATGGATTGACTCATGCTGGTTTCCAGCCTGACCCGGGTGTTACTTTGATGTAATGCTCGGGTCAGACCGAGTATTACAGATTTCCAGGTAAGGACGTTCTGGAGCTCAGGAGGCGAGCTGGATGGCAGGAACGTATGGAGTGTATTCCGCTGTGTATTTGAGAGTTATATTGATAGTAGTATGGGCAGGTTAATATAACTGTCTAGTCTAACTGTAAATGGTTGTAACTCTGATGTATCGAATATAAATTAACAGATACAGTTTCTTTGTATAACTGATATTATTATTTGATATTGTATTTTGATCCGCTGCGAATGTGAGAATATGTGTCTTGTTCTGTTTCTTTCTTCTATCTCTTTTCTTTTTCTTCTAACTAACTGGAATTTTCGGGTTTGAAAAGTCCGGGTCGTTACAGTTGGTATCAGAGCGAGGTTAAGCGAGAACCTTGGCTCCTTGGGATTACTCATTAAGGATAGGGTCAATAGTACCCTAAGATGAGTTGAGTGTATATATATATATATGAGAGCGTACTTGTTATTTTCATATATAAAGATTTCAAATGATTTTATATAAGAATATATTTGATATATAAAATGATTTCTTTCTAATAAATATTAAAGAAATTGGTTGTTGAATCATTGGAATTAAATAAAATAATAAGAATTAAGTGGTAATAGTAATACAACCAAATTAAAATTTAATGAAGATAAGTTTGAAATGAATCCAAACTGAAATTAAAAATCCAATTGGAATTAAAGATAATTTAAAATTGTGAAGTTTTAAATCTAAGTCCAGAAAACTTGAGATTGTTTTAAAGAAATTTGTTTTGAAATTAAAAACCAAGAATGGTTTAAAATTTAAAGTATGACTTGAAGTGCAAATGAAATAAATATGTATATAAGTTAGATATACATAAGGTCAAAGTTGACTGGAAGTAAACACTAAGTGTTGAGTTTTGAATTTTCTGGAAATATGATAAGTTTTAAAAACTTAAGTAGGAAAGTTTATTAATTTAAAGTTTAAAATTTGAAATGGGAAATTCAAATTGGGTAAAGATGACTAGATTAAATTGAATTTAACTTAAGGAAAGTTAAGTGAGTTTGGAATGAACAACTTGAATTGGAAATTTCAAGATGAAATTGAAATTTAACTTGGAAAGTTAAAATGGTGAATTTGATTAGTTTGAATGAATGAAGAAATGGATTGTGATAATATATCCATTATAAAGATAAATGAAAATTAAACCTTAATTTGAAATTAAGGATATGGAATCCCTTTTAACTTAAGATTTGAATATTAAGAATTGAATTTGTAACTTAAAATTGTTTAAGAATCAGTTTCAAAGTTAGAAGATAAAATTGGGCAATAAATTGAATTTTGAAGATACAAATTTCTTTGAACTTTTAAATTTGAAATTTAAAATAAGTTAAGTAATGATAGTTTAAAATGGAATTTTGGATTTAGGATTGATTTGATTTAAAAGTAAGGGTTAATTTGACTTAAGTGATTAAATCAATATTTAAAATATTTAACTCGAATTTATATAATTCGAGATGGTTTTAAGTTGAGATTTAAATAAAATTTGATAATCCAAATTGATTTGAAATAATTTGGAATTGTGATTAAAGTTGAATAAGTTTAAAAATCAAATGAAAATTGATTTGAATTTGGAAAGGAATTAAGGTTAATTCAACTTGAATTGGGATTAAATCAATTTCAATGGAAATTGAAGTATTGAGTCAATTTAAATGGAAGTAGAAATTTAAATTGAATTAATAGGGAATTGAACGGTTTGACTCTGGACTATTTTCAAAGTAATTTGTTTTAATATAAACCTATTTTTTTCAAAACTATTTACTATACAATCTTTCTTCTTAAACCCCAAACTATCTTATACTTATTTTACAATTATTTTGGAACTATTTAACTATTTTGAAACTGTCTTATAAACTAATTACTATTTTTCAGTTACTTATATCTAATCACTATTTTGCAATTATCTAACTATTTTATACCTATTTAACTATTTTACAGCTATTTTACAAACTAATAACTATTTTTCAACTACTTATCTATTTTAAAACTTTTTCAAGCTATTTATAAATTTAAATGGGTCAGAGTTCAAACTGTTTATAATTGAAGTATTAACTCAATTGGAAATGGAAGCAATTGAGAATAAGTGAATGGAATTAAAGGAAATGTGAATAGAAAGGAAAGTGATTTGGCTAATAACCAACAAAGATAAATACGTAGGATATACGTATATTATTCTATTCGCATAGTGATTTGATCCAGATTCGAACACAGAATTTCGAGATAGTATTATCGATCCGAGTTAGGATTTTTCGCTCGATTTTCGACGGCGAACCTGGATATGGATTGTTGATTGGTTCTGGATATTCTCTATCATAGTTGTGACTATGCAAGGAGAATGACGATTTCTGATCAGGAAACCAGATCTGAGTCCGCACTAGGAAGCCGGGTGGACAATACTAGTTCGGAAGTGAAATTGTGTGATCGATTGAGCGATCGGATTGATATAGCGTACGGATGATATGTGTACATCGTACGGGTTTGAATGAAATTGGCATTTAAAATTTAAGGATAAGAAATTTGAAATGGTTTTCGAAAATGAAAGGTATATTATGTGAAATATAATGGAATTGGGTATTTCTTTGGTTGAAATTTACTTTATGGAAGTAAGTAAATGGTAAATAACTTTATAAAGAAATCAAACTTGAATATTTGATTTGGCAATAAATAAAGTTGTATTTTGTAATATGATAAACTCCCCTTATTGAATCTAGCCAGAATAAAAAGGGTTTTTGGAAATATTTGAAGTATAAAAGAGTTTTATACAAGTTTGAAATAATCCAAAGATTTTCAAAGTATATATATATATATATATATATATAAAGGGTTTTATGAGAATGATTTTGGAAAAAGGTTTTGGAACCTATGAATTTGGAAAAGGCTTTTGATTTTTGGGAAAATCAATTTTGGATTTTGGAAAGCCTAGTTTGAGAATTATCGATTTTGGTAATCGATTTTGTGTAAAGGAGATTTTGATAAATCATAAAGGGTATGATTTGAAGATACTATAAGTATATAGTATAAAGTATTTTGAGAATAGCTCTGGGGAAAAAGGCGCTTCCTTGAAATGAACTTCTCAGGAGTACCACTGGGTGGTACTGCCTTGAACCCCAAGGGGGGATTCTAAAGTTGATCCTGTGAGGAGTCTGGACAAAACTAGTTCCTGAGGATTATTTGTGTAGCGAAAGTCGAGGGGCTGGTGCCCACAGAGGCATTTGAGTTATGCTGTGACAACAATTTGACTCAATGTCACTGCGATCTACTGCAGACCATAGCGAAAGTCATGTGTGCCGCTGAGAGCCAACTGTCTACGTTTGATTTTATATCGGTAGACTGTGACACTATGGTAACATAGCGAAAGTCGTTTGTGCCGCTGAGAGCCAACAGTCTGCGTTTGATTTTATATCGGTAGACTGCGACCTATGTGGAGGAGTTTCATTTTGACAGCGAAATCGTGTGTGCCGCTGAGAGCCAACAGTTACATGGACTTTTGCTGCGATGGCAACGTAACCCTGGATGTAACTGCGATCTGTTGTGGGTTCCTTGGTGTAATCAGTTACATGGACTTTTGCTGCGATGGCAACGTAACCCGTGATGTAACTGTGACCTTGGATGGGGGTGATGATTTCCAGAGCATTCTCACCAAAGATATTTCCTCTATTTTCAAAAACTGTTTTATATTATTCTCAATAAAATTATTTTCCAAGTATTTTCTCTGGATGTTAAAAACGGGTCTGCTAAGTACTTATAGATTTTCAGTCCTACGCCTGATCAACGTATGACCGAATTTCTGTGAGAACAAAGATGGACTGGTTGAAACATCGAGTTATAAAAAGTATTTTTATAAAACTATTTTTGAAAAATTATATAGATTTTAAAGTGTAAAAAAAAAAAAAATTATAAAAGGAGTTAAGAGTTAAAAAAATAATATTCAAAGAGTAATTTATTCAAAGAATAATTTATCTGATTTTAAATTATTAAATAAATTCTGGCTTCGTTCCTTTTCGAGGACGAAAAGATTCTAAGGGGGGAGGAATGTGATAACCCGGATTTTTCGGACATCTGTTAATTGATAATTAACCAGATTGAATTAATAAAATACTGAATTATAAGTGAACAAATGAAGAGGTGATAATATAAAGATATCTAAATGGATTTGAGCTATAATAATATTGAATTATGAATATTTGGAAATGATATATCTTATAGTAAATTAACAAATTTGAAATAGACATGTACAAACTTTATAATATTGAGAATTTTTAGTGTATACTTATACATATATATACAAGTGTGTATATATATATTTATATTATGATTAGGAAGCTATTGTTTTGAGTTCAACATGATGATTTCCAAAAGCTATTTAAATAAACTCTACATTTTAATGCTAATATATATATATGGTTACTTAGTATATAATTAAATCTTGTATAACATTTTCTTTAAGTAATATAAACATAAGAGAAAAGTATTTATGGAAATATAAGATGAAAACACATAAAGATATCATTTACATGTAAAATACAAGTGGAAGCTAAGGATAACATACATTGACATTTGTTATCTTAGTGTTAGCATAATAATACAAGTGGCAACCTTATTTCTTTAAGTTTTTGATGAAAATAAAAATCAAAATGTTAAACCAGGCTATTGTATAATCTTCTTTCATCCTTCTCAAGAAAACGAAAAAGAAAAAAAAAACAGAGAAATTAAACCTGGAAATTTAAAACCAGGAAATCAAATCCTGTAACAAAAAATTTCTCAAACCAGAAAAGTATCAAACAAGATTTTATCTTCAAAATGCAATCTGTAGCAAAATCAAAAGCCTGTGACCAAATTTGCAAACCTGAAATCAGAAGAAATACAACATCAGTTTCCAAGTTTTATACCTGAGATCAAGCTAGCAATTCAATCAAACATCAAAAACAAGTTGCAAGCTTCAGTTTTAAAGGATTCAACAACTCAGTTTCAAAAATCATCTTCCAGGATACTCTGTTCATCTTTTAACAGTGAGTAAACTTCACCTTTAAAAGCCTAACCTATTTTATTATCTAATGCATGTGATAAATAATAGTAGTAATGTTGTGAAAATGTTTTGCATGGATATAGAAATGTAATTTTGTCTGCGTATACAAGTTGAAAGTATGTATGTATGTGCATGTCTCTTTTTATTCCAACAGGCCCAAAAACAAATCAAAAATTCAATTTCTTTTCACTCAATCACTTATAGGCTTTGGTGTTTAAAAGGAATATGTTTGTATTTGTTAGATTCTATTTTTAAAAATGTTTTTAAGTGAAATTATCTAGTATTCATCTGAAAAGAAGAATTTACAGGGATGGATGAATCATATCAGAAAATAAATTTGTATAATCTCATGTTGTGCTTATACTATCAGAATCGTCTTGTTAAGTTATGATTTTTAGGGGAAGTTTTGTAAATTTTAAGTTAGAATATAAAGAGGAATCGGTAGTTGATCGGTTTTCGATCGTTGGGTGGTTACAGACAATCGCGGGGGAGTTTTGGTGTCGGGTTGGAACTGGAGGTAGCGGGTCATCTAGGGGTTGTGGGAAAATTTGTTGATGATTTTTCTGATCGCCGAGGTGGTGTGGCGAAGGAGGAATAGGGTTTAGGGCTGTGGTTTGGTCGAGTTGGTGGTCGAGGCGAATGCGGTGTCGCCGTGGCATCGGAATTTACCGGACCTGGGGGGATCGATGCGTGGAATGGTGACGAAGCTTGGGTCGTGATGGCGTGGTCGATGGCAATTGGGATCGTCGGCGTCGAGTCGTTTTTGATTAGGCTATGGGTTTCGGTTTCGTTCAACATGTGCGATTTTGAATTGATAGGGTTTTTGGATTTTTGAGTGATCGTTTGGGATAAGGTGATCATCAGAGATTTGCGGGTGGTCGCGGCGTCGGTTGAAGATGATCGGAGCAGTGGTGTAGGTGCACGCGTGTCAGAGCGTGTCAATGGGATTTAAGTTTGAGCGGAAGTTTGCACTCGAAGTAGGAACCGGGAAGGAAGATGAATGTCTCGAGATTGCTACCGTGTCGTAGGCAATGTTTAAGTCTACATAGCAGTTTTAAAAATTTAAAACAGGGTCAAGAGAAGAAGAAGGAAAGAGCCAGTGATGGACTCGAGTATTTTCAGATCTAGCTCGGGTTTCACTCGAGTTTTCTCGTGTACCTGTTTTCTCAGTTTTTTTTTTTAAAAAAAAAAAAAAAAAATTTATTATTAATAGAGATAAAGAATTTATCTTTAACTTAATTTAAGTTGTGATTAATTTAGAATAATTAGTTAGTGAATTAATTAAAAGATTTATTACTTAATAAAATTTATTGGTGTAATTAATTAATGATGAAATTAATTAAAGATAATTACTTAGGGTAAGAAATTAATGGGAAGTTAATGGGTAGTTAATAATGGGATCATTAACTAGTGATTAGAAATAATTGATTAATGTAATTAACTTAAAGTAATTAATTGATTAAGGATAAACTTTGAATTGGATTAAGTATTAATTATTTAATGTGATTAATTAAGCGAATTTCTTAGTGAAAGTAACTAATGTGTAATTACTAAATGTAATTAATTAAAGAAGATAATTACTTAATGAAAGTAATTAATGGTTAATGTAAATAATAAGAGTAATTAAGGGTTGATTAATGGGATTTATTGAAGGTTGACTTAATATAATTAAAGAATAATTAATCAAGGATTATTAATTAAGATGAATATTAAGGGATGATTAATAAATTGGTTTGTAATTAATTAATGTTAAGTATACAGGATTTAAAAGTAATTAAAGCAATTGATTTAATTCATTGGTGATTAATTAAATTAATTAGAGATGGTGTGGTTGATTTATCTTGCTTATTGATGATTGAATGATATTGCGTGATATCTCTGATATGTGATATGTATTGCTTTGTGTTATGAGATGAATTGTTGCATATAAATTGTATTGTTTAAATTTAAATTTTTGGTTTAATGAATAATATTGGATTCGAAGAGACCGGGGTCGGGTATTAGTAAATACCCGAAGCCACTTCGATTTGAAATCTATAATCCTTTGTAGATTTGATTTGTAAATCAAATAGGCTGGAATGGAATAAATAAGTAAACTTGACCTTTGAAACTAAGTAATGGTACTTAGATATTATTTGGAGAAATAAGTGTTTGAATATGATAAGTTAAGAACTTGTTGTAAGGAACGAGTTACCCGGGTTTGCAAATTAGTCTTATAACTTAGTATTTCAAATTTTATGGATTGACTCATGCTGGTTTCCAGCCTGACCCGGGTGTTACTTTGATGTAATGCTCGGGTCAGACCGAGTATTACAGATTTCCAGGTAAGGACGTTCTGGAGCTCAGGAGGCGAGCTGGATGGCAGGAACGTATGGAGTGTATTCCGCTGTGTATTTGAGAGTTATATTGATAGTAGTATGGGCAGGTTAATATAACTGTCTAGTCTAACTGTAAATGGTTGTAACTCTGATGTATCGAATATAAATTAACAGATACAGTTTCTTTGTATAACTGATATTATTATTTGATATTGTATTTTGATCCGCTGCGAATGTGAGAATATGTGTCTTGTTCTGTTTCTTTCTTCTATCTCTTTTCTTTTTCTTCTAACTAACTGGAATTTTCGGGTTCGAAAAGTCCGGGTCGTTACAATAAAGTAAATTTTTACCATAGAAATATCCAATTTCCACTTTACTTCATCATATATTTCACAAAATATATTTTCAATTTCAAAAATCATTTACAGTTCTTATCCACAAATTTTCAATATCAACTTTATTCAAACCCGTACGATGCACACAAATCATCCATACGCTATATCAATCTGATCGCTCACTCGATTACAAAATTTCTCTTCCGGACTAGTATCGTCCACCCGACTTCCTAGTGCGGACTCAGATCTGGTTTCTGGATCAGAAACCGTCATTCTCCTTGCATAGTCACAACTATGATAGAGAATATCTAGAACCAATCAAAAATCCATATCCTGGTTCACCGTCGAAAATCGAGCTGAAAATCCCAACTCGGATTGATAATACTATCTCGAAATTCTATGCTCGGATCTGGATCAAATCACTATGCGAATAGAATAATATACGTATATCCTACGTATTTATCTTCATTAATTATCAGTTAAATTAATTTCCTTTCTATTCATCCTCACTTTGATTCTATTCACTTATTCACATTAGCCTTAATCCCCATTTGGATTATCACTTCAATTTTTATCTCAGTTGGGTATTTAATCAATAACAGTTTGAACTCCGACCAGTTTATATTTAGAAAATAGCTTGAAATTTTTAAAAAATAGATAAGTAGTTGAAAAATAATTATTAGTTTGTAAAACAGTAATCAGTTATAAGGTAGTAGAAAAATAGTAATTAGTTTATAAAACAGTTGTAAAATAGTTAAATAGTTCCAAAAGTAATTGTAAAACAAGCTTAAGATAGTTTTAGGTTTAAAAAGAAAAGTTGTATAGTTTGGAAAAATAGATTTATATTAAAACAATTTATTTTGAAAATAGTCTAGAGTCAAACTATTCAATTCCCCATCAATTCAATTGAAATTTCCACTTCCATTTAAATTGACTCACTTCTAATTTGAATAACTTCAATTTCCCTTGACTTGATTTATTCCCAATTCAAGTTGAATTAACCTCAATTTCTTTCCGAATTCAAATCAAATTCCATTTGATTTTAAACATATTCACTTTAATTACAATTTCATACTATTCAAATTAATTTAGACTAATTTCAAATTGAATCCACTTCAATTTCAAATCATTTCAATTTCTATATGAATCAATCCCAATTCCCATTTGAATTTGAACTCATTCAATCTTCAATTTTATTTCAAATTAATCCAATTCAAATTTTCCATTTGAATTTTATACTTATCCATCTTCAATTCTAATTAATTCTAACTAAATTCAATTTGAACTAATGAAATCTGAATCTCAACCTAAACCATCTCGAATTATATAAATTCAAGTTAAATTTTCAAATGTTAATTTAACCCTTAAATCAAATTAACCTTTAATTTTTTTTTTAAAATCAATAATCCAAATCTTTAAATAATTTAATTTTGAGTCCAATTCTCAAAATTCCATTTTAAATTATCTTTACTTAACTTATTTCAAAGTTCAAATAAGAGTTCAAAACAAATTTTAATTTACAAATTTAATTATTCAAATTTTCAGTTCAAAGTAATTCCATATCCTTAATTTCAAATTAAAGTTTAATTTCCCTTTTATCTCAATAATGGATATATTACCACACTTCATTCCTCATTCATTTAAACAAATCCAATTCACAATTTAAAGATTATTAATAACAATAGGATGATATCATCCAATTTATTCTAAAACATCCATCCATTTCCAATTTCCAGATCTCAAACCCATTTTAAGATCACACAAACTTCCCAATTCAAATTAACCATTAAACTTCCCAAGTTAGATTCCAATTTCATCTCGAAATTTCCAATCCAGGTTGCTTGTTAACTTATTTAACTTTCCCAAAGTTAAATTCAATTTACTTAATCCAACCAACCTTACCCAATTTGGATTCCCATTTCAAATTTTAAACTTCACATTAATAATTTTATAAGTTCAAAAACTTATCACCTTGGGTATCACATCTCATTCCAAATTTAAAACTCAATATTTAGAGTTTATTTCAAACCATCTTTGATATTATGAATATTCCTCATATATACATATTATTTCCTTTACACACTAAGTTATCCTTAAATTTTAAACCACTTTTGGTTCTTGTTCAAACAGTTTCCTTTAATGCTTTCAAACAACTCTTATTTTATAATAAGATCACATTCAAAATATTCTGAATAATACTCTTTATTATTTCTATTAACATTTGAAATAATTTCAAAACATTTCAATTTACATCCTTTCTAATTTACAAGTTATTCACATCCAATGGTTACTTCCTTAAAACATTTATTTGCTTACTGGAAAACAATCATCCTATTTAAACTCAAGAACCATTTATTTTCTGGTTTGAAACCATTTTAATTCATCTTATTTGTATAGTTCATTTTATCCAATCTTTATTTGGATATGTATATATATATATATATATGTTACTTAATTTCTTATTTAATAACCAAGTTTTGCTTTATAAATATGATATAAGCTTTTATAAAATCATCCAGTTTAAAAACCATTTTTAAAATCTTTATATAAGAAAATAACAAGTACGATCTCATATATATATATATATACACACACACTCAACTCATCCTAGGGTAATACTAACCCTATCTCTGATGAGTAAACCCACCAGAGCCAAGGTCCTCGCTTAACCTTCAGCTCTGATACCAAATGTAACGACCCGAAATTTTCGATCCTGAAAATTTCAGATAGCTAGAAAAAGAAGAAAGAGATAGAAGAAGAAGAAACAGAAACACAACACTGATTCTAACAAATCGCAGCGGATCAAAATATAATATCAAATAATAACAGTTTACGAAAGAATACCTGTATCTGTCAGTTATATTTTTACATCAGAGTTACACTCATACACAAACACTGGACATATACAAATCACATGTCTCAGACAAATAGAAATAATATCACAACGGAAACACTCCATACGTTCTTGCCATCCTGCTCATCTCCTGAGCTCCAGAACGTCCATACCTGAAAATCTGAAATACTCGGTCTGACCTGAGCATTACAACAAAGTAACACCCGGGTCAGGCTGGAAACCAGCGTGAGTAAACCCATATAATTTTAACTACTAAGATGCAACCATATTTGAATACCAGGGTAACTCGTACCTTTCTACGAGTTCTTAACTTATTTAAGTCAATCATTTATACAAAACAATATCTAAGAATTGTTGCTCAATTCAAATATCCATGATACTTATCTTATTTCATTCCAGCCTGCTTGCTTCTAAATTCAAATTTAAAAAGAACTTAGATTACAAAACGAAGTGGTTTCGGGTATTTGCTGATACCCGACCCCGGTTTCTTCGATTTAATGTCATCTTAGTTGTTTAAGTGGATACAATTCAATTCCAATTACAGGATGCCATACTTACACAACAATTCATCATCGATAGATAACCCACAATATCACTGTTCAACCTATCATATCATGTCACAGTATATCACAATTCATATAACAGGGATATTCAGACAAACCAAGGTAATCAATTCAAGTTTATCATCCATAGGCAAGATTAATAGTCAAATAATTCTCAATTAATTTAATTTAATCACTTAATATAAATTAAATTAATTACTTTTAATCCCGCATAATTAACTTTAATTAATTATAAACCATTCCTTAAATTAATTACATTGATTAATTATCCTTAATTTATTTCATTGCTAATTAACCTTAATTAATCATCCCTTAATTAATTAATCTTTAATTATTAATCAATTAATTATTTAATTAATCTTTAATTAATCAAACCTTAATTGATTTTAAGATAATTCATTTATCTTAATCACTTTTTTAATCATCATTAGAATTTAATAAACTTTGGGATTAATTATCATTAACTTGTAAATTAACAAAAGTCCTTAAGTTTAACTAATAATAAAATACTTCATCTTTTAAATTTCTACTTAATTACATTATTAATTAAGTTTTAATTAAACTTAAGAATTAATTAAAGTTAGAATAAATCACACAACTTTTAACTAACCAATCATTTAAATAAACAGTTTTATTTGAGGAAATAATTTTAAGAATCTAGTTTAAAACTTGATTTTCATTTAACTTTAAAACTTGTAAATTTCAATCATTTTACCCGAGCCACGCCCACGAATTCCCGATGCCATCCTGAGCAAATCATCACCTTCCACTCAAATAAACTCGAGCTCGACTCGATACAAAACTCCATCTTTCCCGAAGCCCAACACGTCGCAGTACCCCAGTGACACAAGGATACTCGTGCACATGCACAGACGCACGCGTCCACTCCGACCATCGATGCCATCACCGATCAGTCAACTCTAACCTCTCTATTCGACAACGACCACCCAAGCTTCAACTCGAACATGAAAACGAGATCGAACCCGTGACCCTAAATCTAGAACGAACCATCACCCAAGATCCTTCCTGTGCTGCCACTTCCAGTCACCAGGCGTTTCGATACTCCAACCAACTCTTCTCCAAAGGCCCACGCACCTATTCCCCTACTCGCGATCAAGCCCGAAGCTTCCATATTGGAGAAATTGATTTGAATATGCTGACGAACCCAACAGGGCTTAAAACCCTACGATCATCTCGCCGCGCCACCATGGCGAGTTATAAACCCGCCGACTATTTTTCCTGAGTACCTCCACCCTCAAGCTATCTCCAGCGTCGAGCATGAAGACCCTCTTACTGTCGATCGCCAGATTTTAACAAAAATACAATCTCCGTTCAACTCTAAAATTCCCATCAATTACCCACTTAAAAATCTAGATACTATCATTAAAATTCATCAATTCAAAGCTCGAATCCAAATACATAACCAATACTTGAAATCTCAACACTTGATTTTCTGATTGGAAATGATTTCCACTGAGATTTTCTAATTTCCATAAACTTATTTGTTATAAAACTTAAAAATATTTTTAAAAATCTAACTTAGTTGTTACTAACAATTTTACTTTTAAGGATCATAACCTAAAATTAAACATATGGAGAGGAATTTCATTGAGTTGGATATGCATGTGCCTGTTATTCATACAGAGACTTATATCTACATATATTTACACAGCATGCATAGAATAAACCATATCTATATACACACAAAACACTTTAATTTATATATGCAAACACTATTTCAATTGATGATCACAAGCACAATCATATAACAGATTAAGTTTTGATTATTTACTCACTATAAAAATGTTTTAGCAGAGAACAGAGTAAATCAACTGGTACAGGTAAATACTGCATAATCTTCTGTTGTTTTATAATCTTTACTTACTCCCAGATTTAGATAAGATTATAAATTTAAAGATTACTCACAGGCATTTCAAAAATAAACAGAGGGAACCGGGTTGGAAAACTCACTGTTTTTAAAGATGAAAGAAGAACTGCTGCACTGCTTCTTGTTTAACTCTTGATCTCGCTTCAAAACTTTTGTTTTGTTTTTTTTTCTAAAATGAGAAGGCTGATAGGCTCGGCCACATATAATATATAAAATGGAAATGAAGTGTGTAGAGTAAGCCATCATATGTACAGTCTAATCACACTATTTATCTACTTTATTTTTTTTTTAATTTGTTTTGAACAAAGGGTTTGACCAGACTTTTCTTTTGACAATGATTTGATTATTGTAAAAGATGATTTGATGTTTTATGGGATGATGGAATATGCATTAAATGTATGTCCCCTTTTTTGTCTATATATACATTCATATGAATTGAAATATATGTATGTATACATGTCCTTATGTATATACTTGCCCTTTTTTCATTGTATAAATACGTATATGCCTCATATATATTCACTATTTATATCTTCCATCATATATATACTATTTACATTCTTACTTATATAAAGTTATATATACATCTATGTTTACATTTATTTGTATACCCATCTATTTGCATTTACTTGTCACCATATATGTATATATATTTACATTTATACCTACTTCCTATACACATAATTCTTATGGCATAAATATACTACTTACATACTTTATATTTTTAATTATCATAAAGCATGTCTATATTTATATATTTATTTAAGGATATTTTATCTTAATTTTGTAAGGTGGAGTTCCTATGAATTTGTTTTATTCTTCCTTCCATAAGATCCATCATATCCCAAGGATTCCGTAATTCAATATTTATTATAGTTTTGAATCTATTCATCTATATTTTAAATTATCAGAAATTTATTCATTCGACATAAAAAATCAATATTCCAATAATTTAATCTAGTCAATTACTCAATTAACATACGCTAAAAATCCGGGTCATCACACACCCATCCATTCATTCCAAACAACATTCTACTCCTATGTAAACCTATTTCTTCCCGAAAATCACTCATCTTATTATTCTATACTCTCTTTTCATTCTCAGACATATTTTTACAAATATGTCTTCTCAACATCAAAAATTATGTGAAAATCTTGAACAAACTCTACAATCTTTCAAAAATGTTCTCTCTTTTATCTTAAGAAATCAAAGGCATTTACAGTTAAGTCAAATATAAATAATCAATGAGCAAGAAAGGCATTTCAATGCCCTTTGATGGATGATTTCTTCTTTAATCAAAGATGAACCAGCCGACAAACTAGAGTACATTTTAAATAAGAATAATGAAGATTGGAATGCCACCAAAGCAGATCCAGTCTTTGGGTCCGACGATTGGGTTGAAGTTCCATGAAACGTCTAGTTATTAGGTCTGGGTTGATATGTGGATATATATATATATATATATATATCTGTGTGTGTATGTATATGTATATATATACATTTATATTTAAATACTCTTAGGATTTGGTTGGATTAATTTGGTGTATATTTAGATTGGATTTTATTAGTTTGGATTGTTTACACTAAGGATTAATATTTGAGTTGTGTGATTAGATTTGGATTATTGGATTTTTATAGTTTGAATTGGATAAATAAAATCTAATTTATAAGACTTCGTTATCATATCAAATCATGTTTAGTATAAAATGGTGCATTCTGAGTAAATCATATAATCGTCATATATCATACATATCATTTTTAAATTAGTAATTGATTTTGAATCTATAGTTTCTAAGTATTTGTTTTAGGGGAATTTTACTTTTTTACTCATTTTTTATAATGAAAAACGGAGCGAAAAATATAAAATATACATATGCATATATTCAGGGGGGTTATCTAATTCAATGGGAGTTTTATTATTTTTTATATACAGGATATTAATGGTTGTCATCATCAAAAAGGGAAGATTGTTAATACCTCAGTTATTGATTTTTATGACAACAACCTTAATAAACAACAATAAAAATTCATAAAAAATATGGATACTAATATTTTGCCAAGTTATATAGTATATAGTGCAGAATATTATACATGCGTTGAATTGAAGACTGTATAGTATAAAGACTAAGGAATGGACATGAGGACTCATGAGTATAAAGATCAAGATATGAAGATCTCAAGACTATAGTATAGTATATAGAGTCATAGAATATTCTTAAAGTCCCTAGTAGCAATCTTTGATCTCTATTTCATATTTTCTTATCCTTTATTTAGAAAAAACAAAATATATTTAAAAATAATTTATAAAACTTTTTTCGAGTTTAAAATGTTTATAAACTATGATTAATATTTTTTTATAAAGCATAAGGTTTTCAAAATATTTAAAAATAAAAGAATTTTCAAAGGGATATGTCGACATATACCCTATAAGTATGTCGACATACATGCCTGTAACGACCTATAATTTTAGTTATTTGAGTTTGAAATATTTAATAAATTTAAAATATTGAAATTTAACTTTGTAGACTAAATAACTCGAATTTCGAATATAGCGATTTATTGGGTAATTTAATTGTTGAATTTAATAATTGAAGATCGTTTAAACAATGAAATCATGAGTTTTAAGTTAGATAAAAATAATTTCCAAGCTTATTAAAATTCTATTAATAAGAAGGAAGGTAGTCAAACTTTTAAACCTGATTTAAAAGTGATTTAACTAATTTTGAAATTTACTCGTTTTAAATAACATATAAAAATAGCCTTCCGGGACACTATCTTGGATTTCGATGAAACCAGTTTCATTGGGTCCGTAATAATGAATTATATTACACCGTCAAATTTTGTGGCAATCAGACGTATCGTTTGGTCGTGCGAGATCGAAACGCGTTGAAATTAATATTGAAAATTTAATATAATAATTAGGATCAAAAAGCTATCTTATGCATACGATCGAATTAGGTCCCGAAACTAGTTCCATTGAGTTCGGAATAAGGGTATAACATATAGAATGCCAAGCGGCACGTCTCGATTGAAGTCTGAAATTTTACAACTAGATATTTTGAATTTTAAATAATATATTTTATTCGATTTAACTATACACGACCTTCACTTTTCCTATCAGCCCACTTTTACCTGTATAGACACTCATACCTTCACGTGTCTCCCCTGTTATCTCCCATCTATCTTCTTTTATTTAAACCATCTCCAAGAAGAAGAAAATGAGAAAAATGAGATTTCCAAATTCAAATAAAAATTCCATACTTCATTAAAAATCACAATTCCTGATCCATTGAACTCGTCCAACGATTATCTTCGCCATATACCCTTATTTGCACGTGCGATCATGTTGGAGGTGGCTCGGGTTGAAGGAGGCCGACTTAGGGCTCGAGATGGGAAGAGTTTTAGGTATGGATAGGCGAAGAAGTTGATGTCGTTGGGTTGCTCGCGTCGAAGAGTTTCAGAACCGTGATATTTTTGTGGAGTGCGACGTACGTTTGGAAGTCGTGAATGTAAAAAGCGCATGGTGGGAGAGCATAAGGTCGCGTTTTGCTATGTTGAGGCGGAGGCGACAAAAATGGTATGAGCAGGTGGAGATTCGCAAGAGAAGTTCAAGGGAATCGTCGGATTCTCGATTTGTGTTGCATAGCCCGGTGTTAATGGAAGATATGTACACGGCTGTGTCCATCGTGCACAGCAGGGGATAATCTGATTTGGGGGAAGATGAAGATAAGGGTAGAATTGTAAATTTTTAAACTTGTAATTAGTTTATTTTATTGTAATTTAATTATGATAACTTCTAAAATTCATAACTTTCTTATACGAGGTTCGATTGAGACAAAACTTTTTGCGTTGCGCTCGTGACAACGAAAGCTTCGCAATAGAACTAGTTTGGATGAATTTGGAGGTTGTTGAACTTTAGGCTAAAATTGGACTTTGTTTGATTTTAGTTCCAAACTGGAACGCCTCAGCGACAACAGAAAATTTCGGTGAGTTAAACTCACCTTTTTGGATAAATAGTATGATTTATAGTTGATAAAAATTATTGAATGGTTGTTTGGATAAATTTTTATATTTATTAGTTGGTTTGGATATATTCCACCTATTGGAGCGGATGAGACCCTATTACATTCCCGTATAAGAGCGGATGAACCTTTGTATACGAATCCTGCCTCGAAGCGGTTGATTTATAATTTATATTTATATAACATTTGTGATGCAGGGGGAAACATGCTAGAGGGATCCAACGGGATTCCTTGCTAGGGTTGTATTGTTGCAATTATATTTCTTTTATATGGATTATTGAAAGGAATCTGATTGTAGACATTATAGTTATAACATTGTTTTATGTTGGAAAGTCAAACCTGGTAGTGACAGAAAACCAATATTGATATTGGTTAAGTATTGGGTGGCTATTGACCTCAAATCAGTGTTTTTAAAATACTATAAATTGCCGTTAAATCGGAAATTGATTTTGAGACAAGAAACGATTTTTAAATCCGAAATTGGGTTTCGAAACATGCTGTTTAAGGATTATTTAAGTTAATTAAATATATTAATGTTATTTTTAATTAATTAAATATATTAATATTGTTTTTAAGTTATTTAATTATAATAACATTCCTTTAAAAGTTATTTAATTATAATAATATTAATTCAAGGATATTTAATTATAATAATATTCTTTTAAAGTTATTTAATTATATTAATTTTTTTTAAAGTTATATCATCGTATTAATATAATTTTAAAGTTATTAATTATTTTAATATTGTTTAAAAGGTTATTTGCTTATAGTTAATATGTTTTAAGAATATATAAAAAGGTTAATAAGTTGATAGATTAATTATTTAAGAATAATTATGGTTTGAAATTAATAATAAGGATTATTGATAAGGTTTTAAAATAAATTATTATTATTAAAATGTAAAGATTAATTAATTAATATTATTATTTCTTAAACATTATTTTGGAATGATTAATTATTATTTTAAGATATTTAAAGTTAATGATTTCCATTTATTTATAATGTTCATTGTTAATAATTATTATTATATAATATTGTTTGAAGTAAATGATTTTAATTCTTTATAAATGTTTCTGAGGCAACAAATAGAGTTGAAAGACTTGCATTTGTAAAGAAATTTATAAAATGGATTGAGGACTTAAGGAAGGGTTATTTGTAAGGAGAAAGAGTTTATAAATAGTTAGATATTTATAAACAAAATTTTAGAAGCGGGTTTATAGATTTATGAAAGAAGTTTATAACTAGTATATGGGTTCATAAAGAGTTATAAATGATTTTGAAATGTACAAGAAGTTTATAAGTGACAGAATTCTTGGTAAAGGAATTATTAATGTTTTTGGAGATTTATAAAATGGGTCATAAACGATCTTGCAGAATTGTAAGGGGAATTATAAACGATTTGAGAATCAAATAAAAAGAAAACTTTTCTAAATTTTGTGGATATACTTATACCGTTGGGATAAGTATATGGCAATTTCTAAATATGGATACAAGGATTTGCAAGTATATCTTTTAAAGGTGTTTATATACAAGTAATTTACAAAGTAATTGTATGTATAAAGACTTATTAAAGAGGGCTAGTGATTGCTTATATACTAAGCCAATGTTGATTTTCCAAATGAAATAAAATCTTGATTGAATGTTTGTAATTCTATAGTTAAATAACCGACTATCGAAAATGAACCCAAATGTAACTTTGGAAATGTATAGGAGAAACACGTGAGTTATATGGATCAGTCATCTTCGATGATGCTGTACTGTGCGTATAAATCTCATTTTGTTCTTCTAGAACGATGATAATAAAATCCATCCACTAATGGTTAGGAGGTTATCTCCGATCTTATCTTTGGCTATTTATTTCCTAGAGAACCGAGGTTGAGTTTACAGAAAATTATCGAACGTTGTTTCAAAGAGACCGAGATCGGATATGTTATCTGAAAACTAGTTCGATCCAACTCAACATTACATGATGAAGACATCAGAAGAGCATGGAGTCGAAAACAGAGTTTAAAGTGCAAGGGCTATTCTCTATTAATCCTGGGGAGGGATTCCCCGCAATAGACGTAATAGGAGTAGTGTCTTTGGTTTCGTTCAGACCCAGAACGGACTTGTACGGATGAATGCTATCAGCACATTGTCATTGGGGGGAAATGAGCATTCTGAGTGTAAACTTTCTTGAAAGGTAATCGTAGTCTCAAGCCTCATCAATCGGGAATGACTAAAACAGGGGAGATGCAGCAAGGCTAGGTGTGGGTAGCTCCCACAAAGGGTATGTTATCGCCTTTCTAGATGACCGTTCATATTTTCAGATTCAGTTGTGCATGAGGGAGCTCCATAAAGGTTGGGAACAACCAGGGCGATGACATATACGGTACTATTCAACAAGGGGTAGGTCGGTCTTGTGTTGGCAGGGGTCCTTAGGTATGATCTCGGTACACTGTTCTAGAGGTGTACTGTGACGGGTGGTACCCTAATAGACCAGTCGTTAGTTGGAAACCATTCTCCAATACGAGCTTTATAGTTTTAGTTGTATACCAATTATGTTGGAATGTGAGTAGCAAGCATTCCAGCCATTTTAATATTTTACTTTGAACTCTTAGAAATTATTATAATATCACTGGATATAAAAGTGTTTTGGTTATCGTAAGGTAAAAACTTGTCGTATTTATGTGCGGCATGGTCTTACAAGATACCTTTGATTTCAAAGATTTTATTATAACTTTAAATCCAGTTGGGTGTGTTTTCTCACGCTATTTTTCCAGACTTACCCGGGTGTTATTTTATTATAATGCTCGGGTCAGACCGAGCATATTACAGATTAAATTAGATGCTTGGAGCTTCAAGAGATGAGTTGGAGGCCCGAGATGTATTCACGTGATGGTTATTTTCCGTTGTATTCATTATTGTGTTTATCAGCAATTGTGAGGACAGGCTGTTATAACTGCCCAGGCTAAAATAGGCTAGTATACTCTGATTGATGTTTGTATATACACATATTATAATTTTGCTTTTGTGTAAAGATTTGTGGTATATTATAGTTTATTCGTTCCGCTGTGAGATTCTGTGTTGTTTAGCTTTCTTCTTATCTTCTTCCTTCTTTCTTTTCCCCTAACAATCGGGTTTTCCGACATTCGATTGCTCGGCATGTGATACAGTGGATGTATTAATGTCGATTTTCGAGGGTCGAAACTCTGGTTTGTTACATTTGGTATTAGAGCAGAAGGTTTAGCGAGAACCTTGGCTTTGGTGGGGTAACTCATTAGTGATAGGGTCAATAGCAACCTAGAATGAGTTTGAGTGCATGCATGCATGTATATATATATATGAGCACGTATTTGTTAATGATATAAAAATGTTTTATATTGTGTTGGTTGATTTGTTGAGTGGTTTATGGATTTCGGTCAATACGAGTAATTAACGTATTAATAGGGATCTCTAAATACTTAAATAGAGCAACTCGACATGGTATTGTTTTAAAATTGGGTAAATGAAATAATTTTACCTTAATTATATTTTATATATTGTGACGACCCGGAATTTTTGAGCATTTGAAATTGAAATATTTAATTGATTTTAAATACTTGAAAGGTAGTTTAACTTGAATTTCAAATATTATTATTTATTTAGCAATTAAGTTATTGGATTTAATAAACTGAATTTGGGTAAATTATTGAATCTGCAGTTTTAAGCTTGTTAATTTTTTTTAAAGGCTTGTAAAATTTAATTTGATAGTACTGAAGATAGTAAAAGTGATAAACTTGAATTTGGAAGTGTTTTGTTAAGTTTTGAAATTTTATCGTTTAAATTGATATTTAAAAATAGCCTTCCGAGGCACAGTCTCGGAATTCGACGAAACAAGTTCCATTGGATCCGTAATAGTGTATTATTATCAGATTTCAATTTTCGTAGTGATTGGAATTGTCATATGATGTACGATATATAAATGCGTTGAAATCAGTATCGAAATTTAATATAATAACTGGGTCCAAAAAGCTATCTTCTCCATACGATCGAATTAGGACTCGAAACTTTTTCCATTGCGTTCGAAATAGGGGTATAACATTATAAACGCCTAGCGGCATGCCTCGACAGGAGGTCAAGTTTTTAAGTTGCATTTATCGGAACGATTTGAATTTGAATTTAAATTTTAAAATAAATAATATAATTGCTTTGACCAGTCCAAATTTCACATCAGCCGTTTTCTTATCACTTCAGGCTACCGTAGCATGTTGAGTGAAACACGGTAACATCTTATCTTGTACCCATTTCCTTTAATTGGATTCAACTAAAAGAATAAAGGGAAATATATAAAAATTATCATCTCGTGTTCCTCAATCTGGTAATAAATCGAACTACCCACTTCTGCTTTCTTTTATTTTCCTTTCCTATTCGATTTTCAGAGGGAAGCAAGAACAAAAATGGTCGGCGAATCTAGTTTTTTCACCCTTCTTCAAATTTGATTTCCTCTCCACCCAATTCGAAGCCACCCTCCCAAATTTCCTTGTCCCCTTCCCCATTACGAATTTGAATCAAATTCGAACTCGAGTGTGAGCAAGTCGCAAGGTTTCTTTTCGTTAGTGCAAGAGCGAACTCTAGCTTCATGATCAAGCTTGGAGAATGGGTTCGACTCGAGCACGACTGTGTCGCAAGGTTAGAAGGAAGGTGTGCGCGCGGTGCCCGGATGCTGGGCATCGATATGTGATTAGGGTTTTCGCCGCGAGCTTAAGAGGTCATTTCTGGAAGTCGTGAGGGAGGCAGCGTATTCGTGGAGGAAGATGGGTTCTACAACTTTGCATGTGCAGCCTGTCTCTTTGGGAAGGAAGGTAAGGTCGATCTGGTGAGTTATTGTGTTGAATTGTTTTAAGTTAATGGTTTAAACTAATTTTGATTATAGAATTTAAACTGTTAGGGAATAGGAAAATAGTAGGAGAAAAAATAATAAAACGAGAGAAATATATAAAGTTCAAAATATAGATTTGTCTGGTTTGAAAAAGAATTGTGAATGAGGTTATCTTCTGTTATTGTAATCCGGTTTAAACTGGAATTGAAAAGGAAGTTTTATATATATATGTTAAACAGAAAATAATATAGGTATAAATTTATGTTTTTGATTTAGTAATATATATATTGCATATACAGAGGAGGAAAATTATACCAGATTCTTTATTGTACAAAAATATATATGTATATTAAAGGAGAAGTTTTTACAGTAAAAGAATTTGGACCTGTGAAGCAGTTTTTAAATTTTATGTTAATATAGGTAAATGAAGCAGTAAATATATGTATATGTATACATACACATAAGATTTTGGAAAATTTAAGAATTTATATAACTTAGTTTTATGAACCTATATAGAATATTTTCATAAGCGTATACGTAGCTTCAAAAGAAAATATATATTCATATACCTATTTTAATCGGCTAGTTTATTTTAAATAATGGATTTAGTGAAAAGATGGTTTAACTAATTTATTTAATTATTTTAGTAACTAAAGAATCTTTAATGGAATTAGTTTAAAACTAATTATTAGTTAAATTAAATAAATAAATTGTCTGACCAATTCAAATGTTAATAAATCATATAAATTGTTTATCCAAGGTCTTGAATCGTGAAACCAAGTCAAGATTTGAAGTGGATTGCAAACGAAAGCAAAGGTGAGTTAATCTCACTCATCTGGATTTTTAATTAAATTTAAATAGTTAAATTTAAATATTTGGTTAAATGATTGAATTGATTAGATGTGGTATATTTTATAGTAGTATATATAGTATATATTGGAGTGATTGATTTCCCGCATTATATAGCGGATGAGACCCTATGCGCCGCATAATAGCGGATGATATTATATTAATCCCATATACCGCGATGTTCCACCTCGAAGTGGAATTGGTATTGTGCTAACATCTGTGGATGCAGGGAAACAGGTTGGAGGGATCCAACTGGATTCCTCAAATTTATTTAGATTATTTTAATATTCTGTGATATGATATATTTGGTGATCTATGATAGATTACATTGGTAATTGGAAATGATGGATGCTATGTTTGATTGAATATATTTGGGTATACTGAATTACCAATAATATATAGATTGGATTTTTGAAAAGAAAATAGAGAGAGAATTTTTAAGTAAAATATTTATAGAAATTTGGATAAATTAAAGAATGGATTGGAATAAAATAAGAAAGGTTGATTTTTAAATTCTAGTAAATAAATTCCGAGTATGGCAAGGAGATTTTGAATAAAAGGGGAAAATAATGAATTTTAAGACTTAAGGATATTATTTAAAGGAATGAGAGATTTATTTCTGAATTCAGAATTTAAAATGGTTTAGAAAGAAAGAAAAGAAGCAGCTTGGAATAAATGTGAAAATTTGTATTATCAGTTAAAGTAAGATCTTAAATCATCACAAGGAAGTTAAACCTGAAATTTATAAGTTTTGAAGTAAAATTGGATAAGTAAAGAATTTATTTTAAAATGGAGTAAATTTTGGAAATCAATTTGAAATTGATTAAGTGTTTGGAACTGGGATTTTAGAAGGAAGATGAGACTATGAAAATTTATAAACTGGGTTTATAAAGGTGAAGTAATATATCAGTGGATATTTGGAAAAATAAATTCACAATGGGAATTTATTAAGGGAATGGTAAATTTGGTTAAAAATAAATAGTGATTTATTTTTAAAAGATGTGAAAGAGAGGTGTATTTCCCTGGATAACCAAGTACGTTTTCAAAGCAAATTTTTAAGTACAAGTGAAAAGTGTTAAAAGTTATTGTAAAAATATGTTTTAGAAAATTTATTATTTTTAAATGTTTAAGTTTAAAGTAAGTATTATTTTCAAATTTATTTTAGTAGTAATTATTTAAAGGTGACTTGGTATTATGTTTTGAAAAGATGAAAATTTAGATTTATAAAGTAGCTTTATTTAAAATATTCTTAAAGTATAAATTTTTGAATAAAGTATTAAAGTAGTTTTTAATTTAAAGTATATTTTATAATAAAGTGTTTCTAAATTATTTTTAAAATCTAAAGTGTTTGTACTTGGTGATTTCAGTGGAAATAGAAATATTTAGGAAATTTATTCCATGAGAGAAGGACGGTTTGAAACTGTTTTCAAAGGGTTGAAAAGTGGAAATATATCTTGCGAAGATATTTTGAGATAAATAAATAATTTGGAAAATTATTTATATGTCTGATGGTTGCTGTGAATGTTATTTGATAGTTAAATAACCGACTATCAATATTGGCCAATGCGCAGATTGTTTCGAAGAGACCAGGATCGGGATTAATTTCTCGAAAACCACTTCGATTCGGTTTGAACGTTTTCGTGTGGAAAACAAGGGTTTGGAATAGAAGATGGAGCAGTGAAGTGCAAGGGCTAGTCGCTACTAATCCTGAGGGTGATTCCAAAATGGATGTAGTAGGAGTAGTGCCTTCAGTTCCGTTCGAACCTGGAACGGACTTGTATCGGTGAATGCTTTCAGAACATCGTCAGGTGGACGATGAGCATTCTAAGTGATACGTTCTAAAAGGTAACGCTTAGCCTCGAGCCTCATCAACTGGGAATGACTGAAAATCAGGGGTTATGCAGCAAGGCTAAGTGGGTAGCACCCATTAGGGTGAGGTCATCCCTGTGTAGATGTTCCTTTTATTTCGGCTTAGTGGTGCGGTTGCTGATCCCAACTGTGGGGTGATCTTACTCGGGATTATCCAGTAAGGGGTAGTTCCGGCCTTGTGTTGCAGGGGATCGGGCGTGGTTCTCGGTACGCTGATCTAGACCAGGTACTGTGACAGGTGGTACCCCAGTGCTTAGTCATTAGTTGGAAATCCATTCTCCCTACGCGCCTGTACGGTTTTGATTGTGCCGAACTATTGCTGAAATGTGAGATGTAAGCATTTCAGCAAGATTCTATTTTACTTTCTATAGACACTATTATAATATCAGACGAATTTGATAAAAATGTTTTGGCTATCGTAAGGTAAAAACCCGACATGTTTTATTTGTGGTGTGGTCTTACGAGATGCTTTTGATTTCAAAGGATTTTGAAACTTTTATAATCCAATTGAGTTTGTTTTCTCACGCTGGTTTTCCAGACTGTAACGTTTCGACTTTTCGTCGCTCGAAAATCAACATTAATACGTCCACTGTATCAACTGTCGAGAAATCGAATGCCGGAAAACCGAATTGTTATGGAGAAAAAGAAGAAGTAGAAGAAGACAGAAGAAAAAGAAAGAAGAAACAACAGAAAACACAGAACAATATCGGAATCTCACATTCGTAGCGGAACAACATATAATAGGTAAATGAATAATCTTTAAATCAAAGAACTAATCATTTTATACATTACATCATCAGAGTTTACAACAACAATACATCAATGGACAATTATATAAACTTGTCCTTATACAGAATACACAACGGAATAAATAATATCATATACAAGTGGTACGTCTCGCCATCCAGCTCGCCACTGAGCTCCACGGCATCTCCTAAATCCAGAATGACCTGATAACCTGACTCTAGACTGCCCGTGTGGAAATTGGTGGGCACCCAGAGTTTAGGAAGGAAACAATAAACTCCAGGTCAGTCATGGTGGCTGGTGTAAGAACTTAAAACAATTATTTATCTTTAAAACAACAACAACAAAGCAAGTAGAAAATATCCGCAATGCTTTTGGAAAATGAAACTACCATAAGGCCTCCCGTACACACACACAATGCAAACGCATAATCGAAGGAGATTTCTCCTTATGATAGTCAAAGATGCTTACTACGCAAATCATTGGATTATTATTATTATTATTAGTGCATAGTGCAGAAAACATTTCGAAGATATAATATTAATCTTAGCCAACATACAACCATTATTGTATGCCAACTATAGCTATTATGTTCAATAGCAGGTTACCGCCACATTCCATAGTAGGTAATACAACTAAAACCGTACAAGGTTCGTATTTGGAAAATGGATTTACCAACAAATGGTCAGGCTAAGGAACTTTCTATGCCACGAAGGAACGCCTCTGGCTGGACGCCCTGAGAGACAACCTGCTCTCTGCCAACACAAGGCCGGTTACTCCCTTCCCGGGCAGTAAACTCGAGATATGCCACCCCCGGTCCTTTGGGACCTTTATCCGAGAGCTCGGTAACCAACATCACACATAATAAATAAAGTGCGTCCACATGAGTAAGTATCTGGGCTCCATACCATGATACTACCCTTTTCCAGAAGGAATGGTCATACCCTAGGGAAGCTACCCCTGAAATCTTGCCGCATCTTTCCTGTTTCGACCATTTCCGGGTTGTGAGGTCTGACGAAGTCTCGTCCACAAAGCTACGTTTTTTCACAAAGCCACGCTTTGATCACAAATGATCAAATAAATGATCATCACACAGCAACACTCAGCATGCTACATTACCAAATTGGGAATATATCGCTGATAAATTTCAACTACATAACCTCTGAGCTCGTACGTCTCAGAGAAGGGTGTTAAGCTAAGAGAATAAATTCTCCGCCACCAAACAGAAATGTATTTGAAAGAAATCAGCTTTATATCTCAATATGTAATGTCAGACATGTAACCATACAAGTCTGTTCCGGGTTCGAACAGAACCGAAGGCACTTCAAAAGAAGCCCTTGCAATCCGGGTATTCACAATCCTGATAAAACTTCCCATCACAAAGGAAATATCTATACTGTAGCTAACGGTGTAGAAACAATCGATAGGTCATTCTATCATTTTCATAAATACCCGGTCTTCACCACCGGTCTTCAATACGATCCATATCATCGTATCACTAGTTCGGAATGGGTTATATGACACAGAGGTCTTTTCCCAGCTAACCCGAATAGTGAGCACAATATTTCAAAACATCTGGATATGGGATTTCAATTAAGTCACAACTTATTACCCAAATCCTTTCCTTTAAATGGTTTAAACAAATTACCATTTTAAAACTTTAAACAAAAAGATTTACTTCACAAAGTTTCATTTACAGATTTCCAAATCAATTTCCATTTTCATTGAATTAACCCATTAAATCTTAAAGTTAAGATTTAATTTATAGCTTTCAAAACTATTCACAATTCAAGTCTTTTATAATATAAAAGATACACCTTTTGAAATACTCTTTTAATTCATAGTTTTCCAAACTATTTACAATTTCATTTCAACTAGACATGTTTTCGATACAAATTGGAAATCTCTTCACTTTATGAAAGCCATTTTTATTTGAAAACAGATAGTTTTCATTTGGGGAAAAACTGGTTACATTTATATAGGTTAAAGCCATTCAAGTATAAACTTGAATTTAAATTTAAATTTTCCCAAGACCGTATTTTAATTGGTTAAAAAACCATAAAAACACCTTCTATACTTATTAAATCTTTTAAACCAAAATTCCCAATTCATTGAATTCAATTTCAAAATATTGAATTCAAAATTTAAATCAAATGATTTAAATTCCAATTTTATTAAGTTATTTAAAATAACTTTTATTTCTGAAACTCATTTCAAAACTTTCAATCCCAATCCCAAAACAATTTTAGATTCAAAAGCTCAATTTTCCAAAATTGATAAAAATCTGCGACTTAACCGATTTCCACGTGAAATCCACATTTGTGTGTGTATTATGTAGTCCATGGGTTTAACACAATAGTGCAACAACATCCAATCATCAAAGATCAAATATAACAATATAATTGATAAGCGGTATAAATTATAACGCTTATCTTTCATCCAAAAATCACAGATATATCTTATATCATAGATAAATAAATCACAGATCGCAATACAAAACATGATATATCACAAAACATCACACATCAAAGATGTCAAACAATTTAACATCCAATATAATCCAAACATCCTTAGATAGGATTAATATAATCATCTGATAATTTTAAATCAGATAAATTTTTAATAAATCAATTTTACTAGTTATAGTAAATTAAAAATCAATAAATTTCAAATTTATTTTCAAATTTATTTTAAAACACCAAATCAAATTTCCAAACATTTTAAAAATATTTCCCTTTTAAAATAAATTCCTTTATCTCTTCAAATCTATTTAAAAATTCCAAATTTAGATAAATTCTTCAGTTTATAGATAACATTTCTGAAATCCATTTATTAAGCCTTTTTTCCAAATTTGAAATTAAATCCAACATAATTCAAAAATAAAACTTTTATCTTAAAAACTCCTTTTAATTTTATTCAATTGTCCAAAAATAAACTTTTCGATAAATTTTACAACTTACATTTTAAAAATCCAATTTTTATCTATTTTCGGTATCCAATGATACCAAAATTATATTCGGCTAATTTATAGCCGTCAACAGATTCAATCACAATATAATCGCACGGCGATTATAATAATCAACACACAACATTGAAATAAATTCAAATGTTTGAGGAATCCAGTTGGATCCCTCCAACCTGTTTCCCTGCATCCACAGATGTTAGCACAATACCAATTTCACTTCAATGTGAAATTATCGCGGTATATGGGATTTATAAATATTATCCGCTATTATGCGGCGCAATAGGGTCTCATCCGCTATATAATGCGGGAAATCAACTCCAAATACATATATAATACGAATTCCACTTCAATGTGAAATTATCGCGGTATATGTTTTTAATAAATAACCTCCGCTTAATATACGGCGTATAGGGTCTATTTAAACACAATAAATAGCAACCATCATTCAATCATCACAATCAATCACTATCAAAAATTTTAAATCTAACTATTTAAAATTTAAATCGAAACAAAATATTCGATTGAGTGAGAAGTTCTCACCTTTGCTTTTAAAACGGTTGCAGCGTTTTATTTCGGATAAAATTAAACACGTGTTTAATTTTACTCAAAATTTTCACTGACTCCAATTGACTCCAAACCAGCTCCATTGCGTAGTGCTCGTCAAAACGAACCCGACGCAATTTGTTTCGTAATTTTTCGACCTCGTATGAAAAAGTTACGCTATTTTAAACATCGTACAATTTATAATACAATTTAATTTACAAATCAATTTTTTTTATTTTCAAACCCAGATTCAATCATGGCCGCACACACCCTCCATCTCAGATCTGGGCCGTCCTCCACTCCTTCTCCCTCTTCTTCCTTTACGTGAAAACTCACGTACAACAACCCATAGCCGCCGCTAGGGTTTCAATTATTGCGACCTCCACACTCGACTTGAAGACGATCGGCCACCTCCATCGCGAAGCTTGTCACGAGCACTACACTCGGCCAGAGCACCATGAAGCTCGGCCCCATCATAGCCTTGAACAATATGAAAAACACAGCGACTTTGAACTGAAATTGCCGTCAATCTGTGGCTCCGTTTCCTATCTCCACCGTTGGATAGCTAGATCTTGATGCCCTCTACAACTTTGTAGTTGACGACTTTTGCTAATTGTTTGTAGATTTGGAGATAATAGAGGAGGAAGTTTTGAAATTCTCATCCATTAAAATCTAGGGCCGGCTGCTGTTGAAACACTAGGGCTTGAGTGCAAAATGAAATGTTGAGGTCCTTATATAGAAAATTTCTCAAAACACTATTCATCGAAAAATTTTCGAACTCCAAACGAAGCGTGCCGGCTGACGTTTCTAAGGTTTACCCCACGTTCCGAACACAATGGAACATGTTTCGGGAGCTAATTTGATCATCTGTGCGAGTTATGGAATTAAACAATCAAATTTAAATTAAACCGATTTAAAACGATTTCGATGCGTTTTGGCTTGCCCCGGACAAACCATACATCCGATTGACACGAAATTTGAAGCCTTACAATAATTTCACATTATGGATCCGATGAAACTAGTTTCGTCGAAATCCGAGACTATTTGAAAAATGGTCATTTTTACTCGTCAATTAAATATTAAAATATTCAATTTTCACAATTTAACTTTTAAATCAATTTTAAAAGTTTACAAACATCATTCTAATTTCAATATGATTTAATATAACTTTATAAATCATTTTTAATCACATTTGACCCAATTTACAATTATTTCTGAAATTTCAATATTAAATTATCGATTTAATTAAACAATTAAATCTCTACATTCGAATTAAATTTTATTCGGCTTACAAATTCCACTTGTTAATATTTAAAATTAATTAAATATACGAATTTCAAATGACAAAAATTCTGGGTCGTTACACAGACTGACTCGGGTGTTATTTTATTATAATGCTCGGGTCAGACCCAGTATTATAGATAAAGGATAGGATACTGTGGAGCTCAGAAGACGAGCTGGATGGCGAGACGTATCACCCGTATTTGTTGTATTCCGTTGTGTATCATAAGTTGTATAGTCATCTTTGTGAGGACAAGTTATTATAACTGTCCTGAATTGTGATGTTGATTGTATTATACTCTGATGTTGTATTCTAATGATGTATGCATAAACAGATATAGTTTCTTTTCTGTAAAGATCAGTTATTATCTATTATATTTTATTCCGCTGCGATGTAAGATTCTGTTGTGTTGTTATCTTTTCTTCTACCTCCTTCTTCTTCTAATCCTGATGGTTCGATTTTTCGGGTATGAAAAATCGGGTTATCACAGTTGGTATCAGAGCCAGGTTAAGCGAGAACCTTGGCTCTGGTTGGATTACTCATTGAAATAGAGTCTGTAGTACTCTAGAAATGAGTTTTAGTGTATTAATAGATATGAGCGCGTATTTGTTAGTGAGTATAAAATGGTTTTATATTGTGTTGGTTGATTATTGAGTGACTTATGAACTTTGGTCGGAACAGTCCGTACAACAGTACCGATAGGGGTTTCTAAACACTTGAATAGAACAATTCAACATAGTATTGTTTTAAAATGGGTAAATGAAATAATTTTGCCCAAATTATTTTTGTATATAAGGAAATAATTTTTGTAAATTACTATAGTATTTGGTTGCTTGGTTGTTAGGAAGCGATAATATTAAATTATTATCATTTAAGTGTAAAATTGAATAAGAAATCGAATTATAACCAATGTTAAGGAAATAAATTCAGGTAATAAAATGGAATTTGTAAATGTGAATTATAATTGAAATTGAAAATAAAAATTCCAGAGTAATGTTTGAATATAAATTGGATGGATTTGAAATTTGGAATTTTGGGAAGTTTAAATTCCTTTGAGTTTGAAAATAGTTTTCAAAGGTTTTAAAGAAATAATAGTGATATTATTTGGGAAATATTTTTGAATTGAATATTAAAATCTGGTGAGATTTAAATTTAAAAATATTTGAAATGTTTTGGAAGGATAAGAGCACTAAACTCTTTTCGGTCGCTGGGAAATAACCTCGGTGATGACTGCAGCATCATCGATGTTCATTTTCGAGTTTCCAAAAGAGGAATTGCTACCAAATTGTTTTATACTGTAATGTCTTCAAAACTGAGTTTGGTTTTAAAATTCAAAAGATAATTTGATACCAAAGGATTTTGGATATGATTGATTTTAAGAATGCTATTGAAATATGAGTAATTGTTTATATACTTTGGAGTTGGTTTGAGATTGTTATAGAATATAAATGGGTTGATAGTTTATAAAATTTTGAATATGTTAGAATAAAATGGAATTCAATATTTAAATTGGTTTGAAAATAAATTAAAAAATTAAAGAAAAATTAAATTCAGAATGGAATTGAAAATTCTGATGAGATAAGTTATAAAATCATAACTTGAATGGAAGTGGGAAAAATTAATAAGTGTATGATTTACAAAAGTCTAAAAGTGAAGTAATAAGCCAGAATAAATTTGTTTGGTATTTTGGAATTGAAATAAAAATCCAAACCTAAGATATAAAATAAGATTGAACTCAAGTAAGTATAGTTAAAGTTGAATTGGGAGTTGAAAGTGGATTTTGAAGTCAAGCTTGAGTTATAAATAATATTCAGCGTATATTGCAAGTAAATGAAATAAGATTGGATAATAATAGTAATGGTTTGAATTGCAAATAAAACTCAAATGAGTAGAAATAAATTTGGAAATGGCCTTGTATTAATAAAAATTGAATTGGTCTTGTTATTAATGAAATAAGTTTTGAAATAAATTGAGAATGTGAATTAAAATTTAAAATGGATAAAGAGAATGGACAATTTGAATTAGATGAAATTTGATGAGAATCAAATAAAATGAGGATGAACTTAAGTTATGAAATTGGAATGATTTGAAGTAAAAATTAAGTTTAAATTTATGGAAGCTTGGTTCGGGTGAAAATGGAAATCCATTAAATAAAAGTGGTAGAGATGAATTAATTTGGAAATGGTTATTAATATACAAGCAAGGAATGTTGTCGAGCCTAAATAAAATGGTTTCGAATGAAAATTATGCAAATATGCAATTGAAATAGGTGTCGAAACCTTATATGTGCTTATGAAAAACTATATATCATGCATTGTTTATAGAATTCATGTATTAGCTTTGTAAACGCAAATGAAATGTTGTAAATTGCATATATTTGGCACTTACATGTTTGAATTGAGTAAGTACAGGTACAGGAAAGCCGTTTGGCTGGTTTTGATCGCGCAAAATGCTAAATAAATAAGCCGCTTGCTTAAAAATGCTAAATAAAGGTACGCCTACACAATAAAAAGATAGGAAATATGAACTGTTGTTTGTTTTTTTGTTTTCCGACCGTGTGGGTCGATGTATATATATTTATATCTCTTGTCAAATAGCAAAAGCTCCTCCGTACAAAGGAGACTCTGCCAAAATTTTCTGTAAATTTTGGGAGTTAGAAATTTTTTAAAATTTTCACTAATGATAAATGATTTAAAATGAGTAAGCAAATAGATTTGAAACTGAATATTGAAATCTAATTTAAAATTGTGTATGTAAAGTAAGGTGAAATCAAAGAAATTGTTTGAAGAAACTAAAGGAAGAAAAGTTTGCAAATAAACTTTTATTTGAGATTTTAAATAAATTAGTAAGTGAAACTAATAAAAGGAAATGATTAATTAAATATGGGTTGAGATAAGGTGAACAAAATTCAATATTCAGAGTGTGAAGATAAATTGAATTCAAGCAAAATCGAAAATGAAAATCTGAATGAAAATCGGGAGAAAGTATTTAGATTTGAAAATAACTAATAAATTGAGGCAAATTGATTTTATATGGAATTGGAACTTAATTGGAGTATACACTTCAGTAGTGAAGTAGTAAAAATAAATATAAGAAATATTTATATTGAACTTAAGAAATGAAGAATGAAGTTCTTAAGTAAATTGGTATTGGGAATATACTAAGTAATTTTGGAATGGAGAAATATACTAAGTGAATAATTGAATGAAGATTAAAACTGAAAGTTGTGAATAAGTAAATAGAAATCAAATGAATGTGAAGAAAAGAGAATTGATATAGCTAATAATCAATTGAAATTAATACGTAGGATGTACGTATATTATTTTATTCGCATAGTGATTTGATCCGGATTCGAGCACAGAATTTCGAGGTAATTATACCGATCCGAGTTAGGATTTTTCACTCAATTTTCGACGGCGAACCCTGGATATGGATTTTTGATTGATTCTGGATATTCTCTATCATAGTATATGGCTGTGCAAGGAGAATGACGGTTTCTGATCAAGAAACCAGATCTGAGTCCACACTAGGAAGTCGGGTGAACGATACTAGTTCGAAAGTAGAATTGTGTGATCGAGTGAGCGATCGAATTTGGTATTGCGTACGAATGATATATGTGCATTGTACGAATGTGAATGAAATAGATATGAAAACTTCTGTAAAGAAATGTGTAAAGCGATTTTGAATGTTGTAATTGGATATTATTGCTGAGTAGGACACAAGTGTTTAAAAAACAATAGGAATTGGTATTTTTGATTTCAGAAAATAAATTCAAATGGCCCAACAAAAGGTATGTGTTTAAATTTCTGTATGAAATTTGATGATTTTCCTATCTAGCCACTTGGCTTTTGTTTTCTTTTGGAAATCTGGGGGCCTGTTGAGGCATTTTGTAGTTGTACCGAGCTAGCCGTGCAAAGGAGACGCTGGCAAAAATTTTTGAAAATTTAGGGAGTTAGAAAAATTTAGAGAAATTTTTGATAATTCAAAATTTTGGTTTCAAATTTAAATTTGAATTGTTAAGTAATATTGTTTGGGACTTATGGATAAGTTGGAAAGTTAGAAAGAGGGTTAGTGCATCTTAATAAAAGATTATTTTGGAAAGTTGTTTGAAACTATTTGGATTTGAGAAAATAGTTAACGGGGATTGAATCATTTTTCCTAACTAGTAATTTCGAGGACGAAATTCTTTTAAGGGGGGAGGAATGTGACGACCCGGAATTTTTGAGCATTTGAAATTGAAATATTTAATTGATTTTAAATACTTGAAAGGTAGTTTAACCAAATATTATTATTTATTTAGCAATTAAGTTATTGGATTTAATAAACTGAAATTGGGTAAATTATTGAATCTGCGGTTTTAAGCCTGTTAAAAAAATATATTTTAAAGGCTTGTAAAATTTATATTGATAGTACTGAAGATAGTAAAAGTGTTAAACTTGAATTTGGAAGTGTTTTGTTAAGTTTTGAAATTTTATCGTTTAAATTGATATTTAAAAATAGCCTTCCGAGGCACAGTCTTGGAATTTGACAAAACTAGTTCCATTGGATCCGTAATAGTGTATTATTATCGAATTTCAATTTTCGTGGTGATTGGAATTGTCGTATGATCGTACGATATATAAACGCGTTGAAATCTGTATCGAAATTTAATATAATAACTGGGTCCAAAAAGCTATCTTCTCCATACGATCGAATTAGGACTCGAAACTTTTTCCATTGCGTTCGGAATAGGGGTATAACATTATAAACGCCTAGCGGCATGCCTCGACAGGAGGTCAAGTTTTTAAGTTGCATTTATCGGAACGATTTGAATTTGAATTTAAATTTTAAAATAAATAATATAATTGCTTTGACCAGTCAAAATTTCACATCAGCCGTTTTCTTATCACTTCAGGCTACTATAGCATGTTGAGTGAAACATGGTAACATCTTATCTTGTCCCCATTTCCTTCAATTGGATTCAACGAAAAGAATAAAGGGAAATATATATAAATTATCATCTCGTGTTTCTCAATATGGTAATAAATCGAACTACCCACTTCTGCTTTCTTTTATTTTCCTTTCCTATTCGATTTTCAGAGGGAAGCAAGAACAAAAATGGCCGGCTGTGACGATCCGGAATTTTTGTATATTTGAAATATGAATATTTAATTTATTTTAAATATCCGAAGGTTAAATTTTAACTTTAATTTTAAATATACAGTATTTATTGGATAATTAATTATTAAATTTAATTATCGGGATTGGGTAAAATATGGAATCTTGATTTTAAGCCTGTTAAAAATAGTTCAAAGGTTCAGAAAATTTATATTGTTAATACTGAAGATGATAGAACTTTTAAAATGGAATTTTAAAAGAGTTTTGTTCAGTTTTAAAAATATATCGTTGAAATTGAATTTAAAAATAGTCTTCCAAGGCACAGTCTCGGAATTCAGCGAAACCAGTTCTATTGGATCCGTAATATTGTATTATTATTAGATTTCAATTTTCGTAGTGTTTGGAGTTGTCGTGTGATCATACGGAATGTAAACGCGCTGAAATTTAATCGGAAATTTAATTTTATAACTGGTCAATATATCTCCCATCAGTGCTTTTTGCTTTCATTTCTCAACACCTGTAGCAAGCCTATGCAGACCCGCAAGGCAGTTCAAAAAACGTGTTTCTCTTGGTATAACACGTGTCTTACCTAATAAACACGCGTCCTCTCTCAAGAAATAAAAGACAAAAGATGATGCCTGAAGCTTTCTCCTCAAAATCGAATCACGCCACTTATGTTCTTCCTTCCCTCAGTTAAAAGAATGGAAACAAAAATCGAAGTTAAATTCTCTGAGAATTCAATGGCCACCGTAAATAAAAAAGGGGGATTTTCTTCTTCAAATCGCGAGTGTTCCTTCTTTTAAATAGCGAACCCTTCCTTTCTTTGTGAAGTTCAAATCGTTTATTGTAATATGGCCACGAGAATCAACACGCTCGAATCGTCCCGTCTCTCAATCGAGTCTCGCGGCGGTGCCAGGGAGGCTGGCGAAGCCGTGCTCGTGGAGGCAAGCTTAGGAACTGTTCGCGATCCCCTTTCGAGAAGCGTTCACAAAATCGAGTCAAATCAAGGGTGGCGACTTCGTAGAGGCATAGTGACTTCGATGAGGCGCAGTTTGGGTTTGAGTCGCGAGGTAGTGTCGCGATACTAGGGGGCAATCGTGATGATGGGAGGGACGCGGAGCGACAACGACAGTTATTCGTCGACAAGTGATGATGGGAGTTCTGTTGAGGCACGGTGATAGTGCGATGACGCTCGATGGTCGACGTGGCAGTGAAGTGTGGCATCGAATCTGTCGCAGTTTGGGGATTGTTCTTTTCGGCAGTAAAGGTAATTTTTTATATACAACTTAGTTTAAATTAAAGGATCAACTTGTTTAGATAAAGTAATTAAATTAAGTCCTAAAATTAATTTATTTGGGGAAAATTAGTTGATATTAGAATTTATTACGGTATTTGTATACAGTAAAGTTTTATCAAGAAGTTATTTTCTCAAATGTATATATATAGATAATCTGAAATATATATACAGATTTTAAATTTATATATATACACCTACTGTTATAATGAAAGGAAAGAGGGAATTTAGTTACAGTAAAGTCAGGTTTTAATTTGGAAATGCATATATTTTTATATATAAGGTTTAAAGCATAATAATAATATATATATATATACCCATATTAAACTTACTTGTTATTTTAAATAATAGTTGGTGATTAATACGTTTTATTAACCTATTTAAATTATTTCAACTATTGGAAATAATTTATTAAAGGGAATTTAGTCCCAAATTAAATAATTAATTACTTAAATCATTGGTTATAGATTAAATCTTTAGTTCTAATTAAATTTAATTTATTTAATGAATGATAATTTATTTTTAGATTAGTTCAAAATGTTCGAATATTTCAAATATTAATGAAATCATATAAATTGTTATTCAAGGTCGAAATCTGAAAGGAAACAAGCTGGGATGAAATAAAATAGTAATGGATGGCAAAACAAAAGCAAAGGTGAGTTAATCTCACTCAGTTGAATTTTATTTTAAATTTAAATGGTTAAATTTAAATAATTGATTGGATGATTGCATTGATTGAATATGCTATATTATATATATAGTAGTATATAGCAATATATACATATTGGCATATGTATATATTTGAGTTATTGATATTCCCGCATTTATATAGCGGATGAGACCCTATGCGCCGCATAATAGCGGATGATATTTTATAAAACCCATATACCGCGATATTCCACCTCGAAGTGGAATTGGTATTGTGCTAATGTCTGTGAATGCAGGGAAACAGGTTGGAGGGATCCAACTGGATTCCTCAAAATTATTTAGATTATTTGATATTCTGTTCTATGAATATTGATATCCTGTGATGATTTTATTGATGATTGAAATATTGGATGATATGGTTGGATTGAATATTTCAATAAAAGGAGTTATCAAAATATATTGAATTGGATTTTGAAAGAAATAAAAGAGTAAAATTTAAGTAAATAATTCAAGTGAATTGGAATAAGGGAATTTCGAAATAACAAGGGAAATATTAACTTTAAACTAAAGTGATATTAAATTTAAAGAATAAAGGATTTATTTTGAATTTAAGGATTAAATTTAATTAAAGGCTAAAGAAGGAATTTTGGAAGTTTAAAATTGGTATTTTCAGTTAAAAAGGGTTTTAACTCAAATAAAGGAATAAATCTAAAAGTTAATGTATTTTGAAATAAATGAAGTAGTAAAGGAAATTTATTTCAAAGTAAAGTAAAGTAAATTGGAAAATCAATTGGAAATTGATTTAGTTATTTAAAATTGGAATTTTAAAAGAGAAGTGAGATTCTGTTGTTGTTTTCTATTTTTCTTCTTCTTCTACCTCTTCTTCTTAACCAAATGGTCCGGTTTTTCGTGTTAGAAAAACTCGGGTTGTTACAGTGGTATCAGAGCTTAGGCTAGCGATAACCTTGGCTCTGTTGGGAATTTTGAGAGTACTAATAGATATGAGCGCGTATTTGTTAGTGGATATAAAAATGGTTTTATATTGTGTTGATTGATTTATTGAGTGGCATATGAACCTTCGTCGACACAGTCTGGACAACTGTATCAAAGGGGTTTCTAAACACTTGAATAGAACAGTTCGACACAGTATTGTTTTAAATAGGGTGAATGAAATAATTTTGCCCAAATTATTTTTATATATAAAAGGATAACTTTTGTAAATTATATATTTGGTTGCTTGGTTGTTAGGAAGTGATAATATTAAATTATTACCACTATTGTGTAGAAATTGAACAAGTAATTGAATTATAACCAAAGTTAAGAAATAATTTATATAATAAATGGAATTTGAAATACAGACTATAAATGAAATTTATAAATTGAGATAAACTTTATATACAAATGTGAATTACAAATGTGATTTATAATCAAATGAGATTAATTCATAAACAAATGAAATTTGTAAATGTAAATTGTAAATGTGTCTTATAACTTGGAATAAAATGTAATAGAATTCCAGAGTAATGTTGGATATAAAGTTGAATAGATTTTGAATTTGAAGTTTTGGGAAAGATTTAAATTCCTTTGGATTTAAAAATAGTTTTTAAAGGTTTTAGGGAAATAATGGTGATATTATTTCATGAATATTTTTGAAATTGAATTGAAATCTGGTAGGATTTGGGATTTAAAAATGTTTGAAATGTTTTAAAGTGATAAAAGCATTAAATTCTCTTTCGGTCGCTGGAAAATAATTCCGATGATGATCGCGACATCATCGGTGTTCATTTTCGAGTTTCCAAAAGAGGAATTGCTACCTGGATGTTTTGGGCTGGTGTTTGTTTGCAAAACTGAGTTTGGTTTTGAAATTGAAAAGGGTTTGGATATAGTTGATTTCAAAAATGATTTTGAAATTTTGGAAAATTGTTTAAAACTCTGGAATCTTATTTAAAGTTGTGTATGGAATAATAAAAATATTTATTGGCTAAATAAAATGTATAATTCTGAGTTATAAGATAAAATGTGAATAAAATTTATATTAAATAGATGGAAGTATGGATGTAAATGAGTTTGTGACTTATAAAATTCAGAAATGAAATTAATAATAGAATTTGAAGGTGAAGCTTGAGTTGTTAATAGAAATTCAACTTGAGACTAGAAGTGAAAAATATGAATTGAAAACCGTAGGGAATTGAATTAAAATAAAATGATTTGGGATGCAAATAAACTTTGTTCGAGTATGTATAAATTAAATATGAGTTTGGATAGTATGATTAATTGAATTAATGTGGTAATGAGTTTAATTATAATTGAATGGAAGTATAAAAAAATATAAGTGTGTGGTTTATTAGAAATGGGAAGGTGGGAAAGAAGATTTGTTAATATGTTGGAAAATCCAAACTTGAGATATAAAATAAATTTGAATTCAAGTAAACCAAGTAAAGTGGTTTAGAGATAAAAATAATAATCAAATATTGGGTATAAGATTTGAATAAACAAATTAAATGAAAATGAACTTAAGTGTTAACTTAAGTGGATTATGAAATAGCTTTGAATAGAACCTGTTAGATAATCAAAGGAGAATGAATGGACTGTGAACAAATAAAAAGGGTTTGAATGAAACTAGTGGGTTAATGAATTTAATATTGAATGGTAAACTAAAAGTGAATAGTAAATCACTTAAAACTGAAATTGATAGTTTAAGTATTGGTTGTAAGTAATTGAAGTTAGTATCGAAACTTGAAAATGGCATTTGGGAACTGTTCGGTGTATGTTGCTTATGAAATGCATGTGTTTAGCTATTGAAATTAATTGAAATGATAACCAACCTTGTATATTTGTCACTTACATATTGAATTGAGTAAGTACAGGTTCAGAGAGGCCGTTTAGCTGGGTCGGGTTATACATTTGCTAAAATAAATAACCGCTTTGCTTAAAAATTTCTATAATAAGGTACGCTTACGCGAAAATTCAAAATAGGAGATATGAACTGTTTATATTGATATATATTGTGATTTCCGGCCTGAGGCCGATGTATATATATATTTTTGTGCATCCTGCGATATCGCAGAAGTCCCTCCGTACAAGGGAGACTCTGCCAAAATTTTCCGTAAATTTTGGGAGTTAGAATTTTTTTGAAATCTTTGAAAATTTTCGCTAACGACAAGCAATTTAAATTTGCTAACCAAATGGTATTGAAATTGAATAATTGAAACCTATTTGAAATATGAATGTAAAGCAAGAGAAATCAAAAGAACTAAAGAAAGTAAAGTTTGTAAATAAATTGTTATTTGAGATTTAAATTAAATAGTAAGTGAAACTAATCCAATATTCAAAACGGAAGCCAATTTGAGATTAAATGAAATTGTAAGGCTAAGTAAATAGTAATGAAAATAAACTTCAATAGTGAAGTGGAAATAAGTGTAAGCAATATGTAAAATATTTATATTGAACTTAAGAAGTAGGGTGAGATTCTTAAGTAATTTGGTATTGAGGAAAATTATTCTAGATGAATAATTGAATGACGATTAAAATTTGAAATTGTGAAATGAGAAAATTGTGGATAAGTGAATGTAATCAAACTGAAGTTGTGAAATGGGATAGTTGTGAATAAGGGGATAACAATTAAAGGGATTGTGAATAAAAGAAAATTGATATAATTGGTAATCAATTGGAATTTATACGTAAGATGTACGTATATTATTTTATTCGCATAGCTATTTGGTCCAGATGTCGAACACAGAATTTCGGGATAGATATACCGATCCGAGTTAGGATTTTTCACTCGATTTTCAACGGCGAACCTGGATATGGATTGTTGATTGATTCTGGAAATTCTCTATCATAGTTGGTGGCTATGCAAGGAGAATGACGGTTTCTGATCAAGAAACCAGATCTGAGTCCGCACTAGGAAGTCGGGTGGACGATACTAGTTCGGAAGTGGAATTGTGTGATCGATTGAGCGATCGAATGTGATTTTGCGTACGGATGATATATGTGCATCGTACGGGCTTAAGTAAAACAAATATTGGAAATTTGTAAAGGAAAGTATAAAATGACTTTGGAATTGTGATTGAATATTATTGCTTAGTAGGATATACAGGTGTATAAAAGCAATGGATAATTGGGATTTTTGATTTTAGAAGATAAAAATTTAATGGCCCGACAAAAAGGTATGTATTTGAATTTCTATATGAAATTTGATTGGGTTTTGGATCCAGCCACTTGGCTTTTTGTTTTCTTTTTGAGATTGGGAGGCCGTAGAGCCATTTTGTAGTAGTACCGAGCTAGCCGCGCAAAGGAGACGCTGGCGAAATTTTTCGGAAATTTAGGGAGTTAGAAAAATTTTGGAAAATTTTGATAAGTTAAAATTTGAATTCAAATTTAAATTTGAATGGATAAGTAGGTGGTATGAGTTGAACTTATGAATAAGTTTGGGAAGTTAAAAGATGATTAGTGTATCATTACTAAAAGATTGTTTGGGTATTGTTAAAACTGTTGAACTTGGGAAATAGTAATGGGTATTGAATCATTCTTCCTAACTAGTAATTTCGGGGACGAAATTCTTTTAAGGGGGGAGGAATGTGACGATCCGGAATTTTTGTATATTTGAAATATGAATATTTAATTTATTTTAAATATCCGAAGGTTAAATTTTAACTTTAATTTTAAATATACAGTATTTATTGGATAATTAATTATTAAATTTAATTATCGGGATTGGGTAAAATATGGAATCTTGATTTTAAGCCTGTTAAAAATAGTTCAAAGGTTCAGAAAATTTATATTGTTAATACTGAAGATGATAGAACTTTTAAAATGGAATTTTAAAAGAGTTTTGTTCAGTTTTAAAAATATATCGTTGAAATTGAATTTAAAAATAGTCTTCCAAGGCACAGTCTCGGAATTCAGCGAAACCAGTTCTATTGGATCCGTAATATTGTATTATTATTAGATTTCAATTTTCGTAGTGTTTGGAGTTGTCGTGTGATCATACGGAATGTAAACGCGCTGAAATTTAATCGGAAATTTAATTTTATAACTGGTCAATATATCTCCCATCAGTGCTTTTTGCTTTCATTTCTCAACACCTGTAGCAAGCCTATGCAGACCCGCAAGGCAGTTCAAAAAACGTGTTTCTCTTGGTATAACACGTGTCTTACCTAATAAACACGCGTCCTCTCTCAAGAAATAAAAGACAAAAGATGATGCCTGAAGCTTTCTCCTCAAAATCGAATCACGCCACTTATGTTCTTCCTTCCCTCAGTTAAAAGAATGGAAACAAAAATCGAAGTTAAATTCTCTGAGAATTCAATGGCCACCGTAAATAAAAAAGGGGGATTTTCTTCTTCAAATCGCGAGTGTTCCTTCTTTTAAATAGCGAACCCTTCCTTTCTTTGTGAAGTTCAAATCGTTTATTGTAATATGGCCACGAGAATCAACACGCTCGAATCGTCCCGTCTCTCAATCGAGTCTCGCGGCGGTGCCAGGGAGGCTGGCGAAGCCGTGCTCGTGGAGGAAAGCTTAGGAACTGTTCGCGATCCCCTTTCGAGAAGCGTTCACAAAATCGAGTCAAATCAAGGGTGGCGACTTCGTAGAGGCATAGTGACTTCGATGAGGCGCAGTTTGGGTTTGAGTCGCGAGGTAGTGTCGCGATACTAGGGGGCAATCGTGATGATGGGAGGGACGCGGAGCGACAACGACAGTTATTCGTCGACAAGTGATGATGGGAGTTCTGTTGAGGCACGGTGATAGTGCGATGACGCTCGATGGTCGACGTGGCAGTGAAGTGTGGCATCGAATCTGTCGCAGTTTGGGGATTGTTCTTTTCGGCAGTAAAGGTAATTTTTTATATACAACTTAGTTTAAATTAAAGGATCAACTTGTTTAGATAAAGTAATTAAATTAAGTCCTAAAATTAATTTATTTGGGGAAAATTAGTTGATATTAGAATTTATTACGGTATTTGTATACAGTAAAGTTTTATCAAGAAGTTATTTTCTCAAATGTATATATATAGATAATCTGAAATATATATACAGATTTTAAATTTATATATATACACCTACTGTTATAATGAAAGGAAAGAGGGAATTTAGTTACAGTAAAGTCAGGTTTTAATTTGGAAATGCATATATTTTTATATATAAGGTTTAAAGCATAATAATAATATATATATATACCCATATTAAACTTACTTGTTATTTTAAATAATAGTTGGTGATTAACACGTTTTATTAACCTATTTAAATTATTTCAACTATTGGAAATAATTTATTAAAGGGAATTTAGTCCCAAATTAAATAATTAATTACTTAAATCATTGGTTATAGATTAAATCTTTAGTTCTAATTAAATTTAATTTATTTAATGAATGATAATTTATTTTTAGATTAGTTCAAAATGTTCGAATATTTCAAATATTAATGAAATCATATAAATTGTTATTCAAGGTCGAAATCTGAAAGGAAACAAGCTGGGATGAAATAAAATAGTAATGGATGGCAAAACAAAAGCAAAGGTGAGTTAATCTCACTCAGTTGAATTTTATTTTAAATTTAAATGGTTAAATTTAAATAATTGATTGGATGATTGCATTGATTGAATATGCTATATTATATATATAGTAGTATATAGCAATATATACATATTGGCATATGTATATATTTGAGTTATTGATATTCCCGCATTTATATAGCGGATGAGACCCTATGCGCTGCATAATAGCGGATGATATTTTATAAAACCCATATACCGCGATATTCCACCTCGAAGTGGAATTGGTATTGTGCTAATGTCTGTGAATGCAGGGAAACAGGTTGGAGGGATCCAACTGAATTCCTCAAAATTATTTAGATTATTTGATATTCTGTTCTATGAATATTGATATCCTGTGATGATTTTATTGATGATTGAAATATTGGATGATATGGTTGGATTGAATATTTCAATAAAAGGAGTTATCAAAATATATTGAATTGGATTTTGAAAGAAATAAAAGAGTAAAATTTAAGTAAATAATTCAAGTGAATTGGAATAAGGGAATTTCGAAATAACAAGGGAAATATTAACTTTAAACTAAAGTGATATTAAATTTAAAGAATAAAGGATTTATTTTGAATTTAAGGATTAAATTTAATTAAAGGCTAAAGAAGGAATTTTGGAAGTTTAAAATTGGTATTTTCAGTTAAAAAGGGTTTTAACTCAAATAAAGGAATAAATCTAAAAGTTAATGTATTTTGAAATAAATGAAGTAGTAAAGGAAATTTATTTCAAAGTAAAGTAAAGTAAATTGGAAAATCAATTGGAAATTGATTTAGTTATTTAAAATTGGAATTTTAAAAGAGAAGTGAGATTCTGTTGTTGTTTTCTATTTTTCTTCTTCTTCTACCTCTTCTTCTTAACCAAATGGTCCGGTTTTTCGTGTTAGAAAAACTCGGGTTGTTACACCGGCGAATCTAGTTTTTTCACCCTTCTTCAAATTCGATTTCCTCTCCACCCAGTTCGAAGCCACCCTCCCAAATTTCCTCGTCCCCTTCCCCATTACGAATTCGAATCGAATTCGAACCCGAGTGTGAGAAAGTCGTGAGGTTTCTTTTCGTTAGGGCAAGAACGAATGCTAGCTTCGTGATCAAGCTTGGAGAATGGGTTCGACTCGAGCACGACTGTGTCGCAAGGTCAGAAGGAAAGTGTGCGCATGGTGCTCGGATGCTCGACATCGATATGTGATTAGGGTTTTGGCCGCGAGCTTAAGAGGTCATTTCTGGAAGTCGTGAGGGAGGCAGCGTATTCGTAGAGGAAGATGGGTTCTACGACTTTGCATGTGCAGCCTGTCTATTTGGGAAGGAAGGTAGGGTCGATCTGGTGAGTTATTGTGTTGAATTGTTTTAAGTTAATGGTTTAAACTAATTTTGATTATAGAATTTAAACTGTTAGGGAATAGGAAAATAGCAGGAGAAAAATAGTAAAACGAAAGAAATATATAAAGTTCAAAACATAGATTTGTCTGGTTTGAAAAAGAATTGTGAATGAGGTTATCTTCTGTTATTGTAATCTGGTTTAAACTGGAATTGAAAAGGAAGTTTTACATATATGTTAAACAGAAAAGAATATAGGTATAAATTTATGTTTTTGATTTAGTAATATATATATTGCATATACAGAGGAGGAAAATTATATCAGATTCTTTATTGTACAAAATTATATATGTATATTAAAGGAGAAGTTTTTACAGTAATAGAATTTGGACCTATGAAGCAGTTTTTTAATTTTAAGTTAATATAGGTAAGTGAAGAAGTAAATATATGTATATGTATACATACACATAAGATTTTGGAAAATTTAAGAATTTATATAACTTAGTTTTGTGAACCTATATAGAATATTTTCATAAGCGTATACGTAGCTTCAAAAGAAAATATATATTCATATACCTATTTTAATCGGCTAGTTTATTTTAAATAATGGATTTAGTGAAAAGATGGTTTAACTAATTTATTTAATTATTTTAGTAACTAAAGAATCTTTAAAGGAATTAGTTTAAAACTAATTATTAGTTAAATTAAATAAATAAATTGTCTGACCAATTCAAATGTTAATAAATCATATAAATTGTTTATCCAAGGTCTTGAATCGTGAAACCAAGTCAAGATTTGAAGTGGATTGCAAACGAAAGCAAAGGTGAGTTAATCTCACTCATCTGGATTTTTAATTAAATTTAAATAGTTAAATTTAAATATTTGATTGAATGATTGAATTGATTGGATGTGGTATATTTTATAGTAGTATATATAGTATATATTGGAGTGATTGATTTCCCGCATTATATAGCGGATGAGACCCTATGCGCCGCATAATAGCGGATGATATTATATTAATCCCATATACCGCGATGTTCCACCTCGAAGTGGAATTGGTATTGTGCTAACATCTGTGGATGCAGGGAAACAGGTTGGAGGGATCCAACTGGATTCCTCAAATTTATTTAGATTATTTTAATATTCTATGATATGATATATTTGGTGATCTGTGATAGATTACATTGGTAATTGGAAATGATGGATGCTATGTTTGATTGAATATATTTGGGTATACTGAATTACCAATAATATATAGATTGGATTTTTGAAAAGAAAATAGAGAGAGAATTTTTAAGTAAAATATTTATAGAAATTTGGATAAATTAAAGAATGGATTGGAATAAAATAAGAAAGGTTGATTTTTAAATTCTAGTAAATAAATTCCGAGTATGGAAAGGAGATTTTGAATAAAAAGGGAAAATAATGAATTTTAAGACTTAAGGATATTATTTAAAGGAATGAGAGATTTATTTCTGAATTCAGAATTTAAAATGGTTTAGAAAGAAATAAAAGAAGCATCTTGGAATAAATGTGAAAATTTGTATTATCAGTTAAAGTAAGATCTTAAATCATCACAAGGAAGTTAAACCTGAAATTTATAAGTTTTGAAATAAAATTGGATAAGTAAAGAATTTATTTTAAAATGGAGTAAATTTTGGAAATCAATTTGAAATTGATTAAGTGTTTGGAACTGGGAATTTAGAAGGAAGATGAGACTATGAAAATTTATAAACTGGGTTTATAAAGGTGAAGTAATATATCAGTGGATATTTGGAAAAATAAATTCACAATGGGAATTTATTAAGGGAATGGGTAAATTTGGTTAAAAATAAATAGTGATTTATTTTTAAAAGATGTGAAAGAGAGGTGTATTTCCCTGGATAGCCAAGTACGTTTTCAAAGCAAATTTTTAAGTACAAGTGAAAAGTGTTAAAAGTTGTTGTAAAAATATGTTTTAGAAAATTTATTATTTTTAAATGTTTAAGTTTAAAGTATGTATTATTTTCAAATTTATTTTAGTAGTAATTATTTAAAGGTGACTTGGTATTATGTTTTGAAAAGATGAAAATTTAGTTTTATATAGTAGCTTTATTTAAAATATTCTTAAAGTATAAATTTTTAAATAAAGTATTAAAGTAGTTTTTTATTTAAAGTATATTTTATAATAAAGTGTTTCTAAATTATTTTTAAAATCTAAAGTGTTTGTACTTGGTGATTTCAGTGGAAATAGAAATATTTGGGAAATTTATTCCATGAGAGAAGGACGGTTTGAAACTATTTTCAAAGGGTTGAAAAGTGGAAATATATCTTGCGAAGATATTTTGAGATAAATAAATAATTTGGAAAATTATTTATATGTCTGATGGTTGTTGTGAATGTTATTTGATAGTTAAATAACCGACTATCAATATTGGCCAATGCGCTGATCGTTTCGAAGAGACCGGGATCGGGATTAATTTCTCGAAAACCACTTCGATTCGGTTTGAACGTTTTCATGTGGAAAACAAGAGTTTGGAATCGAAGATGGAGCAGTGAAGTGCAAGGGCTAGTCGCTACTAATCCTGAGGGTGATTCCAAAATGGATGTAGTAGGAGTAGTGCCTTCGGTTCCGTTCGAACCCGGAACGGACTTGTATGGGTGAATGCTTTCAGAACATCGTCAGGTGGACGATGAGCATTCTAAGTGATACGTTCTAAAAGGTAACGTTTAGCATCGAGCCTCATCAACCGGGAATGACTGAAAATCAGGGGTTATGCAGCAAGGCTAAGTGGGTAGCACCCATTAGGGTGAGGTCATCCTTGTCTAGATGTTCCTATTATTTCGGCTTAGTGGTCCGGTTGCTGATCCCAACCGTGGGGTGATCTTACTCGGGATTATCCAGTAAGGGGTAGTTCCAGCCTTATGTTGCAGGGGATCGAGCGTGGTCCTCGGTACGCTGATCTAGACCAGGTACTATGACAGGTGGTACCCCAGTGCCTAGTCATTAGTTGAAAATCCATTCTCCCTACGCGCTTGTACGGTTATGATTGTGCCCAACTATTGCTGAAACGTGAGATGCAAGCATTTCAGCTAGATTCTATTTTACTTTCTATAGACACTATTATAGTATCAGACGAAATGTTTTGGCTATCATATGGTAAAAACCCGACATGTTTTATTTGTGGCGTGGTCTTACGAGATGCTTTTGATTTCAAAGGATTTTGAAACTTTAATAATCCAATTGAGTGTGTTTTCTCACGCTGGTTTTCCATACTGACTCGGGTGTTATTTTATTATAATGCTCGGGTCAGACCCAGTATTACAGATACAGGATAGAATGTTGTGGAGCTCAGAAGACGAGCTGGATGGCGAGACGTATCACCCGTATTTGTTGTATTCCGCTGTGTATCATAAGTTGTATAGTCATCTTTGTGAGGACAAGTTATTATAACTGTCCTGAATTGTGATGTTGATTGTATTGTACTCTGATGTTGTATTCTGATGATGTATGCATAAACAGATATAGTTTCTTTTCTGTAAAGATCAGTTATTATCTATTATATTTTATTCCGCTGCGATGTAAGATTCTATTGTGTTGTTATCTTTTCTTCTACCTCCTTCTTCTTCTAATCCTGATGGTTCGATTTTTCGGGTATGAAAAATCGGGTTATCACATATATAAAGGAATAATTTTCAAAAATTATTATAGTTGTATATGGTGTGTTTGGTTGTTAGGGAATGATAATATTTTATTATCATCATTTGTTGTTGTTGTGATCAAATAAAAGTTCTCATTATTGTAATGCAAACAAGATTAATAGTTAAGGAGTGAGTTTATATAACCAAAGTGAGATTATATATAGTTTATAAATATGATTTGCAAGAAAAAGGGTTTGAAGGCTGGAAATTTGGGAATTTAAATTCCATCGGTTTTGGGAATTGTTTTTCACAGTTTTGGAAAATAAATTGGATAGGAATATTTAAAAGGGTTTAAAAGGAATAAAAGCACTGAACTCACTTCGGTCGCTGGAAAATAATTTCGGTGATGACTGCAACATCATCGACGTTCATTTTCAGGTTTCCAAGAGAGGAATTACTACCATTTGGAGTTTTGTTTGGCAAAACTAGTTTTGATTTTAAAATCCAAAAAAATGATTTGATATACAAAGGGATTGTGTGTGTGTGTGTGTGTATATATATATATATATGATTTCAAAACTGAGTTGAAATACTTAAGAACAAGGTGTTTAAACTTTAGGATTTTCATTTAAATGTTTTATTGAAAATATGAGAAAATCAGTTTGATAACTTATAAAATTTGAAAATTTGCAAGTTAAAGCAATGTTTTAAATTGTTGAATGTGAATGCAGAAAAGTAAAAATTTGAAATTGAACCATGGAATTAAAGTTAACTTAAATTAAGTTAAATAAAGTGGAATTTGAAAATTTAGCCTGAGTTGGGCTAAATGAAATAAGTTTTGAAAATGGAATTGATTGAGATTTGAAATAAATTAATGATGGAACTAATTAAATTAATTAGTGAATTGGATATGGTTTGGAATGTTGATAGACAAAATGAATGTTGAAGTGGGAATTGAAATTGAATTTGATTAAAATGGATATAGACTTAAGTGTGAAATGGTAATAAACATAAGGAGTTTTGTATGAAATGTTTATAATAGACTTAAGAAAATTGGATGGAAAAATTCTTAAGAGATAATTAGTATTGAAAGGATATACTAAGTAAATGATAAATGTGAATAAAGCAATGTGAATAATGATTGTGAATAATTGATAGTAAATGAAATGAACATGAATAAAAGGAATTTGGAGTAGCTAAGAATCAATTGAAATAAATACGTAAGTTGTACGTATATTATTTTGTTTGTATAGCGGTTTGGTCCAGATTCGAGCATAGAATTTCGAGATAATTTATATCTATCCGATTTGGAATTTTTCACTCGATTCTATATGGTGAACATTGGATTTGGATTTTTGGTTGATTCTGGAATTCTCGATCATAGTATATGGTTATGCAAGGAGAATGACGGTTTCTAATCGATGACCCGGATCCGAGTCCGCATTAGAGTGGTCGTGTGAACGATACTAGTTCGGAAGTGAAATTGTGTGATCGAGCGAGCAATCAGATTGAGATGTGCGTACAGATGATATATGTACATTGCACAGGATTTTGTAAAGTAAATGTTGGAAATTAAAATTTCAAATTAATACGATTAAAAACTATATGTTTGGATATCAATGGTAAATAAGACGCAGGTATATAAAAGCAAAAGCTAACTTGATGCCTTTGGTTTCATAAGTAAAATTAGATTGCCCAACAAAAAGGTACATGTTTATATTGTTATTTGATTTGATGGTTTTATGATCCAGCCACTTGGCTTGGTTTTCTTTTGTTAGTTTGGGTCGTAGTGGCATTTTGTAGCTGTTCTGATCTAGCCGCGCAAATGAGACGTTGACGAAATTTTTTGAAAATTTAAAGAGTTAGAAATTTTGAAGAAGTTTTTGCTAACTAAAATTTGATTTCGAGTTATAACTTTAAATGATTGAATGGATAATTTTAGTTGGGATCCATGAATGGATTCGTAAACTTAGTAAAAGTAATAACAAGGTTTCAACAAATTGGTTTTGGGGAAGTTAAAGGCTTAAGTGGATTTGGGAAGTTATTTCAGCTAATTGGTTTTAAAAAGTAATGGGTTTGGGCATTTTTCCTATCTTGGCAATTTCGAGAATGAAATTCTTTCAAGGGGGATGAATATAACGACCCAGAATTTTAATTATTTGAGTTTAAAATATTTAATAAATTTTAAATATTGAAAAGTTAATTTTATAGATTAAATAACTCGAATTTCGAATATAGCGATTTATTGGGTAATTTAATTGTTGAATTTAATAATTGAAGATCGTTTAAATAATGGAATCTTGAGTTTTAAGTTAGATAAAAATAATTTCAAAGCTTATTAAAATTCTATTAATAAGAAGGAAGGTAATAAAAATTTTAAATCTAATTTAAAAATGATTTAACTAATTTTGAAATTTACTCGTTTTAAATAACATATAAAAATAGCCTTCTGGGGCACTGTCTCGGATTTCGATGAAACCAGTGTCATTGGGTTTGTAATAATAAATTATATTACGCCGTCAAATTTCGTAGCGATTAGACATATCGTTTGGTCATGCGAGATCGAAACGCGTTGAAATTAATATTGAAAATTTAATATAATAATTGGGTTCAACAAGCTCTCTTCTTCATACGATCGAATTAGGTTCCAAAACAAGTTCCATTAAGTTCGGAATAGGGGTATAACATATAGAATGCCAAGCGGCACGTCTCGATTGAAGTCTGAAATTTTACAGCTAGATATTTTGAATTTTAAATAATATATTTTATTCGATTTATCTATACACTGCCTTCACTTTTCCTATCAGCCCACATTTACTGTACAATCACTCATATCTTCACGTGTCTCCCTTGTTATCTCCCATCCATCTTCTTCTATTTAAACCATCTCCAAGAAGAAGAAAAGGAGAAAAATGAGATTTCAAAATTCAAATAAAAATCATACTTCATTAAAAATCATAATTCCCAATCCATTGAACTTGTGCAATGATTATCTTCGACCCTATACCCTCTTTGCACGTGCGATCATGTTTGAGGTGGCTCGGGTTGAAGGAGATCGACCTAGGGCTCGAGATGGGAAGAGTTTTATGCATGGATAGACGAAGGGGTTGATGCCGTTGGCGTTGAAGAGATTCAGAACCGTGATATTTGTGGAGTGCGACATACGTTTGGAAGTCGCTACTATAGCAGGTGCATGGTGGAAGAGCATTAGGTTGCGTTTTGCTATGTTGAGGTGGGGGTGACGAAAATGGCATGGGGAGGTGGAGATTCACAAGAGAAGTTCAAGGGAATCGTCGGATTCTCGATTCGCGTTGCGTAGCCCCGTGTCAATGAAGATATGTACACGACCATGTCCATCGTGCATAGCAAGGGATAATCTGATTTGGGGAAAGATGAAGATAAGGGTAGAATTGTAAATTTTTAAACTTGTAATTAGTTTATTTTATTGTAATTTAATTTTGATAACTTCTAAAATTCATAACTCTCTCATACGGGGTCGATTGAGACGAAACTTTTTGCATTGCACTCGTGACGACGAAAGCTACACAATGAAACTTGTTTGGACGAATTTGGAGGCTATTGAATTTTAGGCTAAAATCGGACGTTGTCTGGTTTTAGTTCCAAACTGGAACGCCTCAGCGACAACAGAAAATTTCATGCGTTAAACTCACCTTTTTGGATAACTAGTATGATTTATAGTTGATAAAAATTGTTGAATGTTTGTTTGGATAAATTATTATATTTATTTGTTGGTTTGGATATATTTTCGCCTATTGGAGCGGATGAGACCCTATTACATTCCCTTGTAAAAGCGAATGACCCTTTGTATACGAATCCCGCCTCAAAGCGGTTGATTTATAATTTATGTTTATATAAAATTTGTGATGCAAGGGGAAACAGGCTGGAGGAATCCAACAGGATTCCTCGCTATGGTTGTATTGTTGCAATAATATTTCTTTTATATGGATTATTGAAAGGAACATGATTGTATACATTATAGTTGTAACATTGTTATATGTTGGAAAGTCAAACCTAGTAGTGACAGAAAACCAATATTGATATTGGTTAAATGTTTGGTGGCTATTGGCTTCAAATTAGTGTTTCTAAAATACTATAAATTGCCATTAAATCAGAAATTGATTTTGAGACAAGAAACAATTTTTAAATCCAAAATTGGGTTTCGAAACATGTTGTTTAAGGATTATTTAAGTTAATTAAATATATTAATGTTATTTTTAAGTTAATTAAAAGTATTAATATTGTTTTTAATTTATTTAATTATAATAATATTCCTTTAAAAGTTATTTACTTATAATAATATTAATTCAAGGATACTTAATTATAATAATATTCTTTTAAAGTTATTTAATTATATTAAAATTTGTTTTAAAGTTATATAATCGTATTAATATTATTTTAAAGTTATTAATTATTTTAATATTGTTTAAAAGGTTATTTGCTTATAGTTACTATGTTTTAAGAATTTATAAAAAGGTTAATAAGTTGATAGATTAATTATTTAAGAATAATTATGGTTTGAAATTAATAATAAGGATTATTAATAAGGTTTTTAAATAAATAATAATAATAATTAAAATGTTAAAGATTAATTAATTATTATTATTATTTCTTAAACAATATTTTGAAATAATTAATTCTTATTTTAAGATATTTAAAGTTATTGATTTCCATTTATTTATAATGTTCATTGTTAATAATTATTATTATATAATTTTGTTTAAAGTAAATGATTTTAATTATTTATAAATGTTTCTGAGATTATAAATAGAGTTGAAAGACTTGCATTTTATAAAGAAATTTATATAATGGATTGAGGACTTAAGAAGGGGTTATTTGTAAAGAGAAAGAGTTTATAGATAGTTAGATATTTATAAACAAAATTTTAGAAGTGGGTTTATAGATTTATAAAAGAAGCTTATAACTGGTATATGGGTTCATAAAGAGTTATAAATGATTTTGAAATGTACAAGAAGTTTATAAGTGATGGAATTCTTGGTAAAGGAATTATTAATGTTTTTGGAGATTTATAAAATGGGTCATAAACGATCTTGGAGAATTGTAAGGGGAATTATAAATGATTTGAGAATCAAATAAAAAGAAAATTTTTCTAAATTTTGTGGATATACTTATACCGTTGGGATAAGTATATGGCAATTTCTAAATATGGATACAGGGATTTGCAAGTATATCTTTTAAAGGTGTTTATATACAAGTAATTTACAAAGTAATTGTATGTATAAAGACTTATTAAAGGTGGCTAGTGATTGCTTATATATTGAGCCAATGTTGATTTTTCAAATGAAATAAAATCCCGATTGAATGTTTGTTATTCGATAGTTAAATAACCGACTATCGAAAATGGACCCAAACGTAACTTTGGAAATATCTAGGAGAAACACGTGAGTTATATGGCACAGTCATCTCCGATGATGGTGTACTGTGCATATAAATCTCGTTTCACTCTTCAAGGAAGATGATAAGGAAATCCGTCCACTAACGGTTAGGAGGTGATCTCCGATCTTATCTTTGGCTGTTTATTTCCTAGAGAACCGAGGTTGATTTTATCGAAAATTGTGGAACGTTATTTCGAAGAGAATGGGATCGGATATGTTATTCGAAAACCACTTCGATCCAACTCAACATTACGTTATGAAGACATCGAAAGAGCATGGAGTCGAAGACGGAGTTTGAAGTGCAAGGGCTATTCTCTATTAATCCTGGGGAGGAATTCCCCGTAATGATTCTTTAAAGGTAATCGTAGCCTCAAGCCTCATCAACCGACACTACACCAGAAATGCCATTTTGCAATGGTTCTGAGCCGTTGCAAACGAGTTTCGCAACGGCTTAGAGCCGTTGCAAAATTGGCAGTGGTAAAAATTTAGCAACGGCCCTTAGCCGTTGCGAAATATAATTTAGCAACGGCTCAAAGCCGTTGCAAATGTCAATTTTACAACGGCTAAGAGCCGTTGCTAAATTTAATTTCGCAACGGCTAAAAGCCGTTGCAAAACCTTGTGGTACATGGGTTGTTAATTTGGTTTTGCAACGGCTCAAAACCGTTGCTAATTTTAATATTTAAAGAAAATATATATTGCTTTTTTCTGCCCTCTTACAATAAGAGTTAATTCATTATCATACTCAATACAAACATTTGTAAATTTAACATAATATCACAAAAGAAAGATCAATAAACCAAATATTTTTCATAGATTCAGCACAAAGACCAAACATAACAAATCTTTTAATTACAATGTTCAACAACAATACACTACATAGTTTAGCAGCAACAACAACAATATTACAGTATACAATACATACTTGGGCAACAACAACAAAATGATTAGAACAACAATACTACATCATTGCCAACAATACTACATTATCATACTCAATATTACAATATACATTACTCAATACAAACAGAGGTATCTTTTGAGGACAGTAGAGCTTACTACAGTAATCAAACCTGGAAAACCTTCCACATATATCTTTGAAAATTAGGAACCAAGACTCTACAACTATGATACATATAAAGAAGCAAATTATTACCTGTAAAAAGTAGCAAGCACAAACAAAATAAGATGACGTGAGTTGGATAAAAAGTATACGAACAAGCACAAGAAACATAACTAATTCTGTAATTTTTAGATAAAAATATCGTAGAATCTTCTTAAATCAGATTTATCAATACGTATACTGATCAAAAAAGAAGTTTATTCGGAAAATTCAATATCACTTTTTGCTTCATCGAGCTTGTGACCCACATAGTGGAAAAAATGGACATATTGAGCCTACTTAGTTTTCAATGACAGAGGAAAGTCTTCATTTAAGTTTTCCATTTTTCAAAACCGAGGCATGCCTCGGTGTCGGTTTCAAAACAGTAGCATGCTAAGCCAAGGCATTGCCTCACATACAAATTGAAGCATGCCTCAGTTTGTTTCAGTCGGATACAAACTGGCAATGTGCAATGTCTCAGGTACAAACTGAGGCAGACCTTAACTTGATATCAGTACAAACTGAGGTAATGCCTCAGTTTGTTTCTATGTACAAGCTTAGTTGATGAATGCCTCAGTTATAAACTGAGGCGATGAATGCCTCGGTTTAGATATAGACCTCTATAATGTAATCCATTTACAAAATTTGTACAATGCAAACTATTTCCAAAACCTGTATAATGTAGTCACTGTTCTCTTCCACATGATTCAACAACTAAACAAACAATTCATTCAATATAATCAATATTGATCTTCTGAATTAACCCAACTCTTTGTGTCATATAAACAAAATAAAGCACAAATATATGATAAATATATATAACAAATAAATATAATACTTGAACAAAATAACCTGTTCTTCTAGCAGCGGATGGTGTAGAGTCTGAAAGCACGGTTTTGTAGATTAAACGAGAATGTCTACAACAATTGCGTCTACTTCAAATGAATGAATTAAGTTTATTAACTCGATGCATTTGCATTGAGTCAATTGCACTGAGTTTATTAACTCATCACAAATGAATTAAGTTTATTAACTTAGTTATACTTGATATGCAGAACTGAACGACAATCCTAAATTGCACCGAGTTTATTCACGACATAGAAGTATTTCTACTATGCAGGTGCATATTAAAATAACAACTAATATATATATAAAAAATAAAACTAATTTTCAATTTGATTTAAACATGTTAGTCAAATGACAAAATTATCCAAGTTATTATCTATAATTACACCATAATCACATCCTGTAATACAAATGACAAAACTACTCCACATTTGAAATATAAAATAAAAATCTGAATTTTGAATGGCATGGTTAATCTAGAAGTCTAAAAGACTTCACCACATAGAAGTGTTTCTACTATGCTTTTGATATTATGATGTATCAAACACATGAAGTCTAAAAGACTTCACCACATAGAAATATTTCTACTATACATTTGAAATATCAAACCTAGATTCATGAGATAAGAATATACATTCCTGAACGCTTCAACAAAATCAAAGAAAGCAGTCTGGCTTAAAAAGAAATATAGCTCCAGCTGCTAGCCTGCTATGCTGAACACAAAATCTCCAACATGGAGCTAAGAATACAATGAAAATAACATGCAGTTGAAGACTGCAGAGGAAAGTTCAAAACCACTCTAACGTGGTTTCTTTTACAGCTTCAAATCACAGAAATGTTTGTGGTCAGAAGTATTAATGCTCAAAATCTACCCTTCTTTTTGAATGTGGATATATGTGTAAAGATTTAAAAGCCTTTTGATTTTAATAACTGCAATATTTACTTGCAAAAAAAATGTTGCATGTAGGATTTTGAAATGATTGGGATCACAAACAAAAAGGACATGGACCAGATATCCTCATACAAGTTCAAAAGAAAAGGGATTGATCATCGAAAATCGAAAATTGCATGATTGCAAAAGAAAAGGGAAGCTGGGCTTATATTGGTTTCTTGAAAGCTACCCAGTATAATTGGATTTTTAAACACCTCTTAGAAACAAGTACAACTATAGAGAGGAATAAACAGTGGCAGGTAATCATTAATGAAAGGGCAAACTCAAGAAGGTTTAGCTATTTCCAAAGATTATATCATTCTTAAATAACTAGGACAGAAGAAAAGGGAGAATGAACTAAATGTTCCTTACCAGGAAAACTTCTGTTGCTTCCAACTCCACCCAAAGCAAGAAAACTGCTTGTGCTTTCTCAACTGTCTTTGGACGACCAGTGAGACATTTGGCAACAATAGAATCACATATTTCCTTTGCATACCTAAACATAAAAAGAATAAAGTATTGTTGTTGTTTAATATGATATTATACATTGCAACGCATATGGTTACCTTCCAGCATCAGCATCTGCTGCTTTCAAAAATGCAATCAACGCATCAAGCGCCTTTTCCTACACTGGGGCATTAGAATCCGCAACCGTCTTTCTAAACAACGGACCTATATAATGAGGTAAAACAATAAACTAAGTACTACTGACAATCTGGGCATAATACAATAAACAACACATTGTATACCATAATTGTTTAAAAAAATAACAAATAACTTCATGGTATGATGATGACTGCATTAAACAAACATGCATTATGCCAAAACCTTGTGATAGTTGGAATCCAACTCAACTAGCTTGCTACATTTACACAATTAAACATTCGCAATTCGCAACCAAACATGAAAATCAAAGATAACTTGCAACTTGTTAGTCGTTGAAACCATTTTAAGGCGACACATAGTAGAACTAACAGAACTGGCGAAGTGCATTGTGTATAAATATCAAATTCAATGGAAAATTATAAAACAACAAAATTTGAAAATATTTTACAAATATTCTCTAAAGCATCGGCAGAGTTACCAACTCCAAAAACACCAGAAAAACATCGTAAAATCCTAAAACTTATTTATTCAAAACAGCATTAAATGATCAATCGGGTATTAAAAACCCAACAAGATCTAAAACTCACCAAAACTCTCTAAGCCTCGGGTCCTTCGGATCTGTAATCGAACCACAAACTGGAGCTGCCGTGGTGCCGCTGGAGACAGGAGCCGCCACTTCGCCTAGCCCTAGCTTTGAACCCTTGCTTTGAATCGTGAGGAGATGCGATTCTACGAGGAGATGCGAGAAGCCCTAGATTTGGAGCCGATCGACGACGATGAGGAGATGCGATTCGACGAAATCATGGCTGAGAGGTCTGCGTTTTTTTTCCCGTATGATCGGTAAATTATTTTGTGTCCCAGAGTAATCGGTGCCCTAAGCAGTTGCTTCCCCCGCTTTGGGGAAGGGCCGGGCCTGCCGCGCGACTTTGATTACAGAACTAGGGTTTGGTATGGGGAGGAGGAAGGTAGAGATGAAGAGAAGTGGAAAGAACGTGGAGCTAGGGTTTTTTGGGATTTGGGGTAATCGCCCAATTGCCGGAAGAAATTAGGAAGGAGCGGGAGCAAAAAAAAATTGGAGGATACGGGGTGTATTGTTTTGAGGGTGTGCTATTGTACATAGAAGACCATGGTTTGCAATGGCCCTAATCCGTTCTAATATAGCAACGGCTCAAAACACTTGCTAAAGAGTTCGCAACGGACCAAAGCTGTTGTAATATTGCAACGGCCTAATCCCGCTGCGAATTTGCAGCACTATGGTGTTGCAAAATTGCTTATATGGTGTAGTGCGAGAATGAGTAAAATAGGGGAGATGCAGTAGTGCTAGGTGTGGGTAGCTCCTACAAAGGGTATGTTATCACCTTTCTAGATGACCATTCATATTTTCAGATTTAGTTGTGCATGGAGAGCTCCATAAAGGTTGGGAACAACCGGGGTGATAACATATTCGGTACTATCCAACATTGGGTAGGCCGGTCCTATGTTTGTAGGGTTCGTTAGGTACGATCTCTGTACACTGTTCTAGAGGTGTACTATGACGGGCGGTACCCCAATAGCCCAGTCATTAGTTGGAATCCATTCTCCAATATGAGCTTTACGGTTTTAGTTGTATACCAAATATGTTGGAATGTGAGATGCAAGCATTCCAGCTATTTTAATATTTTACTTTGAACCCTTAGATATTATTATAATATCACTAGATTTTCTATAATAGTGTTTTGGTTGTCGTAAGGTAAAAACCCATCGTGTTTATTTGCGGTGTGGTCTTACGAGATATCTTTGATTTCAAAGATTTTATTATATTTTTAAATCCAGTTGGGTGTGTTTTCTCACGCTGGTTTTCTAGACTGACTCGAATGTTATTTTATTATAATGCTCGGGTCTGACCGAGCATATTACAGATTAGATTGGATGCTTGAAGCTTCAAGAGATGAGTTGGAGGCCCGAGATGTATTCACATAGATGGTTATTTTCCATTGTATTCATTATTGTGTTTATCAGCAGTTGTGAGGACAGACTGTTATAACTGTCCAGGATAAAATAGGCTAGTATACTCTGATTGATGTTTGTATATACACATATTACAGTTTTGCTTTTGTGTAAAGATTTGTGGTATATTATAGTTTATTCGTTCCGCTGTAAGATTCTGTGTTGTTTAGCTTTCGTCTTATCTTCTTCCTGCTTTCTTTTTCCCTAACAATCGGGTTTTCCGACATTTGATTACTCGACATGTGATACGGTGAATGTATTATGTCGATTTTCGAGGGTCGAAACTCCGGTTCGGTTACAATGCCGCAATATTTTAAATCCAAATTTTGAAATAAAGTGTTTATTCGTTGTAACTCTTTACGATTGGACATGTCTATTTATTCTCTATAAATAGGGGATTTCAAACGAATTTTTTATTAATTACTTTCTTATTAATTTCTTTGCTCTTACTCTCTCTGAAGATTTCTTAAAAATTACTCTTATTTCTGCTTAAAATTATATAGAATCAATTCAACTTCTTCGATTTGATCCATTACTATTTATTATCAGTTTTCAACCATCTCTCTCTCAATCAAAGATCAAAGTTCTATTCAAGAGCCTATAGGATCTATTGTATCCAAAGTTTAAGAAATTGTCTTTGGAAAAACCATCAAACTCTAGTCATATTTGCTTGAGTGTGATTGTAGCCCGATCAAATAAATTGGATGTACTTGGTAGCCTAGAAATCTGAGTGGGTGTGCTTGTTGCCCGTCCAAATCAAGTGGGTGTACCCTGAGCCCGGAAAATCAGAAGGATATGTCTTGAACCATCGGAATCAAGATTTGTCTTCTGCCTATTTAAAGATTGGCATTTGAAAATAAAATTGTACAAGCAATTGTATGAGACTGGATGTAGGAGAAATCCGAACCAGTATAAATCTCTGGTGTCACCTCCCTAACTATCTACTTTACTTTACTGCTTTTACTTTACCTGTGTTTGCATCTGTAATTGATTGTTGATACAATTCTGTGCTGAAAATATATGATTTAATATCAAACTTGAAAGAAATTTGAAAAGATTTACAAAAGTTAGAAAATACTATTCACCCCATAGTGTTTATATAGCCTTAAGATCCATAATTCCGCAACCCATATGCTATGCAATACTTATTGTCAAAGTACTTATGTGTATAAAGTTACAATTGTATAGTTAACACTAAAATTCCTAAATCAATTTACGGTTTACAACTTTGAGATTAGAGAAAATGAGAAAGGAATTAATCACTCCATTTGAATGGCCAAGGTGGTATATTTATAGAGGTCGGATGTGGAGGGTTGGTCGCCATGTGTCCATACAACCATACATCCGCTACTCGTCAAGTGCTCGATACCCTTCTTGGTTGTTGAAATTCGGCATCTCTTTCTCTCTGTAGATACTCTACATCGCTATCTGGTTAGAGTTGCTTTCCAGTTAACATTGTAAAGGCTCGATATCTTTACTTCATAAGTTAATGCTTATCATGCTTTATTAGCGCGACATCCTTCCTTGGTTGTAGATTCGATGATATTCTGTGTCATATAAATTCGACACTTTGTACTATAATTATCTCTTAAAAACTCTAATGGCACTCGACATCCTTTATTATTCGATACCCATTGCTTAAGATGCTTTACGATTATTAGGCGCAGTATGTAAGACAAGCCTTTAGTATAGATCGACATCCCTTTTTATGATTATATGCTCAATATCCCTTAGCGGTGTGGCATTCTTTAGAGATTCGATATCTCTTAGTAATTAGATGTTCGTTACCCTCCTTTGGATATTGGTTCAAGGATCGACCCACTTCTTACTTATATGCTTGATATCATTTGCATAATAGATATCTACCACCCTTCATCTTGTAAAATCTCGGCATCCTTCACCTCGTAAATATTTGATATCCTTCACATTGCATATACTCGCCATGTCTTGGTAAAGTAACATCCTAGCTTTGTTATACGCTCTACAACCCTTTGAGTAATTGGTATCCCTTGGAAATTCGGCACCTCCTTTACGTGTTAATTTCTTGAACTCTCAACACCTACGCTGGCTTGGAACATTTTGGTTTCTTCAGGCTCAACATCACATACTTTCTTTAGAAATTTGATATGAATTCTTGTAGTAACAACTATAAAGTTTCGTCATCCTTCCTACCTTTGAATTCGACATCCTTTGTGGTTCGATATCCTTATATTAGATGCTTGCTATGTTGTTATCTTGGAAGCTCAATATGTAATCGTAAGTTTATTAACTCGACACGCATTTATAATCTCGATATACTTTCTTTGGATGCTTGATATACTATGTGTGGTAACATCATTCTCTATTGCTTCCATATCCTTTTGTTTATTTTCTTAACATATACTGTGAAAATATGTGGATAACAAATACCACTAACCAGACCAATGCTTGATAGTCTGAATGATTAATTTGGAATATTTTTTCATGTAACTCTGACACTTATTTAGTTGTGGTGATCGGTTGGATGACGAATTTTTATATGAATTTATATTCATATATCCAAAGTGAAATATAATTTTTAATTGAATTATGGGTTGTTCTACATTACATGTTAGCCTTCCGCTCCTTGTCCCTAGGAACCAATCCAGTGATTTGCGATTCTTGTCTTTTGCCTTTACATGTTTAGATGAATTCTAGACTTGGCTTGCCCAATTCCATCACGTGATCAGGTTTGGCGTTCCCCATGCAGCAACTTTGAGTCATCCGCTTGATTTCTAGCAGAAGCATCCCATTCAACAACCATTTCCTCATCATCTCAATGGACGACAGTGTGCAGCTTCATCTCTTGCAGCAACCCTCACGTCTTGCAACCCGCATTGGTCCCTTTATCTCTTAGCATGCATGCACGTTCCCATTATCATAACATGCCTCATCGTATTACAATTGGCATGGCAGTTTACCGCTTGCATCTCTTTATTATATCATGCATGCACGTCCTCAATATTAGTCTTCCAGCTCATGTCTCCATTCTCCTTATTATAACCTGCCTCAACTAGTAGCATATATCACTTATTATAAATGCCTCTCCTTCAGCAGCACGTGACACCCTAACCAGGTTTCGATTCACGCAAGCATTTATAACTAGTACCTCCATCTAACGCTGCTGCTCGGGCACACCACCAATATGTAGGCGGCCCGAGTCCTCTTGGTATTTGTGCTCGCATTTTAATTATTATAATTCCTCATGCTTTTAGTATCATTAGCCCATATGAAATAATGTATACATTTTTTCATATGTTTGATCCATGTGAAGATATTTTTGCATTCGTGTATGGACTATAATGTTTTCACAATACTTTAACAAAAACGCAAGCGCTTTCCACAGCAGAGGATCACCCTTTCATCAGAAAAATAATATATTATAATTTCAATATTATTAAATAATATATATGTTAAATTCTATTATAGTCGAAACTTATTTTAAATATTAAATTATATTTTAAATATTATTATAAATAAAACTTATTTCTAAGTATACAATTTTAGATTTATTTATTATAATTAAGAAATTATTTTGAATTTTCAAAATCCGACCGTACACATTCGTTAATATTATACGAGAAGGTTAAATATACGATTTCATACTATTCCTTCTCAACTTGACCTTCCGTTTTACCAAATTCAGTTATTCATTAATGTAAGTTCATTATCGGCAAAATATGTTAACTTATAGGGTCGAGGACCAAATAGACTCAAAATGACACAAGATTGTGTAATTTCAGTCCAAACTGACCGTATTCCGTTAATATCATGCCTTGAAGTCTAATAGTTACAAATTTTAATTTTAAATTTGGATATTATTAGACTATATAAATATATTATTAGACTATAAATAACAATTTATATGAGTTTGCATGTGTACTTTAATTTGATGTTATATGAAAATAAGTTAATTTTCATCTTATAAGAAAAATATTATTAACGACGTCATTATGACGTCAGATAAAAAAGGAGATGACATCACAAAGGTATCACTAATTTTCTTTGGCGCTAGAAGGGTGCAAGGAATTAACGATGCCATTACGATGTTAGAGATAATTAAAAAGAAAAAGGAAGATGGTGTCGCAAAGGTATTGCTAATTTACTTTGGCATCAAAAGGGAGTAGGGAATTAGTGACACCTTTATGACGTCGAAGAAAATTGAAAAAAAAAAAAAAAGATGGCGTCGGAAAGGTGTCGCTAATTTGCTTTGGCGCCACATGGACGTAGGGGATTAGCCGCGTAATTATGACACCAGAGAAAACAAAAAAACAAAGAGAAGATGGGATCACAAAAGCATTGCTAGCTAACGTAAAAAATTAGCCACTTCTTTTGTAATAGGTGTAGCTGATTCATCGGTAATTATTTGTAGAAAAGTGTTGATTAGTAAATGCCGTGAGCCTCATAGGGTATGGGTTGGAAAAAAAAACCCTGATGTTTGTTTTTAAATCGAACAAATAGTCATTGGTAGGGCATCGAAAGACGAATTCCCAAAGCCCCACGGATGTCTTATTGTTAAAAAAATGTTATCCAACTGTTGTGGTGTATATATCATGCATATAAATGCCTTCAATATCAATTTTATACTAGTGTGCAACCCATGCATTATACATAGTAATTTTTTTAAATACAGTATTTATACTTTTAGTGTAAAAATTAGAACATCGTTATGCCATATATGATAAATTTCGCAAAATATATGTAATATATATATATATATATATAGTTGCTATTTCATAAGCATAATTTATGTTATGTGGGTTATATATCTTTCTATGTGCAAAAAAATAATTTTTTTAATATGAATATGGTACGTATGTTGAAACAAGCATATTTTAATGATTTGTTAAATGAATTAACCAATATTATCTTATTGAATTGGTTTAATTAGGTTAAATTAAAAATTACATAATTGGTTTTTGTAGATAGTAGAAAAGAACTGATTATAGAAATTTTAATATGGAGTTACTTAAAGTTAAAAATAGAATCAAATAACATAATAGTGCATTCAAAATTTTGGGATAAATAAGATTTGTAACTTAACTTTGTTCCTATTATTTAGGTACATAATTTATGTTATGCGATTTATATATTTTTATAGTTGAATGGAAAATTTTATTTCAATATTTTTGTTAATAGACAAACAAACACGTATATCGTCCATTTTTAAAAGAAAAATACCTATAAAAGATAGCAAGCATTTCTTTAATTTAGTAGAGAAATAAAGTGGTTATTTGCTGAGATTCTTTAAATAGTTTAAATTCAAGATTTTGTAAATGTTTGGATTTAAATACAAAATATTAAGAAAGAATTTAGGGGTTTTGTAAATAATTGAAGATTTGTTAAAATGTAGATAGTTGAAGCTAAAAACAGATTGTACAACAAAAAATATCATAAATATATTTAGATAAATAAATAGTGTATTTTAGTTTTGTTTATATTATGTAATTTATATATCTTTATATTTAAATGAAAACATAATTTTACCATTTCTGTTGTATTAATGTAAACCATCATATATTTAGATTTATTATATGAAGTAAAAAATATTTGTTAATTAAATTTATTTAAATAGCATAAATTCAAGGTTACATATATAATGACTTAAATGTACAATATTATGTGATATTAAGAAGGGTTTTCTAAATAGCAGTAGAAATTTCAAAATGTAGGTACTTGACGTTTTTAAAATACATTTATAGCATTGCATTGTAAATGTACCGATATAACTTAAATTAGTTTGTAATCATTATTTATTTACATAGTTAATATTATTTAATTGATGTATGTTCATATATCTGAATGAATATTCTTTATCGTTATTATGAATATATTATAAATATTGAAGTTTTTATATATTTACCATTTATATTAGACAAATCAATAAATAATTTTTTACTAAAATTATTTAAATAGTTTTAAGATTACGTAATAATTATATTATATAGACATAGATCTAATATTTGGATGCAACCAAAGGGCATTTAGTAAATGGTTATGGTTACCTTAAAAGGTAGGTATTTGAACTAAAGATATATGATTTTGTAATGCACTGTATGATGAATTTATTGAGATGAATAGAATGAAAATTGAATTTGTTATTCTTGTTTGTATATATACTTTATGTTTTATGACATATGTTCTTTACTTTAATGAAAAATAATTTTACTTTTTGGATAATACAAATATGGTATACATATTGAAATTATCATTTTTTTCATAACTTAGCAGATTAACAAATATTAGTTAACTAGCTTTATCTAATTACTTTAAATTATGATTGTAAATTAATTTAAATATATAGATTGAAATGTAAAATATTTGAAGAAAAGTGAGGTGAGTTTTGTAAATAATTGTGGTAATTTTAAATGTAGGCCATATTTGAGGTTAAAAGTAGAATTTTATAAATCAGTGTATGATAAATCTACTGAGATAAATTTCTAGCTCTCTTATCAGTTCTGGGAGTTTTCTCTCTTCCCATTAATTCTATCCAGATATTTTATTTTCAAATCTTTTGATTATCAATTTGCACTTATTTTATGAAATCTCTCCCAACATTTTATATTTTGGCACATAAATCTAAAAATTTATAAAATTATTTACAAATAATTCATAATTTACATCCTAACATTTTATATTCAAGTACAAACGTTTAGGTTAATTACATAAGCAAAAATTAAAACTATTCAAATAAATTCAGTTGACTAATCTTTATTAATATTTTGAATAAATACTAAACGATGAAAATTACAATATCTATACCACTATTTTAACAAACAAAATGGTAAACTAATTTTTTATTCGATTACGATATATAAATCACTTAAAACAATAATACAAATTTAATTTTTAAATCATTTGCCTCAATAAGTTTATCATACTTTATAGTGAAACTACACTTTTAACTTCAAATACCAAATTTAAAACTACCATGGTTATTTATAAAATCCAACTCATTTTCTCCCATTTAATTATTTTAGTCCATATATTTACAATAATTATGCAATCTTAAATTTAAACTAATTAGATAAATATAATTAAATGATATTCATTACTCCGTCTACCAAATTATGAAAATATGAAAATTTTAATATATACACCATATTAATGTTAACCAAAATTGGTAATGTTACTTTTTTATTAAATTAAGATACATAAGTCACATACAATACATACATAAACATAACAACAAATTCAATTTAGAATTCATGGATCTTAATTAATTCATCATATAATGCATTGCTAACCTATATTTATTACTTCAAATAGCTTCATCTTAAAATTTCAATAACCATTTACGAAACCCCCCTCAATTTCATTCTAATATTTTACATTTTACTCCATATATTAGAATTCATCATGCAGTCTTAAAACTATTTAAATAATTCAGTATATTATTATTTATTGGTTTGTCTAACTAATCATAAAAATATAAAAGTATCAATATTTATATCATGTTCATATTAACAAAACAGTATAAAATTCATTTGAATATATAAATACATCAATCGCATAATGTAATTATACACATAAGTGATAACGATGAATTTGATTTATTGAATATTAAATTTGGGTCCCCATTTATTGTTTTAAATGTAAAGCAGATCCTTGTTAATAATTTTTATTAATAACATCACACTTGACATATATGATCATCTGCCAATTAATTTAATTCTAATCTTCAAAATGTGATAACTTTTTGTATAATGATCGAATTTAAAAACATTTGCACCATTAAATCACAAATTTAGTAGACTTTCCTATGATACATTATTGTTACATAACAAATAAATATTTTAAATCATAATTTTACATTGCAGTTTTAAAAGCATTAGTGTAAGGCAGTTATTTGTGTCCCTGCTTCATATAACTACATTTATGTGATTGCATTCATTTTGGATGACCATAATATTTTATATACTTGTTTTAATTACATCTCTACTATTAATAATAAGAATTCAATGAATAGCATTTCAACCGTGTCTTTTTGAAATTCCGAAAATACCCTACATCCATCAACGGAATCTTACCAACGGTTTACAAGCTCCACCCTCATCCCCTTCATGACCAGCCATCAACGGAATTCCACTATAAACTTGCAACCAACACCACCAACCAAACTTTTTGATATAAAATTGTTTTGACCACCAAAGTTTTTGCACGTACATGCATTTTATACTAGTTAAGATAATGCAGTTAATATATTTTAACATAATTCAAAAGAAAATTGTTTTTGAATTATGTATTAATAATTGTATTTGAATACTTTAACTGCATTTATGTGATGCAGTAATAATTTTGGCTGCATTTGATAATTTTATTCAATATTTATGCATTTTATAATTTAACCATTAAATTTAAATATGTTTCGTCTAAAAATTTCAGATCTGACCATTATCTCCTATCACGCCTTCTTCTTGCCTCCTTTTCTCCTTTATTGTTTATTTTTTTCCCTTGTGGCCAGATCTACTTCTGCTTTAACATCATCACCCTTCAACCTAGTTTTCTACTTTGTGATTCTTCTGGATTTATCACCGTCAATCTTCTCGGGTAATTCTTCTATCATGCTAGATTTTCCAATAAGGCCGGAATGCTTGTCGACTGATGACACAACCGAGCTACTCTCCCGGTGTCAAAATCTCATTGGTAAGGAGCGGTTGAAGTCTTGCTCGTTCTATTATGTTGAGGACTGGACTTAGCTTGTGATTCCAAGCTAATGTTTTGAGATTTATTTGTCTGTTGGGTAGATGGTGACGCAATTTGCAATTATTGCCTTTGGTTGGTCCAAATGTAGTTCAAGTTCTACCTCTCCTTTTGGCTAGTCGCCATTATTTATCCAAAGGGACTGTTTACTACAGGTGGGTTAAGAGGTTAGTGGTAGAAGTGATTCTTCTTGTAGTTGGTGGTTAATGCTTGAAACAACCCATATTTTTAACTATTTTAAATTAGTAATATAATTACTAAATAAAAATGGTTAGAAATAAAAATTTAATGATTTATTAATGTAGTATATTGAATATGAATTTAAATAAAATTTCGAAATAACAATTTCAATAAGATTTAGGGAAATCATTTGTATTAGAATGAGGTTCCATATATTTAATATGTTTTAATCAATAACATGAATTAAATAATAAATGTTGAATTAATTAAATGAAAAATAAAATAATTGATTTATAACTAGAATTCATTTAAAATCTAATATCGATTCGTCGTGAATTGAATTAATGTGATGCTCTGATTTAAGAAGTGGAACAAAGTGTAGTTGTTGTTTTATTATTTGAATTCGTTTTAAAAGAAAATTTTATAAGTTAAGTAACTTATATGTCAAATATAGCGATTTATTGAATAACTAAAATTGTTTAAATTTAATATTGAAAATTGTTTAAATAATTGAATCTTGAATTAATATGGATGAAAATGGTTTTAAGAGTTGATTTAAATTTTATTAGAACTAGAATGATGATAGTATACTTTTAAAATTGAATTTAAAGTGATTAAATTGATTTTTGAAATTTCTTCTTTTAATTAACGTGTAAAAGAAGTTTTTATAAAGGGTTATAAATATACTTCAATCTAAATCATTCCCATAATGGCGCCCTCTCCCCACCTAGTACCCCCGATCTCCTTCGTCCCTAACAAATACAACTCCGTTCTGATTGACCCCTCCCCACCTCCCTCCTCCTCTGCCGCCCCATGCCATCACGCGATCCCATCTCGAGCCCCATTGCCTTCCCTCGGACCCAATCAACCTCTCTGTATCGAGATCCCCGCCGCCAAGACTTACGCCCAAGTAGCGGGTTCCGCTCCTCGCTCCCCTCTCCTGCCCAAACCTCCGGCCAAGCGTCGCCACCCCTTGCCGCAATACAAAAACGTTCGCCAAACGGTTGAATTTCTGAAGCAAGAAAACCGTTGTGTTCGCTGTGCTGGCCTTAGACACGGGGCGCAGTTTTGTCGGGATGCAAAGATATGCTATAAGTGCGGATTTTTTGGGCATCCCCAATCGCACTGTCCCGATAAAATCCTCAATCAGACTCTGGCTCGTAAAATCAGCAAGGTCCATTCCTCTCCCACTAAAGACAAACCCACCTCTGCTCGCTGGGTCCCAAAGTCACATCTCCACTCAGCTCAAACGAAACCTTTCAGCTCCCTAATGCAACCCATATCCCCTGTAGCTACACATAGTCTGCCCCAATCCCCGAAGCAACATCATAACACATTCTCGAATTCCAAAACATTCTCAATGGCGGACCCAACATTGCTCCTCATCGCTAACATCATCTCTGGCACATGGTCTATAGACTCTCTTCACCAAACACTATCCTCCACCTTCCATCACAGAGACTGGCCGCTTTGGCTTCAGACCAACACCAGCTTCATCTTCTACTGCCCTACATTCTCAATCAGAGACCAAATCCTCCAGCGATCGACCATTTCTAGGGTCGGAGGAACCGTGCAATTCCAGTCTTGGTCTGAGCTCGACCGTCCTGCGCCATCCTTGGACCCTCCATCGTGGGCGAGAATCTCAGGTTTCCCGGAGCTCCTACGCTTCAACCTAGAAGCCATCTCTGAAGCAGTCAAGCCAGTGGGTAGATTCCTGGCCCAAGATGACTGCGAATGGGCGGAACTTGATCATCGCTTTTTATACATTCAAATACAATTCTTCAGTGGCATCATCACTCCATCATCCTTAGTCACCGTCCTCAACAACTCGGAATACCTCCTAAATATCCAAAGATGGGAGCACGAACACCCAAACAGGCGCCCGGAGAACCACCTGCTGGGGTTGGACTACGAGAGAAATTTCCCCCTATTTGAGCACCACATCCCGATCGAAGACTTAGAGTCGGAAGACAGATTCGATGTCATGAATTACTCCCCAATCTTCTCTGGCTCCCCGCCGGTGCCCGGCCAACACTATGATCAGTCATTTGAAGTGGTGGGTCCAAGGGGCTGGGACCCATGGCCAGTCCAAGAGCATAGGTGGGACCCTTTCTCTGATTTAGACCTCTCATCCCCGTTCTTCCAGCAGATCCCAACCCCCCCTGATGCCGCATCCCCACCCCATCTGCCACGTATTTCTACCCCTCAAATTGATACCCAATCCCTCCCGGTGCAGATCCAAAACACCACCCCCCAAGCTGACCCCCGATCTCCCATTCACCAGTTCCCCGTTCCTAGCCCAGCAGAATTTAGCCAAGCGGCCCGCCCAAGGACTAGTCAAGGGTCTCAGCCAGCCACTCCAGCGGCCGCTCAGTGGTCTCAGCCAATCACTCCAACGGCTGTGCGCCGTAGCTCCAGACTGGACAGAGCAGCATCACATCCTGGTAGTTTCTTTAAACATGTTGTCTTTTCCTCTCTTAATAAAAGCTTAAATAAGAAAATGGCACGTTGCATGGGAGTGAACTTGCATGGAGAACCCTACACCTCCATGCAGGCACTAGAATCGGAGCGCTTATCGTTCTCCCAATGAAGCTAATTTCCTGGAACACACGGGGGTTGGGGGACCCCAGTAAAAGACATTCTGTTAGCCTTGTCTTATCCCCACAAAAAGTAGACATTCTTTTCCTGCAAGAATCCAAACTGTCAGACCCAACCCCCAACACACTCAGACAGATCGGTGGGCCTTTCCTAACTGGGTGGGCCACATAAATGCTGTCGGTTCGAGCGGAGGTATTTTGACAGCCTGGAATGAATCCGTGTGGTCCCACTGCCAAACCTTCTACCACACTGCAGCCCTACATGTAGCCCTTCGTCACTTACAAACTGGAACAATCTTCTTCTTCTCCAATATCTATGGCCCACAAAACCCTCGAGATCGAAATGAACTTTGGTCGAACTGTCTCACCTTCTCCTCTCACATTAATGGCCCTTGGGTTGTCGAAGGCGATTTCAACACCACCAAATCCCCATCAGAAAGGAACTCGGGCAACCTTTCCCAAGACTCTGAAGCATTCAACCATTTCATCAACCTTTGCTCACTGATAGACCCACCCATCTGTAACCGCCTCTACACTTGGTTTAACCGCAGATCAGATCCCTCACTAGCTAAATTGGACCGCTTCCTCTTCAACCCGGCCTGGGAGGATTTACACCCTCTCTCCACTATCTCGGGCCTAGCCACAGTTATCTCCGATCATTGCCCACTCCTCCTAGACACGGGATCCCCCACATGTCATATCAGACCCTTCAGGTTCGAATGCCTCTGGCTCCTGGAGCCATCATTTGATAACTTCATCAAAGAAATCTGGTCCCAGCCCTCCCCCATCCAATCAGCCACTGCCAGGGTCGTCTCCAAACTCCGTTCCCTCCGAAAAATCATCAAACCCTGGGCCAAATCAGTTTGGGGCTCCATCCGCTTGCGCATCTCCGCTATCCAAGATGAGATTCTGGACCTAAATATCCTGGAAGAATCCTCTCCTCTTTCCGAATTAGACCGATCTCGCCTGAGAAAACTGGAAGCTGATCTGGACAGATTGTCACTGCAAGAAGAAATAGGTTGGAAACAACGTTCCAAAGCGAAATGGATTGAGGAAGGCGACAAGAACACTGCTTACTTCCACCGTCTCGCAAACGGCAGACGTAGATCCACTTTCATTCCTGAAATCACCCACGACAACAACACCCTCTCAGACCAATCAGACATCCTTAAACTATTCACCGACTACTACCGAACCATTCTAGGCAAACACCACCCCCTCTTCCTCCAATTGACTGGAACCTTCTCTACCCGGAGAACCCTCCCATCCCCCTTGACCACCCCTTCACAGACGCAGAAATTTGGGCGGCGCTTAAGAGCATGTCTGATGACAAGACTCCTGGCCCAGACGGATTCGGCCCTCTATTCTTCAAACACTATTGGGAAACAGTCAAATGCGACATCACCTAAATGTGCTCTGAATTTCATGCCGACCCTTCATCCGTGGCCCGCATCAACTATGCAAATATCATCCTCCTCCCCAAATCCCCTGGCACCACTTCCCTTTCGTCCTTCCGTCCTATTAGTCTCCTAAACACAACCTTCAAGATCATTACCAAAGTCCTAGCCAATCGCCTTCAAGCCTTCATCGCCCCTCTAATTGGAAGTGAACAATCCGCTTTCATCTTGGGCCGTAACATCATGGACTGCGTAGCGATGACCCAAGAGGTCATCTCCTTCTGCCACTCTACTTCAACACCAGGTATGCTCCTCAAACTAGACTACTCAAAAGCTTTCGACTCAGTCAACTGGCAATTCATCTTGGAGCTTATGAAACATAGAGGCTTCCCCGCAAAATGGTGCAACTGGATACATTGTATTCTCAATTCTAGCCTATCCGCTATAGTCATTAATGGGTCCTCGGGGGGTCTAATCAAATCGGCCCGTGGACTGCGGCAAGGAGACCCACTTTCTCCTCTGCTTTTTGTTCTGGTGGCCGATGTGTTCAACCGTATGATCAAGCTAGCGATTTCGAACAACATCTTTCAAGGCATCAAACTTCCCAACTCAAATCTGGTCATATCCAACCTTCAATTTGCCGATGACACCATTCTATTCGCATCACCCATGATCAACCACATCCACTGCCTCAAAGTAGCTCTATACTCTTTCGAACTCATCTCAGGCCTATCCATCAACTTTAGTAAAAGCTCCATCATCATGCTCGGAAAAGCTGACCATCTCGGGCAAATTTGTTCCAGCCTGCTTAACTGCAATATCGCTCACTTCCCTATCTCCTACCTCGGGGTCCCCCTCCGTCCAACTAAATTACACAGATCTGATTGGTTCCCCTTATCGCCAAAATCGAAAACAGACTCCATTCATGGAAAGCTCACTCCCTTTCCTCAGCCGGACGCCTGGTCCTTGTTAAATCTGTCCTATCAGCAATCCCCACTTACTGGATGTCACTGTACAAGCTTCCATCCTGGGTTATCAAAAAAATTGACTCGATTAGAAGCTCCTTTCTTTGGAATGGTAGTAAAATAAAGAGACTTGTGAACTGGCGGACTGCTTGCCTACACTCGAAAAACGGCGGCCTTGGAATCGTTAATCTTCATGACTTCAACATCGCGCTCCTCACCAAATGGCTCTGGCGGTTCCTAACTCCTGGCTCCTACCTCTGGAAATCTTGGATTACCTCTCTTCACTACCACTCAAACCCTCATCTTGTCCTTCATGACCACACCAGAAACATACCATCCCCCTTCTGGTCCGGTGTCTTATCAACCCTACCACGCGTCAAACGGCTCTTCCACATCAACCTAGGTAATGGTGCTAATTGCCTCTTCTGGTTGGATACATGGCATAGCCAGCTTCCCCTCTCCTCCACCCTTCCCAACCTCTTCTCTCACACAACTAACACCTTCGCTTCCACCCTGGTCATTTCTACTTCGGGCCCAGATCATCTTCTCCCGACCTCCTACTTCGACCTCGCCACCCTTGCCGAGCTTCACCTTGCCGCCTCTATCCTCCGTAGCATCCATTTCAACCCCCGGCCAGATACCTTCACCTGGGCCCCTAACCCATCAACCGGCTTCTCTGTTGCCTCCTGCTATGCTCACCTGAACAATCCCGGACGCCTCTTCACCTTCCCCAGACTTTGGAAGTGCCAGATCCAGCCTCGCTTCGCCTTCCTACAATGGTGCCTTATCCACGGGCGCATCAACACAAGAGACAGGCTCCTTCGTCATAATATCGTAGTTGACCCCTGCTGTGCCTTATGCTCCACCACAACAGAAAGTTTGCAGCATCTATTCTTCGAATGCGATTTTGCTGTCAGGGTTTGGGCTGCGACGACTGTTCACATTCTTGGTCACATACCCACATTTAACTCGTTTTTCGACCACTGGCAGTATAACCCCCCCAACTACCACTTAGACCTCGTTGTAGCTATATTCACTTGGTGCATTTGGGCCGAGCGAAATGCACGGGTGTTTTGCAAGCCCGTATCAAACTTCGATGGAACTTGTAGACGTATTATTCACTATTTCTCATCTGTATCAGGACGCAGCTTCTCCGCGCCATTCAGGCTGAGATTGCCATTCCCCAGCTCTCCACCAGCTGAATCAACAGGCATCACAACAGCAGCTCCTTCTGATAGGCATCGAGGACATCAGTAACCGCTATGTAGTTCTAGCCTTTTTTCATTTCTGTTGTTTGCAACATGTACTTTGTATATAAAACTCTGTCTCGTAACGACTAGCTTGCTGTTTCCTACTACTTTTTGGCCAGTGATCAGGCTTGTTGATCGCGCTATTTACCTATTAGTATGATATCTAATCGGCTGTGTAGTATCACACTACACAACCGTTTTGCTCAAAAAATTAACGTGTAAAAATAGTCATTCAAGCAATTGTCTCGGATTTCGACGAAACCAGTTTCATCGGATCCATAATAGTGAATTATTGTAGGATTTCAAGTTTCGTAGCGATTGGACTTATCGATTGGTCGTGCGAGCTTGAAATGCGTAGAATTTAACTAAAGGAATTTTAGTTAAAATAATTTGATTTGAAAAGCTATCTCCTGAATATGATAGAATTGGCTCTCGATACATATTTCATTGTGTTCGGAATAGGGGTATAACATATAGAACGCCAGGTGGCAAGCTTCATTTGGAGTTTGGAAAATTTATGTGTGAATCGGGTCGGAAATTTATATAAAAGGCCGTATATTTTCGTTATTTGCGAACGAAACCCTAAATTACATCGGTCACTCTAAAACATTTTAATGGTCGAAAATCGCCTCCCTTCTCTCCTCGTTTTCTCCTCATCCACTTAACGAAATTAGATGCCGCCAAAAGGAAAAGTGTAGATCTCGACGAGCTCTACGTATCCAACAGTTGGATCGATGCGATACGACCCAAGTTCGCCAGGATCTGGCTCTGAGCTCGCTGTGGGTTTTCTAAAATTGCATGATTACGATGGAGATGGTGGTTGCGGGTTTGCTAGAGGTGGTGGAGTTGGCCAAGGCGCACGATGCCGCGAGATCGGATCAGAGCTCGGTGACCTGGGGTTGCGATCGCACGGTAGTTGAAGTCGTGTGATAGGTTTCTCGACCTAGGGGACTGCGTGTTCGAGGTAGAAGATGATATAGGGTTTAGTTTTAATATGTTAATTAGTTTAGTAAATTTTATTTTAATTATATTGTTATGCTAATTAATTCGTAATTTTTCCATGCGAGGTCCATTTCGAGTGAAACAAGTCGCGTTGCGATTGTATCAATGAATGCTACGACATGGAGTTAGATTCTTATTAATTTGAATATGAAAAAAAATTCATTTTCAAATAAAGGTGAGTGTTTTAAATCGCTCATGAAATACTAAAATATTCTGATGTTTGTTAAGTTAAAATCATGAAGTGATTTATTTTTATTGAATGTTGTTTGGTAATTTGACTGATATTTAAATTAAATATAAATTGAACTGATAGGAATTTAAATTGACAATTAAATTTGAAATTGAAATTAAAATGCTAGTTAAAAATTTGATGTTTAATAACTATTTAACTGTTGTGATTTATTGGCTGTTTGGATGTTGATTGTGATGGATGGCTATTGGTTGATATTTTGGATGGCTTGAAGTTCATTTATTTTATATATCATGTTATCACCCTGTATATTATTGACAGTATATAAAACTGTAAATTGAATTATTTTGAATAAATTAATAAATATGTTAAAATGATATATACCTATGACATTTTGATTTGGATTGAAATGATATATATCCATCCCTAAAATTAAAAATTTAAATAACTATTCACTTAGCCATAGGATAGAAAATTATATATGGACACCAGATTAGTTAAATTAAATAGTTTTAAAATTCTTGGTTTTGAATTATTTAAATGATATCGTTTTAAGGAATAAAATAATTGATTTATAGAAACTGAATTATTTTCGAACTCAAGCTCGTAATGTTGAAATTGAAATTTGTTAACAGGAATTGTTTAAAGAATCGAATTTGAAAATTTGAAGTTATAATTGAGAAATCGTTTGAACTATGGAAATTGATTATTTTAAAAGATTTGAACTTTTATTCAAACTTTGAAATATATCCAAGTAAAAGAAATTTAAATCAATATTTCAAATTTGGGCTCAGAATTAAAATATTCGAAATTGAATTAAATTAAAGATTTGAATTTAAATTCGAGCATTGAAGTTAATTGGATTTGAGTGATTTTGAATCGGTATTTCAGAATTGGACTTGAAATCCATATAAATTGAAATGGTTTAAAAATAAGAATTGAATTGAAATTTAAACCATTGAATTGAATCGTTGAATCGAATTTGAAGTTAAAATGAACGTTTTGAAATTGAATTTAATTCGAATTGAAATCAGAATTAAAGTTGATTTGAATTTAAATCGAAATTGAGTCGATTTGAATTGAATTGAGATTATAGATTATTTTAAATTGAAAGATTATAAATTTAATTAGTTGATTGAAATTTGGACCTAGGTCCAGATTTGTTGAAATGGAAAGAAACAGCTTGATTTGAAACTATTTTCAAAATAAATTATTCAAAATCTATTTCTTTTAAATATTCAATTTATTTTGATTTTCCAAACTATTTTACTATATAAACCATTTTTAATACTCAAACCATTTTATATCAAACTGTTCTACGTCTCTAAACTATTTAAACTATTTTAAACTAATTGAGACTATTCAAACTATTTTCAAAAAATTTCAAACCGTGCAAAGTTGGAACGTATATATTTAAATCATTGATTTAAATGCGAATGTGGTTAAATGAGGTTATAACCAAAGTCAAAATTCAAAATGATTTTGAAATAAAATTGATTTCGAAGTCAATATGATAATTTTGAAATGAATGATATTTTGAAGTGAATATGATATTTTGATATCAAGTATGAATCGTTTGGAAATGTAAAAGAACCAACTGATGTGTAGAACGACATTTGGTTGTTAAAGAGACCGGGGCCTCTTATTGGCATACTCTCTGTCAATATTGGAACCACTTTAACAACTATGTGCATAGAGGAGACTCCAGAATGAAGTGGTTGGATTTGGTGTACGCTTCATGGATTTAAAGAAAGAGAATGATGATGGATAGCCCCGGCACTTTGTGTCAATTTGAATGACTAAAACAGGACGGCTTGATAGGGCCAATGAGGGTAGCTACCTCTAGCGGACATCCATTCTTCAATTTTCTTTTTGGACTTGGTCCATACTATTTCCTTTGATGATGGTTTTTATTGGTGCATCTTGATTTGGGATGACCTTCCTTTGACTCGACATGAGATGGATGGATGCGGTAGGCGGTCGTGGCTACGATGCGTTACCACCAGCCCTGCAACCCTAACTGGTAGTATCCTACCTTGGGCATTGCCTCATGTGCCTTGTCATACTTTTATCCTTATACGAGGCCACTATGAGTTTGGTTTAGTGTTGTCGTATCACGGTGCATCCCTATCCCTTGATGTGCTACTAGGGTGTTATATGCAAATTGTACGACAATGCCTAAAAACACGTTAGGGGGGATTAATGTAAAGCCCTAACACTAGGAAAAATATTTATTTTATCGATTAGACATTACATATATAGTTTATTCTAATATATATACAAATTTTGACGGATCCTTAGGAGATGGAAAATCTCGTGACATCTTTTGAGTTATTGCACGCACGTTATACACTGGTTAGGAGAAGTAAAAGCTCGTAAACATCTGTGATGCTATTACATTCATGTTATACATGATATTGATTTGACTCACATAAGAATATTTTATTTTTGACTCAAGTGTATTTTTTTGCTTTATGCTCTGGTCAGTCTTGAGTTTTCAGCGCATTAAATATCATATTATTCTAAAGGACGAAGACGAAGACGAAGATTTGGAATATTATATTACTATTATTATTTCCCCTGCATCATGTTGTTCCGCTGCATTATTCTATTGTTCTATTGTATATATAGCTCTGATAAATGTTGTATAAATTATAATCAAATTGTTAACCTGCCTTTTGGCAAGGTCGTAGACAGGCGGATTCAACTAAATCGATTGCTCGATTATCGAGGCTGGAATATGATAAGTTTGAGTCGACTGGATGGATAGACGATCAATCACGAATGATAAACATGATTATGAAGCCGGGATTTAGCATAGTCAATGGGCAAAAGACGCGGGATACTCGAAATATGGGTTTCGAGAAAAATCGAGGTGATTCGGGATGTTTGTAATTTACTTCGAGTCGCGCTTGGGCTTGCTTTGAGTTCTCATGGTGTTTACTTCGGGTCAAATTGGGCTCTACTTCGGGTTCAATCGGATCGACATATTTCAGAGTGATCAGTGTTACTTCAGGTCGGCGGGAATTAAGGGATCGACTTATTTTCCTGGGGTCGGTGAAGACTTCGGATCGGCATCCAGTATGCTTCGGGTCGGTGGAGTAAAGGGATCGACATCATGTTGGGTCAGCGTGTTTTGGTTTACTCCGGGTCGGTGCCCCTTCTACATCGGGTCGGCAGCTTGGAAAGGGATCGGCATATAGGAAATGGGGTCGGCATTCGAGGGATCGACCACAGGAACTATGCTTCGATTCATGGACCATTATGCTTTGGGTTGGTGTGGCTGTCACTCCGATTCAACACTATGCTAACTTTGGGTCGGCTGTTGTGATTCCTCGGGTCGGTAGAAGAAAGAAGGGGTCGGCTATTATTTTGGAGATCAGGTCGGCATCGAAGAAATGGATTGGATCGACATATTTGGAGGATAACTCCGGGTCGGCACTCAACTATACCTAGGTCGGCATAAGAAAGCAGCTCGGCAATGAAACTATAGGTCGGCATGTTCTTTACTCCGAGTCCAATCACAATTTACTTCGAGTCAAGCGTAGGGTTTACTTCGGGTCATCACCTAGGAAAACTCAGGTCGGCATATATACAACTTGGGGTCAGCAGTGATGATGGAATTTGTGTTCGGCTATGGTTTTGGTGGGCCGTATCACTCAAGAAGCCCAGTAACCTAGATTTTGCCTATAAATACAACAGGCGGGGCTTCAAAATAGGGATCTTGATTATGTTTCCCTTCATCTTCACCACTAAGGCTACTCCGCCATTACTATTTTTATAAACTCCGGATGGTAACTGTAAATGATTGGAATATCAATAAAAAGGAAATTTCTGAAGTGGACGTAGACTAGAGTTAGCCGAACCACTATAAATCCTCTGTTATTGCTACTTTCTTTTTAATTTTGATTGTTCTCCGTATTTAAACTCTCTATATACACTCTATCTGTTATCTGCGACTGTGAATTAGTGCTTTCAACGGCGTTTGGGTGTTAGTGACCAATTTTGGCTCTAACATTTTGGTGCTTCCACTGAGAAAGCTAGCACAGGGATTCTGAAGCTTGGATTTTGGATTTAAAGGATTAGGAACTTGGATTCTGGGAAGCAATGGTTAGGCCATCAACAAGGAGAGAGGTGACAGAAAGGAACAATCAAGAGGGAAGTCAAGAGGCCTCTTTTGGAGCTGGATCAGATCAGGCATCCATCTACATCACTAGGGACGAGATGTAGATTATGATGGATTCTATGTAGGAGCTGTTGATGAAAAGGCAAGAGTAAATGATGCAGACCCTTCTTAGACAATTTGGACAGGCAGGAACAACAGGAGCTATAGGGGCTCAGACTCATGGAGCTAGATTAGAAGGACTCAACAGGCAAGCAGATGGAGTGGTTCAGCAGGGGGCAGCCCCAATCAGCAAACAACTATCAATCTGGATGGACCTAGATTTGTGGGCGCACCAAGTAATGTTGGACCAAGCCATGGAGGGATACCGGATGATGCTGCGCAGCCCGGCACCAACAGGAATACAGGAGCGCGTGACAAGGAGTATGTACCAGAATTCCCTCTAGGACTTGGGGGCAGTTAGGAAACATGGATGGAGGGAAACCCTTAGTAGGTAACACTGGATTATCTAACATTATCAGGTGAACTATTCGCGGAGGTCTGACAAATAGGGATTTGGAGGGAGTAAACAAGAGTCAGTTTACCCGTAACATCAGGATGGCTAGGAATCCACCCGATTTCAGGCTGCCCACTCTGGAAGTATACAATAGTATGATGGATCCCACCGACCACTTAATGAGGTACATAAGACATATGGAAGTGTCGGGGGCATCAGAAAAGGTTATGGCCCGGTGTTTCCCCATGTACTTGATTGGTATAGCTGCTTTATGGTTCAGACTACTGGAGGATGGGTCAATTGGAACACGGACAGAATTGGTGGACAGGTTTTTGAAACAGTTTCAAGTTCACTTCAAAAGGCTGAAGAATGTGATGACACTAACGTCGGTGAAGCAGAAGATGGGAGAATCGCTCAGGACTTTTTTAACTCAGTTTAATGCAGCAGTTACTTCAGTGGATCGGCCGGATCCATCAATGGTTCTAATAGCAGCGGTTTCAGGAGACAGGGATAATTCAGATTTCAAATTATCGTTGATACAGGACCAACCAATGGATCTCGGGGAATTCTTTGATGAAGCTGAGAGATTTCTTCGACAAGAGGATGCATGTTTGGATATGAGGTCAAAGGAAGTGAACATGGTTAAGGATGGAGAACCATCTGGTGAATGCTCGGGTAAAGATAAGGATAAAGGGAAGAGGAAGTCGGATGACGATTCTGGCAGGGTAAGGAATTGCTGGGGAGAACCAGAATTCTCCACTTATACAGGACTGAATGAGACATTAGAACGGATATACTTGAAAACTCAGGATTGCCTTCCTTATTGAAGGCCGACAAGGAAGGAACCCTCAGAACGCGAGAGGGCGTCCGGAAGGCACTGTCTCTTCATGACTTGGACGGACATGATACCAACAGCTATAGGAACTTAAGAGTTATAATCGAGGAGCATGTAAGGAATGGTCAGTTGCGGTAATACGTCGGAACTCGGAATGCGACAGTGGAACAGGAGCAGCCACCGCCTACCTTGAACGATGATGGCACGAGGCCCAGGAATGGTGGTCGGTTGGTCATCAACTAATCGTGATGGTTTGGAATAAGTAACAAACTTTGGGCAAATGACTAAGTCACTTACTCATGTACGGGGACGAAGATAACCCCTAGGCATGCTCTAAGATGATGATAAACTGACGCTCTGGTTTGTGAAATCTGTTTTTTCTTTTTGGCTTGGACACTTGCTTTTTGGAGTATGGTTTGAACTCCTAGTTTTGTTTGTTTTCTGATTTGGATTCTGGTTTGGATGTTTGCCTTTTGGTTTGGATTTTTGATATGGATTTCTGGTTTGAATTTGGATTTCGGATTGGATTTTGATTGACTTTTTATCTGGTTTTTGGCTAAAAGGTCGTCAGGTATGGATTATGCTCGACAAGGGTCCGGAGAGACCAGGATTCGGCCTAGGACTTAGGCCCCATATTATCTATCACTTGTTATTTCAGGTCGTCGGGCAAGGACTATGCTCAACAAGGGTCCGAAGAGACCGAGATTCGGCCTAGGACTTAGGCCCTATATTATCTATCACTTGTTATTTCAGGTCGTCGAGCATGGACTATGCTCGACAAGGGTCTAGAGAGACTAGTATTCGGCCCAGGACTTGGGGCCGATATTATCTATCACATGTTATTTCAAGTCGTCGAGCATGGACTATGCTCGGCAAGGGTCCGGAGCGACCGGGATTCGGCTTAGGACTTGAGCCACGGTATTACTCAACGTTCAGGGACACTGAATCGGGAACACCAAAGTGTTGCTTGACACAGGTGGTCAGGTGCAGATTGCGCTTGGCAAGAACCCGAAGAGGTTACTGATTTGGATTTTAGCTTTGAATGGCTAAGGATTGGCTATGGTCCGAAGTGATCCCGAATTTGGATATCGACCCGGAGAGGTCATGGATTTGGTTATTGGTTATTGGATATGGATGGGTTATAACTCGGTTGTCGGGTTCGGATGGATGTAGAATTAGATAAGGATTTGGTTACTGGATAGGGATCGGATATCGACTCGGAGCAGTCACGGATTTGAATAAGGATACAGCAATGGCACTTGGATAAATTGGATTGGGTTATGGATCGGATGGTATTGCTATGGATAAAATATGGACTTTGGATGATGGATTAAAATCTATTCAAAACATGCCTTCCTACCGCAAGGCATGTTTTGGGGGCAAATGTTAATCCACCTTTTGGTAAGGCCGTAGACAGACGGATTCAACTAAATCGATTGCTCGGTTATCGAGGCTGGAATACGATAGGTTTGAGTCGACTGGATGGATAGACTATCAATCACGGATGATAAACATGATTATGAAGCCGGGATTCGGCGTAGTCAATGGGCAAAAGACGTGGGATACTCGAAATATGAGATTCGAGAAAAATCGAGGTGATTCGGGATGTTTGGAGTTTACTTTGACTCACGCTTGGGCTTGCTTCGAGTTTTCATGGTATTTACTTTAGGTCAAATTGGCCTCTACTTCGGGTTCAATCGGATCGACATATCTTAGAGGGATCGGTGTTACTTCAAGTCGGTGGGAATTAAGGGATCAGCATATTTTCCTGGGGTCGATGAAGACTTCGGGTCGGCATCCAGTATGCTTCGGGTCGGTGGAGTAAAGGGATCGACATCATGTTGGGTCAGCGTGTTTTGGTTTACTCCGGGTCGGTGCCCCTTCTACATCGGGTCGGCAGCTTGGAAAGGGATTGGCATATAGGAAATGTGGTTGGCATTCGAGGGATCGACCACAGGAACTATGCTTCGAGTCATGGACCATTGTGCTTTGGGTTGGTGTGGCTGTCACTCCGAGTCAACACTACGCTAACTTCGAGTCAGCTGTGGTGAATCCTCGGGTCGGCATAAGAAAGAAGGGGTCAGCTAGTATTTTGGAGATCAGGTCGGCATCGAGGAAATGGATGGGATCGGCGTGTTTGAAGGATAACTCCGGGTCGACACTCAACTATACCCGGGTCGGCATAGGAAAGCAGCTCGGCAACGAAACTATGGGTCAGCATGTTCTTTACTCCGAGTCCAAACACAATATACTTCGAGTTAAGCGTAGGGTTGCTTTGGGTCATCACCTAGAAAAACTCGGGTCGGCATATATACAACATGGGGTCGGTAGTGATGATGGAATTGGGGTCCGACTATGGTTTTGGTAAGCCCGTATCACTCAAGAAGCCCAATAACCCGGATTTTGCCTATAAATACAGCAGGCGGGGCTTTAGAAAAGGGATCTTGATTATGTTTCCCTTCATCTTTACCGCTAAGGCTACTCCGCCATTATTGTTTTCAGAAACTCCAGATTGTAACTGTAATTGGTTCGTATATCAATAAAAAGGAAATTTCTGGAGTGGGCGTAGGCCAGAGTCAGCCGAACCACTATAAATCCTCTGTTATTTACTACTTTCTTTTTAATTTTGATTGTTTTTCATATTTAAACTCTCTACATACACTCTATTTGTTATCCGTGACTGTGAATTGGTGCTTTCAATGGCGTTTGGGTGTTAGTGACCAATTTTGGTGCTAACACAAATGTATAGTATAAACGGCTTTATGAACTGTTTATTTGATTATTATATTTTTTCATTCCGCTGCGAGATTCTGTATTTGTTTTCTTCTTTTCATATTTTTCTTAATTAACACCATTGACTATCTGTGTTTCAGATTGTTTGAGTTGGAAATGTATGGATTATTGTCGATTTAAACCTTCCGAAATGCGGGTCATCACTGTTGGTATAAAAGCTTTGGTTTAGCGATAACCTTAGCTTTGGTGGGGTTGGACACATTAGAGATAGGGCAGTAATACCATAGAATGAGTTTGTTTGAGTGTGTATATATATGGAAGTGCGTACGTTTTAGTGTTATAAAATGTTTTATATTGTGTTTACTTATTTGTTGAGTTGTTTATGAATTCTGGTCGGCACGTGGGACGCTATGTTATCGATAGGGGTTCTAAACACTTAAACGAAGCAAGTCGACATAATATTGTTTTATGATAGGGTAAATGAAATAATTTTACGTAAATTATATTTTATATATAAAAAGAAATAATCTTCCATAAATAACCACATAGGTTTATGAAAATACGAATTTATTTATTGATATTAGTTGTTAGGAGATGATAATATTTAGTTATCATCGATTATTGGTTGAATTAAACTAAAAACAAATACTTTGTGAACTCTATTTCATGAAGCGTTCGATAATTAGATTGAATTGAAATCTAATTACAATAAGAATTGTTTGCAATAACAAAGATGTAAATTAACGAAATGTTTTCATAATAAGGTAATGGAATCGTATAAGTATATTTATATTTTAGCTTATAAATAGAAAGTATTTAAAAGCTGAGACTTTGAGAACTTAAATCCTGGTGCTTTTGAAATTGTTTTCTAAGATGGGGATATAATAACTAGTATTATTTAAAAATATTTACGAATAGAAGTGTTTCAAAAGAAACTAGAAGGAAATAAGTCATGTACTCCCCTTTTCTGTTGTTGGAAAATAATTTTGGTGATGACGACCGCATCATCGACATTCATTTTCGAGTCTCAAAGTGGGAGAGGCCGCTTAGTAGCTTTCCTATGCATTTGGTTCGATAAATAGATTTGGTTTTAAATTTCTAAATATGATTTGATATATATCTATATGAGTGTATATATATACTGTATTTCAAAATGATTTGAAATGAACCCGGTATTTGAATTCTTAAATTCCCGTTGATCACTGATTTTCAGTTGTAGGAATAAGTGATTTTTTTTGAATAGTTGGAAACTTCTAAAATGATAAATAAGAAATTGAAGCTAAGTGTTTAAATGAAATATGAGAAGTTAAATTATAACTCTTAAATTTCAAGATAATGGAAATTTAAACATGTGTAAATTATTGAACATTCTTGTTAACTAAAATGGATAAGATAAATCTATATAACCCTCAATTACATTCTAAAAATATATATAAAACTTACCAGAAATGTTTAAAAAGTTGAAATGTTAAATATGGATATATAATAGAATATTATACAAGTTTGAACTTAAGTAATAAAAATGTTTCAAATTAAAATTGTGTTTAAAGAAGTATTTATACAAAAAATAAATTAATTAAGTTATTATAAGAAATGTTATACACTTAGTTAATATTCTAAGAAATGTTAAATAAATAATTTGAGTAGTAAAAAAAGAAAATACTATTTAGATATGAACTTAAGATAAGGTAAAAATTAATAAATTAAATCATATCTTTGTAAATTGTTTGTAAGATAATAAAATAAATTTGTAAAGGATGTTTTTAGATTTAGTTGTAGCTTTCTGAGATAAATATAATTTGAATAATATTGTGTAAAAGAAAACACATCTGTATAAAATGATTATAAACTTAAGAAATTATTAATGAAATAAGAAAGTTGAAATTTGAATTATGAAATGAAATTTTACTTAAGTCAAGTTGAATGGAATGAATTAATGAAATAAGTTGATGAAATGAATTATAAGATGAAAGTTACTTAAGAAAAGTTGAATGAAATTGATTGTGATAAGAAAGAAAAATTTCATTATGAAGTGAATCAATGAATTAATATGAACTTAAGTTAGGAAGTAATAATAAACATGAGCTGCATTTTATAAAATGTTTATAATAAACTTAAATGATTTTATGAAATGGCTAATCAATGATATTAGTATTAAAGAGAATATACTAAGTGGTAATGAAATAAAATTTAACTTAAATAAGGTTAAATGAAATGATTTATAAAATGGTCCATAAATGAATTTAGTATGAAATGTTGTTAAACATAAAGTGAAACAATTGAAATTTAACAAATTAAATGCAAATAAATTGAATGTAAATCAAATGAATGTGAATAAAATAGATGAATATTAATTGTTGAATGGTTTCTTTTGTTGCAATCCATTTTTATTACTGCTTTTGATTGCATATGATTGTTATGATTGTGTATTAGTGCTTGTGTTTATGATTTGGATTCAGAATTCATGTTATATAGTTCTATTAAACTTATACGTGTTTCTATATCTTTTTATAAGTGACTAATATTCAAATTTGAGTTGATATAGGTACATATGATGACCGTTTGGACATATGCGCGGTTTGATTTGCTTTTGCTTGCTTAATATGAGCAAACTCGCTCATATTGATAATAATAAGGTACATATCTCGGATTACATACCGTACTTTTATATTTTTTCCTACGGGATGCCTCATCATTGAGATGAGATGTATATTTGGTATATATATGTTTATTGTAAATTTTTACGATCGAGCTACGCAAAGGAGACACTGTCGAAATTTTCTGTAAATTCTGGTGTTAGAAAAATTTTGCGATTTTAAAATTTTATAACTTGTTTTACAAATAAGCCGATATCAGAGTAGCATAATAGAAGCGTAGTAAAGGTTTTGTTAGTAACATATTAAAATTTTTTAAGTTGATTATTTCGAGAAAAATATATCGAATTTTAGATTCTTTACTTAACCCCTTTTCAAGGACGAAAAGTTTTGAATGGACGAGATTTTAATGACCCATATTTTTAATTATTTTAAATTATTAAATTTAATATAATTATTGAATAAAAATGGTTACAAATAAAAATTTAATGATTTGTTAATATACTTTATTAAATATGAACTTGAACAAAAATTTGAAATAACAATTTCAATAAGATTTAAGGAAATCATTTGTATTAGAATGAGGTTCAATATATTTAATGTGTTGTAATCAATAGCATGAATTGAATAATAAATGTTTAATTAATTAGATGAAAATAAAATAATTGATTTCTAACTAGAATTCATTTAAAATCTATTATTGATTCGTCGCAAATTGAATTATTGTGATGCTCTGATTTAAGAAGTGGAACAAAGTGTAGTAGTTGTTTTATTATTTGAATTCGTTTTAAAAGAAAATTTTATAAGTTAAATTAACTTGTATGTCAAATATAGAGATTTATTGAACAATTAAAATTGTTTAAATTTAATATTGGAAATTATTTAAATAATTGAATTCTGAATTAATATGGATGAAAATGATTTTAAAAGTTGATTTAAATTTTATTTAAACTAGAATGACAGTATATTTTTAATTGAATTTAAAGTGATTAAATTGATTTTTTAAATTTCTTCTTTTAATTAACACGTAAAAATAGCCATTAGAGCAACTGTCACAGATTTCGACGAAACTAGTTTTGTCCGATCTATAATAGTGAATTATTGTAGGATTTTAAGTTTCGTAGGGATTGGACTTACCGATTGGTCGTGCAATCTTGAAATGCGTGGAATTTAATTAAAGGAATTTTAGTTACAATAATTTGATTTGAAAAGCTATCCTCTGAATATGATGGAATTGGCTCTCGATACATATTCTATTATGTTCGGAATAGGGGTATAATATAAAGAACGCCAGGCGGCATGCTTCGTTTGGAGTTTGGAAATTTTGTGTGTGAATCGGGTCGGAAATTTATATATAAGGCCGTATATTTTCGTTATTTGCGAACGAAACCCTAAATTACATCGCCCGCTCTCAAACGTTCTAATGGCAGAAAATCGCCACCCTTCTCTTCTCAGTTTCTCCTCATCCACTCAACGAAATCGAATGCCACCAAAAGGAAAAGTGTAGATCTCAACGAGCTCTATGTATCCAACGGTTGGATCAAGGCGATACGACCCGAGTTCACTAGGATCTGGCTTCGAGTTCGATGCGCATATTCTTGAATCGCGTGATGATAGTGGCGTTGGAGGCAGTGGGTTTGTTGGAGGTGGGGGAGTTGGCCGAGGTGCACGGCGCGGCGAGGTCGGATCGGAGCTCGGTGGCTTGGGGTTGCAAGTGCACGATAGTTGAAGTCGCGTAATGGGTTACTCAACCTGGGGGACTGCGTGTTCGAGGTAGAAGATGATATAGGGTTTAGTTTTAATATGTTAATTAGTTTAGTAAATTTTACTTTAATTATATCGTTATGCTAATTAATTCGTAACTTTTCCATGCGAAGTTCATTTCGAGCAAAACAAGTCGTGTTGCGATCGTATCGACGAAGGCTACGACATGGAGTTGAATTCATATTTATTTCAACCTAAAAAATTTTCAGTTTCAAATAAAGGTGAGTGTTTTAAATCGCTCATGAAATACTAAAATATTTTATGTTATTTAAATTAAAATCATGAAGTGATTTATTTTTATTGATTGTTGTTTGGTAATTTGACTGACATTTAAATTGAATATGAATTGAACTGATAGGAATTTAAATTAGACAGCTAAATTTGAAATTGAAATTAAAATTCTAGTTAAAAATTTGTTATTTAATAACTAGTTAACTGTTATGGCTTATTGGCTGTTTGGATTTGATTGTGATGGATGGCTATTGGTTGAACGATATTTTGAAGTGAATATGATATTTTGATATCAATATGAGTCGTTTGGAAATGTAAAAGAACCAACCAGTATGTGAAACGACATTTGGTTCTTAAAGAGACCAGGGCCTCTTATTGGCATACTCTCTGTCAATATTGGAACCATTATAAGAACTTTGTACGTGGAGGAGACTCCAGAATGAAGTGGTTGAATTTAATATATGTTTCCTGGATTTGAAGAAAGAGAACAATGATGAATAGCCCCGACACTTTGTGTCAATTTGAAATGACTAAAACAGGACAGCTTGACAGGGCCAATGAGGGTAGCTACCTCTAGCGGACGTCCGTTCTTCGATTTTTTTTAGACTTAGTCCATACTATTTCCTTTGATGTCGGTTTCGAATGGTGCACCTTCATTTGGGATGACCTCCCTTTGAATCGATATGGGATGGATGGACGCGGTGGGCGGTCGTGGCTATGATGCGTTACCACCAGCCCAGCAACCCGAACTGGTAGTATCCTACCTTGGACATTGCTTCACATGTATTTTCGTACTTTTATCCTTATACGAGACCACTATGTGTTTGGTTTAGTGTTGTCATATCACGACGCATCCCTATCCCTCGACGTGCTACTGGGGCATTATATGAAAACTGTACGACAATACTTAAAAACGCATTAGTGGAGATTAATGTAAAGCCTTAACACTAGGAAAAATATTTATTTTATTGATTAGACATTACATATATAGCGTATTCTACTATATATTAATATTTTGATGGATCCTTAGAAGATGGAAAATCCTGTGACATCTCTTGAGTTATTGCACGCACTTTATATGCTGGATAGGAGATGTAAAACCCCATAAACATCTCTGTTGCTATTACACTCATGTTATACGTAGTATTGATTTGACTCACATAAGAATATTTTAGTTCCGACTCAAGTGTATTGTTTTACTTTATGCTCAAGCCAGTCCCGAGTTTTCAATGCATTGAAGATCACATTATTCAGGAGGTCGAAGACAAAGATTTGGTATACTATATTACTAGTATTATTTCTCCTGCATCATGTTGTTCCGCTGCATTATTCTATTATTCAGTTGTATATACAACTCTAATAAATGTTGTATAAATTATAATAAAATGCATAGTATAAACAACTTCATGAACTATTTATTTGATTATTATATTTTGTCATTCCACTACAAGATTCTATATTATTTTTCTTATTTTCTTATTTTTCTTAATTAACCCCATTGGTTATCTTGTTTCGGATTGTTTGAGTTGGACATGTATGGATTATTGTCGATTTAAACCTTCCGAAATGTGGGTCCTCATAGTGCTTGTTCTAATTTTAGCCTATCTTTTTAGCTGTGTTATAATTTCTTTTGGTCAGATTGTCTATTCTAGTTGTAGCTAGGTCTTCTGTTATTGTTAATTTGAGCATGTTGGCGCTCCTTGTCATTTTGAATTGTTTTCTTAATATTTGTTCCTTTTACACTGGTCATGTTATGTTGTTACAATCGTGTTCTTGTATGCGAAGTCTTGTGAGCTATGAGTGTAGTTGCGATGTGTAAGATGGTGAGTGATTGTGCTATGTAGGCACATGTGCCGAAGCTGCTGAGGTCCTTTGCCTCACACATGTAATAACTTAAAAGTGGATGGATCGCTATTAAACGGCTTTCTTTGCAAAAGAAATGCTTTAAGAAAATGCAGTTATAATTTAATAGAATTTTTTAAATTAATTTAACTACATTTACATGATGCAGCAATGATTTTGGCTATATTTAATAATTTATTCAATCTTATTGCACTTTATATTTTAACCACATTAGGAAAATACAAATGTATTTAAATGATTTAAGAAAATGTAATTATCATTTAATAGCATTTTTTAATTGATTTAAATGAATTTATGTGATGCAGTAATAAATTTGGCTGCATTTCACAATTTTTGTTCCATTTTAAAATAGTTATAATTTAACCAATTTAAGAAAAAGCAGTTAAATTCAAATATCATAAAAAAAATGTAGTTATACTTATAATTTAACTTTAATTGCATTGATGTGATAAAATAATAATTTTGGCTGCATTTGATAATTTATTCAATATTAATGCACTTATAATTTAACTACACTAAGAAAATGCAATTAAATTCGATCTTAATGTAGAATTAAACTGCATTAAGAAAATGCAGTTATAACTGCATACCAAACGTAAAATTGACTTTTAACTGTATATCTATTTGAAACTAGTGATTTGAATGATGTAATTATAGTTGCATTTGAATGATGTAGTTTTAAATATGTTATATACACATACAGAACATTACAATTTTTTTAGAAAATTCAATGACTAGATGTTTATGTAAGTGTAATACATATTATTTATAATATCATAAAATTTGTGATTTAATGGTAAAAACGGTTCGTTAATATGATATTTCTAAAAAGAACTTATTGCATTTTAAATATTGAATCAAAATAAGACATGAAATATTAATACATGTATGAAAATAGCAGGTTGTTGCAAAGGGAAGAAGCGGCCAGGGACCTAATTTTACATAAAATTATGAGGGAGGATATTATAAGTATTAAAATTATTTGTTGGGCCTTGATGTCCAAACCCTTTAATTTATAATTCGTTCGTATCAATATATTTACCATGCATTGCATTGTAAAAAATAATAACATGAAGTACCTACATTTTGAAAATTCTATAGTTGTATATCTCCTCAATAACACACAATATTGTACATTTAGGTCAATAGATTTTATTTAATAATGGATATTTGAATAAATTCAATTAACGAATATTTATTTATTCATTTAATAAAGCCTAAAATATGACTGTTTCAATATGTATACCATATTTATACAAACAAAGTGGTAAAAAAATTTCATTCAAATATAAAGGTATATAAAATCAACATACATAAACAAAAATTGTTATCTAGCATTTGGAAAGCTTTCAAGTGGATCTTGATACCAAGACGAAGATGAAACGATACAAGATCTTAGGGCATGCTTAGAACTTCATAGGAGTGGAGCCTTAAAAAGATGAATTCCAAACTTGAAAATAAGTTTGATCGGTATTGATCACTTTTTGATCGGTACCGAGATAATTTGTTGCACCAAGTTTGGCGTTACATTAGATATTTGCCTTATGATCAAGGAATAAAGTATCAAAGTAATTGTATCAGCATTGAGTTGATTTCTAATGTTGGGTCCACTTCTCAAGGAATAGTTGAACAACTCTAGAGCTGTGGTGAAGAATATAAGCCTCGTATAAGGAAAATCATATGGGTACCAAAAAGTACGGACATGGTTGAAGATATCAGAGAAGTTGTATATGATAAGAGGAGCTTCGCCACCTGACAAACATGGTAGGTACCGATCATATTTATGATCGGTACAGATATGATTGTTCATACAGAAAGACTCCATCTCCCTTCCTAACTTCATGGGTCTGATGTTTGACCTAGTATTTTGTAATCTAGCGATTCAGCTGGGGGATTCTGCTATAAGTAGAAGCACGACTATTGCGAAAGAACTTTTGGTCTCCATCTTCTTCACCTCTACTTTCTACCCAACCTTGTCACTTTTGAGCTTACTGTTGTTGTATTAAATCAAAAAACGAATTGCAAAGCTCTTGTCCTTGTGACAATCAATCACTAATAAGAATAAAGTGGATGTAGGTTATATATTTTGCCAAACCACTATATTTTTTTGCATTTTTACTTTTTCTACTGTTTAAATTAGATCTTTCTCGTTTCCATTAGATTTGGATTGTTGTGAAAATTTTAGATTCAACTTTTTGGTGCTTTCACCGAGAATATAGGTTTTTAAAAGTAGATCTACCTTAATACAGTGGATTAAAGCGTCTAAAAGTTATATCCGGGACTTTGTTGTTGTAGATCTGAAGTAATGGCCCTTAGAAGATCCGTAAGATTTAGAGCTTTAGTTGGTGGAGAAGATGAAGCTCCTCATCAAAATGAAGGGACTGAATAATCGATGGCTGCCTTACCAGAAACCATCTTCCCCACAGGAGATAGTAACAAAGGCTGAATTTGACAAGATAATGGCTAAATTGAACTAGAGGATGGTGGATTGCTAGAAAGCAATCCTTGATAGGGCGGATGCAAGTATTGCATTGATGACCCAACAATCCAAAAGGCGTAGAAAAAGCCAAAGAGTTGCATCATCTTGAAGTTCTAGAGAAGAGATTCATCTTTATCTAATCAGAAAAGAATGGACGGGAAGCAAAAATGAAGGAAAAGACTACTGCAGCATCAAGGAAGGCCACAGGAGGAAGTTGCCAAGTTTTGGCTACAGTTGGAGTGACTGGTATCAATCAAAATGAGATCAATACTAATCAAAATGTGGGTGGTCCTATAGTTCAGTTACATGATGTCGTCAACTGTTGGACAGTGAAGATAATTTGCAGGACACCGGCAATGATGCTAGATAGAATGTTGGAATGCAAAATGCTAGTGATCAAATGACCACCATAGAATCAACCAAGCATCATATTAGATCCGGAGGAGCAGCACTCAAAGATATAAAAGAGCCTAGACATAATCAAGCAAACTAAGACTGTTTGCAGAGTCGGACATTCGAGGCTGCTCTTGATAGTAGTTTTCCGTATCATCGAGCTAGTGAGGAATAAATTGCTAATATGGTGAAGCGATTGGTGAATGAAAATCAATGGAGGAAGAATGAAGATTAGAGTTCTGCACCTAGTAGGACTCCATTCATAGAAAATATTTTACAAGAAGAGTATCCCAAGAAGTTCGTAATGCCCATGATGTCATCATATAATGAAGTAACAAATCTTAGATAACATCTATTAAAGTATGAATGGCATATGGATGGTTCCAGAGCAACTAATGCAATAAGATGTAGGTGTTTTTTCATTTTTTTGGATGGAGTTTCTTCGATGTGGTTCACCCGCTTGCATCGAGATCCATATCAACATTAATGAGCTAGCAAAGAAGTTTGTGGACCAGTTTAGGCTTCACATCGCCCAACCAAAAGATGTGATGTCCTTATCGAATATGAAACAAGATCTTGAAGATACTTTGAGTGGACTTTTAAGTAGATTCAATACTATTGTGATGGAACTGGATAATACAAAAGATGATATCATGCTAATTTCCTTGGTCTAGGGAATACATTCAAACATGGAATTTGGTAAATGGTTGGGGATGAAATAGCCAGCTACCATGGAGGAGTTCTACTGAAAGGCCAACTAATATACACAGTTGGAAGAGGCAAATAAGGTTGCCGGAAAAGCTGGTAATTAACTGCTAAAGAAGCAATGCAAAGTAACGTGAATACAAAGCAAACTGATGAGAGCACCAATAATGTTGTGATAAATGTAGGAAATAATAATAGTAGTCAGAAGAAAAGAAATCAGGGCATATATGGTAGAAGTACCGATGCCAAAAATGCCCGAGACATCTAAGGCTAAAATAGTACACTCCTGTGAATTATACTATGGGAATATATACTTTGCTATTCAAGGAACAAAAAGGTATAAGAAGCCATCTCAGAGGGAAACAAAAGAAGCTGAACGACGCTTTGGGAAGTATTATCGCTTCCATGACACTAATGGATACAATACTAATGGGTACCGTCTCCTGAGAGACGTGATTGAAGAATTAATATGAAAGAACATGGTACAATAGTATATGAGAGTTCTATAGGATGACTGACAAGATGCTAGACTTCAAGGTTAAAATGTCTGAAGGGATCGACCTGAGTCCAATGGAGAAGGGCTTAGTCGATCGGATGGTAGAATCATGATTAATATGATAACTAAAGGACCTCATCTAGCGGAGAAAATCTGGAATGGGATGGAACACTGTAGAACTTCATTAAATCACATGCATAAGAGAAAACAATTGAGGATAATGAAGGATGATATTGTGTTTTGTAATAGAGATTCTGATAGGGACGAGGCATTGACACTAGATCCGTTGGTGATTATGGCCATTGCTGGGCCAACAACTGTATACCAAGTGTTGATTAATAATGCAGCTCGCTTAACATTCTATTCAAAAATACTTTTAATCAGATGAAAATTAGACCAAGGTCATCAAGCCAAGTAAATTTTAAGATTTGGGGATTTAATGGAGAGATAAAGGGGATTGTCGGAACTATTGACCTATCAATAGATTAGGTAAAGGAGACCGCAATTGTGCAGATGCAAACATTCATCATTGTCACTTGTGAGTCAGCAAAATAAGGATCTTAAGGATAAAGTAACACTAGATGGGGGAGGAGTGAATAGTGTTAAATGGATTATATGAATATTATTCAAATTCTTTAAAATTTTACTTGGAATGATGGAATTAACAATCACAAAAACAATAACAGAATCAAGGTACGGATAAAAGTAAATGCAGTAAAAGTAAAAAGGAAAGAACACACTAGGATTTTATACTGGTTCGGAGTTACCCTACATTCAGTTCCGCACAATTCCTTGTATGGATTTATTTTCAACTTGTAAATACAAATACAATCTCGATTTCAAGGCTACAAGACACACCCTCCAGAATCCTGGCCTTTGGGTAGAGACACTTTATTTTCAGGCTACAAGCACACACACTAGATTTACGGGCCACTAAGCACACCCAATTGATTTTAACAAGCTACAATCACACCTACTTGGATTTCAGGGATACCAAGCACACCACAGAGTAAAAGAGTATGATTTGATAAAGTTTACAGACCCAGATCTTCGATCTTGATTATAATTGATTATATAACTCTTTGAATAACACTTTGATCTTGAGAGAGAAAGGAGAAATTAGAGAGTATATGAAAGAGAATCAAACTAGTATTGAATGAATTTGGTTTTTGTTGAATTTTGGTAGAGTTTCATTAGAAATTGATTTAGAAATCAAGAGAGTGAGAAAATGAAAGAAAAATAAGAAATAGTTAATGAAAATTCATTCGGAAGTCTGGTGTATATATAGGAAAACAACGGTCATGTCCATTCATGAAGGGATATGACGAAAAACACTTCCTTTCAAATTTTGAAATTTGAAATTTACGGCTAGTATGTCGACATATAGGAATTGATATGTCCACATATCATTCACAAAATTGAAAAACACTACATAAAATTTATTTTTAAAATCGGTTGCTTTGTAAAATAATTTGATACTTTGTAGAATCGTTTAAATATAATTTGTACAAATTTTAATCAAAATATAACTAAATAAAACTTTATAAAATAATTTTGAATGATTTAATAAGATTATTCAATATAATGTAAATAATATATATATAATCAATATAGTTATAAATTATGGAAGTACAAACAAAAATTCAATATGTATAAACTTAAAAACACTAAAACAATAACTTTATAAGTATAAGAGATTTGAAAATTATTTTTGAAATATTTTGAGAAGATTATTATAAAAATGGAATGTTTGAAAAACAATTTTAAAACAAAATTAGAGAATGTAAGAGAGATCAGGAAAATGTTATCAAGGTTTTAACATAAATTCTATGACTCTATAACTTATTTGGAATATCTTGAATTCTTGAGCTCTTCAATACTCATGAGTCTTCATTCTTGAACTCTTGAAACTGGATATCAGCATCTTGAATCTACTCTTGATATCAGCATCTTGATAATGTATAGTCTTCTTAATCAATAACTATCTAATATCCTATACTTTATACTATATATCTTGTTAAAATATTAGTATCTATATTTATATAATGTCCTATAGTTGTTATCATCAAAACTTATAACTAAGGTACTAACAATCTCCCCCTTTTTGATGATGACAACTATTTATATAAAATATATTATAACACTCCCTGAGTTACAAAACTCCCCCTTAATCTATGCCTAGATTTTATATATTTCTACCCTTTGTTATCAACAAAAAACCATAACCTCGTAAAATTATAAATCTCACACTAACTCTTACTATAATCCTAACTCTAACTTCCCTAAATAAAATACTAATCAATATGTATAAGGATTATATATAATGATCATGAGAAAGATTATATAAAAACAATAAGTGATATGTAAAATTAGATAGTCATGAAATAATCAATCCAAATATTCATCCAATCAAACAAAGTTTATGTCACACAGCATTCAAACAAATGCACACAAATCAAAACCAATCAAATCCAAACCAAATCAAGTATTGTTATTTATATACAATTAAACCTATTTAAACTAGACAATTCGAGGACCTTCCACCTATCCATCGGTAGCAAAGATTGGATTCGCTTCGATAGCATTCCAATCTTCATCATCTCTGTTGATGGTACACTCTAGATTGGTGGCTGGTTCTTCTTTGTTCAATGCAAAAATCATCCATCGAATCGCATCGAAATGCCTTTCTTCCACCTTAATTATCTGCATTTGACTCAATTCTAAGTACCTCTGGTTTCTTAGGTTGAAAGTAAGAATGTTTTTGAATGATTCAAGAGTTTGTTTGACGTTTTCGGTTAGTTTTTGGATAGAAGAAGCCATTATTTGGGTTTTAGAGTTTAGGAATGCAAAGGAAGAAGAAAGAGAGTAGATAATAACGATTCCTTGGTCTTGATAGATATTTAAAGGGGTGGAAATTCATTTGAAATGAATAGACATTTGCTGTCTATTCAATTTTCAAGGTTAATTTTTTTTTGAAAAGTTACCTTTGTATGTCGATATACAACCTAGGGTATGTCATCATATATGTAGAAATTTTCAAAACAACATTGTTTTACTTTTCTATTGAATTTGGTTTATACTATTATATTTGTATGACTTTCCAAAGATAGTTGACAATATATAACAGTAAGAAATAGAATTTTCATTGATAATAATAATGAGTATAACAAATAAAAGAAAGATACATAAGATTCAATCATAAACTAAAACTAGAAAATCCAAATACAAGGATAGTTTAAACAAACACTAGAAAGTTATGGATGAAAATGAAGAAGAACCACCAAGCTTGCGGATGATCTTTCCAAAGATCTAACCATTTTGTTGGAAATTGAGGTAAATACCTCCCTTTGAAAATGATTTCTTAAGCTTCCTTTGGTTATGGATGATCTTCTCTTGATTTTTGAGAAGATCTTGGTGTGAGAAATGCGTGTTAAGGATCTTAAGGCTAGAATTAACACTAGAGGGGGGTGAATAGTGTTTTAAGAAATTTGTTAATCTTTTTGAGTTTATCTTACTTTGTTAACAATGTATACACTAATCAGACACAGATATGAACACAGAATCAAACACAGATGCAAATATAAAGTAAAAGCAGTAAAGAAAAGAACACACTGGATTTTATACTGGTTCAGAGTTACCCTACATCCAGTCCCGCAACACAAGCATGGATTTCCTTTCAAACTCAATTCAACAATTACAACCCTCGGTTTCAAGGCTACGAGGTACACCCTCCAGAATAACAATCCTCTGGGTAGAGATCTTGATTTCCGGGGCAACAAGTTCACCCAATTGATTTCCAAGGCTATAATCACACCTTCTCTCTTTTGATTGATTTCCAAGGCTACAATCACACCTTTTCTCGCTAATATATTACAAAGAAGTCTATAACTCTGAATAGCACTGAGAACCTTGTAGAGATAGTGATGGAGAATCACACTAGAAGTAATCGAGTATGATTCAATGTTGATTTCGGCAGAGTAATGGTATGATTTTGTATTAAGAAATGTGGAAGAAGAAGAGGAGTGAAAACCAGAAAAAAGTGATTAAAAATTCGTTGAAACTGACCCCTATTTATAGAAGAACAACAGTCATGTCCATTCGTGAAGAGTTATGGCGAATAGACACTTCTTTTGAAATTTGAATTTTGAACTCAACTGTCACCGTGTCGACATAGTGCCTATGGGCATGTCGACATCCCTCAGCCAAAATTGATGTTTTGAATTTCTATAAAAATAATATATATCTTATATAAAAACTATTTAAAACTTTATAAATATACTTGAATATAGTTGAAATTCATAAGTAAATATAAAGAACAATATGTATATATATATATATATTATTTAACTATAATTTAAATCAAAGTATAAATAATTTAAATGTTAAATATATTATTTGAAAAGATAGTTTAAAATCAGGAGTAATTTGACTTTGAAATTAAAGATGTTTTTGAGGTTAAAATTATTTAAAATCAGGATAGAGAGTTTTGAATCTTTTAAAAGGAAAGTTTTGAAATCATTTTGAAAGCAAGATAATTTTGTAAAATCATTTTGAAATAAAAGTAAGTGGATACAAAAAGATGTTCCACTAGATTTTTCGTAGGTTCCATCCTACTTAGGGTTCCATCCCTTTAATGAGCACGAAGTGGATTCCATTCCACGAATAAATTGGATATTAAGATGCCATTGCTTTTCTACGAGTTTTAACAAATATTCCTAACAAACTTAACCTTCAAATCTTGAACTCTTGATAATCTTGATACTCATGAGTCTTCTATCTCTATATCTTGAATCTCTATACTGTATAGTCTTCATTCTTGATACCTGCATGGTTAGATCCTGTATATACATATATATCTAAACTTGTAATGTTAGTATTTATATTTTATAATCTATTCTAAGGTTGTTGTCATCAAAACCATCATCTCATGGACTAACAATCTCCCCCTTTTTGATGATGACAACCTTTGTTTATAAAATATTCCTTCTATCCTAGTAACTCCCCCTAAAACTAACAACTCCTCCTTAATCTATGCCTAACTACCCTATTTTATATTTCTGCCCCTTTGTCATCAACAAAAACTTACTCTAAATTATATAACTCCCCCTTAATGTAATACTCTATGACATGTGATTATAATGATAGTGTTATCATAAATAATCAACACTTAGATCTAAAACTAAAACTTAGTCCTAAACCACTAACTATAAAACTCCCCCTTAAACTAATACTAGAACAAAGTATAGTAAATGAATTGTGAAAGATATTAACTTAATTATACTATAATTATTCAATAAATATGTATAAATACATTTCAGACAATACAATCAACACACACATCAAAACCAATCATGTCAGACAAGTCAAACAAATCAATCAATTCAAACAAGTCAAACAAGTCAAACAAGTAAATTAAACAAGTCAATCAAGTCAATCAAATCAACCAAAAACTAATAATCCTATATTATAAAACATTACTACAACCTCCTCCTAAATAAAATACACTCGTTATATATACATGTATGTAATATGTAGTTTGTAAAGCAGTATGAAGTGTATAACATATGCAATGTAGCATGAGATAATATGCGAAATGAAGTGCGACTTGTGATGCAAATGATTATGATATGCATTGTAATTTATGATGTAATATGCAATGAAATGTGATATGAAATAGAATGCATAATGATATGTAATAAAATGACAATGAAGTAAAATAATTTGCAAAATGATATGATGATATATATACTATGGTAAGAGATGTTCAGACTATAAGATAAACATGAGTGATAAGTAATATCTAGTTGACAAGCATATATATATATATATATATATATATATATCTGTGTATGTGTGTGTGTATGTGTTTGTCTATATATGTATGTATGTATGTATACATATATCAAACTATTTATTATAAATCACTTCAACCAAACAAAGGTAAAACACACCAATTACTAGACTTAAGTTAAGGAAACTAATGAATGGGACTGAATAGTTGTAAAGACAATGGTTTAAAGGTAATAAATGGTATTAAAACTGTAACATAATCGTGAAAGGTAGTAATCAAACTTAATATCAAAATTAAATACTAAGGAATATGGACTTATACTATATATGATCAAATATGGTTTTTATAAAGATTAATAGCCTACTTATTTAGTTTATTTAAAATAATTATTTTAATTTAATTACTATAATCCAAACTTCAATGTTTATAAAATACTTATCTTACTAATTAAAACCTTTATATTAAATTATTATTGGTTTAAATATTTTAGAAACATGTTTAAATATCCTTTTTTTTAAATATCATAATGAAAAAATAAAAATAACAAAGATTAAAAAACTAAAATAAACATGTGTTATATTAAGGCCTCTTTCATTTAAATTTTAATTAATTACTAAAGAATATGTAAACATTAATTTTAAATATTCTAATATAAGTTAGAAAATAATTTCTAAAAAGAATATAGAAAAATACTTAGTTTAAATATCGTTATTTTATAATTTAAAGTTTTAAGTAGAAAAGACAGCATTTACAGAATGCTATAAAAAGTTTTTGTATATATATACAAAGCATTATAAAACAGAAACTGCGGTATTTACCAAATGCTGTGAAAAGTTTCAGAAACACTACAGCGTTTCAAAGCACAAAAATGCTATAAAAACGTATTTGCAGCGTAACAAAAGCAAAGACAGCATTTCAGAAATGTTATCTAAAGTTCTGGGCAAAAATGGTGATTTTTGACCCAATTTTTATAGTAGTTAATATAATTAAAGTACAAAAAAAAATAATGTGAATACATGTGTAAAGATACTTGGCATTATGCATGAAAATGCTTTTATTAAAATGTATGTCACTATCTACTTATATGATAAGTATCATGTGATGTGATGCAATCTTATTAATTGAAGAAATCTATAAATAAAGCCTTATTCTAACATTCTAAATTCCTTTTATTAATTTCTTAAAAATATAAAATTAGTATCTTAAAAGAAATATAGTACAAGAAATAAAAATAACATTAGAAAAGTTGAAATCATGAATGAATGTATGCTGTTCTACTTAGTATAGTTGTAATAAATTAGTTGTAGATTTTATTTGAAAGAAAAGACATTTTAAAAGACTTTTTTTTTAAAATTTAGACTTGTATAACGATATTTATACTATGGTGTGTCGATATATGGACCAAAATATCAAAACTTATAAAAGAGATAAATTTCTATACCTAACTAAATGCATAGATATATATATTCCTAAATGCAACAATAAAGATGAAATAATAGTAAAGCGTACCAATTTTTGCACTCCATCTTTCTAACTTTGCTGTTCCTTCATTGTCGTGAACCACACATTTATATCTTTCCGAATTTGATGACCAGATCTGTTCTATTGCGACGGGCTCGTTTTTCTAATCAACGTAGTATATTCATTTGCTGAATTTGAAGACCATATGAGAAAGATACAGATGATTTAGTAGATCGATCAACTTGGCGCCAAAACTTTGAATTCGAATTTTGAATGAATGGACACTTCAACCACTATAAATAGGCCCAACGGTCACCACTTTTCATAAAAATTCCTCCTCTTCATCTTCTTCCCGTTTTTTTTATATACTATCAAACTTCTAGAAGGCATATCTCCTTCGTTTCTTAACGGAATTGGATGAAACCAGCGGCAAGTCGAAGAGGAAGGCAAGGGCTACGATCTAGTAATAGTTTGGTGTCGAATTTGGACGGTATTTTGATGCAATAGGCCTAACAATAGAAGAAATGTAGAAGATCCTGTACACAGTTTTTCAGTTTTGAATAACCAACTTCAAACTGTCGTATCTCACTCAATTTTGATCGGAATTTGATGATCCACCCATCAAAACGACCGCGAAAACAAGAACTACAATCTGGAAAGGAGTGGGAACAAAATACTCAAATCCCTGGATGCAATTTGAAGAATACCTTTGAAAGTTTTGCCTCCTTTTTCTCTTTGTTCACCAAAACTTCATTTGATCATAACTTGGTCATTTCTTGACGGATTCACACGAAACCAGTGGTATTGCGAAGCAGATGGAGAGAAGTACAGTATCAAATCAAGTTGTAGATGAGAACTAAAAGTTTTGTATTGATCTGGTACCATTTCTTTGTCGATTTCCATTGTATATCCATTTGTTCTTCTTGATCGATGAATGATTATCTGGTATCTTTTAACCAACAGCCATCAGACATAATTCTTCTCCTGCAAAACAACATAACCTTTTAAAGAATCAAGTGACTTTTCAAAATAACTAAATATAGTTTTAAACAAAAATATCATAATGATTCTGTGTCATATTCATATGAAAATAGTTTTAATAAAATCTCCAAACATAGCCATTTTAAAAACTTTTTCAAAATTCAGATTATGAAAACTTTGAAAACCTTGCACTGATACCAAATGTGAGAAATGCGGATTAAGGATCTTAAGGCTAGAATTAACACTAGAGGGGGGGTGAATAGTGTTTTAAGAAATTTGTTAATCTTTTTGAGTTTATCTTACTTTGTTAACAATGTATACACTAATCAGACACAGATATGAACACAGAATCAAACACAGATGCAAATATAAAGTAAAATCAGTAAAAGAAAGAACACACCCGATTTTATACTGGTTCGAGTTACCCTACATCCAGTCCCGCAACACAAGTATGGATTTCCTTTCAAACTCAATTCAACAATTACAACCCTCGGTTTCAAGGCTACGAGGTACACCCTCCAGAATAACAATCCTCTGGGTAGAGATACTTGATTTCCGGGGCAACAAGTTCACCCAATTGATTTCCAGGGCTACAATCACACCTTCTCTCTCTTGATTGATTTCCAAGACTACAATCACACCTTTTCTCGCTAATATATTACAAAGAAGTCTATAACTCTGAATAGCACTGAGAACCTTGTAGAGATAGTGATGGAGAATCACACTAAAAGTAATCGAGTATGATTCGATGTTGATTTCGGCAGAGTAATGGTATGATGTTGTATTAAGAAATGTGGAAGAAGAAGAGGAGTGAAAACCAGAAAAAAGTGATTAAATTCATTGAAACTGACCCCTATTTATAGAAGAACAACAGTCATGTCCATTCGTGAAGAGTTATGGCGAATAGACACTTCTTTTGAAATTTGAATTTTGAACTCAACTGTCACCATGTCGACATAGTGCCTATGGGCATGTCGACATCCCTCAGCCAAAATTGATGTTTTGAATTTCTATAAAAATAATATTTATCTTATATAAAAACTATTTAAAACTTTATAAATATACTTGAATATAGTTGAAATTCATAAGTAAATATAAAGAACAATATATATATATTATTTAACTATAATTTAAATCAAAGTATAAATAATTTAAATGTTAAATATATTATTTGAAAAGATAGTTTAAAATCAGGAGTAATTTGACTTTGAAATTAAAGATGTTTTTGAGGCTAAAATTATTTAAAATCAGGATAGAGAGTTTTGAATCTTTTAAAAGGAAAGTTTTGAAATCATTTTGAAAACAAGATAATTTTGTAAAATCATTTTGAAATAAAAGTAAGTGGATACAAAAAGATGTTCCACTATATTTTTCGTAGGTTCCATCATACTTAGGGTTCCATCCCTTTAACGAGCACGAAGTGGATTCCATTCCATGAATAAATTGGATATTAAGATGTCAGTGCTTTTCTACGAGTTTTAACAAATATTCCTAACAAACTTAACCTTCAAATCTTGAACTCTTGATAATCTTGATACTCATGAGTCTTCTATCTCTATATCTTGAATCTCTATACTGTACAGTCTTCATTCTTGATACCTGCATGGTTAGATCCTGTATATACATATATATCTAAAATTGTAATGTTAGTATTTATATTTTATAATCTATTCTAAGGTTGTTGTCATCAAACCATCATCTCATGGACTAACACTTTGTTGAATGAATTTGGTGGCATATTGATATTTTCCAAAGAAGTATCTGTTATCCCGCCTTTTGGCAAGGCTGTGATACCAAAGAATTGACTGAAAATCGAAGGTAATCAGTCCCGAAGATTAGTTATACACAGGTTCGCTATGGATACTGACAAATTTTGCCCGAATCCGGATCGAGCTACAATCGATATGGTACAACAAGTAAAGCTATGAAAGCCAACATTTCAAATTTCAAGTCAATCGGAGTTCATATGCACAAGGTATTGATCGATCAAGTGTCACATGGAACACGTATGGATCGTGTCCATCAAATATACATTACTCTGTATCCATCAAGCTCGCCCTACTTCGTATCCATCATGGTTAACAACAGTTTGTATCCATCAAGTTAGCACTGGTTCGTATCTATGAAAGAACACTACCTCGTGTCCATCACGTCTGCCCCATTTCGTATCTGTCACCTGAGAACATTTCGTATCGCTTCCCCTCGTACCCAATTCGTATCGACCATAAGCAATCGATACAAAACAACACTCAAATAAGCCTAGATACAAATCGGTTGTCAAATGCGAAAGGCTTGAGCCTATATCGATACAAAAAGGAGTATTAGCGGTCGATACAAAAAGTGGTCTCAAACATCGTACAAAGCAGCCTCTAGATTATCGATACGAAATGAAGCATTCCTGGGCGATACAAATAAAAACAACTCGGTTCGTATCGGTCGCCCACTACTTCCCATCGTATCCATCGAATTGGAGCCATTTTGTATCCAACACGTGAGCGCACTTCGTATCATTCCTTTACTCACTTAGTTTGTATCGCTCGTTACTGATCGATACGAAGAAGACCATGCATTATCAATACAAAGCCATCAACCGATACGAGGTGACTACCAACGATCGATAGGAAACGGAATGCAATAAGTGGATACGAATGAAGTTGTGCTAGTGGATACGAACAAAACCTAAAAGAAAGGAAGACTCGGTCACTCGGCATGAAAAGTGGATCGATCCCAGAATATAGCGGCACGTCATATGATCAACACGTGCAAACTGAAAGTGACTGCTATGCTATAGGATCAAAATGGCCAACAGTTGTAAACAATGTAAATTTTGTGGCAATGCGATATAAACTAAGTTATCCACTGATGCGGAATATAAGAGTATAAAAATAACTAGTGTGGAAAATAATAATAGCAGTAAAGTAAAATGACACCAGGAATTTTTATATTGGTTCGGAGCTCCATCCTACGTCCAGTCCCAGACTCCTTCTGGAATTTCACTAAAACAACAACCCTCACTTAACCTGGAGGAACAGGTCTATACGACCCTTGAGCAGCAGAACAGGGACCTAAGCAGCGGAATAGGATTTCGCCTCAGCAACCGAAGAGGACTTCACACGCCTGAGCAGCATAACAGGACTTTAACAAATACAAAAGATTGTTTTGACCTTGTGTGTTCTAATAACACGGATTTGTCACTTGTAGTACACCCTTCCTATAATCTTTTCCTCAAGTATGATGTGTGCAGTTGTGTGTATATGAAGATTAGGAAGTTTCAAATTGCTTGTAGAATATGGAAATGAATACGTAAGCAATGAATGTATGAATTCAAGAGAGTAGTTAATTCAGAAAATATGATTCAAGTATAAGCAAGTAAGTGAAGTAATTTGATCTTGAAATTCATGCATATATATAATAGTTAAGAAGTTGCAACTGCTAGTGAAGAGATCTCTACGAATAGCAATGGTTGCAACCCTTGGGGAGGAAGACAACTATTCAGAAAAGAGGTGTCTTTTCATAAAAAAAGACAGTTGAAAGATTCAGTCGACTGACTTTGATCATTCAGTCGACTGAATTTAAAAACATGCACATATATGTTAAAATGCACAGATTCAGTCGACTGACTAAATGTATTCAGTCGACTGAATTCTGTTGTTAAACAAAAACTACGGTAGCTCATTTGGTTAGAGTACTTGCCTTCCAAACTAGTGACCTGGGTTCGAGCCTCGCTCCATGCATTTTTTGAAAACTTGATTTTGATTAAAATATGCATGCAAGTTTATTTGAATGTGAATGATGATTCTTGAGGAAAGATTTTACAAAGCACTAAACTAGACTCTATATACACATTTGATGACTTTTGTTAAAATATATAACTATACAAACCATATATTGAGCCGATGAGTCTGGATGTTATCGTAGTCGTAGATTCGTGAATTGTTGTGTCTTGTCAACAATCAAAATCTATGTTCCAACATTCTCCCCCTTTTTGATGATGACAACTTTATTTGCTACGAACGAATCTTTGACAAGCTTTGTTGATCTTATCTCTCCCACTGAATATATTCCTGTAATTGTGCTATAGATTTCTCCCCCTGAATCTATGCTATATATTCCTATAAATAATTAATCTTTTCTCCCCCTTAATCTGTGCTTGCATGGTTTATTCCTGCAAATAGTGTTAGAGCAGTATCTTTCTCCCCTTTTGTCATCGGTAAAAAGGAGAGTTTATATGATGATATAAATTATATTTTACATAAGTGTTAACATAGAACAATATAAAACAAAATAACTACTACTTATATCGTAAGGTATCAGAAAAAAATTAACATTTAAAGCATGCGATACCTAAGGTTCTTATAATTTCCTAATTTTTAGGAAACCATACCCATCTGGGTGTGGTTGAACCTGTATAAATATAATTTTCATTATTAACTACCATATCAAAATAATCATCAATGTATTTTTCTCTATTTTTCCAATTAACAAGAGCCCAAATACTTAGATAATTTTTATTCATATTTCCCGTCAATGATTTTGTACTTCTAGAGAAATTAACAACATTATTGGTCATAACAGTATTTAAATTTCTATAAAAATTGGATTTAGGCTTTATTCGAAATTTAGTACTAGCACTAACATTTTTACTATACATGAAAGTGTATCTAGTGCTATTTCTACGATTAGTTTTATTATATCCTAAACCACTTTTATCATGTAAAGGTCTAGAACTAGATAAAATCATGTTTAAATCGTTTTGACCTTTATTAAATTTTGTGACTTCAGTGTTAAGTTTATCAAATTTAGCTTTAAAGTCATAATTATTTTCAGAAGAAATATTACTATTATTCAAAATATCAATTTTCTCATTTAATTCAAAATTCTTATTTTTTTAACGTACAGTTCTCATTTTTGAGAAGGAAATTTTGAGATTCTGAATTATCTAAAGAGGATTGTAATAAATCATTTTGTCTTTTCAAATCCGTAATTTCTTTTGAAAAATTTTCCTTTTCTTTTTCAAACATAGTATTTTGTTCATCTAGAAAATCTTTAAGAGCCTCAAAATTATTTTTCAAAACACCCTGTTGATTTTCTAAATTTAATTTCTCAATTTTCAATTTCTCATTTTCAAGTTTGATTGATTTCATCTTTTCTAAAATAAGAAAATTAAACCTTGAGATCTTATCGCTTATACTAACTAATTCATTATTCTCATTTACTGAAATTTGTAAATCAGAAAGTACCTTTTTACAGTCCTCATTGGTCGTTGCTCTGATAGTTTTAGACTTTTTGCTTGCTGTATTTCGACCAGATCTTTTTCTGGCCATTATTCTATGATGTTGTGATGATTGATAGAATTCTAGACTTTGATACCAAATGAAAGTGACTGCTACGCTATAGGATCGAAATGGCCAACAGTTGTAAACAATGTAAATGTAGTGGCAATGCAATATAAACTAAGTTATCTACTGATGTGGAATATAAGAGTATAAAAATAACTAGTGCGGAAAATAATAATAGCAGTAAAGTAAAATGACACCATGAATTTTTATACTGGTTCGGAGCTCCGTCCTACGTCCAGTCCCAAACTCCTTCTGGAATTTCACTAAAACAACAACCCTCACTTAACCCGGAGGAACAGGTCTATACAACCCTTGAGCAGCAGAACAGGGACCTGAGCAGTGGAACAGGATTTCGCCTCAGCAACCGAAGAGGACTTCACATGCCTGAGCAGCAGAACAGGGCTTTAAGAAATACAAAAGATTGTTTTGACCTTGTGTGTTCTAATAACACGGATTTGTCACTTGTAGTACACCCTTCCTATAATCTTTTCCTCAAGTATGATGTGTGTAGTTGTGTGTATATGAAGATTAGGAAGTTTCAAATTGCTTGAAGAATATGGAAATGAATACGTAAGCAATGAATGTATGAATTCAAGAGAGTAGTTAATTCAGAAAATATGATTCAAGTATAAGCAAGTAAGTGAAGTAATTTGATCTTGAAATTCATGCATATATATAGTAGTTAAGAAGTTGCAATTGCTAGTGAAGAGATCTCTACAAATAGCAATGGTTGCAACCCTTAGGGAGGAAGACAACTATTCAGAAAAGAGGCATCTTTTCATAAAAAAACGACAGTTGCAGGATTCAGTCGACTGACTTTGATCATTCAGTCGACTGAATTTAAAAACATGCACATATATGTTAAAATGCACAGATTCAGTCGACTGACTGAATGTATTCAGTCGATTGAATTCTGTTGTTAAACAAAAACTACGGTAGCTCATTTGGTTAGAGTACTAGCCTTCCAAACTAGTGACCCGGGTTCGAGCCCTGTTCCATGCATTTTTTTGAAAACTTGATTTTGATTAAAATATGCGTGCAAGTTTATTTGAATGTGAATGATGATTCTTCCGGAAAGATTTTACAAAGCACTAAACTAGACTCTATATACACATTTGATGACTCTTGTTAAAATATATAACTATACAAACCGTATATTAAGCCGATGAGTCTGGATGTTATCGTAGTCGTAGATTCGTGAATTGTTGTGTCTTGTCAGCAATCAAAATCTATGTTCCAACACAAACCATCGATACGAAGAAAGCGATACGAATTGTATCGATACGAGCTCGGATGTACGTTGTAAATCCAAACTTGCATCGATCATAACTCAAAATCTACAAGTCCAAATGCCATCAAATTTTCACAGAAGCTTGCCTACAACGTCAAGAATGTACCAGATCAATTTTAGTCAAAAAGGATCAATTCTTGATCGATACGAATTCCATTCGTATCGCTCCTAGATCGAGTTGAAATCACGTGAACTCGATCTCGTGAGCCTACCCACATGAGAGAAGAAGTCCTCCGAGATTTGGGCGAGATATTTGCTGCCTACGCCTATAAAAAGTAACCCAGGACCTACAGAAAAAGGATCTTTTGGCTCTTCCACGCCGATACTCCACCGAAATCATTGTTGTAACTCGGTTGTACTGTTGTAAACCTCTGTAAGCAGCGAGTTATTATCAATAAAACGGAAACTCTTCAAAGTGGACATAGGCTACCACGCCGAACCACTATAAATCTTGTGTTCCTACTGTTTTCCTTTTAAAATTTGAGTGTTCTTCATATTTATATTCTCTACATACTTGCTATTTATGATTTGTGATTGTGAACGGGTGCTTTCATCGGCAATTGGGTGTTTGTGACCAATTTTGGCCCAAACATTTTGCTGCTTTAACCGAGAATTGAACTCAGGGATTCTACAACTTGGACTTTGGATTTGAAAGCTTAAAGACTTGGATTTGGAAAGCTATGATGAAGCAATCAACAAGGAGACAAAGAGCGGAGAGGAGTCTGCATGAAGGAAGCCAGGAGGCATCCTAAGGAGCTAATCAGACTTCGGCCTTCATCATCGAGGATGAGATGGAGTTGATGATGGGAGCTATGCATGAAGAATTGTTGAAAAGGCAAGAGGAAATGATGCAGAACATTCTCAAACAGTTTGGACATGCAGGAACAGCAGAAACAACTGGGGTTCAGATCCGCGGAGCTGGACCAAAAGGACCTAATAGGCAATCAGATAGAGCAAGACCATCAGGAGCAGCCGCTGAGCTGGAGGGCACTCCCCAGGAGCATGTTGATCCAATCTCAGGTAGGGTGCCAGCGGGAACTGTGCAGCAAGGTGTTAATAGAGGAACGGATGCTCATCTAGGAGAGTAGATCCCAGGATTCCCTCGTGAACTCGGGGGGCAGATCGGAGGCAACGAACAAGGACTATAGATTCGCAATAGTGACAGATTAGCAGAGATGGTCAGACGAGCCATGAGAGGCGGATTAGTGAATAGAAATCTGGAAGATGTGAATAGGAGCCCTTTCGCTCCAGTAATTAGGCAAGCTAGGAATCCGCCAAAATTCAAGCTACCAACACTAGAGACGTACGATGGGAGGACAAATCCTGTAGTTCATCTGACGAGGTATATGAGGTACATGGAGGTACTGGAGGCATCGGAGGAGGTTATGGCTCAGTGCTTCCCATTGTATTTGACAGAGATAGCAGCACTATGGTTCAGGCAATTGGAGAGCGGCTCCATTGGAACATGGACCGAGTTGATTGAGAAGTTTATGAGACAGTTCAAAGTTCATATATCAAGGACCAAGAATGTAATGAGTTTGACAACGCTGAAAAAAAAAGCAGGGGAGTATCCTAGGAACTTTTTAACGAGGTTTAATGCGGCAGCAGCATAGGTGGATCGTCCAGATCCATCCATGGTCTTGATGGCAGCTGTATCTGGCATAGCTGATGGAACGGAATTCAGGAATTCATTGACGAGGAAGGGACCCACCTATGGATTTAGGAGAGTTTTATCATGAGGCAGAAAGGTTTCTACAACAAAAGAGGACGCAAATGCTGAGAGAGAGGAAGGAGAGGGAGTTAATGTGTATGTAGTCAAAAGTGGAGATCCGCCCGGAAAGGATTCAGGCAAGAAGAAAGGGAAACGGAAAACAGAAGAGATTTGTGAGGAGTCAAAGCGGCTGCGAAAGGAGCCGAGATTCGCCTCTTATTCAGAGTTGAGCGAAACTTTGGAACGAATCTACCAAGACACTAGGGGGCAGGTTCCTTACCAGAGGCCAATGAGGAGGGATCCGACCAACAATGAAAGGAAATCAGACAAGTACTGTTTATTCCACGAGTTAAGAGGACATAATATGAATGATTGCAGACACTTGAGGGATGAGATAGAAGGGCATATTCGAAACGGCATGCTACTACAATACGTGAGGAGGAGAGCAACAATGGTGGAGCAAGTACGACCACCATCTGCATCAACTGGGGACGGCTTAGGATTGAGGCATCAGCTTGTCATCAGCTGATTGAAATAATGACGAATAAGTCGCAAACTCTACACTAATGTGGTTAAGTCGCTTACACATGTACATGATCACGAACGGTCCTCAGGCATGCTCTGAGATGACTATCAACCCCATCTGTGTAGGTGTTTGCACTTTGACGTCTTTGTTTTGCTTTTGTTTTCTATTTTTTGCATCTAGACTTGATTTTGTTAGACATTTTAGTTGTAAGACTCATTTTGAATGTAAATCTGGTTTTTATAACGGCCAAGTCACTTATTCATGCATGGGATCGCGAATGGTCCTCAGGCATGCTCTGAGATGGCGATAAACCGTCATAACAAACAATTTAGAAACTCACTCAAACGAGAAATCTGACATTAATGATACTAAGTCCCCCCTGGGCACACACAATTCGCCTCGAACGGCACCCGACCACGAACGGTCACCATTCGCCTCGAACAGCATCTGACCTCGAACGGTCACATACCACCCCGAACGACATATGATCTCGAACGATCGCTATTTACAGTCAGGTAAGACTGTCAATCTCTTTATAGGTAATTAACAGGATATGAACATCCAGCTTATCAAACTACAAAACACACCTTCCTATCGCAAGGCATGTTTTGGGGGGCAAGTGTTATCCCGCCTTTTGGCAAGGCTGTGATACCAAAGAATTGACTGAAAATCGAAGGTAATCAGTCCCGAAGATTAGTTATACACAGGTTTGCTATGGATGCTGACCAATTTTGCCCGAATCCGGATCGAGCTACAATCGATATGGTACAACAAGTAAAGCTATGAAAGCCAACATTTCAAATTTCAAGTCAATCGGAGTTCATATGCATAAGGTATTGATCGATCAAGTCTCACATGGAACACGTATGGTTTGTATCCATCAAATATACATTGCTCCATATCCATCAAGCTCGCCCCACTTCATATCCATCATGGTTAACAACAGTTCGTATCCATTAAGTTAGCACTGGTTCGTATCCATGAAAAAACACCACCTCATGTCCATCACGTCTGCCCCATTTCGTATCCGTCACCTGAGAACATTTCGTATCGCTTCCCCTCGTACCCAATTTGTATCGACCATAAGCCATCGATACAAATCGGTTGTCAAATACGAAAGGCTTGAGCCTATATCGATACGAAAAGGAGTATTAGCGGTCGATACAAAGTGGTCTCAAACATCGCTACGAAGCAACCTCTAGATTATCGATACGAAATGAAGCATTCCTGGGCGATACAAACAAAAACAACTCGGTTCGTATCGGTCGCCCACTACTTCCCATCGTATCCATCGAACTGGAGCCATTTCGTATCCAACATGTGAGTGCACTTCGTATTGTTCCTTTACTCAGTTGGTTTGTATCGCTCATTATTGATCGATACGAAGAAGACCATGCATATCGATACGAAGCCATCAACCGATACGAGGTAACTACCAACGATCGATACGAAACGGAATGCAATAAGTGGATACGAATGAAGTTGCACTGGTGGATACGAACAAAACCTAAAAGAAAGGAAGACTCGGTCACTCGGCATGAAAAGTGGATCGATCCCAGAATATAGCGGCACGTCATATGATCAACACGTGCAAACCATCGATACGAAGAAAGCGATACAAATTATATCGATACGAGCTCGGATGTACGTTGTAAATTCAAACTTGCATCGATCATAACTCAAAATATACAAGTCCAAATGCCACCAAATTTTCACAGAAGCTTTCCTACAACATCAAGAATGTACCAGATCAATTTCAGCCAAAAAGGATCAATTCTTGATCGATACGAATTGCATTCGTATCGCTCATAGATCGAGTTGAAATCACTTGAACTCGATCTCGTAGGCCCACCCACGTGAGAGAAGAAGTCCTCCGAGATTTGGGCGAGATATTTGCTACCTACGCCTATAAATAGTGACCCAGGACCTACAGAAAAAGAATCTTTTGGCTCTTCCACGCCAATACTCTACCGGAATCATTGTTGTAACTCGGTTGTACTATTGTAAACCTCTATAACCAGCGAGTTATAATCAATAAAATAGCAACTCTTCAAAGTGGACGTAGGCTACCACGCCGAACCACTATAAATCTTGTGTTTCTATTGTTTTCCTTTTAAAATTTGAGTGTTCTTCATATTTATATTCTCTACATACTTGCTATCTGTGATTTGTGATTGTGAACGGGTGCTTTCATCGGCAATTGGGTGTTTGTGACCAATTTGGGCGCAAACAGTATCCTCCACCTCTTCTTGTTCTTCCTCCTCGACTTCCATTTCATCTCCTTCCTCTTCCTCTTCTTCTCTTATTTCATGCTCTTCTTCCCAAGCCAACCTCTGTTCCTTTTCCACAAGCATTTCATAAGGCTCGAAAAAGGGTGAAATATGCATAAGTGAAGTGTTGGCCTTGTCAAATATTTTTCGAGGAATTATTTCCTCTCCTTTAAAGTCAACACCAAAATAATTGAAAACAGGAGTAAAATACACACCATGAAATAGTGTGTTTTCATGTTAGAAAGATTCTTATGAAAAAGTTCATCCAAAATGACTTGAGACCAATTTATGTTGTATTGACCATAAATTGCGAAAAGAGCTTTGAAACTTTTTGAGTCGGGTTATGATAATCACACGCTCTAGGACTGATATTTTGTTGCAAAAGAAGGCTTAAAATTCTATATCTGGATGTAATTTGAATTCAAAACCATCATTACTTTCAAAAATATCATGCATTACTTCATGATTTTGAAAATCAATTTGAAAAGATGAAAGGTCCATTCCACTATATTTACATCCAAGAATGTGATCCAAAAGTTCACAATTTAAAATAATTTTTATTCCTTTGACACTACTTCAAACTTCTCCTTCTTTACCATCACAAAACTTTCCTTTTAAATTTGCATAAAACATCTTTACTAATTTTGGATAATAAACAAAATCATTTTAAGAAGCATCGATTAAACCAAGAATTTCATTTTGCAAACAACGTTTGAAAAATTATAAGTAGGAAAATCTTCAGAAATAGCAAATCTTCCGAGATTTCCGAAAGATAAGTACTCAATATAGCCTTGATTGGTGTAACGACCCACCAATTCAGGTTGACAATAAACCATACATGTCCATCCAAATTGAACGGAAAGACAGATAGTTATGGAAAACAAAGAAAGGAGAAGAGAAAAGAATAAGAAGAGAAAAAGAAAACTGAGAACCACATAGAATCTCATAATCGCAGCGAACATCATATAATATAATATCAATGATCTTTACAAAAGAGAACTGTTATATACATAGGTCAATCAGAGTACAACAACAAATCTTAGTTACCAGCCTGGACAGTTATAACAACCTGTCCTCACAAATGCTGATAATTTCAACAACAAAGCAGCGGAAAAGGAACATATACGTGAATGCGACTTGAAGACTTCCAGCTCGTCCCTCGAGCTCCAATGTATCCAAAGCAATCTGTATATATGCTTGGTCTGACCCAAGCATTATAATAAAATAACACCCGAGACGGTCTGGTAAACCAGCGTGAGAAAATACACCCAGTTGTATTCTTAAAGTTATCAAACTCTTTTGAAAATAAAGGTATCTCGTAAGACCACGACGTACATAAACACGTAAGGGTTTTTACTTAACGATAACCAAAGCAATTTCTATAGAAAATCCATTAATATTATAATAAAGTCTAGAGGTCAAAGTAAAATATGAATATAGTTGAAATGCTTGCATCTCACGTTTTAGCATAGTTGGGCACAACTAAGTCCATACGGCGCTTATTGGAGAATGGATTCCATATAATGACCGAGCTACTGGGGTACCGCCCATCACGGTGCATCTCTAGATAAAATAACACCAAGGACCTCGTCGGGATCCCCTACCAACAGAAAACGGGCCTACCACTTGACAATTATTATGGCATATGATCACCCTTTTCATTTTTAGGCCCCGAAGCATACAAATGAGGGATAATATTAACTGTAGATTGGGATGATCATACCCTACATGGGAGCAACCCACTTAGCTCTACTACATCTCCTATATTTTAGCCACTCCCAATTAATGAAGCTTGAGGGTACATTTTACCGTTTATATATCACTTCCCACTTGGAATGCTAACACTACCCTCCAAGCAACAATGCAATACCAGCATTCATCCATACAAGTTCGTTCTGGGACTGAACAATACGCTTGAGAGCTCCAACTTTAATTCCATCATCTTCAAGATGTTTTCACTTCAAAATGCTTGAGTTGGATCGAAGTGGTTTTCGAATAACATATCCGATCTCGGTCTTTTAGAAACAACATTCCATAGTTTCTAGTAAACTGAACCCTAGTTCTTTAGGAAATAAACAATCAAAGATAAGAGTGGAGATCACCTCCTAACCGTTAGTGGATGGGTTTCTTTATCGTTTGTCCTAGGAGAATGAAACGAGATTTATACACACAGTACAACATCATCGGAAATGATTGCGCCATATAACTCATGTGTTTCTCCTAGATATTTCCAAAGTTACGTTTTTGGTTCATATTTGATAGTTGGTTATTTAACTATCAACAAACACACATCCAAATCAGGGATTTAATTCCATAGGAAAAACCAACATTAGTTAAGCACATAAACAACCACTAGCCTCCTTAATTAATCTTTTCACTTATTAAATTCACTTTGTAAATTATTTGTATATAAATAACTTAACAAGATATACCCACAAATCCCTATATTTTCAATACTTGGAAATATATCCATATACTTATCCTAATGGTACAAGTATATTCACAAAACGAAAGAAGATTTTCTTTTCACGCATTTCTAGAACAATTTTATAAATTCCTTTATAAACCTCTAAAATCATTATAAAACTCCCTTTCTACGCATTCGTAAAATTATTAATAACCCTTTATAAATTCATAAAACCATTTATAAAACAGCTTTTATAAATCTATAACCCATTTCTAAAGTTCTTTTATAAATATCCAAAACTATTTATAAAACTCTCTTTTACCCTTTAACTAATCTTCCTTTAAGTTTTCTAAACCATGTTATAAGATTTCTTTTATAAAACCAAATCTGTTTATAAAATCTCCATTTATAAATCTTGAGACATTTATAAATAAATAATGATCATTTACTTCAAAATCACTATTATATAATAATATTTAAGAATAATAAACATTTTAAATAAATAATTATTATTAACTTTAGAACATCTTAAAGTAATAATTAATAAAATTCAAAACATTCTTTCTAAAAAATAATAATTTATCTTTAACATTATTAGAAATAATAATAACTAATTTCCAAAACTTTATTGATAAATAATTATAATTAATTTCACACAATATTATTAATTTAAATAATTAAAATTTCAAAATTTCAAAATATTTATAAACAACTTTAAAACAATATTAATATAAATAAACAGCTTTTAAATATAAATACATTTCCTCGATCAGAATACATACTTAAATTTCAACATAATCATTTCCATATTTATAAAACTATATTTATAAATCTCTTTCTATTTTATATCATATCGTTTAACATCTCCAAATCTATCCTCACTTTCAATTTCCAAAATAGAATCAACTATTTTCCTAAACAACATCGCATATCTCATTATAAATCCACTATGCAATTTATTTTTCCTAGTTTATCCAATGATAAGGTTTTCCTTTATTTATAAACACCATTTATAAATCTATCCTTTTATTATTAAAATACAATTTTACAAATCTTCACTTTATTTATAAAATATCACTCTTATACATTATCACATTTATAAACTTCCACATTTATAGATAAATCTTAATATATGTGTGTGTATGTGTATATATATGCACATATCACTATATATAAAACAGTTAATAAATATTTATACCAAAATATTACTATCATCTTTTTAAAAACCGTATTCCTTTATTATAAAAGAACGTCTTATTTTAAAGATTTTAAAAATCTTTATTATATAGTTCAAAAATCTCTATTTAAAATATTTCATCAACTATTGATTTATAATATCTTTTATGTTAAAGTAAATTCCTTCTTTAAATAAATTTCAAGAATAAATACTAAAATGTATAAAATTTTGAAATAACTTAAAGTCCTTTTAAAACTAAATCTTTATTTTATAGTATTTCAAAATAATAAAAATATGGCCCGGTGCTATTATAATAGTAAATAGGGGAAAATCATCCATATCATCAAATGGCATCCAACATATCATATATCGAAATATATGGAAAATAAAATTAACAATGTGAGGAATCTAGTTGGATCCCTCCAATTGTCCCCTCTGCATCACATATAGTATATAATCATGAAATAAAAATTAATTGCTTCGAGGCGGGATTGTATACAAAGGGTCATCCGCTCTTACACGGGAACGTAATAGGGTCCCATCCGCTCTAGGGGTGGAAATATATCCAAGCCAACTAATAAAATAGTAAATCATCCAAACATCCAATCAATAATTTGAATCAACTATATGACATATCCAGTTGACCAAAAAGGTGAGTTTAACTCCTTTTATTCCAGTTGTCACCAAAGCGCTCCAGTTTGAATTAAAATTAAATAGACGTTCAATTTTAACCCATATCCCTATGAGCTCCAAACTACTTCAATTCAACTTCATACCATAGATATTGTTGATACGATCACAATGAAACTTATCGCGTTCAATTCTGACCTCGTATAAAAAAGTTATGAATTAATTAACTTTTGAAATAATAAAATGACAATTAACCTAAAATAATTAAGTTTTTAAAATTTTAATTTACCTTCGCTCTCATTAGAATGAAACTCAGGCACACGAACTCAAACCTAACATTGACGCGACTTTGCCTTAATGTTCGCCCCCGTTCTCCGCGCTGCCGTCGCGACATCACCTAAGCGCGCGTCGACCTCGCCGCCACTATCATCACCCATGCAAGCCCTCCAATCGCTGAAATATTCAAACCCACCGCTGCCATGAACGTAGCCAAATTCTGGCCTCCACGCCATTCCATACGACAATCCAACCATTGAGACCCTTGGTCGCCTCGAGCTCTACGTTTCCCTAGTTAACGTCGAGGCACGATTCAACTTAAATTGGCTTCGGCGGTCACGAGCCGTTGGATTGGAGAAGTTAAATTCTGAAAATTTTTGCACCTGGCTTCTCTAGTGAAACACAATTTTAAAGGTAAAGGGTATGGCCAAACGTGGGGAAGTATGGGGCAAGTATGGCTGATTAAAGAAATTATATATTAATATATTATAAAATATCTGGCTTCATGCACTCAAAAATCTCGAGCTCCAAACAAGGTGTGCCGCCTGGCGTTCTATATATAATACCCCTATTCTGAACACAATGGAACTAGTCACAAGACCTAATTTGATCATATATAGAATGTAACGACCCGGAATTTTCGATCCCGAAAATTTCAGATAGTTAGGAAAGAAGAAAGAGATAGAAGAAGAAGAAACAGGAAACAAGTCACAGAATCTCACATTCGCAGCGGATCAAAATATAATATCATATAATACCATTTATACAAAGAAACTGTAGCATTTAAATTACACTTTAATACATCAGAGTTACAACATATACACAATCACTGGACATATATAATCAACATGTCCCAATATACAACAATATATCACAGCGGAATACACTCCATACGTTCCTGCCATCCAGCTCGTCTCCTGAGCTCTAGAACGTCCTTACCTGAAAATCTGTAATACTCGGTCTGACCCGAGCATTACATCAAAGTAACACCCGGGTCAGGCTGGAAACCAGCGTGAGTAAACCCATCTAACATGGAATACAACAGCATAAAACTTACATAAAACCCGGGTAACTCGTATCAATTTTACAAATTCACAATTTGTTATAGACATCACTTATTTCACACATCAATTTCTAAGTACCCAAACATTAGATTAAATGGTCCAGTTCACTTAAATCATCCCATCCAGTCCATTGATTTCACCTATCAAATCTGTACGGAATTTTTATCGATTACAAATCGAAGTGGTTTCGGGTATTTACTGATACCCGACCCCGTTCTCTTCGAGTTCAATGTCATCTTATCCCAAATTATTTAAAACGAAACACAGTTCAACTTCAAATATAGGGTGTCTCCTATACTCATAACTCATCATCGATAGATAACCACATTACCTCAGTTTAAACCCAACATCTTATATTATATAGCATCACAAATCACTTATCCGGGATATCAATCAATCTAAGGCATGCAATATTATTCAATCATAAGCAAGATGAATTAGTCATACCTTTCTAATTAATTTTAAACAAATTAATTTAATTTCTTCAATCACCTTTAACCTGCTTTCTTAACATTACTCACAAATTAATTATCCTTGATTAATTCCCTTTAATTACATAAAGTAATTACCCTTTAATTAATTCCATTAATTAATTACTTCCACTAATCATCCTAAACCAATCAATCATAGCAGTAATTATCCATTCTGTAATTATTCCCCTTAATTAATTTACTCCTTAATTACTCGTATAAACTACACCAAGTAGTTAATTCTTAATTACTTATACCAGTTGATAACCACTTGACAACTTCTTAATTTTATCCTTAATTAATTAATTTAACTTTTAAATTATTTAATTAATAACCCTTAATTAAATTTTTAATTAAACCAATTAATTACTCCTAATTAATTTCTTAATTAATCCTTTATAATTAATTTATCAAATTTTACTTAACTTCCATAATTAACTTAGTTAACCTCAAGGCATTAAACCTTTAATCATCTTAAGATAAGTCATTATCTCATTAATGCCTTAATTTCCATCAACATTTTAACATTTAAATTAACTAAACTTAAATTAAATTCTTTAATTAAGATTTGAAATAGGATAACCATTTAACTTGATAAATTAAAAGTTAACAATACTTAACTCCCTTAAATAACTTAAACATTATCAAGTAGAGGTTTCATACCATTTTATTTAAAACCTACTTTTATAAAATCTTAAATTTTCATTTTAAATTAATGTTTTTAAAATTACTTTAAGTTTCATAAAATTTAATCTGAACAAATTTTGCAAATCTCTTAATTTATTGTTAAGGAAACAATTATAATTAGAGTAAGTTCAAATAAGAAATATAACTAGATTTACTAAATATAAACTGCTACTTACTAATCCCCGGGTCCAACCCGAAGATAACTCAGGTCTACCACCGAGTAACTCCCTTCCTCCTCGATTTTTACTTAAATTAAATTTTAAAGTGTACAAACCTGTAGCTTTTAAACACTACATTCTACTCGAGTTCCAACCCGAGTTACCCCCTTCAAGACTCGACATCTCCTTCGAGTTCAAAACCAACACATAAAACCACACTACCACTGACACAATCGACACCCTGTGCACGTGCACCAACGGCGGAAACCCCTCCGACCATCGACTAACCCTCCAGCACCTCCAAAATCACCCAGACCTTCGATCTCTACCTTCGAAGCACTCGCAAAAGCTTCACATCAACATCGATCCAAGAAGGATGAACTGGAACTTCAAATATCACCAGAATATGCCTCGAACACCCTCCTCTGACCATCCGAGCAGCTGCAAGCTCGGCCACGACATCTCTGGCCCTCCACGAACCTATCCCCAAAGTCTCAACGAACTCGATACACCAGAGAGGAAGCAGTGATCAAAACTTCCAGTTCGACCAAAACTAGGGTTTTAAACTAAATCCCTTCGCCGTCGTCGCCACGGCGATCATTACAGCCTCCAACTATTTTTCCCTGCCACACCGTACATCCTTCCTCCTCTAGACAAAAACACAGCCCTCCAACGACTGCCGATCACCCACGAAACCCAAAAACAACCCTTTCCGTTCAACTCGAACTGATCCCTCATCTTAACACTAAAATTCGTGATTTCATCTTTAAAAATCATGGTATCAGATAAGGATTCTGTTTAAGTATCTGAATTAATGAATTAAGATATTTGAAATTTAGACAAAAACTCAAGTTTACCCGTTCCTTTGTTTTCCAGAGCAATTTCAAATTCATGTTAACTTAAATAAATATTTAAACTTTAATCTATGGTGAAACAAACAAATTTTGTTTGAAACTTGAATCCTATCAAAGGCTAGATCAAGAGATAAAGAATTTTGCAACAAAAATCTTAGTTTAAAACTAAGAACAGAGAAGTCACAGGTAAAATAGGCAAGCTCACATCCTACATCCAAATACACACGAACATTTACAGGTATATATTCACACTAACATACTATTTCAGAAATTTCACATGCAAACATATTCCAGTATTAAATTTTTTTTTTTTAAAAAAAATGTTACTCATAGACTGGTATAAGAAGTTAGTTAACTCACCTGTGTTTGAAGACAGGGAACAGGCTTTTGAAATTTGAAATCTGTTCTTGTATTTAAAACTGGAACTTAGTTTCCTTTGATTTGCATTTATCTTAAATCTGCTTGCTTTGATATTTTTTCCCTCTGAGTTGTTGAATTGATCTTGCTTAGTTTCAGCTTGAAATCTTGGAGGGGAATTGTAAAGCTTGATGTTGTTTAAACTGAGATGTTTTAAGTTTGTAAAATGATGGTATTTTTTTTTCTCTGGTTTGCTTAATTTATGTTTGAACGAACTGATATGCAGTTGTTAATGTATATGTAAAAATAGGTTTACAGTGTGACATATTGTTTTATACAATATAGGTACAAGATTTTTATTGCATTTGGTCAGAGGTCTTTGTTAGAACGGTGGCTGCATTTATTAGCTTTGTACAAATTTGATCATATTTGTCCTTCCTTTCATTTCAGCCGTTCAAGTTGAAGAAAATTTCCATGTCTTCCATTGCAAGCTTCCTTTGTTTATTTACACTTTGAATATATACATATACTTTCTTTCATATTTGAATGCAAGTTTTTTTCTCATGTATATGTATATATTTTTTTTTTGCGTTTTCATAAATTTTTCATTTGTTCATTTTATCACTTTGTAATATAGGTGAACTTCATAAATAATTGTATATTTTATTTTCTTTTATAAGCTAATTTAAGCATATGTTTTTATCATATATATTTGGTTTTGTTTTATCTTTTTCTTTTACAAGTGTATACATATTTTTTCATATTTAAACACGTTGTTACAATTTATTTATGTATTATCATATATATTCTCAAACCATTTATTTACAAATTTAAATTCATATCAAATATATATACATATATTTCAAATTTCAAATTTACTCATATATGCTCAAATACATATATATTCACATATATACAATATTTAAAGTTTTAAATGATTTATACAGAATATATTTGAGTTCGGGGAAACTCACATCCATCTATCCATTTATTTCACAAATTTTATTCAAATATTTTTTTAATCATCGTTTTAATTATCAGAAATTCCTTTATTCGACTAACCAAAACTAATATCCCAATAATTTCATCAATTTGTTCCCCGATAAATAGACATAAAAATCCGGGTTGTCACATTCCTTCCCCCTTAGAACTTTTCGTCCTCGAAAAGGAACAAAGCGAGAAATTTTAATTTATTGTTTATCTTAGTTAAATTATTCCTTAAACATCTTTAACTCTTTTACCCCCTTTGTATTAAAATTTTAAAACACTTCAAAATCTACATAATATTATGGAAATAGTTTTATACAAAAATTCTTTTTATAACTCGATGTCTCAATAAGTCCATCCTTGTTCTCATAGAAATTCGGTCATACGTTGATCAGGCGTAAGACTGAAAATCTATAAGTACTCGGTAAACTCGGTTTCAACACCCAGTGGAAATACTTTGGAAAATAATTTTATTGAAAATATAGAAAACAGTTTCGAAAATAGAGGAAATATCTTTGGTAAAAATGCTCTGGAAATCATCACCCCCATCCATGGTCGCAGTTAACCCGATGGTTACGTTGCCGTCCCGGCAAAATCCACAGATAACTGTAGGTCTCCGCGCCACTCGATTACGCCATGGAACCCGCTACAGATCGCAGTTATACCCGGGCTATACGTTGCTATCACAGCAAAAAAACCCATATAACTGTAGGCATCAGCGCCACCGAATTTCGCTGCCAAAAGAATGAAACTCCTCCACTTGACCATAGATCGCAGTCTACCGATGTTGCGCTGCCATCCCGACAGAATCAAGTGTAGACTGTTGGCACTCATCCTCCACACGATTTTCGCTATGGTCCCCACACAGTAGATCGCAGCGACATCGAGTTACACTGTCGTCACAGCATAACCCAAATGCCCCTGTAGGCATCACCGCCATCGACTTTCGCTACCAAATAATCCTCAGGAACTAGTTTGTCCGGACTCCTCACAGGATCAACTTTAGAACCTCCCCTTTAGAGGCTCAAGGCAGTACCACTCAGTGGCACTCCTGAGAAGTTCATTCAAGGGAGTGCCTTTTTCCCCAGAGCTAATCTCAAAAACACTTTATACTATACACATATAGTATTTTCCAAATCACACACCGAGTATGAATCACATATAAGTTCCTTTACACAAAATCGATTCCCAAAATCGATAATTCTCCAAATAGGCTTTTCCAAATTCAAATATTGATTTTACTCAAAATCAAAAGTCTTTCCAAAATTCAAAGGTTCCAAAAACCTTTCCTCAAAATCATTTTGACAAATCCTTTTTATAAATACATATATATAAAAGTTTTGAAAAAGTCTTTGAATCAATTTGTACTTGTATAAATTCACTTTTACACTTCAAATACTTTCAAAAATCATTTTCTCCTGGCAATAGATTCATTTAAGGAAGTTTTCCATATATAACAAAGATATATAACTTTGTTTAGCCCAAATCAATATTCAAATTTTGATTACTCTTTTGTAAAGTCATTCACCATATTGCTTGCTTTCATAAAGTAAATTTTAACCATAAAAATATTCAGTTACATTATATTTCACAAATATACTTCCACTTCAAAAATCACTTTACATTTCTTATCCACAAATTTTTAATATCAATTTTATTCAAACTCGTACGATGTCCACATATCATCCGTACGCAGTATCAATCTGATCGCTCACTCGATCACACAATTTCTCTTCCGAACTAGTATTGTCCACCCGACTTCCTAGTGCGGACTCAGATTTGGTTTCTTGATCAGAAACCGTCATTCTCCTTGCATAGTCACATCTATGATAGAGAATATCCAGAACCAATCAAAAATCCATATCCAGGTTCGCAGTCGCAAATCGAGCGAAAAACCCCAACTCGGATCGACAATATTATCTCGAAATTCTGTGCTCGACTCTGGATCAAATCACTTTGCGAATAGAATAATATACGTACATCCTACGTATTTATCTTCATTGATTATCTGTTAAATCAATTCCCTTTCTATTCACCTTCACTTTGATTTTTATTCACTTATCCACATTTACCTTAATCCCAATTTGGATTACCACTTCACTTCTTATCTCAGTTGGGTATTTAATCAATAACAGTTTGAACCCTGACTAATTTAGAAAATAACTTGAAAATGTAAAAATAGGTAAATAGTTGAAAAATAATTAATAGTTTGCAAAATAGCTGTAAAATAGTTGGAAATAGTAATTAGTTTATAAAACGGTTGAAAAATGGTTAAATAGCTCCAATAACAGTTGTAAAACAAGTATAAAATAATTTGACTTTAAGAAAGAAAGGTTGTATATATTTAATAGCTTGGAAAAATAAGTTTATATTAAAACAATTTATATTGAAAATAGTCCAGAGTCAAAACTGTTCACTTTCCTAACGATTCAATTTTCATCAATTCAATTTTCCATTTAAATTGACCCAATTCAAATAACTCCAAATTCCATTGGACTTGATTTAATTCAATTTCCCATTTGAATTAGAACTCATTTAATCTTCACTTTTATTTTAAATTAATCCAATTCAAATTTTCCTATTAATTCAAATCAAATTCAGTTTGAACTAACTCAATTTAAATCTCAATTTTAAACCATCTCGAATTATATATATTCGAGTTAAATTTTCAAATGTCGATTTAACCCCTTAAATCAAACTAACCTTTATTTTTAAATCAATAAACCAAATCTTTAAACAATTTGATTCTGAGTCGAATTCTAAAAATTCCATTTTAAATTATCTTTACTTAACTTATTTCAAAGTTCAAATGAGAGTTCAAAACAATTTTATCTTCCATTTTGAAACCAGTTCTTAAACAATTTTACACATTTAATTCTTAAGTTCAAAGTGATTCCATAAATTTTCTGCAATGGATGTATATTACCTCAATCCATTTCTTAATTTAATTAGAATAATCCAATTCACAGTTTCATGGATTATTAATAACAAAAGGATGATATCGGGATAAGCCAAAGTAAATAAACATCCAGATTATTTAAAACAGCATCCATCAATAACACACATATCCCATTTCCAGATCTCAAATCCGTTTGAGATCTCACATAACTCCCATTTCAAAACAACCCATTTAACTTCACTAAGTAAAATTTTAACTTCATCTTGAAATTTCCCATTTAGGTTGTTCTTATTTAACTTCCCCTAAGTTAAATTCAATTCATTCATTCATTCAACCTTACTCAAATTTGAATTTCTACTTCAAATTTTCAAATTTCTAATAATATTCATTCTTACTCATTAGTTCAAAACTTATATCACTTTGGGTTTCACATCACTTTCCCAGGATTATTCAAAACTCAATCTTAGAGTTTATTTCAAATATACATATTTATTTCCTTTACACACCAAATTACTTTAAATTTTAAACCACCTTTGGTTTTAAATTCAAAACATGTTCCTACAAATTTTCAAACAACTCTTATTTTAAAATAAGATCACCTTCAAGTATATTCTAAACAATATTATTTATTCTTTTCTTTTAACACTTTGAAACAATTCAAATGTTTCCAAACTTAGGTTTAACCTTCACAATTTAAATCTGTACAAGTTATACTCATCTAAGTTTATATCCTTAACACATTTTATTTTGCTTACTCATTAACACACATTCCATTATTAAATACAACAACCATTTATGATAATAACCAAGATTATCATATCTAGAAATCAATTCATTATCATCTTTATTCTGAAAACATTTCTACAAATTCAGGATTTTAATTTCAGTTTGGATCCATTTCAAATTTATCTTCATCCAATTACAATTTATAAGTCATACTTATATAAAATATTCCATTATTAACTTATTCTGAAACTTTTCCAAATTCCAGATTTAATTTCAATTTGGTCGTATTACTATTACCACTTAATTAAATTTCAATAATTTAACAACCAATTACCTTAACATTTATTGGTTAAGGAATATTGCTTTATATATATCAAAATATATTCTTATATAAAATCATTTAAAATCTTTATATATGAAAATAACAAGTACGCTCTCATATATATATATATACACTCAACCCATTTAGGGTACTATTGACCCTATCCTTATGAGTATACCCACCAGAGCCAAGGTTCTCGCTTAACCTTTCAGCTCTGATACCAAATGTAACGACCCGGAATTTTCGATCCCGAAAATTTCAGATAGTTAGGAAAGAAGAAAGAGATAGAAGAAGAAGAAACAGGAAACAAGTCACAGAATCTCACATTCGCAGCGGATCAAAATATAATATCATATAATACCATTTATACAAAGAAACTGTAGCATTTAAATTACACTTTAATACATCAGAGTTACAACATATACACAATCACTGGACATATATAATCAACATGTCCCAATATACAACAATATATCACAGCGGAATACACTCCATACGTTCCTGCCATCCAGCTCGTCTCCTGAGCTCTAGAACGTCCTTACCTGAAAATCTGTAATACTCGGTCTGACCCGAGCATTACATCAAAGTAACACCCGGGTCAGGCTGGAAACCAGCGTGAGTAAACCCATCTAACATGGAATACAACAGCATAAAACTTACATAAAACCCGGGTAACTCGTATCAATTTTACAAATTCACAATTTGTTATAGACATCACTTATTTCACACATCAATTTCTAAGTACCCAAACATTAGATTAAATGGTCCAGTTCACTTAAATCATCCCATCCAGTCCATTGATTTCACCTATCAAATCTGTACGGAATTTTTATCGATTACAAATCGAAGTGGTTTCGGGTATTTACTGATACCCGACCCCGTTCTCTTCGAGTTCAATGTCATCTTATCCCAAATTATTTAAAACGAAACACAGTTCAACTTCAAATATAGGGTGTCTCCTATACTCATAACTCATCATCGATAGATAACCACATTACCTCAGTTTAAACCCAACATCTTATATTATATAGCATCACAAATCACTTATCCGGGATATCAATCAATCTAAGGCATGCAATATTATTCAATCATAAGCAAGATGAATTAGTCATACCTTTCTAATTAATTTTAAACAAATTAATTTAATTTCTTCAATCACCTTTAACCTGCTTTCTTAACATTACTCACAAATTAATTATCCTTGATTAATTCCCTTTAATTACATAAAGTAATTACCCTTTAATTAATTCCATTAATTAATTACTTCCACTAATCATCCTAAACCAATCAATCATAGCAGTAATTATCCATTCTGTAATTATTCCCCTTAATTAATTTACTCCTTAATTACTCGTATAAACTACACCAAGTAGTTAATTCTTAATTACTTATACCAGTTGATAACCACTTGACAACTTCTTAATTTTATCCTTAATTAATTAATTTAACTTTTAAATTATTTAATTAATAACCCTTAATTAAATTTTTAATTAAACCAATTAATTACTCCTAATTAATTTCTTAATTAATCCTTTATAATTAATTTATCAAATTTTACTTAACTTCCATAATTAACTTAGTTAACCTCAAGGCATTAAACCTTTAATCATCTTAAGATAAGTCATTATCTCATTAATGCCTTAATTTCCATCAACATTTTAACATTTAAATTAACTAAACTTAAATTAAATTCTTTAATTAAGATTTGAAATAGGATAACCATTTAACTTGATAAATTAAAAGTTAACAATACTTAACTCCCTTAAATAACTTAAACATTATCAAGTAGAGGTTTCATACCATTTTATTTAAAACCTACTTTTATAAAATCTTAAATTTTCATTTTAAATTAATGTTTTTAAAATTACTTTAAGTTTCATAAAATTTAATCTGAACAAATTTTGCAAATCTCTTAATTTATTGTTAAGGAAACAATTATAATTAGAGTAAGTTCAAATAAGAAATATAACTAGATTTACTAAATATAAACTGCTACTTACTAATCCCCGGGTCCAACCCGAAGATAACTCAGGTCTACCACCGAGTAACTCCCTTCCTCCTCGATTTTTACTTAGATTAAATTTTAAAGTGTACAAACCTGTAGCTTTTAAACACTACATTCTACTCGAGTTCCAACCCGAGTTACCCCCTTCAAGACTCGACATCTCCTTCGAGTTCAAAACCAACACATAAAACCACACTACCACTGACACAATCGACACCCTGTGCACGTGCACCAACGGCGGAAACCCCTCCGACCATCGACTAACCCTCCAGCACCTCCAAAATCACCCAGACCTTCGATCTCTACCTTCGAAGCACTCGCAAAAGCTTCACATCAACATCGATCCAAGAAGGATGAACTGGAACTTCAAATATCACCAGAATATGCCTCGAACACCCTCCTCTGACCATCCGAGCAGCTGCAAGCTCGGCCACGACATCTCTGGCCCTCCACGAACCTATCCCCAAAGTCTCAACGAACTCGATACACCAGAGAGGAAGCAGTGATCAAAACTTCCAGTTCGACCAAAACTAGGGTTTTAAACTAAATCCCTTCGCCGTCGTCGCCACGGCGATCATTACAGCCTCCAACTATTTTTCCCTGCCACACCGTACATCCTTCCTCCTCTAGACAAAAACCCAGCCCTCCAACGACTGCCGATCACCCACGAAACCCAAAAACAACCCTTTCCGTTCAACTCGAACTGATCCCTCATCTTAACACTAAAATTCGTGATTTCATCTTTAAAAATCATGGTATCAGATAAGGATTCTGTTTAAGTATCTGAATTAATGAATTAAGATATTTGAAATTTAGACAAAAACTCAAGTTTACCCGTTCCTTTGTTTTCCAGAGAAATTTCAAATTCATGTTAACTTAAATAAATATTTAAACTTTAATCTATGGTGAAACAAACAAATTTTGTTTGAAACTTGAATCCTATCAAAGGCTAGATCAAGAGATAAAGAATTTTGCAACAAAAATCTTAGTTTAAAACTAAGAACAGAGAAGTCACAGGTAAAACAGGCAAGCTCACATCCTACATCCAAATACACACGAACATTTACAGGTATATATTCACACTAACATACTATTTCAGAAATTTCACATGCAAACATATTCCAGTATTAAATTTTTTTTTAAAAAAAAAATGTTACTCATAGACTGGTATAAGAAGTTAGTTAACTCACCTGTGTTTGAAGACAGGGAACAGGCTTTTGAAATTTGAAATCTGTTCTTGTATTTAAAACTGGAACTTAGTTTCCTTTGATTTGCATTTATCTTAAATCTGCTTGCTTTGATATTTTTTCCCTCTGAGTTGTTGAATTGATCTTGCTTAGTTTCAGCTTGAAATCTTGGAGGGGAATTGTAAAGCTTGATGTTGTTTAAACTGAGATGTTTTAAGTTTGTAAAATGATGGTATTTTTTTTCTCTGGTTTGCTTAATTTATGTTTGAACGAACTGATATGCAGTTGTTAATGTATATGTAAAAATAGGTTTACAGTGTGACATATTGTTTTATACAATATAGGTACAAGATTTTTATTGCATTTGGTCAGAGGTCTTTGTTAGAACGGTGGCTGCATTTATTAGCTTTGTACAAATTTGATCATATTTGTCCTTCCTTTCATTTCAGCCGTTCAAGTTGAAGAAAATTTCCATGTCTTCCATTGCAAGCTTCCTTTGTTTATTTACACTTTGAATATATACATATACTTTCTTTCATATTTGAATGCAAGTTTTTTTCTCATGTATATGTATATTTTTTTTTTTGCGTTTTCATAAATTTTTCATTTGTTCATTTTATCACTTTGTAATATAGGTGAACTTCATAAATAATTGTATATTTTATTTTCTTTTATAAGCTAATTCAAGCATATGTTTTTATCATATATATTTGGTTTTGTTTTATCTTTTTCTTTTACAAGTGTATACATATTTTTTCATATTTAAACACGTTGTTACAATTTATTTATGTATTATCATATATATTCTCAAACCATTTATTTACAAATTTAAATTCATATCAAATATATATACATATATTTCAAATTTCAAATTTACTCATATATGCTCAAATACATATATATTCACATATATACAATATTTAAAGTTTTAAATGATTTATACAGAATATATTTGAGTTCGGGGAAACTCACATCCATCTATCCATTTATTTCACAAATTTTATTCAAATATTTTTTTAATCATCGTTTTAATTATCAGAAATTCCTTTATTCGACTAACCAAAACTAATATCCCAATAATTTCATCAATTTGTTCCCCGATAAATAGACATAAAAATCCGGGTTGTCACATAGAAGATAGCTTTTCAAATCCAATTATATTATAAAATTTTGAAACTAATTTCTATGCGTTTCGATCTCGCATGCCCAAACGATATGTTCAATCACCCCAAAAATCGACGGCATATAATAATGTACTATTACGGATCCAATGGAACTAATTTCATCTAATTTCGAGAAAGTGACCCGGAAAACTATTTTCACATGTTAATTAAAACGAGTTATTATAAAAACCAAATTAATCACTTTTAAATCTAAATTAAAGTTAACTATCTTTATTCTTATTCAATTAGAATTTAAATCCGCTTTTGAAATCATTCTTATTCACATTAAATTCAAGATTTAATAATTTAAACAATTCCAATTATTCAAATAACCCTTATAATTGAAATTCAAGTTATTTAAATTATAAAATTAAATTTCCAATATTTAAAACCAATTAAATATTTTAAATTTAAATGACTAAAATTCTGGATCGTTACAAATGGCTTCTTGATCATTGAAAAGATGTTCTTTTATTTTCTTAGAAAGCCTCATGGTTGTCTAAGTATTGCTTGAGGATGCCACTGAAGAATAATTTGAAGAGATAAGAGAGTTTATGATTTTTAAATTTGAAATGAAAGTGAGAAATGGATGGATGGAGATAGAGTTAGTATATAGAGAATTAAAGAACATGTTCTCTGGTTAAAAGGCAACTATTCAGAACATAGGATTTGGTGAAAAGGTGGAGGGAAATTCAAATTTTGAATTTGAAATTGAAATTCAAATTTTGAATTTGAAATTGAAATTCAAATTTTGAATTTGAAATTGAAATTCAAATTTTGAATTTGAAATTGAAATTGAAATTAAATTTTGAATTTGAAATTGAAATTCAAATTCTATTTGCATATGTTGATATATGCTTGTGGGGTACGTCGACATATAGGTCAAAAAATTTAAAAATTATTTTTGTTTAACTATATCCTATTTTATTATATAGATCTATTTATAGTCATTTTATTTTCAAAAAAATAATTTTAAATATAATTTATATTATTATTTTATTGTTAAAATATATGAAATATTTATGTTTAAAATAAAATCACATAATATTCAACCAATATTATTATTAATCTATAGGATATTCCTAACGATAATAAAGCAACTAAAAGAAAAGAAAATTTCATTCGAGAAATTAAAAAGAACTTGTGATATATTAAATGCACACCTTTTCTGATCCATTTCACCATTTTATTTTGAATTATGTATTGCTACAAAGCATATGTTAGCAATTTTTGTATCTGATTCATTATTACTTGAATCGTCTAATGTTGCAATATAGGCTCTTCTCCGTTTTCTGGATGAATCAATGTTTGGTGTAGTTTTTAGTTTATCGGGAGCTGGATAATCTCCTTTTAATTGACCAGGGTCATTGCAGTTTTAACATGTAATGCCATTTTCATTTCCATTTCTGCTTACTATATTTTTGTTGTCATTTGTTTTGAAATTGTCCATCTTTTTATATTTTAGAAATTTTCTGAAGTTCCTTGCTATGAAAGCAATTTCCTCATCTTCATCGCTATTTGAATCTAGATTATCCGTCATTGCATTAAAAGGTATAGATTTCTTCTCCTTCGCTTTACTTTTTCTCCAGCCCTGCATTTATGCTTCAAAAGACATTAAATTGCCAATAACTCTTTAATTTTTAAACTGCTAATGTCATTAGCCTCTTCGATTGCAAGAGCCTTTTAATCCCATTCAGCAGTAAGTGCATTGTTAACCCTCTTTTATTCTACGACCTAGCGACCTAACGACTTAATGGCCTAGCGACCTAAGGCTCACGACTTAACAATCTGTAATGAGTTAGCGACCTATAACACAAAACAGCTCAATACGGTACGACCTAATGAGATAAGAAGGCTACGACCTAACCCTGAAAGACTCCTGCGACCTAACTCCTGAAAGACTCCTGCGACCTAACTCCTGAAAGACTCCTGCGACCTAACTCCTGAAAGACTCCTGCGACCTAACTCCTGAAAGACTCCTGCGACCTAACTCCTGAAAGATTCCTACGACCTAACTCCTGAAAGACTCCTGCGACCTAACTCCTGAAAGACTCCTGCGACCTAACTCCTGAAAGTCTCCTGCGACCTAGCAAGATAAAGAAAGAGCGACCTAACGAGTTAGCGACCTAGCAACTCAGGAAAAGCAACGACCTATCATGCTCCAGAGTTAAGCCGCACGACCTACCACTTCTATTAGGTCGCTCACGACCTAATCCTACAGAGATAACTTCTGTATTACATATGTTAGGTAGCTCACAGCCTATACTGACCCAGAATGATTCTGTTAAGTCATCAACGACTTATGCTAACTCGGGATGGCTCTTAGGTCGCTCACGACCTAAACCCTATTGACCTAAGCCCAGTTTTCTCCTATAAATACCCCGCCTACTCTGCATTTCAAGGGGGACGAATTTTTGGGAAAACGCCAAGACTTTGCTGATTTCTCTACGGACTTCAACACTTCAAAGGCAAAGGATACTTCAAAGAATCTTCGAAAAGAATCAAGTTCATTCAACATGAATCGAAAGAGCTTTTCTGCATCAGAGTTCTGATTACTTGTCTTGATTGTGTTGTAATGAAAGAGTTATTGTAGAATCTGTAATCGAATCAGTCATAAAAGAGATTAAGTGGATGTAGGCTTAACTTTGAGCCGAACCACTATAAACCTGTTGTCTTTTTACTATTTTCTGCTATTCTCTGCTTACTTTAGTTCCCGTACCAACGGGTGGTGCTTTCGCTTTATCACAAATTACACCGGGGTGTTAGCGTACATTTTTCGCGTTAACATTTTTGGTGCTTTCACTGAGAAATGAACTCAGGACTGCTCTCATCATTGCTTCACAAAGATTTGTTGAAAGACTCTCCCTCAAAACCAGAAGTCTAACCGAAATTATGGCTCCTGGAAGGAAAAGTAAGTCTACCAGATCTGGAGTTGCTCATGACAACACCGCCACTTCTCCTGCATCAAATCAAGTGGCTCCTAGTATTGGAGTCACAAGGGCGGAATTAGATGCCGTAGTGTCTGGGCTGTATCAATAAATGGAAGCCCATAGCGCTTTGATGTTGGACAGGTTGAACGCTTTGCTTGGAGTTAACCGGCAACCAGAAAACAATGAGGAAAACTTTGCTGAGGATGTTCATGATTCCCAAAGGGGAAATGTTCCTCAAAGAGCGGCTGGCACCGCTGAAGGGGCACCTCCCCAAGCTGGAGGATCAAGGCCGCAGCCAACTCTTCGTGAACGTTTGTCCAGGCAAGCTTCCAAAAATGTAGCTGACGTCTGTCCCGCGGAGCCTTCGAACGATGAGGAATATCTCTCGGGAATGATTCGACAAATCATGAAAGAAAGCATGCAAAGGGAGGAAGATGAAAATGACTGGGGGTTTGCTCCAAGAAAGACTCTGTTTACCGAAAGAATTCTAAAAGCTGAATTTCCAAGGAAGTTTGTTCCCCCTACTATCCCAGCCTATCGGGGGACAAGCGACCCTAATCAGTTCTTGTATAAGTATGACTGGCATATGACGGGTGCCAGGGCATCAAATGAGATCAAGTGCAGATACTTTCCGGTTTACTTAGAGGGAGTAGCTCTACTTTGGTTCACAAAGCTACCGGTTCGATCTGTGGATCAATTCTCCAACTTAACTCGAAAATTCAAGGATCAGTTCAGGTTGTATGCTTCAAAGCCAAGGACATAATGTCACTGTCCAGCCTCGAACAAGCTCCTAGAGAGTCCATCAAATCTTTCTTAAACCGCTTTAACATAGCCTTGGCCGAAGTAGATAATGCAGAACCTTGGATGATTCTGACTTACTTGATGCGAGCTATCGACAAATCAAGTGAATTCGGGAAATGGCTAAAGATGAAAGAGCTGAATTCACTCGAGAAGTTCTACAAGAAGGTCGATGAATTCATGCGTTTAGAAAGCCTTCCTGTGCCGGCAAAAGTAGTGGTTGTTGAAGATAAGAATAACAATGTTACTTCTGACAAAAAGGAATCTAGTGGCCAGAAAAGGGAGAATGCCGGTGGAAAGAAGCAAAAAGATGAGAAGAAAATGTGTTTCTTTAAACCTTCAGATTTTACTCCCTTAACTGATACTCCAGAAAATATCTTTTTCACAACCAAGGATGTTGTCAAATACCCCAAGCCACTTGAGATAAAGCCAGGGAAAAATGGTATGCGCAATGGGAGATTCTGTCGATTCCACAATCAACCTGGCCATGACACTAATGAATGTCTCCACTTAAAGAACTTGATTGAAGAGCTGTTGAGAGAAAATAAGCTACAACAGTATGTGAAGAAAAACAGAAGTGACCCAGCCTCATCTACTCAGGGGCAGCAAGTTCCTGCCTGTCAATCCGGCTCAGGTGATAGGACTGCAGTTCAAGAATCAGAAAGACCTGTCATTAATGTTATCACAGGGGGTCCTCACCCAGCAGACAGAAGTTGGGGAGAGATGGAGAGGTATGCTCACGCTCTGAGACATGCCCCGATGGATGAAAATGTTTTTGTCTTGGGAGACGCTGTACCTTCAAAACAGCAAAGAACTTTTAATGATGACATCATATTCCGGGCTAGAGACTCTGTGGGTATTGAGGCTCCCACCATGGATCCCTTGGTGATATCTGCAGGCATCGGACTAGCAATTGTAAGAAGGGTGCTTATTGACTGCGGTGCCTCTTGCAATGTCCTCTTCAAAAAGACATTTGATCAAATGAAAATCCCTATGGCCGACGTCCAAGCTTCCTCGCATAAAATTGTTGGGTTCACTGGAGAACCAAAACAACCTATTGGGACTATTGATTTATTTGTGGAGCTTGGAGAAGGAGAAAAGATGGTGGTCCGGAAGCAAACTTTTATGATTGTTGATGAATTCTCCGCTTACAATGCCTTCTTGGGTCGACCAACTCTAGCAGCATTCAAGGCTATTCTCGCCTCATGGTGCCTTACTATGAAATTACCCACTGATAATGGCGTTGGTGTTGTGAAGGGGGACCAAAATGCTGGGCGAGAATGCTATCTCATAGAGTTACGGGAGGCAAAGAAGAGAGAAATGGGTAAGGGTGCGGCAGCTCCGCTCCGCATCAAAGAGCCCACCTTGTAGCAATTACAGGGTGGACCCTGCACTGGTGAGCATAGTGGTGCACAAAAAGAGATTGATCCTAGAAAAACTAGTGCAGGGGAAAGTAGAGTGGTACCGGTGGAAGTAACGGTGCCGATATCTGTTGACCTGAATGACCCGAACAAGGTGCTGAATGTGGGTTCACAACTTGGTATGACGGTTCAGAATATGCTGATATCATTCTTGAAAGCAAATCTGGATGTATTCGCTTGAAGTCATGCCGACATGTGTGGAATATCTCCAGAAATCGCAGTGCACGCTTTGAATATTGATCCGAAATTCACACCCGTAAAGCAGAAAAAAAGAACCCAAGGTCCTGAAAGGTCGACAACATTAAAAGAAGAAGTAGATCGGCTCATGGAAAACGGCTTCATCAAAGAATCCACTTATCCAAATTGGGTCTCTAATCCGGTGTTGGTCAAAAAAGAAAATGGGAAGTGGATAGTATGCATCGACTTTTCAGACTTGAACAAAGCATGTCCCAAAGGCTGTTTCCCATTGCCCAGAATCGATCAGTTGGTGGATGGAACAGCCAAGCATGAATTAATGTCTTTTATGGATGCTTACTCAGGATATAATCAAATCATGATGCATGAGCCAGATCAGGAGGACACAAGCTTCATCACTGATGTTGGTCTTTACTGCTATAAAGTCATGCCCTCCGAACTAAAGAACGCAGGGGCAACTTATCAAAGACTTTTTAATGCCATGTTCAAACCCCAAATTGGCAAGACTATGGAAGTGCATGTCGATGATATGTTAGTGAAATCGAAGAAAGCAGTGGATCACATGGATCATTTGGCAGAAATGTTCGCGATTCTCTGAAAGTATGGGATGAAGCTAAATCCTCTGAAATGTTCGTTCGGTGTAGAGCTCGGAAAATTCTTGGGTTTTATTGTGAGTGCTAGGGGCATCGAAGCTAATCCTGCTCAGATTACCGCTTTAAGAGAAGTCAAAGCCCCTAGAACGAAGAAGGAATTGCAAAGCCTCAACGGGAAAGTCGCTGCTTTAAGTCGGTTCATTTCCAGGGTCACTAATAAATGCATTCCCTTCTTTGACGCTCTGAAGAAAGGAAAGAAAAACTTTGGATGAACTCTCGAATGTCAGAAAGCTTTTGAAGAACTGATTCGTCACATGGAAAAGCCTCCAATACTTTCTCAGCCCAGCAATGGTGAAGATCTTTTCGTATACTTAGCGGTTTCATCTCATGCTCTCAGTGCAGCATTGGTACGGGAAGACGCAAAAGTTCAGCACCCGGTTTATTACATCAGCAAAAGATTCACTGGGGCAGAGATGAACTATTCAAAGCTGTAAAAGCTCGCCTATTGTTTGTTAATTGCGTCCAGAAAGTTGAGGCCATATTTCCAGGCTCATCCTATCAAAGTCCTCACTGATCAACCTCTAAAGCAAGTCCTATTTCGCCCTGAAACTTCGGGTCGTCTTTTGAAGTGGAATATTGAACTCAGCCAATATGATATCACCTACCATCCCCGAAGAGCAATCAATGGACAAGCTTTAGCAGATTTCATAGCAGAATACACAGATAAAGGTGGAAGTGAGGAAGAAACAACTGATGACATCCCAATTCGATGGAAATTGTATGTTGATGGTGCAAGAAATGACTATTGTTCCGAAGATGGGGTTGTGCTTGAAACTCCCGAAGGGCGGTCGTTGTGCTATGCATTGAGATTAGAATTTCCTTCGACAAATAATGAAGCTGAATATGAAGCTCTTATTGCTGGCTTGAAGATTGCCAAAGAACTGAACATCAAAGTATTGCAGATCTTCAGTGATTCTCAGCTTATTATATGTCAAGTCAAGAAAGAGTTTCAAACTAGAGGAGGGAACCTGCCTGCTTACTTGTCAAAGGCCTGTGAACTTCTCGATGACTTTGATCATTATACAATAAACCATATACCCCGGGAAGAGAACATAAAGGCAGATTCTCTCGCGAAATATTCAAGTTCTAGCGAAGCTCAATTATTGGGATTGGTCCTTGTGGAAGTCTTGTCAGCTCCAAGTACTGATGAGATGGATATTGACTATATTATGGCCGTATCTCAAGAGCAGGAGTCATGGATGACCCCGATCAAGGAATATCTACTTAACGGCTCTTTGCTAGAAAACTCAAAAGAGCGTCAGAAGCTGTTAAGAAAAGCTTCAAGATATGTAATTCAAGATGGTCAATTGTACAGACGAGGATTCTCAATGCCATTACTCCGATGTGTAACCAAGGAAGAGGCTAAAACAATTCTAGCTGAGGTGCACAGAGGAGAGTGTGGGGATCATTCGGGTGGCCAAACTCTTGCAAAGTAAATTCTCCGCTATGGGTATTTCTGGCCGGACATTAATAGAGATGCTGCTAGCTACTCCCAAAAGTGTGACAAATGCCAGAGATTTGCAAAAATCCCAAGAGCACCTTCCACCGAGCTAACACAAATGGTCAGTCCATGGCCATTCGCCATTTGGGGGATTGATCTCATTGGGCCTTTGCCGATTGCCAAATCCAGAATCAAATATGCTATTGTTGCTGTTGATTATTTCACTAAATGGGCTGAAGCTGAACCGTTGGCTACTATTACCTCTAAAAAGATGATAAACTTTGTGACGCAGGTATGGTGTGCCTCAGAAGATAATCATAGACAATGGTACCCAATTCGAAAGCGAAGAATTTCAGGACTTTTGTAGACGATTCAAGATCCAAAAAAGCTTCTCAGCAGTGGCTCATCCGTAGGAAAACGGGCAAGTGGAAGCAGTGAACAAAATTATCAAATCAACCATCAAAAAACAACTGGAAAAAGCAAAAGGTGGTTGGGTCGATAAACTGCCACTAGCACTATGGGCTTATAGAACCACCCACAAAACTGCGACTGGGCACACTCCATTCTCATTAGCATATGGATCAGAAGCAATGATTCCCATGGAAATAGAGGTCCCCTCACACAGGAGAATTCATTTCAACCAAGCTGAAAATGAAAAGCCGCAACTTAAAGCACTTGACTTACTTGACGAAAGAAGGAAAGAAGCTGAGCTCACAGTTGCGGCTCATCAACAAAGAATAGCCAGGCACTTCAATTCTAAAGTTCGCCAACGCAGCTTTGAAATTGGGGATCTAGTCTTGAAAAGGATCATGACAGCAACAGGAGTGTTTCGTCCAAACTGGGAAGGACCATATGTCATAAGCAAAAAACTTCTTGATGGCACTTTCAAACTCAAAACTGTCGAAGGAGATCCAATTCCGAGAGCCTGGAACAGCAATCACTTACGTCCATATTTTACTTAGAAGCTATGCTCAAATTTGTAAAATAATCATGGATGTATCATTCTTGTATTGTAAGCCATTGTAAAATCAGTCTGACTCAGCAATAAGAACTATAAAGTGGATGTAGGCCCAACTCTTGGCCGAACCACTATAAATCTTGTGTCTTCTACTACTATAAAATGCCTGTCTTATTTCAATGTGCAAACATCTTAAATATGTTGCTAAAATGATTTAATATTGCAGGCTATCAAAGCAAAGCTTACCTATTCAATACATCGCTAGGCCAAGCGATTCCCACAAATCACTCGACAAACAAGTGTCAAGCCACAAAAATTCCAGGTTCAATTCCTACATAAGAAGGGCTTCTCATAAACAGTTGGTGATTCCACCGAAGGGGCACCTTCCCAAAGTGAAGGTTCCAGGCCCTTGCTAACTGATTGCGATCTTTTGTGCAAACAGACATCCGGTTAAGTAGCTTGCGTCTGCCCCATGGAGTCACTTAACAATGAAGTACACTTCTCTGGAAAAATGAAACAACTTGCAAAAGAAAGGAATAAGCACTTGGAGACGATAACGAGGAATCGCCAAGAAGTAGATGATGAATAAACATGGGCAAGCAGACCAGAACAGCCAAAATGGAATCTTATTTCTCAATCAAAAAGGTTGGTGGAACCACCGAAGGGGCACCTTCCCAAGATGGAAGGTTCCAGGCCCTTGCTAGTTGATTGCGATCGTTTGTGCAAACAAACATCCAGTTAGTTAGCTTGCGTCTGCTCCGTGGATCCACTTAACTGTGAGATGCAACTTTCTGGCAAGCAAAACAAAAAGCCCTCTCCGGAGGCACAAAGCTCTCTTCGGAGGCACAAGCCCTCTCCGGAGGCACAAAGCCCTCTTCGGAGGCACAAAGCCCTCATCGGAGGCACAAATCCCTCTTCGGAGGCACAAAGCCCTCTAACGAGGCACGTCGTAAAATGAAATGTTTTTCTCAACCAAAAAGGTTGGTGGGACCACCGAAGGGGCACCTTCCCAAGATTGAAGGTTCCAGGCCCTTGCTAGTTAATTGCGATCGTTTGTGCAAACAAACATCCAGTTAGTTAGCTTGCGTCTGCTCCGTGGATCCATTTAACTGTGAGAAGTAACTTTCAGGCAAACAAAAACAAAAGCCCTCTCCTGAGGCACACCAAAAAGCCCTCTCCCCAGAGGCACACAAAAAACAAAAACAAAAACAAAAGCCCTCTCCCTAGAGGCACAACAAAAAAGCCCTCTTCGGAGGCACAAGCCCTCTTTGAAGACACACTTCCACCCTCAACGGTGAAGTGCTAAACAAAGCCCTCTAAGGAGGCATGTCCAAAAAATAAAATTTTTCTTCAGAAGCCCGCTTCACCACAAAGAGTAATCCACTTCTCAAAAAATAAAACTGGCCATCTCCGAAAGTTGAAGTGTATTAACTCTTTCCAAAAAGAAAAGAAAAAGAAGAAAACTCTCCAATACAAGGCACACTCTACTAAAGCAGAATGATATTTCCTCAAAACGGAAGAATTATTCTCTAGAATAAGAGTACAAGTCTTTTCAAAATGGAGAATATTGCAATGAGCCGTGGTATGGGGGCAATATAGCTACATTAGTAAAAACAATACTCAAATAGCATACCACGAGCTCACTAAAGTATTGTACAAAGAAAATAAAGAAATTTGTGCGAAAATAAGGAATAAATGCATTCACAAATACAGACAAAAGATTGTACAAGTAAAAAGAATCATTTTATTCCATACTATAAAAAGTTTTTATACATGTGCAGATTTCAAAAAGCGGGGCCCGGTACCCGCACAATCTCCGGTCGATACAAATCTTTAGATACAACCAAAAAAGGAGAGCAAGAAGGATAAAAGCCAGACTCATTTCTTCTTCCTCCCGCCGCCTTTCGAGTCCTTACTCGGCCTAATGATTAACTTCTTAGGTCGGTTTGAACTCTTCGGGGATGAAGGAGAAAGAGGTGTAATTGGGTCCTCTTCTGCTTTCTCATCGCCAACAGGAGCGTCCTTTTTCATTGAAATTACGCGCTTTCCCTTCTTCTTCGAAGAAGATTCGCTGCCCAGAGAGATAAGATCAGAAAGCTTTGTATCATTGGCAGTGAATCTCTCCGGGGTCCTCTCACCCTCCTCAAGATCTTCGGCCTTCTGCTCTTGTGAAGCCGCCGGGTCATCTAAACCTTGAAGAGCTTCTATTTTTTCTTCTTGTGATCCCGGTTGAGAAGCAGAAGGAGGAGTAACTTAAAGAGGTGAAGGGGCAACAACGGGAGGAGGCGAAGCCTGTACAACACTTATTGATTTCACTACAGAAGAAGAAAAGTTAAACATCAGTATTCCTCGCAAAAGAGAGGAGATAGTGGCACATCAAGGCTTAAGTAATAGGCAAGAACTTCATCGAGCTCATGTGAAGCAAACGAGCAGTCCACTTGAGCTGGATCAGAATTGAAGTTACCTGGAGGGCTTGGCTTGATCATGTCGATTTCATAATCTTGGGCTTCAGTACTTTCTTGGGCCTCTTCTTCAGTGTGAGCAGTTTTAGCTTTGATTTCGGCTTTAGCAGGAGGCGGAGAATGGGAACTTGAGCCAATAATATCAACGTCGACCGAAGACGAAGGACGGGCTGGGTCGGTCAAAGGTGCCTTCCCTGGACGCTCTCCTTTCGCTACTTTGGCTCGCTGATTAGCAAGTTGTTCTTTCCCTCTCGCAAGGGCAGCACGACCCTCGTCGTCCAAATAATTAGCCTCGAAATCCTCTTCGCTGTAGCCAGCATCTTTGAGCACTTTAACTGCTGCTTCACACACTTCAGCCAATGTAATCTCATACTTCGGGCCCAAGAAAGAGAGACTGCCTTTCCCTAAGACGCTGAGAACGTAAAACTCAAATAGAGTGGAGCTGATGTTGGCTTTAGTCGCCTCGTGCGAATGTTCAGCTGCCGCTTTTCCAGAAATGGCATCGTCACGTTCTTTTTCAGCTTTAGCAAGCTGGATTTTCAGCATCGCAATCTCCGCGTCTTGAGAGCTAGTTTTTTCCCGCAGCTGAGCAGCATCTTTGCGGTACTTTTCAACAATTCTCTGCTCTGCTTCAAGTTTGGCCTCAACATCTCGCTGAGCAGCGTGAGCGTCTCTTACTTGCTTCTGGAGCACCTCTTCTTTTTGTGTATAAGAAGTGGAAGAGGTGGCGAGCTCATCTTTAAGCTTCTTGACTTCAGCCTCAAGCTCCTCGTTGTAAGCAGTGATGCTCTTCATCTCCGCATCGTGCTGATCAAGAATTTTCTGCCACTCAGACTTATCATTCTCCATGGTCAGCATAGCCTCAAGATTTGCACGGTTTACTCTTTGCAACTCATCGACCAGTTTTTCCCAGCTGGACATTCTTTCGATATCGAGCTTGACAACATCAAGATTTCTCAGCATGGCTTGCTTGTCAATCGGTACCAAGTCCAAATCAAAACGCACTCCTTTCAAACACCAATTCGAAAATCGGCTATGGAGTATAGGCGGAGGCTTCTCGACTTGATAAGGAGGCCTATTGATGATTGTTTGAATATCAGCTCTTTTAAAAGCAGGAGAGCTGGAAGGGATGTCTAAAGAGATAGAAGCAGCATGCACTTTAGAGATTTCAGATGAAGACTTGTCGTCAAGTTTGGCCCGCTTGCTTGGATCCTCGGTTATGTGACTCTTTCCCCTATCATCATGAGACTTTCTTTTGAGAGAGTCGTCATCTCTTTGGTAGGAGTCATGGCGGTCATCTTTTCTTCCATACCGCTCCTCATAAGCCTGCCTCTCACAAGCTTTCCTAGCCGCTCGTTCCTCATCAGTTTCCTTGGGGGCAGAGAGATAACGCTGGGGATCATAAAAGTCACGCCTTCCGTAGCGTTGAAAATCATCATAATACGAGCTGTTGCGTCCCATGGGAGAACCTGAAAGTAAAGAAGAGACAAAAATTTAGGAATCTTCAAATTAAAGAAGCTAAGTACACGTAATTGCCAAAAATCCTAAATGTGTGTGTGGCGTGCAAACTACGCGCATCAAGCTACAAACCACTCTTCAGCTTAGGAGTGATGTTGGCTTTTGCAATAGGATTCAACTCTTGGGTTGACGGGAGTGGTCGCAAGACGGATGTTGCTTCAACCGATGGAGAGACAAGCTTAGAAGCGATGGTATCGTCTTTAAAAAGCTCTTGGGAAGTCACCATAAAATCGCTCAATCCCTCAAAGATGTCATCACTATTATGCCCAACGGAAGGGGTTATATCAATAGTGCCCTCTTTAACGTGTTCCATGCTCTCCGTAGCGGAGCTATCTTTCTCAGCCTCCTCATCAGCCTCTTTAGTAGTCTTCCCAGAATGTTGAGGGAGTTCCTCTTCTTCAATAACGGGGGGAAGTTCAGATAACCCCGCACCGGAACCAGAACATTTCACTAGTGAAGTCTCTATAATGGGTTCCTTCGATGTGGGTTCCTCTGCGGAAACTGGAGCATCTGATGCTTCTGTTTGAGAGCTGGGAGCGTCACGAGGCTAAATAGATCGAGAGGAATGCAAGAGTCCGAATTGATGTAGAAATTCGTTCCTCTGAAGAAATTTGTTACTTCTCTCGTTGGCGGCTATAGCACTCAATCTTTCAAAAGTTGACTTGTGAGTAAAATCTTTAGAGAGAGGAGGAATTGCTGCAAAAATAAAGAATGAAGTGAGCGACAACTCAAATTTTGAAAGGCTCAGAAATAAAGTAAACGGAGATAAGCAATCTTACTTCCTACTCTCCAGATGCCGTAGAATCCCGGAGGACAACGGACATAGAAGAATTGATTTAGAAATCCGTGGGCGCTCTCGGGCAGGTCCGTAATTAACTTACGGTTCCTAGCGCTCCTTACCAGAATAATAGAAGGATGATCTTTGTTCCTCGCAAATGTACACAGATAACAGATCTCCTCAAAGCTTGGGAGGCGATCAAGTGTCCTCCTGAATAATACACACAACCCCAGCAAGATGACATAGCCATTGGGGTGCAACTGGAACGAAGAGATGGTTAATCGAAGGAGAAAAGTTCTGAGGAAGTCATTGAAAGGGGGAATAGCTCCGTTCAGACACATGTGACGATTAACTGCAACGAAGCCATGTGGCGGCCTATCGGCAGTGTCGTTTACTCCAGGAAGTAGAGCATCCGCTTCAGCAATACCAAATTGCATGCATAACTGATTGAAGGTCCGTTGGTTCAACGCAGTTGGAACTCTTTCCGGAGGATCATTCAAAGGAGCAACAATCGGAAAAACTTCACCGGTCCGATCTACTGTCTCTTCTTGTACTTGTTGAGAAGTCATTCTACACAAGGAACTGGATATTTAAATATGAAGGTGTGCGTTTCCTAAAAAGTGTGTGAAGTGTTGTGCAAAGCTGCTGAAAATAACAAGTAAATAAAGTAAAACTTGAAATAATACTGGTTGGCGCGCGTCAATTCAGGAAGATTCAAGACTTGTTATTATATCAAAATTAAGTGTAGTATCAATGCGGATAATATTTAGCAATAAGTAGCTATAACTATATGAATGTTGCGTTGATGCTCCACTTAAGTTAGTTGATTCACAACACTTCACTTTTAATTAGATTCATATTATTTTCTCTTTGACTTAATCCATCACTCGATGTGGGCAGTCGATGATGAGTATATTCGTCCTAGTTTTCTGCAAATGTTGTATTTAACAGGTTGTTAGCTTAAAATTCAATATAGTCTGTGATAGAGTGCAATAGTTCTGGCAGTTCAAATTAAAGGTCCAATCAAGTTCTGGATAAATCTGCAAGTGTTCAAATGCAGTTCATTCCTTAAGTCGCAGGAACGACTTAAGTTAGCTCGAGACTCCTTTAGGTCGTCCAGTTCATGTCCGAACGACCTAACATAGGTCGGGCTTCCCTAGGTCGCTCTGCTCAAGTTATAAGGTTTATCAGTTATCTTCCTACGAGTTAAAGCTATGCTGCGAGTTAAGTTAGGTCGCTGGTTCTTTAAGTCGTTCAGCTTTAAGTCGTGTGTTATTCTGGAAAATTAGGTCGCTGGTTCTTTAAGTTGTTTCAGCTTTAAGTCGTATGCCATCCTGGCAAGTTAAGTCGTTGTCCCTTATGTCGTTCGGAGTTTTATGACTAAGTCGCTAAGTCGTTCACAGAGTTAAGTCGCGCGATTCATGTCCACATTGCTAAAGCCCTAAGTCATTCAAGGCTTTTAAGTCGAGCACGACATAACTCTCCTTAACTCGCTAACTCCTCTTCTTTCAACAAATCGCCTAACCCACTAACCCGTTAACCCAATAACCCGTTAGCCTCTCTACAATAAAATCCGCCGTCTCTCCACACCACCAGATAATCCAAAACCAATTCAAAACACCTCGGATCCATCATAAACCTAATGCACTGCTGTGCGCTCATGAATTACAGTGACAACATGTCCAATAACGATCAAAAATCAATCGTAATATGATTCGTAGCGAAATATGGCATGTGAAATTGGGTTAGGGTCGAAAAACGGGGGATTCACAATTCAACGGTGGTCGTGGTTGGATGATGATCGGAATTCACTTACGTAGTGTGATTGTAGAGATGATCGGCGACTGGTTGATTTAAATTCTTCTTTGAGAGCTTGAAAATCTTTTGAAAGCGGGTTAGAGTGTTAGAGGAGGTAAAGAAAGTAAGAGGTGATTTCAGCGACTTATATACAGGGGCAAAGGAACACGAATCGGCACGAACGACCTAACTCCCTCATAAGTCGCTCACGACTTAACGATCCAAGATAGCATGAGTTAAGAGATATCTAAGCACACGACCTAACTCCTAGGCGTATACTTCGAGGGGCAAAAAAAATGTTAACGCAAAAAATGTACGCTAACACCCCGGTGTAATTTGTGATAAAGCGAAAGCACCACCCGTTGGTACGGGAACTAAAGTAAGCAGAGAATAGCAGAAAACAGTAAAAAGACAATAGGTTTATAGTGGTTCGGCTCAAAGTTAAGCCTACGTCCACTTAATCTCTTTTATGACTGATTCGATTACAGATTCTACAATAACTCTTTGATTACAACACAATCAAGACAAGTAATCAGAACTCTAATGCAGTAAAGCTCTTTCGATTCATGTTGAATGAACTTGATTCTTTTCGAAGATTCTTTGAAGTATCCTTTGCCTTTGAACTGTTGAAGTCAGTAGAGAAATCAACAGAGTCTTGGCGTTTTCCCAAAAATTCGTCCCCCTTGAAATGTGGAGTAGGCGTGGTATTTATAGGAGAAAACTGGGCTTAGGTCATTAGGGTTTAGGTCATGAGCGACCTAAGAGCCATCCCGAGTTAGCATAAGTCATTGACGACTTAACAGAATCATTCTGGGTCAGATATAGGCTGTGAGCGACCTAACGTATGTAATACAGAAGTTATCTCGGTAGGATTAGGTCGTGAGCGACCTAATAGAAGTGGTAGGTCATGTGGCTTAACTCTGGAGCATGTTAGGTCGTTGCTTTTCCTGAGTTGCTAAATCGCTAACTCATTAGGTCGCTCTTTCTTTATCTTGCTAGGTCGCAGGAGACTTTCAGAAGGTAGGTCATAGGAGTCTTTCAGGAGTTAGGTCGCAGGAGTCTTTCAGGAGTTAGGTCGCAGGAATCTTTCAGGAGTTAGGTCACAGGAGTCTTTCAGGAGTTAGGTCGCAGGAGTCTTTCAGGAGTTAGGTCGCAGGAGTCTTTCAGGAGTTAGGTCGTAGCCTTCATATCTCGTTAGGTCGTACCGTATTGAGCTGTTTTATGTTATAGTTCACTAACTCATTACAGATTGTTAAGTCGTGAGCCTTAGGTCGCTAGGCCATTAAGTCGTTAGGTCGCTAGGTCGCAGAATAAAAGAGGGTTAACATGCATTGAGTATTTTTCTAACTTAATCCTCTTTGGAAAAACTTTTAACTAGTGCAAGAAATGAGTGTACTGTATCTTGGAATATACTATACATATTAGATATAGACTAATTTGGATTCATTTTGAATAATTGAAACTAATTTGTTAACATGGAAATTTTGGCCTATTTGACCTTACTTGTCCCTTCATGTGTAACTTGCAAAGTGCTCCAAATTTCAAATGCAGTCTTACATATGGATACTCTATTAAATTCATTTCTATCTAGTGAACAAAATAATTTATTCATAGCCTTAGAGTTACTTTATGCAACTTCTTTTTGGTCAGCAGTCCACTTTGCAAAATTTGTCTTGGGTTCAGTGTACTCAGTTTGTGCAATATTCCGAGTGTCTAAACCATTTGACTGTAAATAAATTTTCATTCTACATGACCAATATGTATAATTGCTGCAATTAAAAAGTGGAGGTCCAGCAGTGGATTCTCCTTCGATAAGTGAGTTACTAGCAAGTTATTAACAGTGTTACTAACAGTACTATTACCAGTGTTGGTAGCCATTTAAAAATTTTCAAAAAATCATACGATGAATACTTTGAAAACCAACGCTCTGATATAAAATGTAAGTCAGCGGAATGGGGACCTTAAGGCTAAATTAACATTAGATGGGGGGTTAATAGTGTTTAATGTATTATATGAATATTATTCAAATTCTTTGAGATTTTACTTAGAATGATGGAATTAACAATCATAGAAACAATCACAGAATCAACGTACAGATAAAAGTAAATGTAGTAAAAGTAAAATGGAAAGAGCATACCTAGATTTTATACTGGTTCGGAGTTACCCTATATCTAGTCCTGCACAATTCCTTGTACATATTTCTTTTCAACTATTAAATGCAAATACAGTCTCGGTTTCAAGGCTACGAGACACAATCCAGAATCTCGGCCTTTGGATAGAGCCACTTGATTTTCAGACTACAAGAACACCCACTAGATTTACGGGCTACTAAGCACACCTAATTGATTTTAACAGGCTAAAATCACACCTACTTGAATTTCAAGGATACCAAGCACACCACAGTGCATAAGAGTATTATTTAATAGAGTTACAGACTCAGATCTTCGATCTTGATTACAATTAATCCTATAATTCTTTGAATAGCACTTTAATCTTGAGAGAGATAAGAGAAATTAGAGAGTATATGAAAGAGAATCAAACTAGTATTGAATTTTGGTAGAGTTTGGATAGAAATTGATTTAGAAATCAAGAGAGTGAAAAGAGGAAAGAAAAACAAGAAATTAGCTAATGGAAATTTGTTTGGAAGTCTGGTATATATATGGAAACAACGGTCCTGTCCATTTGCGAAGAGATACGACAAAAGGACACTTCCTTTCAAAATTTGAATTTTGAAATTTACGGCTAGTATGTCGACATATAGGAATTGGATATGTCCACATATCCTTCACAAAATTGAAAAACACTTTATAAAAATTATTTTGAATATCCGTTGCTTTGTAAAATAATTAGATACTTTATAGAATCATTTAAATATAGTTTATAAAATTTTTAATCCAAATATAACTTAATAAAACTTTATAAAATAATTTTGAACGATTTAATAAGAATATTCAATATAATGTAAATAATATATAAAATCAATATAGTTCTAAATTATTAAAGTATAAACAAAATTTCAATATGTATAAACTTAAAAACACTAAAATAATAACTTCATAAATATAAGAGATTTGAAAACCATTTTGGGAAATATTCCAAAAAGATTATTTTAAAAATAGAATATTTGAAAAACAAATTTAAAACAAAATTAGAGACGGTAAGAGATATTAGGAAAGTACTATCAATATTTTAAAACAAATTCTATGACTCTATAACTTATCTGGAATATCTTTAATTCTTGAATTCTTCAATACTCATGAGTCTTCATTCTTGAACTCTCGAAATTTTATATCAGCATCTTGAATCTACTCTTAATATTAGCATCTTGATACTGTAGAGTCTTCATGATCAATACTTACCTAATATCCTACACTATATACTATATATATCTTGATAAAATATTGGTATCTATACTTTATATAATGTTCTATAGTTTTATCATCAAAACCAATACCTAAGGTACTAACATCAATGAGTTTTCGGCTTACAACGCCTTTTTGGTCCAACCCGCCCTTGTTCCAGAATAACTGTGGCTCCTTGGTGCTTGATGTTGAAGTTTTCAATGAAGAATGGAGTTGAAGCTATTCAAGGCAACAATCATATAGGGATGAATGTTGTGTCGTTGAGCTCAGAGTGGCAAAGTGATGTGAGAAATGAAAGGGTGCAGAGAAAGCTCTCTACATCAAGACAGCATATGCATAGCAACCATTGCCCAAACCCTGGCTCTGGCGCCATAGCAAATTCATCAAGTTTATGGATCCCCAGAAGTAGTCAGAGGATACACAAGCAGCGGCAGCAGATTTGACGATTAACATTTTAATTGATATGGATGATCATACTCAGGTTCTTAAGATCAGATCTCAACTTAGCACCAAGTCAAAAAATGTGTTGTTTGGTTTTCTCCGGGCAGACATGGATGTGTTTTCCTAGACACATTCAGATATTGTTATCCCGCCTTTTGGCAAGGCTGTGATACTAAGAACTTGATTGGAAACCAAGGAAAGTCCATCCCAGAGATCGGTTATACGCAGGTTTGCTATGGATATCGATAAATTTTGTCCCAGTCCAGATCGAGCCACAATTGACAAGACATGACAGGCGAAGCTATGAAAGCCAACGTTCCGAATTTCAAGTCAATCGGAGTTCGTATGCTCAAGATATGATCGATGCAAACTAAGGAAATCAACATAGTCGCATCATTTCGTATCCATCCTCATTCATCCATCTGTTTGAATCCATCGATATCCGCCTTATTCGTATCCATAAGGCAGCCAGGGAACATCTGACTTTGTATCGATCTTATTCGAATCGATCAGAGGCGTGCGATATCGTATCGATCAGAAGAACTGCACTGTTCGTATCCACCGACCAAAGGGCTTTCTTCGTATCCATACAGCGTTGACCCTTCGTATCCATCCATCGATATCCTCTCGCATCCATCTGTTCGTATCCATTATATTAGCAGTTGTTTGTATCCATCAAGTTGGAACAACTTCGATCGATACGAACATGACCACACAATTGATACGAACAGAGCCACAGTGCTCGATACAAACTAAGTCAATTCTATCGATACGAACTGAGTCACTTCCATCGATACGAACTAAGCTGCATCTATCGATACAAACAATGCAGCTTCCATCGATACGAACAAGGCAACGGTCTTCGATACGAACAAGGCGAAAACCTTGGGATGACTCAGTCAACTCGGCATCAAAAGTGGAGCGATCCAAAAATCAAGCGCCACGTCAACTCGCAGGCGCGTGCTCAACATCGATTCGATCAGAGCGATACGAAAGGATCGATTCGAACTGAACAGCCTACAGAAGAGTCTAATTCGTATCGATCATAACTCGCAATCCACAAGTCCAAATGCTATGAAATTTTCACAGGAGCTTGCGTACGACCTAAAGAATGTTCATGCCAAATTTCGACTCGATAGGGTAAAATCTTGATCGATACGAAATTCATTCGTATCGATCACGGATCAAGTCGAAACCACGTGGGCCCGCTCACGTGCCAGAAGAAGTCTCCCGAGATCTGAGCAAGATATTTGCATCCTACGCCTATAAATAGCATCCCAGAGCCTCCAGAAAAGGGATCTTTTGGCTCTTTGACGTCCAGACTCTGCCGAAAACATTTTTGCACTATAAGACTACTGTTGTACTCGAATTTCATCACTGTAATCCACTGTAATCAGTTGTAATCATCAAGAAAAACATCAATACAATCATCAATTTCATAATGGACGTAGGCAACACGCCGAACCACTCTAAATTTCTGTGCTTCTGCGTATTTTCTTATTTGTTTTTGAAGTGTTTGTTAGATAATCCTCTTTTTCCATTTAATCTCTTCATTTTTATCTCTTCAAATCCTTCCGAAGAGTGTTGTGCCCAATTTTGGTACAAACAGATATGTTGGAATCTTATTGACGATAGCATGCCATGCATTGAATGTAAACTCGAAATGCCCTCGTGTATAGCAGAAAAGACGCATTTTAGGTCTGGAGTGATCCGCTGCATTAAAAGAAGAAGTGAATAAGTTAAAGGCAAGTGGCTTTATCCGTGAAACCTTATACCCTGAAGAGGTGTCAAATCCCATATTGGTCAAGAAGCCAAATGGAAAATGGCGGGCATGCATCGATTATTCAGACCCGAATAAAGGAAGCCCAAAAGAAACTTCACGCCACCGAAGATAAACTAACTTATGGACTCAATGGCCAAACATGTACTATTATCCTTCATGGATGTATATTTCGACTCATTCAAATGGCAATGCATGCTCCAGAACATAAGCATATGAGTTTCATCACTGATTTGGGCTTGTACTGCTATTGAGTTCTACCATTCGATTTGAAGAACGCTGAAGCTATCAAACAATGAACAGTGAATAGGATGTTTGAAAATTAAATTGGGCGAACTATGAAAATGTATATGGATGATATGCTTATGAAGTCACAGCTCTCGATGAACAACATAAATGATCTTTTGAAAAGTTCGATGTGCTACAGATGTACAGAATGAAGTTAAATCAATTGAACTGTTCTTTCGAAGTCACATAAGGGAAATTCACAGGTTTTATTGTGAATTCCATAGGCATTGAGAATGCCTTAAAATAAGCAACTACCTCAAAGACAAGAAGGGAACTACAGAGCTTAAACGTGAAAGTCCTGCACCAAATTGATTCATATAAGAAGCGATCGATAAATGTACACCATTCTTCGATGACCTCAAAAAAAATGGGAAAGTTTGCCTAGACAAAGGAATGCCGGGATGCTTTCCAAGAATTGCTGAAAAATGTGGAGAGACCAATGATCCTATCAAAGTCTTTGGAAGGTGAACATTTATTCATATATTTATCATTATTTTCTCACGCACTGAGTGCAGCCTTAGCACGTGAGGATATAAAGATCTAAAGGAATATGTACTTTACCAACAAGCAGTTCACCGGAGCATAAAAGAACTACTCGAAGTTGGAAATATTGGCATATTACATATTGATTACCTCAATGAAACTACGACCATATTTTCAAGCTCACCCGATAAAGGTGATGTAAAGACCCGTAAATTCTCACCCTTTGAATTGACTCAAATGTATACAAGTCCAACTCAAAAGATAAGGATTCACGTCTTTCCTAGCGATTAGGATTATCGATCATTCAAAATCGACACCTGAATATAATTGAATGTATTCAAATGTCGTAAATCAAATGATCGGAATCCTTGATCGTTAGGGGTTGGGATAATAAACATATCAGAAATATCAGAACACGGCGGAAGTGAAACAACCTCTCTTTTATTCATATACAAAAGAGTTTACATTTCAGAGTTTACATAAATACAGCGGAATAACAACTACAGCAGAAAATAAAGCAAAATCTCCAAATGCTCCATCTTCAAGTCTTACATCCATAATTGCTCCAAATATCCTAGCTCCAGATCTAACTGACAAACCTAACTCTAGACTGCCCGTATGGAAAATTATGGGCACCCAGAGTTTAGGGGAAAACAATAAACTCCAGGTCAGTCATGGGACTGGTGTGAGAACTTAAAAATATAGTTGCTTTTGAAAACAATTTCCGTATATGCTTTTGGAAAATGAAACTATCATAAGGTCTCGATCCGCACACAAGATGCAAACGCACACATGGTCGAGGTTTCTCCTTATGACAGTCAAACATGCCTTTGATACGTTAAAAATATCCTTTAAATATTATTATAGTGCTTAGTGATTGAAAACCATTTTCAAAATAAAACTATTAATTAGCCAGCATACGTTACATAATGGTATGCCTACTATAGCCACTGTATTAAATAGTGGGTAATACAATCAAAACCGTACAAGGTTCGTATTGGAGAATGGGTTTCCAATAATGACCAGGCAAAGGAACTTCCTCATCCACGATTGGGTACGCCTCTAGAGGGACGTCCCGAGAAACTACTGTTTCTCTGCCAACACAAGGCCGGGTTACCACTCAATGGTAACTACTTACTCAAGTCTATCCATCCCCCGGTTGTTACCAACCTTTAAAACGGGCCCCGATCTTTTCCAACATCCACATCAAGCAAATACTGGGCGTGTAAGACCACAGTACAGCTATATAAATATATAATCCACAAAGTGAATACCTGGGCTCCATACCATGGTATCACTATATATATCTAGAAGGGAATAGACATCCTACACCTTGCCGCATCCATTCCTGTTTCGGCCATTCCCGGGGTGTGAGGTTCGTGAAGTCTCGTACCCACAAGGCTATGCTTTTCAACAAAAGCCTTGATCCTATCCATAGCATTCTTTGGAATGTCACATTACCAATCCAAAATTACATAACTAATTTCTACCAACGCATAACCCTTGAGCTCATACGTCTCAAGGAAGGGTGTTAAGCTAAGAAAATAAATTCTCCGCCACCAAGCAGATATACGTTAATAAAGATCAATCATATAAAGTCAGAATGTAATGTCAGACAATCCATCCATCCACAAGTTCGTTCTGGGACTGAACGAAACCGAAGGCATCTTATTCTTCAACCTTTGCCCAAAAGGTGAGAGGCCCTTGCGTATCCGAAGATTCTTCAAACATCATCTGGACCACTGCTTTAAAAGTAAAGGGGTATTGTTTCTATATCGGCCGCTAAACCGATGAAGAGAAATCAACAAGCAGTCCATTAGATGTGAAGATCCCTGGTCTTCATCATCGTTTCAATACGACTCATCACAATCATAGCGTCGTATTATTATTCGGAATGGGAAATTCCCGTTCCCGGTCTTTCCGAATAATAAGCGTTCTTTAAAAGCCATTCGGAACCAAATGGGTTTTTAATTTAAGTCTCAACAAATCAAATTCATATTTGATTTAAGTGATTTAAACCTCCATTTAAATTACTTTATTCATACTATTTCAAATTTGGAAAATATTGATCACTTATAGCTCAAATCGTGAAATAAATCACAAGTTGTTATCCTACAATTATTTTCTACCCAGCCCATGCATATGGATAATTAATTTCTCATAAACTGGTTAAGAAAAGTCAACAATCAATAAATAATAATCAGCGCTCATAAACTGGTCGAGCGCAATATAAACAACCAAACAATTAATTAACAAAATAAACACGACAATAAATGATAAATCAACGCTTCAATCTATCAGATATTTGTAACACTTTTTTATTTTATCTTGGGTTAAAATGATTTGATATTTATTTTGGAGCATCCGGGCTTTCCCTTCGACATGTTCCGTCCCTCGTCCAAGTGTCCTTGGATCTCACAGACGAAACACGTGTACTAGTCGTTTCCGCATACCCTATTAAGTATTTAACTTCTAAATTTTTAATCAATTAATTAACCATCCAAGTAGTCAAACAAGGAAATAAAACCATTTTTTAGCAAACAAAGTAAACAAGCATTCAACAAGGGTTTTCAAACAACAATTAACACTTAAAATTAATTTAGCAATCATTATAACAAACTTAAGGGAAGAAATAACTCACAGAATAAGTTGTACCCGCTAAACTATGAAAATAAGGAATATACTCACATCCTATTTGCTTTGATGGAGACTTGGAATACTTCACCTTTGATAATGAATTTTAGTTCTTTTCCTTAGTTTGTGAATGAAATAAAATGAGATATGGACTTGGCTATTTATAGGTGAAGAGAAGGGTACTTTAGTCATTTCCTATAGCCTAACCAGATTCGACCAGATTTTGGTCCAATAGAAACCAGCCTTATGGCCTAATTTGATTCGACCACATTTTGGTCCAATAGAAAACATCTTGATGGCCTAATTTGATTCGACTACAGTTTGGTCCAATAGAAAACATCTTGATGGCTTAATTTGATTCGACCACATTTTGGTCCAATAGAAATCCTCCTTATCAACTATGGCACAACATGATTCGACCAGATTTTGGTCCAATTGCAACCATCCACATGGCAGAACCTGATTCGACCAGGTTTTGGTCCAATAGCAACCATCTGTATGGAATATAATAATCATTATGCTATTTTGTTTTATTAGGCAAGTAATTATACTGTTCTGTTTTTATTAGGCAAGTAATTATACTATTCTGTTTTATTAGGCAAGGTTAATAATTCTTTCTTGTTTTATTAGGCAAGTAATTATACTATTCTGTTTTATTAGGCAGGGTTAATAATTCTAAATATAAAATCCATTATTTAATCATTTCAAAACATATTAACTATTCATGTTCAAAGTGATTAAATTATGGGTCGTTACATTTTAAATATTTGAATTCGATGACCCAAAAATACGGGTCGTTACAACCTCCCCTACTTAAAAATAATTTCGTCCTCGAAATTGAAACGGAAATGAAGGGTAGAAGTACATGTACTCCATGCACAAGTTATAGCCAAAAAATTATAAATATATGTATATATATATCATCCATCCATCCATACTTATACCAAAGTATATAAAATAAATTTTTTGGTATAAGTTGCAAACAAAATCTACCATCCTGAATATGTATTACGTACCTAAGCTGGACCAAAATATCTTAGTGCTAATGTACTTAAGATTTTCATCATTTAAAATTTTCAACTTACTTCCATAAGTTATACATTGATCATCTATATAAGATATCTTGTTCGAATATTTATTCGAATACACAATTTCATTTCCGAACTAGTATTGATCCATGGATCCTTTAGTACGGACTCTGATCAGCCTTCATGATTAGTAACCTTTGTTTTCCTTGCATAACCCTCAACTATGATAGAAAACACAAGTACCCAACCATAAATTCTTATCAATGTTCATACTCAAGAATCGAGTGATAAATCCATTTCCGGATGGATAAAATTCTGTACTCTAATCTGTTTGAGGAAATGATCTACGCATAACTTACGTATTTATAACTCAATTTCTACTATCCTTTAATTTCAAAATTTGTTTTCACTTAACAAAATTAACCATTTCCATATTTGGTTTTAGTTCCATCTTTATAAGTTATACCAACTTATTTTAAACTTAACTTAAGTTTATAAAAATCAAATTTCAGCTTGAGTTTCTATTTCTTTTATTCAACTTCTCAAGTTTATTTCCACTTTAAAACTTAAGTTTAATAATCATATTCACTTTACTAATATACCATATTAGTTCCTTTACTTATTTACTTAAGTAAATTTCAAATTCATAGTTAAGTTTATACAAAATCTTTCTATTTTCAAGTTTACCTTTCAAATTACAACTTATAGTTATAAGTTTAACTTATTAAATTTCGTAAAGAATTTCTCCCCTACTTAATTTATCAACTCATCTTTATTTCAAAAATCAAATACCTTATAGTCAAATTGTGAAAATGGATTCACAAGGCATTTGAGCTTATATTCATCTTTTAAATTATAACTTCAAAATCTTATTTAAATTTCAAATCTTAAATTTTTTAAGATACGCTCTCTCATATACCCATTCTAGGGTATTTCTAACCCTATCTCTAATGAGTTATCTGATAGTTTATATCCCTGAGCTAAGTCAATAGCCGTTGATGTAAATCAACCGCTTTTGATTCTAAATAGCTCCCAATATCAGTTTTAAATAACAGTTGTGGCCAAGAGGGTCGCTGTGACGCCCCACCTCTATGCTCATAATAACAAAGAGTATTAAAAGAAATACTGTCTATTATTACGAAGAATAAGGCTGGATAGGAGCGACCATCCGTAATTGGCCTTACACTAATATTGGTTATCTCGATAGGAGTGGTATATACTTTTGTTTTTCATCCATTATTTATTTACTCCCATCGACATATCCAATTATCAGTATAAAACAAACTACGATAGTTCATATTAGTTTAGGACATTAGATATAACAATAACACAGATAATATAAATGCGGAACACAGGGTAACAAAAATCTCATATATATATAACTGATGTCAGTTAATACATAGTTGACACAATACATATGATACAACTACAACTGTCGACTCTAGAAGTTATATATACAAGTACATTATCGACTAATATACATGAATACATATCGTTCTATACAATGACACGACTACTACAAAATGACACCGACAACTTCAGAAGATGTGAAAAGTCTTCATATCCTGAACGGCAACTCAAAGAAGAAAATCTACAACCTGAAATAACTCGGGTCTGACCCGAGTATTACATTCAAAAGAAAATAATACCCAGGTCAGTCTAATTCAAACCAGTTTATTAGTGCATATATGCAGTAATAATTTAAATAGACGACAGTCACAATAATTCCCGTCTATCCGATTCTTTAAACAAAGAAACCGGATAACGGTCAATATAACACTTAACAGTGTTTAACAAAATCAGCAGATTTAAATTATGAACAGAGATAAATAAACAATTTATCAAATTGACTAAATCAATTTAAAACTGTCAAATCTGATAGGGCTGCAGTACACGCACGCGTGTACTGCCTCGCCACTATCGTAGGAGATACACAAAAGCACAGTGAAAGTCATAAGTGATCATAAGGTCAAACCCAAAACAAAAACACGGGCAACCTTCCGCACAAGGTCAAATCCAAGTCGAATTCAACTCAAGTGTAATGCACAGTCTACACAATATCAAAGACACATGATATGGCAACTGACTAAATGCCAAAGCTCATTGATACTCAAGAATCAAATCAAACTGAAACAGTAATGAGAATGCAATCTAGACCAGTTAAGGGATGCAGACCTAGACTACAACTTCAGATGACTCAGATGAACACATGGCCGAGAAACAACATCCAGACCAGAATGCATATGAAACCAACATGGCCAAGAGCAATGTCAAATGCACAATAGGCCGAGAACCATACCAGTACATCCAACTCAGAAATGAATTCGACCAAGAATGTAAACAAATCTCAACCACTGCAACAATACAAACTAACTCGAAGAAATGCCACCAAATGTCCAGACTAGGCTATAAAATATAAAAGTGCAGACGACCAAATATACAACCAAGGAAGCACACTCAAGTTGACAGTAACATATGTTACAGTGATGATACAAGCACTAATACAAGCACTTACACAAGCATCAGACTAAAGTACATAATGAAGCAAACCACTGACTCAAGTACACCAATGACAACAATAGACCAAGCCATAACAATGCAGACATACATGACTCAAGTGATGAAACACTGCAACTCGACTAACAAACTGAACCATAATGATGCAAATATCCAGACAACAATAGAGCTCAATGCAACACAATGAATCTCCAGGGATGCAGACTGAAGAGAATCAATAAACAGTGAATTAAGTCATGGTTCAAACCAGCAATGCCAAAGAACAGTGACAGTAGAAATGAATCAAGTGTATATACCAGCACTATTAAATAAAGCCTCAAGAGAGTGCAGACATGAAGCTACGAGGCAATGTACCAGTGAAACCAATGCATCGGTGAAACAAGTTCTAGTGAGGAGGCAACAAGTTCGAATCAAGTCGAACATTATCACAACTAAGTCAAGTAAAACATTATCCAGTAGCAAGTACCGAAGGCTAAAATCAAACAAGGCCAGAGACTAAGCTCACAGGGGCCAGTAAGTCTAACTAAATCCTGGGAGCGAAAGGAACAGGTAATGTAACAGTGAAGTCCAACAGCAAGTGCACATCAATAATGCAAACAAAACAATATCTCAGAGCAACTTCCAAATGACAGTGAATTTCAAAAATGACCAAAGACAAATTTCAAAGCAATGCCCAAGTCAAAAGAGAAATGTATACAGCAAGTTTGCAAATCATGGATCAACAGTTATATCGCAAAAATATCAAGAGCCAAAGCCAACAGTGTTTCAAGATAAATGCCACTTTTTTCTCTCTGAAATCAATAGTCAAATTCAAGTGACCAACGTCAACAATTCAATAGAACCGTGGTGAACAAAGAATCAAACCGAAGTCAGGTGATGTTTAAAATAAATATCAAGTTCAAATAACAGTTTTTAACAAAATCAAAGCAAATCAGGAATTTCAGAATGAACAAGTCAGTGCCACTGTCAACAAGCACAAAGAGAAATTCACGGAACTAAAATCAAGTTACGCAACCAAGTCGAACGCAAGCATATTATTAAGCTGAATTAGATGTGAGTGAGGGACGATTCACTCACCTTGACTTGAAGCGGTCGCGAATGAATGCGAGGGGGAAGACGAAGTCGAAGCCGTGGCCTCCCGAAGACGAGCGAAATCGAAGAAGCCCTAGCTATTTGGAGACGACGAGGCCAAAGGGAAAATCACCAGACGAAGCCGATGCCCTAATTTTTTTTTGGGGACGAGGAAGAAGAAACTCGTGGCCGCCATTTGTTTTTCTTTCGAACGTTTAGGGTAAAATGAATGAAAATGAGAGAGGGGATCGGGTTTTCATGATTATCACTTGCAACCAAATGGCAACCAAAGAATTGGGCTAAATGAATTTAAAGCCCGTATCACCACTAACCAATTTTTTTCAAAGAATTTCAACATGATTTTAAACTCCAATGGCACTAATCAAACGATTCGATCGTCATTTTGGCGACTATCAAAAATTACTAAATCTCGGGTTGTTACAGACTCCCCTCCTTATGAAAATTGCGTCCACGCAATCATAGGGAATAAATGGATAAAAGGTAACAACCAAAAGAGCATGGCAATGTCGAATGTATAAGCAAAGCAAGTGTCAGCGGGGAAGTATTAGATAAGAAATCAAAAGGTTCGACTGCTTCAAATCAAAAGAATCAACATCGTGGGAATCAGGGATCAAATCAGATGACTAACAAAAGCAAGAACAATCGGGTTCCAGCAACTAAAAGAGAAGGAAAGACAAAGCAGAAATCTCATACAGAGCACGAATTGAATGTGAGTAAATCAAATTACTCACCTGAATCGCCTGAGAAAAAGACGAAGCTCAAATCTCAAAAGTCGCAAATATTCACTTATCTCAAACGATAATCAGAAGACAAATCAAATATCTGATTATCTCAAACGATAGTCAGAAAACCAATCAAATATCTGATTATCTCAAACGATAGTCAAATTTCTCAAATCAACAAATATTCGATTATCACAAGCGATAATCAAATTTCAAATTCAACAAATATTCAATTATTAAAAGGCGATAATTAAACCTCAAACCAGTAAATATTTAATTATCAAAAGCGATAATTAAATCTCATATCAACAAATATTTAATTATCTAACAGCGATAATTAAATCTAAAATCAACAAATATTTAATTATCAAAGACGATAATTAAATCTCAAATCAACAATTATTTAATTATCTAACAGCGATAATTAAATCTAAAATCAACAAATATTTAATTATCAAAGACGATAATTAAATCTCAAATCAACAATTATTTAATTATCTAAAGTGATAATTAAAATCAACAAATATTTAATTATCAAAGACGTTAATTAAATCTCATATCAACAATTATTTAATTATCTAACAGCGATAATTAAATCTAAAATCAACAAATATTTAATTATCAAAGACGTTAATTAAATCTCATATCAACAATTATTTAATTATCTAACAGCGATAATTAAATCTAAAATCAACAAATATTTAATTATCAAAGACGATAATTAAATCTCGAATCAACAAATATTTAATTATCTCAAGCGATAATTAAAAGCAACAAATATTCGATTATCGAAAACGATAATCAGAACTCATATCAACAAATATCTAATTATCACAAGCGATAATTAGAAACAACAAATATCCGATTATCAAAAACGATAATCAGAACTCATATCAACAAATATCTAATTATCACAAGCGATAATTAGAAACAACAAATATCCGATTATCAAAAACGATAATCAGAACTCATATCAACAAATATCTAATTATCACAAGTGATAATTAGAAACAACAAATATCCGATTATCAAAAACGATAATCAGAACTCATATCAACAAATATCTAATTATCACAAGCGATAATTAGAAACAACAAATATCCGATTATCAAAAACGATAATCAGAACTCATATCAACAAATATCCAATTACCTGCAGATAATTGGATGCAACAAATATCTAGAAATCAATTAAGAAGACTAGAAAATCAACATAAAAGCTTGGATCGATCCCATCAGATGGCGAGTTTTTAATTCGCCGCACGTGCATCTCAGAGTGGCCGAAGCCTACCAAGTACTCAACATAATTTTGGCGCCCATCAGATTGACCCGGAGGTCCGCAGAGTGACCCGAAGGTCTAGTACTGGTATTTGACCCGAAGGTCCGCAGAGTGGCCCGAAAGCCCAACAAATGACCCGAAGGTCCAACAAATGACCCGAAGGTCCGCAGAGTGGCCCGAAAGCACACGAAATCATCAAATATTTCAATTAACGAGTCCGGAATTAACCGAAATAGCAAACGCACATGTCCCATACCACGTGTTTTACTAAATCGTTTGATTCTCTTCATCGTTTCCTTGAAAGTGCAAAATTGTGTATTTTGTAAAAATACATTTCACATTCTCAAACGGACAAGTCCGGAATTAAGCGAATCAGTAAAAGAAAGGGGTCATAGTCCTCGATTTTGCTGAAACGTTTAAATCGCTTCCTCATTCTTTTGAAAGCGCAAACTGTTAAAATTTCTGAAAACAATTTTATTTATTTTGTAAAAATAACAATTCACATTCTCAACTGGACAAGTCCGGAGTTAAGGGAAACAGTAAAAGAAAGGGGTCATAATCCTCGATTTTGCTGAATCGTTTAAGTCGCTTCCTCATTCTTTTGAAAACGCAAACTGTTAAAATTTTATAAAAAAAAAATTTTCATTTTTAAAACGATTTTCCAATCACGTGATTAAAACAGCAAATCAGTAACAATTTCGATAAGGAAACTGTACTTCTCAAAATACCGTAAAAACGGTTACACATCAGTATTGCGGAATAACCGCTTGAAAATCCACTTTTAAAACATGACGGTTACTGAAGCCAAAGCGACAGTAATTTTAAAACACCAAAAATCTCATCAAAATATTTCACATCAAAATGTGACATCAGTGAATTTTCATTCATTAAAATTGTCAACAAAATACCGTGCTTCAAAATATAGCACTGGTGTAAAATCCCGTTATAAAAATAACGGCAACAAAATACGTTTCATAACCAAGCATCGGTTCAACGTAAAATAAATGCAATAACGTGCAATTCAAATTTTTGCACGTACTACAAAATGAACAAAGAAATCATTCAAATGTATCTTCAATGAAGATAATTCAAAACAGCAAAAATTTAATCAATAGATGATTAGTACAAAAGAAAGCCAGCGGAAATTTCAACAAAAATCACATATCTGCAATTTCTTCGAATCCTCAATTTGGATTCGAAATTCTCAAAGAAACAAAATAATTACAGCTATGTAAACAACAATTGGAATTCATATCAATTTCGTATTTTGATTTTTAAATCAAAAAGATTGTCAGTTGTACTCAGCGAAGACAGTTTCACTGTTTCCGCTGCGCACTCTGATAAACAGAACACAAATCAATCAAATCATCAGAACACAATTTCACTATTATTTTTAAATAAAGATATTTTAAAAATTTCACCCAAATTTCAAAACTTTAGTTTTGACTCAAGCACAAATAAAACATCGACCAATAGTTGTAACATATGTTCCTTCCGAGTTAAGTTTTATATTATGTCCATAAACCCCAAGCTCTGATACCAACTGTGACGCCCCACCTCTATGCTCATAATAACAAAGAGTATTAAAAGAAATACTGTCTATTATTACGAAGAATAAGGCTGGATAGGAGCGACCATCCGTAATTGGCCTTACACTAATATTGGTTATCTCGATAGGAGTGGTATATACTTTTGTTTTTCATCCATTATTTATTTACTCCCATCGACATATCCAATTATCAGTATAAAACAAACTACGATAGTTCATATTAGTTTAGGACATTAGATATAACAATAACACAGATAATATAAATGCGGAACACAGGGTAACAAAAATCTCATATATATATAACTGATGTCAGTTAATACATAGTTGACACAATACATATGATACAACTACAACTGTCGACTCTAGAAGTTATATATACAAGTACATTATCGACTAATATACATGAATACATATCGTTCTATACAATGACACGACTACTACAAAATGACACCGACAACTTCAGAAGATGTGAAAAGTCTTCATATCCTGAACGGCAACTCAAAGAAGAAAATCTACAACCTGAAATAACTCGGGTCTGACCCGAGTATTACATTCAAAAGAAAATAATACCCAGGTCAGTCTAATTCAAACCAGTTTATTAGTGCATATATGCAGTAATAATTTAAATAGACGACAGTCACAATAATTCCCGTCTATCCGATTCTTTAAACAAAGAAACCGGATAACGGTCAATATAACACTTAACAGTGTTTAACAAAATCAGCAGATTTAAATTATGAACAGAGATAAATAAACAATTTATCAAATTGACTAAATCAATTTAAAACTGTCAAATCTGATAGGGCTGCAGTACACGCACGCGTGTACTGCCTCGCCACTATCGTAGGAGATACACAAAAGCACAGTGAAAGTCATAAGTGATCATAAGGTCAAACCCAAAACAAAAACACGGGCAACCTTCCGCACAAGGTCAAATCCAAGTCGAATTCAACTCAAGTGTAATGCACAGTCTACACAATATCAAAGACACATGATATGGCAACTGACTAAATGCCAAAGCTCAGTGATACTCAAGCATCAAATCAAACTGAAACAGTAATGAGAATGCAATCTAGACCAGTTAAGGGATGCAGACCTAGACTACAACTTCAGATGACTCAGATGAACACATGGCCGAGAAACAACATCCAGACCAGAATGCATATGAAACCAACATGGCCAAGAGCAATGTCAAATGCACAATAGGCCGAGAACCATACCAGTACATCCAACTCAGAAATGAATTCGACCAAGAATGTAAACAAATCTCAACCACTGCAACAATACAAACTAACTCGAAGAAATGCCACCAAATGTCCAGACTAGGCTATAAAATATAAAAGTGCAGACGACCAAATATACAACCAAGGAAGCACACTCAAGTTGACAGTAACATATGTTACAGTGATGATACAAGCACTAATACAAGCACTTACACAAGCATCAGACTAAAGTACATAATGAAGCAAACCACAGACTCAAGTACACCAATGACAACAATAGACCAAGCCATAACAATGCAGACATACATGACTCAAGTGATGAAACACTGCAACTCGACTAACAAACTGAACCATAATGATGCAAATATCCAGACAACAATAGAGCTCAATGCAACACAATGAATCTCCAGGGATGCAGACTGAAGAGAATCAATAAACAGTGAATTAAGTCATGGTTCAAACCAGCAATGCCAAAGAACAGTGACAGTAGAAATGAATCAAGTGTATATACCAGCACTATTAAATAAAGCCTCAAGAGAGTGCAGACATGAAGCTACGAGGCAATGTACCAGTGAAACCAATGCATCGGTGAAACAAGTTCTAGTGAGGAGGCAACAAGTTCGAATCAAGTCGAACATTATCACAACTAAGTCAAGTAAAACATTATCCAGTAGCAAGTACCGAAGGCTAAAATCAAACAAGGCCAGAGACTAAGCTCACAGGGGCCAGTAAGTCTAACTAAATCCTGGGAGCGAAAGGAACAGGTAATGTAACAGTGAAGTCCAACAGCAAGTGCACATCAATAATGCAAACAAAACAATATCTCAGAGCAACTTCCAAATGACAGTGAATTTCAAAAATGACCAAAGACAAATTTCAAAGCAATGCCCAAGTCAAAAGAGAAATGTATACAGCAAGTTTGCAAATCATGGATCAACAGTTATATCGCAAAAATATCAAGAGCCAAAGCCAACAGTGTTTCAAGATAAATGCCACTTTTTTCTCTCTGAAATCAATAGTCAAATTCAAGTGACCAACGTCAACAATTCAATAGAACCGTGGTGAACAAAGAATCAAACCGAAGTCAGGTGATGTTTAAAATAAATATCAAGTTCAAATAACAGTTTTTAACAAAATCAAAGCAAATCAGGAATTTCAGAATGAACAAGTCAGTGCCACTGTCAACAAGCACAAAGAGAAATTCACGGAACTAAAATCAAGTTACGCAACCAAGTCGAACGCAAGCATATTATTAAGCTGAATTAGATGTGAGTGAGGGACGATTCACTCACCTTGACTTGAAGCGGTCGCGAATGAATGCGAGGGGGAAGACGAAGTCGAAGCCGTGGCCTCCCGAAGACGAGCGAAATCGAAGAAGCCCTAGCTATTTGGAGACGACGAGGCCAAAGGGAAAATCACCAGACGAAGCCGATGCCCTAATTTTTTTTTGGGGACGAGGAAGAAGAAACTCGTGGCCGCCATTTGTTTTTCTTTCGAACGTTTAGGGTAAAATGAATGAAAATGAGAGAGGGGATCGGGTTTTCATGATTATCACTTGCAACCAAATGGCAACCAAAGAATTGGGCTAAATGAATTTAAAGCCCGTATCACCACTAACCAATTTTTTTCAAAGAATTTCAACATGATTTTAAACTCCAATGGCACTAATCAAACGATTCGATCGTCATTTTGGCGACTATCAAAAATTACTAAATCTCGGGTTGTTACAGTCGCCAACCAACTGCTCTGATACCAGATGTAAAGACCCGTAAATTCTCACCCTTTGAATTGACTCAAATGTATACAAGTCCAACTCAAAAGATAAGGATTCACGTCTTTCCTAGCGATTAGGATTATCGATCCTTCAAAATCGACACCTGAATATAATTGAATGTATTCAAATGTCGTAAATCAAATGATCGGAATCCTTGATCGTTAGCGGTTGGGATAATAAACATATCAGAAATATCAGAACACAGCGGAAGTGAAACAACCTCTCTTTTATTCATATACAAAAGAGTTTACATTTCAGAGTTTACATAAATACAGCAAAATAACAACTACAGCAGAAAATAAAGCTAAATCTCCAAATGCTCCATCTTCAAGTCTTACATCCATAATTGCTCCAAATATCCTAGCTCCAGATCTAACTGACAAACCTAACTCTAGACTGCCCGTATGGAAATTTATGGGCACCCAAGTTTAGGGGAAAACAATAAACTCCAGGTCAGTCATGGGACTGGTGTGAGAACTTAAATATATAGTTGCTTTTGAAAACAATTTCCGTATATGCTTTTGGAAAATGAAACTATCATAAGGTCTCGATCCGCACACAAGATGCAAACGCACACATGGTCGAGGTTTCTCCTTATGACAGTCAAACATGCCTTTGATACGTTAAAAATATCCTTTAAATATTATTATAGTGCTTAGTGATTGAAAACCATTTTCAAAATAAAACTATTAATTTAGCCAGCATACGTTACATGATGGTATGCCTACTATAGCCACTATATTAAACAGTGGGTAATACAATCAAAACCGTACAAGGTTCGTATTGGAGAATGGGTTTCCAATAATGACCAGGCAAAGGAACTTCCTCATCCACGATTGGGTACGCCTCTAGAGGGACGTCCCGAGAAACTACTATTTCTCTGCCAACACAAGGCCGGGTTACCACTCAATGGTAACTACTTACTCAAGTCTATCCATCCCCCGGTTGTTACCAACCTTTAAAACGGGGCCCCGATCTTTTCCAACATCCACATCAAGAAAATACTGGGCGTGTAAGACCACAGTACAGCTATATAAATATATAATCCACAAAGTGAATACCTGGGCTCCATACCATGGTATCACTATATATATCTAGAAGGGAATAGACATCCTACACCTTGCCGCATCCATTCCTGTTTCGGCCATTCCCGGGGTGTGAGGTTCGTGAAGTCTCGTACCCACAAGGCTATGCTTTTCAACAAAAGCCTTGATCCTATCCATAGCATTCTTCGGAATGTCACATTACCAATCCAAAATTACATAACTAATTTCTACCAACGCATAATCCTTGAGCTCATACGTCTCAAGGAAGGGTGTTAAGCTAAGAGAATAAATTCTCCGCCACCAAGCAGATATACGTTAATAAAGATCAATCATATAAAGTCAGAATGTAATGTCAGACAATCCATCCATCCACAAGTTCGTTCTGGGACTGAACGAAACCGAAGGCATCTTATTCCTCAACCTTTGCCCAAAAGGTGAGAGGCCCTTGCGTATCCGAAGATTCTTCAAACATCATCTGGACCACTGCTTTAAAAGTATAGGGGTATTGTTTCTATATCGGCCGCTAAACCGATGAAGAGAAATCAACAAGCAGTCCATTAGATGTGAAGATCCCTGGTCTTCATCATCGTTTCAATACGACTCATCATAATCATAGCGTCGTATTATTATTCGGAATGGGAAATTCCCGTTCCCGGTCTTTACGAATAATAAGCGTTCTTTAAAAGCCATTCGGAACCAAATGGGTTTTTAATTTAAGTCTCAACAAATCAAATTCATATTTGATTTAAGTGATTTAAACCTCCATTTAAATTACTTTATTCATACTATTTCAAATTTGGAAAATATTGATCACTTATAGCTCAAATCGTGAAATAAATCACAAGTTGTTATCCTACAATTATTTTCTACCCAGCCCATGCATATGGATAATTAATTTCTCATAAACTGGTTAAGAAAAGTCAACAATCAATAAATAATAATCAGCGCTCATAAACTGGTCGAGCGCAATATAAACAACCAAACAATTAATTAACAAAATAAACACGACAATAAATGATAAATCAACGCTTCAATCTATCAGATATTTGTAACACTTTTTTATTTTATCTTGGGTTAAAATGATTTGATATTTATTTTGGAGCATCCGGGCTTTCCCTTCGACATGTTCCATCCCTCGTCCAAGTGTCCTTGGATCTCACAGACGAAACACGTGTACTAGTCGTTTCCGCATACCCTATTAAGTATTTAACTTCTAAATTTTTAATCAATTAATTAACCATCCAAGTAGTCAAACAAGGAAATAAAACCATTTTTTAGCAAACAAAGTAAACAGGCATTCAACAAGGGTTTTCAAACAACAATTAACACTTAAAGTTCCTTTAGCAATCATTTTAACAAACTTAAAGGAAGAAATAACTCACAGAATAAGTTGTACCCGCTAAACTATGAAAATAAGGAATATACTCACATCCTATTTGCTTTGATGGAGACTTGGAATACTTCACCTTTGATAATGAATTTTAGTTCTTTTCCTTAGTTTGTGAATGAAATAAAATGAGATATGGACTTGGCTATTTATAGGTGAAGAGAAGGGTACTTTAGTCATTTCCTATAGCCTAACCAGATTCGACCAGATTTTGGTCCAATAGAAACCAGCCTTATGGCCTAATTTGATTCGACCACATTTTGGTCCAATAGAAAACATCTTGATGGCCTAATTTGATTCGACTACATTTTGGTCCAATAGAAAACATCTTGATGGCTTAATTTGATTCGACCACATTTTGGTCCAATAGAAATCCTCCTTATCAACTATGGCACAACATGATTCGACCAGATTTTGGTCCAATTGCAACCATCCACATGGCAGAACCTGATTCGACCAGGTTTTGGTCCAATGGCAACCATCCGTATGGAATATAATAATCATTATGCTATTTTGTTTTATTAGACAAGTAATTATACTGTTCTGTTTTATTAGGCAAGTAATTATACTATTCTGTTTTATTAGGCAAGGTTAATAATTCTTTCTTGTTTTATTAGGCAAGTAATTATACTATTCTGTTTTATTAGGCAGGGTTAATAATTCTAAATATAAAATCCATTATTTAATCATTTCAAAACATATTAACTATTCATGTTCAAAGTGATTAAATTATGGGTCGTTACATTTTAAATATTTGAATTCGATGACCCAAAAATACGGGTCGTTACAACCTCCCCTACTTAAAAATAATTTCGTCCTCGAAATTGAAACGGAAATGAAGGGTAGAAGTACATGTACTCCATGCACAAGTTATAGCCAAAAAATTATAAATATATGTATATATATATCATCCATCCATCCATACTTATACCAAAGTATATAAAATAAATTTTTTGGTATAAGTTGCAAACAAAATCTACCATCCTGAATATGTATTACGTACCTAAGCTGGACCAAAATATCTTAGTGCTAATGTACTTAAGATTTTCATCATTTAAAATTTTCAACTTACTTCCATAAGTTATACATTGATCATCTATATAAGATATCTTGTTCGAATATTTATTCGAATACACAATTTCATTTCCGAACTAGTATTGATCCATGGATCCTTTAGTACGGACTCTGATCAGCCTTCATGATCAGTAACCTTTGTTTTCCTTGCATAGCCCTCAACTATGATAGAAAACACAAGTACCCAACCATAAATTCTTATCAATGTTCATACTCAAGAATCGAGTGATAAATCCATTTCCGGATGGATAAAATTCTGTACTCTAATCTGTTTGAGGAAATGATCTATGTATAACTTACGTATTTATAACTCAATTTCTACTATCCTTTAGTTTCAAAATTTGTTTTCACTTAACAAAATTAACCATTTCCATATTTGGTTTTAGTTCCATCTTTATAAGTTATACCAACTTATTTTAAACTTAACTTAAGTTTATAAAAATCAAATTTCAGCTTGAGTTTCTATTTCTTTTATTCAACTTCTCAAGTTTATTTCCACTTTAAAACTTAAGTTTAATAATCATATTCACTTTACTAATATACCATATTAGTTCCTTTACTTATTTACTTAAGTAAATTTCAAATTCATAGTTAAGTTTATACAAAATCTTTCTATTTTCAAGTTTACCTTTCAAATTACAACTTATAGTTATAAGTTTAACTTATTAAATTTCGTAAAGAATTTCTCCCCTACTTAATTTATCAACTCATCTTTATTTCAAAAATCAAATACCTTATAGTCAAATTGTGAAAATGGATTCACAAGGCATTTGAGCTTATATTCATCTTTTAAATTATAACTTCAAAATCTTATTTAAATTTCAAATCTTAAATTTTTTAAGATACGCTCTCTCATATACCCATTCTAGGGTATTTCTAACCTAATCTCTAATGAGTTATCTGATAGTTTATATCCCCGAGCTAAATCAATAGCCGTTGATGTAAATCAACCGCTTTTGATTCTAAATAGCTCTCAATATCAGTTTTAAATAACAGTTGTGGCCAAGAGGGTCGCCAACCAACTGCTCTGATACCAGATGTAAAGACCCGTAAATTCTCACCCTTTGAATTGACTCAAATGTATACAAGTCCAACTCAAAAGATAAGGATTCACGTCTTTCCTAGCGATTAGGATTATCGATCCTTCAAAATCGACACCTGAATATAATTGAATGTATTCAAATGTCGTAAATCAAATGATCGGAATCCTTGATCATTAGGGGTTGGGATAATAAACATATCAGAAATATCAGAACACAACGGAAGTGAAACAACCTCTCTTTTATTCATATACAAAAGAGTTTACATTTCAGAGTTTACATAAATATAGCGGAATAACAACTACAGCAGAAAATAAAGCAAAATCTCCAAATGCTCCATCTTCAAGTCTTACATCCATAATTGCTCCAAATATCCTAGCTCCAGATCTAACTGACAAACCTAACTCTAGACTGCCCGTATGGAAAATTATGGGCACCCAAGTTTAGGGGAAAACAATAAACTCCAGGTCAGTCATGGAACTGGTGTGAGAACTTAAAAATATAGTTGCTTTTGAAAACAATTTCCGTATATGCTTTTGGAAAATGAAACTATCATAAGGTCTCGATCCGCACACAAGATGCAAACGCACACATGGTCGAGGTTTCTCCTTATGACAGTCAAACATGCCTTTGATACGTTAAAAATATCCTTTAAATATTATTATAGTGCTTAGTGATTGAAAACCATTTTCAAAATAAAACTATTAATTTAGCCAGCATACGTTACATGATGGTATGCCTACTATAGCCACTGTATTAAACAGTGGGTAATACAATCAAAACCGTACAAGGTTCGTATTGGAGAATGGGTTTCCAATAATGACCAGGCAAAGGAACTTCCTCATCCACGATTGGGTACGCCTCTAGAGGGACGTCCCGAGAAACTACTGTTTCTCTGCCAACACAAGGCCGGGTTACCACTCAATGGTAACTACTTACTCAAGTCTATCCATCCCCCGGTTGTTACCCACCTTTAAAACGGGGCCCCGATCTTTTCCAACATCCACATCAAGCAAATACTGGGTGTGTAAGACCATAGTACAGCTATATAAATATATAATCCACAAAGTGAATACCTGGGCTCCATACCATGGTATCACTATATATATATCTAGAAGGGAATAGACATCCTACACCTTGCCGCATCCATTCCTGTTTCGGCCATTCCCGGGGTGTGAGGTTCGTGAAGTCTCGTACCCACAAGGCTATGCTTTTCAACAAAAGCCTTGATCCTATCCATAGCATTCTTCGGAATGTCACATTACCAATCCAAAATTACATAACTAATTTCTACCAACGCATAACCCTTGAGCTCATACGTCTCAAGGAAGGGTGTTAAGCTAAGAGAATAAATTCTCCGCCACCAAGCAGATATACGTTAATAAAGATCAATCATATAAAGTCAGAATGTAATGTCAGACAATCCATCCATCCACAAGTTCGTTCTGGGACTGAACGAAACCGAAGGCATCTTATTCCTCAACCTTTGCCCAAAAGGTGAGAGGCCCTTGCGTATTCGAAGATTCTTCAAACATCATCTGGACCACTGCTTTAAAAGTATAGGGGTATCGTTTCTATATCGGCCGCTAAACCGATGAAGAGAAATCAACAAGCAGCCCATTAGATGTGAAGATCCCTGGTCTTCATCATCGTTTCAATACGACTCATCACAATCATAGCGTCGTATTTTTATTCGGAATGGGAAATTCCCATTCCCGGTCTTTCCGAATAATAAGCGTTCTTTAAAAGCCATTCGGAACCAAATGGGTTTTTAATTTAAGTCTCAACAAATCAAATTCATATTTGATTTAAGTGATTTAAATCTCCATTTAAATTACTTTATTCATACTATTTCAAATTTGGAAAATATTGATCACTTATAGCTCAAATCGTGAAATAAATCACAAGTTGTTATCCTACAATTATTTTCTACCCAGCCCATGCATATGGATAATTAATTTCTCATAAACTGGTTAAGAAAAGTCAACAATCAATAAATAATAATCAGCGCTCATAAACTGGTCGAGCGCAATCTAAACAACCAAACAATTAATTAACAAAATAAACACGACAATAAATGATAAATCAACGCTTCAATCTATCAGATATTTGTAACACTTTTTTATTTTATCTTGGGTTAAAATGATTTAATATTTATTTTGGAGCATTCGGGCTTTCCCTTCGACATGTTCCGTCCCTCGTCCAAGTGTCCTTGGATCTCACAGACGAAACACGTGTACTAGTCGTTTCCGCATACCCTATTAAGTATTTAACTTCTAAATTTTAAATCAATTAATTAACCATCCAAGTAGTCAAACAAGGAAATAAAACCATTTTTTAGCAAACAAAGTAAACAGGCATTCAACAAGGGTTTTCAAACAACAATTAACACTTAAAGTTCCTTTAGCAATCATTTTAACAAACTTAAAGGAAGAAATAACTCACAGAATAAGTTGTACCTGCTAAACTATGAAAATAAGGAATATTCTCACATCCTATTTGCTTTAATGGAGACTTGGAATACTTCACCTTTGATAATGAATTTTAGTTCTTTTCCTTAGTTTGTGAATGAAATAAAATGAGATATGGACTTGGCTATTTATAGGTGAAGAGAAGGGTACTTTAGTCATTTCCTATAGCCTAACCAGATTCGACCAGATTTTGGTCCAATAGAAACCAGCCTTATGGCCTAATTTGATTCGACCACATTTTGGTCCAATAGAAAACATCTTGATGGCCTAATTTGATTCGACTACAGTTTGGTCCAATAGAAAACATCTTGATGGCTTAATTTGATTCGACCACATTTTGGTCCAATAGAAATCCTCCTTATCAACTATGGCACAACATGATTCGACCAGATTTTGGTCCAATTGCAACCATCCACATGGCAGAACCTGATTCGACCAGGTTTTGGTCCAATAGCAACCATCCGTATGGAATATAATAATCATTATGCTATTTTGTTTTATTAGGCAAGTAATTATACTGTTCTGTTTTTATTAGGAAAGTAATTATACTATTCTTTTTTATTAGGCAAGGTTAATAATTCTTTCTTGTTTTATTAGGCAAGTAATTATACTATTCTGTTTTATTAGGCAGGGTTAATAATTCTAAATATAAAATCCATTATTTAATCATTTCAAAACATATTAACTATTCATGTTCAAAGTGATTAAATTATGGGTCGTTACATTTTAAATATTTGAATTCGATGACCCAAAAATACGGGTCGTTACAGGTGCTAACAGATAACCCCTTAAAGCAAGTACTACATCGACCCGAGACCTCGGGAAGATTAGTGAAGTGGAATATCAAGATAAGCTACTATGACATAACTTATCATCCTAGAAGGTAGAAAAGAAGACATGTGTTTGCTGATTTCATTGTTAAGTTTACCGTCTGAGATAGAGAAGAGAAACATGATATGGTCCAACCTATTCAATGGAAGTTATCATAGATAGAGCTTCCAACGAACATCATTCCTAAGCAGAAGTTGTTCTCGTAACCCCGAATGGGAAAACAATATGCTTTTTGTGAAGCTAGAGTTCACGACAATGAACAATGATGCTGAGTATGAAGCCTTGATAACCAAACTTAAGCTAGCGATTTAACTGGGAGTCAGACATTGCATGTGTACAATGATTCTCAGCCGTGGTTTTCCAAGCAAAGAAGAAATTTCATGCAAAGGAAGAAAGAGTTACCCATTACTTAATAAATGCTAGAATTGTTGAATGATATCAAGCATTACACAATAATGCACATTCCCAAAGAGGAGAATATGAAAGTCGACTCGCTAGCCAAATTGTAAAAATCTTTGGATGCACGATTAATGGGATTGGTTCCAGTAGAATTTTATCGTCTTCGTGCATCGACAAAATGGATGTCTGTAACGACCCGTAAATTTTTAATAATTTTATTTGTTTTATTTATATATTTAATTGAAATTTTGTGAAATTTAAACAATAAAATTTTGAAATATAAATTTGATATTTGGAATGCGTCTAGTTAAACATAGCAGCTGGTAAATTTTCATTCGAAAATATGAAGTTTATTTTCGTGCGTAAATTTATTCAATTTAATCAGTTAGGAATTGATGAAAATAAAATATTTTCGGAACCCAAATATTTTTATATAGAAAAATTCTAATTCATCTTCTGACTAAGACGTCATTTTTCGTTTTTCAAAATTCGGACTTCTTTAGCTCCGTCGATCTTATTTTTCTGCGTTTTTGCTGCATTTTCCGCTAGTAGAAAATTCGAATTTTTATAATTCAATCATACCACTGAAATCTATATACCATTTTGACCGTCTCGTCATGCTGATCTTCGCGGTATATTCAATTGCATATTTCAGGATCTGGCACGCCACGAAATCGACAAAACGATTCATCGTACCGGTACCAAATTCTAACCTTTTGGGTTCTTTGTGCCTTTTATTTTCAACCGTATAAACCCAACTGTTCCTGGCATTTATTATCTGTCAAAATCAGTGGCCAGCTGTTTCAATTCCATCTTTTCAATGCATTGACGATTCGTTCAATTTACTGGGTCTCTGCCGTTCCCTCTTTTATTCATGCGTTCTAAGACATATTTCATAAACTGTTCACATCATCTTCTCCCATACTGTTCACATTCCTTGAGATCTGCTTGTCCACTTTCGCCAAGCCTCTTCTTCCTCCTTTTGCATACACGTCAAAGCAACTCCCGATCTCACTCACCTCGCCGAACTGTTCCTCCCATCACCTGCCCCTCTTCTTCCGCTTGCCGTGAAGCCGAGCACAACCCAGTCTCGTCCAACCCCTCACCCTTCCACTTACCAACGCACCACCTTGCTACCCCGTCAGATCTGCAAGGGCCGAACTCACCTAACTTCACCAGCACGCGGTCCCCACTTCGCCTCCGCCCTGTCACTGCCAAGAGCAGCCACCCTCTCAAAATTCATCTCCGCCCCTTTACCGCTAATCAACGCGCGTCTACAACCTCTCTCCACCGCGCATTGTAACGACCCAATATTTTGGACCATTCGCATCCGCATATGTCGGACTTGAATAATTCAAAATACCGAATTGTTAATTTAAATTGGTAAAACTGAACATATACAGTAAATAAAATAATCACAGATCACAGACACAGACTAATAATTGCAGCGGAAATAAAAGAGATAGTAGTTCATGAAGTTACTATATAAATATATAAGTTACATCAGAGTTAAACCAGATACAATGGAAGAGTAACACGATACATCAGATACAAATCAGAATACATCACTGGAATCATCGAATACTGAAAGCAGAATAGATGGCTGGATCTTCAAGCAAAGCTCCAACTCCAAAGGTGAGTCTCGAATACTGGTACACTCAGTCTGACCCGAGCGTAAAGCAAAACATAAGACACTCGAGTCAGGATTAACATTCTTATATCAATAAATCCAACTCAAGTGAAATAACAACTGAAATACAAGTAACTCAAGGGATGTTTGGAATAACCATCCTTTAAGGATCCGTTAAACTATCTACTAGGTAGTAATGTACGCTAAGTAGATAATGTCTATCAGTAATATAAGGTATCAAAATAGTGTTAAGGCGTTACCATTATCCCCCTTAACACATTTTATAAGCGTTATAGTCTATACAGCACTGTAAACTCCACCGTAAACTAGTGGGCTATCAGGGAGTACTCCATAGGTATAACACAAAACAAATTCGTAGTGGTCGCATATATAGGGATCCAAGTATGACAAGGCACATGAGGCAATACCCAAGGTAGTGAAACTACCGTTTGCCTGATCCGGATTGGTGAGAACGCATCGCCGCAGCGATCGCAACACCGCGAAACAACACTCCCAAAATCAATGGTGCACCAATCGACAACAAGTAATGAATAGTTTCGAAGAAGTGTGTTCGCTCGAGGTAGCTAGCCCCCATTTGGCCCGACACGGCTCCTGTTTTAGTCATTTCCAATATGACACAAGTGTCAAGGCTATCCATTATCATTCTCTTTCTTCAGTCATCACGTACATCATTCCAACCACTTCATTCTGGATCATACTCCGCGTATAGTTATTAAAGTGGTTTTCGGTTTAGACAGTGAGTATGTCCCTAACCGATTCCGGTCTCTTTAATAACTTTCGTAATTATTACACCGATTGGTCGTTTAATAAATTTCAAAACCAAACCAATTCAAGTTCAATTAGAATTTGCAAACCAACATTTCATTTTCCCTTCAAAATAAATTTCCAAAATTTACGTTTCAAAACTTCCAAATTACCATTTCAAAATCTTATAATTCAATTTCAATTTATATTTAAACAATTCAAAAATTGATTCAAGTTCGTATATAAGTTCATTCCAAAATCATTTAAATAAATTTAATTTAACAAATCAATTTAAATCCATTGATCAATTTTATTCAATGTTCATTAAGAAAATTTGTCATTCAAACAAATTCTATTTAATTTCCAATTCACTAAATCAATTACTTAAGTTCAACTTCATTTTATCAAAACTTCAAATTGAATTAAATTAGATTCATTAAATCAAATTCTTTACATTTCGAGTCTTACATTAATTTCAACAAATCACATTTTATTTCTTGTTAAAGAAATTCAATTTCACTTATTTATTTACTTAAATACAAATTTCAAACTCATATTATTTCATAACTCAACTTTACTTATTAAAGAAGTTCAATTTCACTTATTACGAAGTTCAATTTCACATATCAAGAATTCAATTTCATTTAATTATTAAATAATTTCAAAACTTAACTGATAATTTCAAAATTTAATTATCAAATAAATTCCAAAGCCTTATTATTAAATAATTCCAATCTCAATTATTAAATAATTCCAAACTTAATTATTAAATAATTTCATAACTTAATTCAATCATTTCTTAAATTAAACAACGTTCTTACATCAATTACTTTGTTAATATTTTGTTTCAGATTTAAATATTAACAATTTCCTTTCATAAAATTTCAAATTCAACCTTCATTTCAAAACCTTATCATTTATTCAAATAAAATCTTTATTTTATTTTTAAATCAAATTATTGACTAATCGGGTTTTATTTAATTCTCTATCCTAGGTCCAAGTTTAATTTGGGTATTTATCATTTCAACCCGATTCCAATTCAGTTCAAAAACAAAGCATAGCAAAGGGAACTTGCAGTGTGATAACTGAGATGGTGTCAAAGTAAATAAAAAAGAAATAACAACAATCAATATCAAACCAATAATCAATTCAAATAATCCTGAAATAATCGTATTAATTCACATTGTTGTTTGTGCAAATTAATATAATTATTTCTAGAATCTACACTATCATTTCATGTAGATTAAAGATTATAACACTAATATTAATACGGTTCTTCACTTGATATCAATTATCCACTTTATACTACATCAGTTTATACAATCATACATTTAATGGTTAACGGTGTAGTTATCACTATTTCTACGTGTCAATTTATTTAACATTTAAAGGGGTCATATTATGCAAATGTCATCAATCAAATTAACACATATATCAAATCTAACTATCCTACGTCAAATTTCAATTTCAAATTATTTATCACTTACAACATTAACAATTTAACATCCAATGTAAACATCAAACAATCAATCACTTAGCAATCAAACTGGATTATCATTGTATATATAACAGATAATGGTGTCAGATTTCACAGGTGAACTGATACAGGTAATAACATATATTAACAGCGACATATTTCAATTGTCGTTTCAATTGAAATCAAATTTAATAAATAAAAGAACATTAATCGTGAGTGATTGCTCACCTTCTGAGGCTAGAGAGAATAGAAGATGACATGGATACGCATATAGATACAGACACTGAATTTGAGTCATGAATCCAAGCACGAATTCGATGGTCAAAGCTGATAACAAGGAATAGATGAAATCAAATCAGAATTGGATCGATGAAGATAAATGGGTATAAGTGAACTTTATATAACTATATATATATAACTATTTATATGTATATAAATCATATTCTAAATTCTAACACATATTAAATTAAATATATATGGCTTTCAAAATCATTGTTTTTAAATTTAAAATAATGTATAAAATAAAACATATATTCGAGATATATATATTGAAACAAATACATATGTATTTTAAATCAATCTTAAATTTTTAAACATATGTATTGAATTTAAGGCATATCTATATTAAAATCAAAACGTTTATGGGTATATACAAAAATTATTATTATATCCAAACCCATATATTTAGAATACATACCTAATATATATTTTAAACTCCATACCTCTTATAAAATCAAAGTGACTTACTTTAAAATCAACATACAATTCTTATGCACCCAGGTAGTATAGTTTATAACTAGCTATATATGTAACCGCATAAACGTTACACCTAACATATTACATAGATGAAAAATGCAGACCGTATATATGTATAAGTGTAAACAGTGTATGCAAGCAATTCAAAGTACTTGTATCTTATATAACACTATAATATGCGAACAAGAGAAACGGACATAACACTTAAACATTTCAAGGCAATATGTATTGGTCATTAAGACACATAAGTAATATATATGTATTCGTATACAACAGTACATACAGGTAAGCATTCGAATTAACTAAATACAGGAAAAATATACATTTATGTATATATACTTAATAAGCTAAAATATGCTTACATATACCTCTAAAACAAATCATTTAATAACCAATATATATACACGTGCAATGTAGATAGCACTTCTTTCCTTTCAAATAACAGTATACTTATCATAGTTTAAAATTTTCCAAATACACTTAAAATCTTATAACGGTATATAATTACAAAACAAACATCGCATAAAATCAACGTTTGACTCAAAATAGCTATGACTGTAATAGAGGAGCCTGCAAAAATCAAATTCTCTGTTTCAAACTTTTATATAAATAACTTATATATATTATAACTTCAACGGATTATATGCAACATAAGTAAACTTTATATGTATCTCAATAGAGTATAGTAAATATATAAATGCAATACTACTGTATAATATTGTACACTGACACCTACATATATAAACTTTTATATATATACTGATATTTAGAAATATGTCGAATATAACATATAACAGAAAATATATGTACCTCAGAGAAAAAGAATGCGAACAGAGGAGGAAGGAGTGGGGTGGCGTGGGGTGTGGTTGCATTGGTCCAAGGCTGTTCACCGAAGGTGAAGACGGTGGCTGAGGCAAACATCTTAGTGGCAGTGCGAGACCGGAGAGAGAGCAGTTGTAACGGAGTTCAGGTAGGCTGGGCAGCGGTGATGACTGGGAGGGTTGGCCATTGCTCAGGCGAAGGCAGAGCGGAAGTGGCGACTTGGACGATGGTTGTGTGGCGTGCTCGGGTGGATGCGGGTCTGGAGATGCAGGCGGTTCGAGTTATGTAGTGGTCGGGCTAAGCGGCCGAGGTGCTGATTGATGGGATGTAAGGCGTTGGTTATCACAGGTAAAGAAGAAAAGTTGGGAAGCAGCTGGTTGGATTTGAGAAATGGTGAAGATGAACAAGCTTTGATAAATATACTTATATTTATTATATTTTAGTTTCAAAAGTATGTGGACAGATAACAAAAGAGAGAAGACTAATCAGTTTTCAAAGAGGACGTGGGCACGAAATACAAATAAAATATATTCTCAAAGCAATAGAATGGAATGGGAAAAGAACCAGCAAAATAAATTGTACAAGTTGGAATGATAAAGTTAATAGCTGAATTCAAGGAAAATAATAAGTTGTAATAAATGCTAGTTGCTGTCCATTCCCGTTTCAAATTTGAATGGGCACAATTATTAAAAGTGTAAAAAAGTGGTACCGATACAATTAACCGTTTCACGGTTTTAGCGCGTACCGGATTCCAAGATGCACAACTGTATACACTGTTGAGATCAGTACGACGAGACGATCAAAACGGTATACAGATATCGGTGGTATGATTGAATTATAAAATTCGAATATTTCTACATGTGGAAAGTGCAAGAAAAACGTAGAAAAATAAGATCGACGGAGCCAAAGAAGTCCGAATTTTGAAAAACGAAAAATGACGTCTTGCTCAGAAGACGATTTATAATTTTTCCATGTAAAATATTTAGGTTTCGAAAACATTTTGTTTTCATCGCTTTTTAACTGATTAAATTGAAGTAAATTTACGTCCAATATAAACTTTCATATTTTCGAACGAAAATTTACCAGTTGCTATGTTTAACTAGACGCATTCCAAATATCAAATTTATATTTCAAAATTTTATCGTTTAAAATTTCACAAATTTTCAACTAATTACGATATTAAAATAGTTAAAATTTACGGGTCGTTACACTCTCCCCCACTCAAAACTTTTCGTCCCCGAAAAGGAACGAGATAGGAGAATGGTAACAACCAGAAAGAAAAACAGATTTGAAATACAAAATAACAATTAATTTAAACCATATAAATTCAAATTTAAATTAATTGATATTCAATAATTGATTCAATCCATTTGATTTCACCAAAATCAAGCTCAACTATTTCTAAATTCATTATCTTATTATCCAATTATCTTAAATTTACAATTTCTAAAACCATAAATTTGAATAGTCTTTTATTATAATCATATTTTTCAGCAATTTAAATTCTTCTTTATTCCAAATTATTGTTAAATTTATTCTACTTAATATATCTAATCACATATATTTAACCCATATAAATTAATTTAAACCATAAAAGTTTCGATTTAAATTAATTTACATCTACTAATTGCTTTTAAATTCAAGGTATTTTCATATGTTGATCAAATTTCAATTTATTAATTCTTTCAAAACAAATTTATTTCATTATTAACTGAGTTTTACTTATTATCCTATCTAACGCTATTAACATCTTTATAATCAAAATTTAGTGTATAACATTTATTATAAACACTCAAATTTTATTTATAAATTCAATTTATATTATATACTATCCAATTACATATTCAACTTCTGAATGATTTAGGTAAGTTGTATTAGAATGCAGTTGAACAATATACCAATAAAACTTATCAAATTCAATTTATTCAAGTTTAAATATTTATTCCAAATTTTTGGTTTTATTTATAATTAAAATCATCCTTTAACAAAATTTAAGAATTAGATTTCCGATTAACTTTAAACAATTTAGAGATATATATAATATATTTCTATCAAATCAAATTAAATTTTAAAATAAGATACCTATATATATATATATATATATAATCAAATTATACTGAAGAAATTCAAATCAAAATATCTTTCAAAACAAAACTGTAGCAAAGCTGCAGAATAGTATCTCCACTTCGAAACTCGGAAATGAATGTCGATGATGCGGCCGCCATCACCGAAATTATTTTCCAACGACAAACAGAACAGCATTGGTTTCAACATTTTAAAATTCTTTGAAAATGATTTATATTCGAAAATGTTTTAAATACTATACACTTTAAAACTTTCAAAACAAAGTTTGAAATTACCAGAAATTAAATTCTCAAATTCTTTATTTAAATTCCTTTCAAATCCCAAATCAAATTATAACCAAGTTTCATAAATTCATTTATTTATATGTTGGTAAATCAATGGTTTGCAAAACAATAAATGATAATCAAATATTATCATTTCTGACAACAAATTCATTAATAATTTAATTTCGGAAAACTTATATTTATATATAATATAATCATACAAAACTATTTTGTTTACCAAATTTGAAAAACAATATTGTGTCAGTTTGCTCTGTTCAAGTGTTTTGGAAATCCTATCGATAGCGTTGATCAGACGAATCGATCGAAAACCCAAATCAGCATCAACAACTCAAACAACACAATATATAATAAAACATTTTTAAAAAAAAAAAATTTGCAAATACACTTCCTCGCTCGACGATACAATAATTTGATTTCAAAGCAAGGATAGAGATTCAAATTTTGATAGACTCAAATCAAGGAGAATTCTGATTCGAAGATAAGTTCGAAACAGAAGAAAGGATGATTAAATAACGAAATAAAAAGATGGATAGGTTTATGTAAATCGTGGGCAACCTTAACCGGGTCGACCGGAACTTCAAGAATAAGATCGATGCAGAATTCCAAGGAAAATCTACATTCGATCTCAAGAAATAGAATTCAGGTATAGCAGGACATAGATTTCATCGTAAACCGAGGATACAGAAATCTCTGGTAAATCGATGCTATTATGAAGGAGTTTTCACTCCTTTTACAAATAATTCGAAGATTGGCGAGACCGCCGATTCATCTTAAAGATCATTTGAAGTGGAGTTATGAGATACTCCGGAATTAAAAGAAGACGAATAGTGAGGGACACGAATGAATTTCGAAACCGAGGGAACGTTCCAAAATTCAAAGGAATCGAGTCAAAAGGAAGAGATTGAAACTCGAATGAGAGTGATTCTGTAAATACATTTACCCTATATGCTTAGTTTTGCCTAGAGCTACCAAAGCTCTGATACCAACTGTAACGACCTGATATTTTTCACCATTCGCATCCGCACATGTCGGACTTGAATAATTCAAAATACCGAATTGTTAATTTAAATTAGCAAAACTGAACATATACAGTAAATAAAATAATCACAGATCATAGACACAGAGTAATAATTGCAGCGGAAATAAAAGAGATAGTAGTTCATGAAGCTACTATATAAATATATAAGTTACATCAGAGTTAAACCAGATACAATGGAAGAGTAACATGATACATCAGATACAAATCAGAATACATCACTGGAATCATCGAATACTAAAAGCAGAATAGATGGCTGGATCTTCAAGCAAAGCTCCAACTCCAAAGGTGAGTCTCGAATACTGGTACACTCAGTCTGACCCGAGCGTAAAGCAAAACACAAGACACTCGAGTCAGGATTAACATTCTTATATCAATAAATCCAACTCAAGTGAAATAACAACTGAAATACAAGTAACTCAAGGGATGTTTGGAATAACCATCCTTTAAGGATCCGTTAAACTATCTACTAGGTAGTAATGTACGCTAAGTAGATAATGTCTATCAGTAATATAAGGTATCAAAATAGTGTTAAGGCGTTACCATTATCCCCCTTAACACATTTTATAAGCGTTATAGTCTATACAGCACTGTAAACTCCACCGTAAACTAGTGGGCTATCAGGGAGTACTCCATACGTATAACACAAACCAAATTCGTAGTGGTCGCGTATATAGGGACCCAAGTATGACAAGGCACATGAGGCAATACCCAAGGTAGTGAAACTACCGTTTGCCTGATCCGGACTGGTGAGAACGCATCGCCGCAACGATCGCAACACCGCGAAACAACACTCCCAAAATCAAGGGTGCACCAATCGACAACAAGTAATGAATAGTTTCGAAGAAGTGTGTTCGCTCGAGGTAGCTAGCCCCCATTTGGCCCGGCATGGCTCCTGTTTTAGTCATTTCCAATATGACACAAGTGTCAAGGCTATCCATTATCGTTCTCTTTCTTTAGTCATCACGTACATCATTCCAACCACTTCATTCTGGATCATACTCCGCGTATAGTTATTAAAGTGGTTTTTGGTTTAGACAGTGAGTATGTCCCTAACCGATTCCGGTCTCTTTAATAACTTTCGTAATTATTACACCGATTGGTCGTTTAATAAATTTCAAAACCAAATCAATTCAAGTTCAATTAGAATTTGCAAACCAACATTTCATTTTCCCTTCAAAATAAATTTCCAAAATTTACGTTTCAAAACTTCCAAATTACCATTTCAAAATCTTATAATTCAATTTCAATTTATATTTAAACAATTCAAAAATTGATTCAAGTTCGTATATAAGTTCATTCCGAAATCATTTAAATAAATTTAATTTAACAAATCAATTTAAATCCATTGATCAATTTTATTCAATGTTCATTAAGAAAATTTGTCATTCAAACAAATTCAATTTAATTTCCAATTCACTAAATCAATTACTTAAGCTCAACTTCATTTTATCAAAACTTCAAATTGAATTAAATTAGATTCGTTAAATCAAATTCTTTACATTTCGAGTCTTACATTAATTTCAACAAATCACATTTTATTTCTTGTTAAAGAAATTCAATTTCACTTATTTATTTACTTAAATACAAATTTCAAACTCATATTATTTCATAACTCAACTTTACTTATTAAAGAAGTTCAATTTCACTTATTATGAAGTTCAATTTCACATATCAAGAATTCAATTTCATTTAATTATTAAATAATTTCAAAACTTAATTGATAATTTCAAATTTAATTATCAAATAAATTCCAAAGCCTTATTATTAAATAATTCCAATCTCAATTATTAAATAATTCCAAACTTAATTATTAAATAATTTCATAACTTAATTCAATCATTTCTTAAATTAAACAACGTTCTTACATCAATTACTTTGTTAATATTTTGTTTCAGATTTAAATATTAACAATTTCCTTTCATAAAATTTCAAATTCCAACTTCATTTCAAAACCTTATCATTTATTCAAATAAAATCTTTATTTTATTTTTAAATCAAATTATTGACTAATCGGGTTTTATTTAATTCTCTATCCTAGGTCCAAGTTTAATTTGGGTATTTATCATTTCAACCCGATTCCAATTCAGTTCAAAAACAAAGCATAGCAAAGGAAACTTGCAGTGTGATAATTGGGATGGTGTCAAAGTAAATAAACAAGCAATAACAACAATCAATATCAAACCAATAATCAATTCAAATAATCCCGAAATAATAGTATTAATTCACATTGTTGTTTGTGCAAATTAATATAATTATTTCTAGAATCTACACTATCATTTCATGTAGATTAAAGATTATTACACTAATATTAATACGGTTCTTCACTTGATATCAATTATCCACTTTATACTACATCAGTTTATACAATCATACATTCAATGGTTAACGGTGTAGTTATCACTATTTCTACGTGTCAATTTATTTAACATTTAAAGGGGTCATATTATGCAAATGTCATCAATCAATTTAACACATATATCAAATCTAACTATCCTACGTCAAATTTCAATTTCAAATTATTTATCACTTACAACATTAACAATTTAACATCCAATGTAAACATCAAACAATCAATCACTTAGCAATCAAACTGGATTATCATTGTATATATAACAGATAATGGTGTCAGATTTCACAGGTGAACTGATACAGGTAATAACATATATAACCGTGTAATTAACTAACAGAGGCATATTTCAATTGTCGTTTCAATTGAAATCAAATTTAATAAATAAAAGAACATTAATCGTGAGTGATTGCTCACCTTCCGAGGCTAGAGAGAATAGAAGATGACACGGATACGCATACAGATACGGACACTGAATTTGAGTCACGAATCCAAGCACGAATTCGATGGTCAAAGCTGATAACAAGGAATAGATGAAATCAAATCAGAATTGGATCGATGAAGATAAATGGGTATAAGTGAACTTTATATAACTATATATATAACTATTTATATGTATATAAATCATATTCTAAATTCTAACACATATTAAATTAAATATATATATGGCTTTCAAAATCATAGTTTTTAAATTTAAAATAATGTATAAAATAAAACATATATTCGAGATATATATATTGAAACAAATACATATGTATTTTAAATCAATCTTAAATTTTTAAACGTATGTATTGAATTTAAGGCATATCTATATTAAAATCAAAACGTTTATGGGTATATACAAAAATTATTATTATATCCAAACCCATATATTTAGAATACATACCTAATATATATTTTAAACTCCATACCTCTTATAAAATCAAAGTGACTTACTTTAAAATCAACGTACAATTCTTATGCACCCAGGTAGTATAGTTTATAACTAGCTATATATGTAACCGCATAAACGTTACACCTAACATATTACATAGATGAAAAATGCAGACCGTATATATGTATAAGTGTAAACAGTGTATGCAAGCTATTCAAAGTACTTGTATCTTATATAACACTATAATATGCGAAGAAGAGAAACAGACATAACACTTAAACATTTCAAGGCAATATGTATTGGTCATTAAGACACATAAGTAATATATATCTATTCGTATACAACAGTACATACAGGTAAGCATTCGAATTAACTAAATACAGGAAAAATATACATTTATGTATATATACTTAATAAGCTAAAATATGCTTACATATACCTCTAAAACAAATCATTTAATAACCAATATATATACACGTGCAATGTAGATAGCACTTCTTTCCTTTCAAATAACAGTATACTAATCATAGTTTAAAATTTTCCAAATACATTTAAAATCTCATAACGGTATATAATTACAAAACAAACATCGCATAAAATCAACGTTTGACTCAAAATAGCTATGACTGTAATAGAGGAGCCTGCAAAAATCAAATTCTCTGTTTCAAACTTTTATATAAATAACTTATATATATTATAACTTCAACAGATTATATGCAACATAAGTAAACTTTATATGTATCTCAATAGAGTATAGTAAATATATAAATGCAATACTACTGCATAATATTGTACTCTGACACCTACATATATAAACTTTTATATATATACTGATATCTAGAAATATGTTGAATATAACATATAACAGAAAATATATGTACCTCGGAGAAAAAGAATGCGAACGGAGGAGGAAGGAGTGGGGTGGCGTGGGGTGTGGTTGCATTGGTCCAAGGCTGTTCACCGGAGGTGAAGACGGTGGCTGAGGCAAACATCTGAGCGGCAGTGCGAGACCGGAGAGAGAGAAGTTGTAACGGAGTTCGGGTAGGCTGGGCTGCGGTGATGACTAGGAGGGTTGGCCATTGCTCAGGCGGAGGCAGAGCGGAAGTGGCGACTTGGACTGTGGTTGTAACGACCCGGAATTTTGACCAAATTAAATTGAGAATATTTAATTTATTTTAAATATTTGAACGATGATTTAATTTGAATCCCGAATATAACTTTGAATTTGGCGATTAAATTATAAAATTTAATCGATTGGAAGTTGGATAAAAATTTGAATCTTCAAATTTAAGCTGATTAAAAATATTTCAAACGCTTGTAAAATATATATTGATATTTCTGAAGATAACAGAAGCTTCAGAATCCAATTTCGGATTGATTTGATCAGTTTTGAAATTTAATTGTTCGAATCGATATTTAAAAATAGTCAATTTTCAAACAGTCTCGGAATTCGACGAAACCAGTTCCATTGGGTCCGGAATGTTGTATTATTGCCGGATTTCAATTTTCGTAATTTTCTGAGTTGATATGTGAGCACACGGAAATTTAACGCGTTGAAATTTTACAAACGAATTTTTTATTTAAGCTTTGAATTTTCTGGTCAACATTCCCACACTTTCTCTCCTTAAATCACGCAAAAGATCCCGGAGAAAAATCGTGCAACCCCTACTCAAGCAATTTTAAATATCACGTCTCTTTCCCCCTTACGTTTCAATTTCAGTTTCGAACGAAAACTAAAAAGGGGGCAGCTCGTTTTCATCTCACCAAAAATTTCCCTCTTTTCGAATTCGAACGAATCTATTTCGTTGGAGATGAAGCAAACAATCGAGGAAGCAGAAAATTAAATCGGCGGCCAAGGAAATTGAATCGCGTAACCGCCTGGACTCGCTCGCGATTGAGTTTCTTATCGCGAGTCAGGTTGGTCGAGGGAATCGCGCGGGGACGACAAGGCCAATAAATTCGACTATGGTTCGGCGTCGATTGTCGAACGAAGCTAGAAAGAGGGGGGGTCTCGAGGTTGCGAGTTGTTCGAACAGCTCCTGTAGGCTCGTCATCGAAGCAGTGATCTCGGGTTGAAGGGGTTCGACATTTTTCTCGAGGCGTGTGAGTGTGCTCAGTATTTGGGAATCGAATGGTGGTGGTACTCGAGGCCGGAGGGGCGGTGGGGTGTTCGGCAGGTCGGCGTCAGACAGTAGTCGATGAGGGTGAGGCATCTGCTGTTATTTTTATGCGATTCATTCTTTTAGTTACATTAAATAATATATATATATTAGCTCACGTATTTCTATTTTGAACAGTAAGGATATTAATATAAGATTTTGAAAATAGGAATTTTAAAGGATTTGAAATTATGTGAAATTAAATTCTTCAATTAGAGATATAAAATTTTATTTATTTACTGAAAACATGTTCATAATTTCAGATTTACAATTTAATTTTTTAAATGATAAATAAGGTGATTAAATCATCAGTAAACTAAGTTTGAAATTATTTGAAAGATTATATATATATATATAAAAAAAAAATTTAGATGTTTAAATCCACTAGTTGATTTTAATAACAGATTTGGAGATTTAATTGTCTAATTTAATTATTTTAGTTACTAAAATACTTTTTCTAAAGGGAAAATTTCAGTTTAAAATAAATTACTAGTTATTGAATTATAAAATGGAAAATGGATTATTCGATTTGTTCGAATATTAATAAAATTTTATAATGTTTATTCAAGGTCTTAAATAGAGAAATCAAAGCAGAAATGGAAAAAATGGGATGGCAAAATATAAAGCTAAGGTGAGATTTTCTCACTCAAATTGAATGTGGAATTTTTGCAGTTATTGATTTGATTGATTGCTATTGGATGTGTATTAGATATAGTAGGATATATCTATTATATATAGCAATATATACATATTGGCATATGTATATATTGGATTGATGATTTCCCGCCTCGTATAGCGGATGAGACCCTATTGCGCCGTTAGTAAGCGGATTTTTATAAAAACCCATATACCGCGATATTCCACCTCGAAGTGGAATGGTATTGTGCTAACGTCTTTGGATGCAGGGAAACAGGTTGGAGGGATCCAACTGGATTCCTCACCAGTAGTTATTTATTTACAGGATTGATGTATATTCTGTTATCATATGTTGATATATGATGTTGATGTTGTGATTGACTAATTGATGCGTTGCATCATTGGATTCAATTTTTGAAGTTCTAAAATAACGATTTTAACTTTAAAAGAGATTTTTAAAGTGATTATTTGTAAATATACGTTATTAAATTTTTGAATTAATTTACAAACGTTAAAATTATTAAAATTATAAAGGTTAAGATTTTGGTGAAATATAACCGAGAGGTGATTTTTGAAATAAACAGTTAAGTAATTTATAAAATAGTTTAAAATTTGAATTTTTGAATTATTAAAAACGAGGTATATAAAAGATGTATAAAATTGATATTTATCAATTAAAATTATTGGAATTTTAAAACGAGTTTTTATAAGTGTTAAATTGTAAAGATATGAAACTTATAGAATTATAACTTGGGAAGATAGAAAATTTATAGGATTATAAATTGTGAAGTTTGAAGTTTATAGATTTATAAAGTTGAAGTTTATAGATTTATAAAGTTGAAGTTTATAGATTTATAAAGTATGAAGTTATAAAATGAATGAAATTGTAGAATAAAGGCTGATAAGAAATTTACTTGTAAATTGGATTTTTGCCTTTAAGTGGGATATTTATCGAAATTGTTAATAAAGAAGATTTATAAACCGAAGTTGTTATAAAACAGAAATGGAATTTATAAGCGTTGTTTTATAAATTCAAAATCAATTGAATTTGATGAATTAAATACTGAAATGTGATTAGTGAAGTATATTCACAATTTTGGACAGTGAATATATTTTTAAGTAAAATGGATATGGTTTTGGGAAAGTGATATTTAAGATGAAGTTAATTGTTTTAACGATATTTTAAAAATGATTAAATATCGAAATCATAGATTTCAACATTCATTGTTGAAATAGACGTTTTCGAGAAATAAGGAAATGATGGACTATAACACTGTTGTTATAGTAAATGATTTCCGAAAGGAAATGTTTTTGTCTAGTATTGGGATTTATATATCTATCTAAATTTCGAATCCCTATACTAGTTATTTTGAGTCGTCGTAACGATGTTTTACGTAACATTCGTTTTGACTCAAATTGATGTTGTTATAGAAAATAGTTTTCCTTAAAGAATGAAATATATACTTAATTTGATTTAAGTATATCGAAGGTTTTCCAAGTGTTGAAAATAAATGATTTGTGAAATACTTATTTTTAAATAAGTATGAAATTTCTTTTCCAAAATGAAATGAACGTTTTGAGAATTTATCTTTGTAAAGATAAATTGAAATTGAATATTGAAATCGATTTGAAAATCGTATATCTGTAGATATTTGGAAAATATAAATTCACTATGGAATTTATAAAAGGGAGACTGTTTAAAAATAAATATCGATTTATTTTAGAAGTGTGGAAATTTTATATCTAGTAAAAGATATTTTGGAGGATAAAATAATTTGGAAATTTTTTTGGAATCTGATGATGTTGCGCATCTTTATTGATAGTTAAATAACCGACTATCAATAATTACCTTTAGATAGGTATTTGTTGTGAATTGGATGAATTTGAATGCCACACTTGTTTTTAAATAAACGCTCACTATTCGGGTTAGCCGGGAAAGGACCATGGGGTCGTATAACCCATTCCGAATATGTGATACGTCGTTATGAATTGCATTCGAAGACCGGTGTTGAAGACCAGATATTTTTGAAAACGGAAGGATTACCGTCGAGTTACTCTACATCGGCTGATCTCCGATTTAGAGGTTTTATCACCCTTAGTGACGGGAAGTCCTGACGTAATTGAAAATTATCCGGAAGTGCAAGGGCTTCGTGAGAAGTGCCTTCGGTTCTGTTCGATCCCGGAACAGACTTATATGGATTGTGTGTCTGACGTTACAATTTGAGATATTGAGCTGATTTCTTTCAAATACATTTCTGTTGGTGGTGGAGAATTTATTCTCTTAGCTTAACACCCTTCTCTGAGACGTACGAGCTCAGAGGTTATGTAGTTGAAATTTATCAGCGATATATCCCAATTTGGTAACGTGGCATACTGAGTGTTGCTGTGAAATGATCAGTGTTTGATCATTTGTGATATGATCATTTGTTTGATCTTATATCTTTGTGATCATAGGTTGATCATTTTGTTTGACCCGAAGCAGGGCTTTTTGTAGAAAGCGTAGCTTTGTGGACGAGACTTCATCGAGCCTCACACCCCGGAAATGGTCAAAACAGGAAGGATGCGGCAAGGTTCTAGGGAGTAGCGCCCCTTAGTGTATGTCATTCCTTTTGGATAAAGGTGGTATCATGGTATGGAGCCCAGATACTTAACCTCTGTGGTTGCTGCAAAATTTATTTCTTTGTGGTTTGTTGCGAATCGGGGATCCTCGGGAAGATCGGTGACGATCGGGGGATGGCATACGCGTGTCAGTAGTTACCTATTTTTGCAGAGGTAACCCGGCCTTGTGTTGGCAGAGATCCGGTTAGGTTCTCGGGTCGTCTATTCCAGGGACGTACCCATCGTGGAAAAGGAAGTTCCTTAGCCTGACCATTTGTTGGAAATCCAAACTCCAATACGCACCTTGTACGGTATTAGTTGTAGAACCTGCCATTTACGTACGGTGGTCACCACTGTTTAGATGGTAGCTATAGTAGGCATACGATACTGGTCGTATGTTGGCTAAGATTAATATTATACTTTCGAAATGTTTTCTACACTATGCACTAATAATAATATCAAAAATGATTTGATTTTGCGTAGTAAGCATCTTTGACTATCATAAGAAGAAATCTCCTCCAAGTCTACGTTTGCATTGTGTGTGTGGTGGGAGGTCTTATGGTAGTTTCATTTTCCAAAAGCATTGCGAATTGACATTAAAAGTTTTCCTGTTGTTTATTTTAAAGATAAACTGTTTTACGATCTCACACCAGTCACCATGACTGACTCGGAGTTTATTGTTCCCTTCTAAACTCTGGGTGCCCACCAATTTCCACACGGGCAGCCTAGAGTTATATTATCAGGATATTCTGGATATTCTGGAGCTTGGAGATAAGCTGGATGACGAGACGTAGTATTTGTATCTAATAGTATTTATTCCGCTGTGTATTCTGTATGAGGACAAGTTATATAAGTGTCCATTGTTGTACTGAGTTGTATATTGACTCTGATGATTGATGTATGTATAAAATGATATAGTTCTTTGTTTTAAAGATTATTCATTTATCTATTATATATTGTTCCGCTGCGATGTGTAAGATTCTGATATTGTTTTTCTGTTCTGATGTTGTTCTGTTGTTCTTCTCTTCTTTCTTCTACCTTCTTCTTCTTCTGCCTTTTTCTTTATCTAAAACCATCACTATTGGAGTTTCCGGCACTCGATTGCTCGGCAGTCGATAAAGTGAGTATCGATGTCGAATTTTCGAAAGTCGAAAAATCTGGTATGTGACAGCGTGGTATCAGAGCATATGGTTAAGCGACAACCCTGCTCTGTTGGGTGTTACTCATTAGAGATAGAGTCAGTAGTACTCTAGAATGAGTTGAGTGTAATAATAGATACGAGCGCGTATTTGTTAGTTAATATAAAATTGTTTTGTATTGTGATGATTGGTTTATTGAGTGGTATATGAACCTTCGTCGGCACAGTCTTGCAAAACTGTATCGAAGGGGTTTCTAAACACTTGAATAGAACAATTCGGCACAGTATTGTTTTGAATAGGTTAAATGAAATAATTTTACCCAAAACTATTTTTGTATAGAAAAGAAATGATTTTCTATGAATTATCATAGTATATGGATGCATGGTTGTTAGAAAAGTGATGATATTGAAATGTTATCATTGCTATTGAAACTGAATAAGAAACTGAAATCGTAACTCCAAAGTTAAGAAATAAATTCACATACGAATGATATTTAAGAATATAAATTATAAATGTGATTTGTAATTTGAAACGGAATTCCAGAGAGGTATTTGGAAATGTTTTGAAAAGAATTTGAAAATTTTGGAGATTTGGAAGTTTAAATCTGTTTGATTTGAAAATGAATTTCAAAGGTTTTGAAAAGTATTTTGGAGAGTTGAAAGCTCTAAACTCTTTTAGGTCGCTGGAAAATAATCCTGATGATGGTGGCCACATCATTAGAATTCATTTTCGGGTTTCCAAAAGAGAAATTGCTGTCAAATTGTTTTAAATAGGAGTTGTTTGAAAATTTGGGTTTTTGTTTTGGAAATTCAAATGGAATTTGAATTGTTTTCAAACGGTTTTGAAAAAAGTGGAAACGACTCTGGAATCCTATTTAAAATACTTACGAAATATTGATAAGTTAATAACTTATAGAATATTTGAATTTTGATTAGAATGAAATTCAAAGTGAAAACGAATGAATTAGTGAATGAATGAATAAATTGCAAATAAATTTCAAATGAACGGAATTTACAATTGTAAGTGAATAAAACTGAAACTGAATGTTGAAAACGAATTTGAATTTGTAAGTAAATGAGACTGAATTGAATTCAAATAGAATTGAAATTGTGAATTAAATTCAAATGAATGTGAAATGAAAAATTGAACGAAATTGAATATGTAACTTCAATAGTGAAGTAAAGGTGATATAAGCAGTTTATATTGAAAATTTTGTAATCAGAATTGCAAAATGGTTTGAATATGTAACTAGATATTATGGCTAGTAGGATATACAGGTGTAAAGGAATTGGGATTTTAATTTTGAAGAGAATTTGAATTGCTCGACAAAAGGTAAGTGTTTCAATTTGAATATGAGATTTGATGACTTATTTCTCTAGCCGCTTGGTTTTTTCTTTTTCTTTTTGAAATCTGAGAGTCCGTAGGGACGTTTTGTAGTCGTACCGTATTAGCCGCGCAAAGGAGACGCTGGCGAAATTTTTCGAAAATTCCGAGTGTTAGAAAATTTTTGAGAAATTTTGAAAGTTTAAATTTGAATTTAAACTTGAAATTGAATTGTTAAGAAAACAATGTTGTTTGAAATCGGTAATTGAAGTTGGAAAGCTAGTTGAATTGATAACGAATCTTTAGTAGAAAGATGTGTTTTGAAAATTTGATAAAACTATTGGATTGTGAAAAATAGTAGATGAGTTAAGGACCTTTTTTCCCTAACTTGTAATTTTGAGCACGAAATTCTTTTAAGGGGGGGAAGTCTGTAACGACCCGGAATTTTGACCAAATTAAATTGAGAATATTTAATTTATTTTAAATATTTGAACGATGATTTAATTTGAATCCCGAATATAACTTTGAATTTGGCGATTAAATTATAAAATTTAATCGATTGGAAGTTGGATAAAAATTTGAATCTTCAAATTTAAGCAGATTAAAAATATTTCAAACGCTTGTAAAATATATATTGATATTTCTGAAGATAACAGAAGCTTCAGAATCCAATTTCGGATTGATTTGATCAGTTTTGAAATTTAATTGTTCGAATCGATATTTAAAAATAGTCAATTTTCAAACAGTCTCGGAATTCGACGAAACCAGTTCCATTGGGTCCGGAATGTTGTATTATTGCCGGATTTCAATTTTCGTAATTTTCTGAGTTGATATGTGAGCACACGGAAATTTAACGCGTTGAAATTTTACAAACGAATTTTTTATTTAAGCTTTGAATTTTCTGGTCAACATTCCCACACTTTCTCTCCTTAAATCACGCAAAAGATCCCGGAGAAAAATCGTGCAACCCCTACTCAAGCAATTTTAAATATCACGTCTCTTTCCCCCTTACGTTTCAATTTCAGTTTCGAACGAAAACTAAAAAGGGGGCAGCTCGTTTTCATCTCACCAAAAATTTCCCTCTTTTCGAATTCGAACGAATCTATTTCGTTGGAGATGAAGCAAACAATCGAGGAAGCAGAAAATCCAATCGGCGGCCAAGGAAATTGAATCGCGTAACCGCCTGGACTCGCTCGCGATTGAGTTTCTTATCGCGAGTCAGGCTGGTCGAGGGAATCGCGCGGGGACGACAAGGCCAATAAATTCGACTATGGTTCGGCGGCGATTGTCGAACGAAGCTAGAAAGAGGGGGGGTCTCGAGGTTGCGAGTTGTTCGAACAGCTCCTGTAGGCTCGTCATCGAAGCAGTGATCTCGGGTTGAAGGGGTTCGACATTTTTCTCGAGGCGTGTGAGTGTGCTCAGTATTTGGGAATCGAATGGTGGTGGTACTCGAGGCCGGAGGGGCGGTGGGGTGTTCGGCAGGTCGGCGTCAGACAGTAGTCGATGAGGGTGAGGTATCTGCTGTTATTTTTATGCGATTCATTCTTTTAGTTACATTAAATAATATATATATTAGCTCACGTATTTTTATTTTGAACAGTAAGGATATTAATATAAGATTTTGAAAATAGGAATTTTAAAGGATTTGAAAATATGTGAAATTAAATTCTTCAATTAGAGATATAAAATTTTATTTATTTACTGAAAACATGTTCATAATTTCAGATTTACAATTTAATTTTTTAAATGATAAATAAGGTGATTAAATCATCAGTAAACTAAGTTTGAAATTATTTGAAAGATTATATATATATATATATAAAAAATTTAGATGTTTAAATCCACTAGTTGATTTTAATAACAGATTTGGAGATTTAATTGTCTAATTTAATTATTTTAGTTACTAAAATACTTTTTCTAAAGGGAAAATTTCAGTTTAAAATAAATTACTAGTTATTGAATTATAAAATGGAAAATGGATTATTCGATTTGTTCGAATATTAATAAAATTTTATAATGTTTATTCAAGGTCTTAAATAGAGAAATCAAAGCAGAAATGGAAAAAATGGGATGGCAAAATATAAAGCTAAGGTGAGATTTTCTCACTCAAATTGAATGTGGAATTTTTGCAGTTATTGATTTGATTGATTGCTATTGGATGTGTATTAGATATAGTAGGATATATCTATTATATATAGCAATATATAAATATTGGCATATGTATATATTGGATTGATGATTTCCCGCCTCGTATAGCGGATGAGACCCTATTGCGCCGTTAGTAAGCGGATTTTTATAAAAACCCATATACCGCGATATTCCACCTCGAAGTGGAATGGTATTGTGCTAACGTCTTTGGATGCAAGGAAACAGGTTGGAGGGATCCAACTGGATTCCTCACCAGTAGTTATTTATTTACAGGATTGATGTATATTCTGTTATCATATGTTGATATATGATGTTGATGTTGTGATTGACTAATTGATGCGTTGCATCATTGGATTCAATTTTTGAAGTTCTAAAATAACGATTTTAACTTTAAAAGAGATTTTTAAAGTGATTATTTGTAAATATACGTTATTAAATTTTTGAATTAATTTACAAACGTTAAAATTATTAAAATTATAAAGGTTAAGATTTTGGTGAAATATAACCGAGAGGTGATTTTTGAAATAAACAGTTAAGTAATTTATAAAATAGTTTAAAATTTGAATTTTTGAATTATTAAAAACGAGGTATATAAAAGATGTATAAAATTGATATTTATCAATTAAAATTATTGGAATTTTAAAACGAGTTTTTATAAGTGTTAAATTGTAAAGATATGAAACTTATAGAATTATAACTTGGGAAGATAGAAAATTTATAGGATTATAAATTGTGAAGTTTGAAGTTTATAGATTTATAAAGTTGAAGTTTATAGATTTATAAAGTTGAAGTTTATAGATTTATAAAGTATGAAGTTATAAAATGAATGAAATTGTAGAATAAAGGCTGATAAGAAATTTACTTGTAAATTGGATTTTTGCCTTTAAGTTGGATATTTATCGAAATTGTTAATAAAGAAGATTTATAAACCGAAGTTGTTATAAAACAGAAATGGAATTTATAAGCGTTGTTTTATAAATTCAAAATCAATTGAATTTGATGAATTAAATACTGAAATGTGATTAGTGAAGTATATTCACAATTTTGGACAGTGAATATATTTTTAAGTAAAATGGATATGGTTTTGGGAAAGTGATATTTAAGATGAAGTTAATTGTTTTAACGATATTTTAAAAATGATTAAATATCAAAATCATAGATTTCAACATTCATTGTTGAAATAGACGTTTTCGAGAAATAAGGAAATGATGGACTATAACACTGTTGTTATAGTAAATGATTTCCGAAAGGAAATGTTTTTGTCTAGTATTGGGATTTATATATCTATCTAAATTTCGAATCCCTATACTAGTGATTTTGAGTCATCGTAACGATGTTTTACGTAACATTCGTTTTGACTCAAATTGATGTTGTTATAGAAAATAGTTTTCCTTAAAGAATGAAATATATACTTAATTTGATTTAAGTATATCGAAGGTTTTCCAAGTGTTGAAAATAAATGATTTGTGAAATACTTATTTTTAAATAATTATGAAATTTCTTTTCCAAAATGAAATGAACGTTTTGAGAATTTATCTTTGTAAAGATAAATTGAAATTGAATATTGAAATCGATTTGAAAATCGTATATCTGTAGATATTTGGAAAATATAAATTCACTATGGAATTTATAAAAGGGAGACTGTTTAAAAATAAATATCGATTTATTTTAGAAGTGTGGAAATTTTATATCTAGTAAAAGATATTTTGGAGGATAAAATAATTTGGAAAATTTTTTGGAATCTGATGATGTTGCGCATCTTTATTGATAGTTAAATAACCGACTATCAATAATTACCTTTAGATAGGTATTTGTTGTGAATTGGATGAATTTGAATGCCACACTTGTTTTTAAATAAACGCTCACTATTCGGGTTAGCCGGGAAAGGACCATGGGGTCGTATAACCCATTCCGAATATGTGATACGTCGTTATGAATTGCATTCGAAGACCGGTGTTGAAGACCGGATATTTTTGAAAACGGAAGGATTACCGTCGAGTTACTCTACATCGGCTGATCTCCGATTTAGAGGTTTTATCACCCTTAGTGACGGGAAGTCCTGACGTAATTGAAAATTATCCGGAAGTGCAAGGGCTTTGGGAGAAGTGCCTTCGGTTCTGTTCGATCCCGGAACAGACTTATATGGATTGTGTGTCTGACGTTACAATTTGAGATATTGAGCTGATTTCTTTCAAATACATTTCTGTAAGTGGCGGAGAATTTATTCTCTTAGCTTAACACCCTTCTCTGAGACGTACGAGCTCAGAGGTTATGTAGTTGAAATTTATCAGCGATATATCCCAATTTGGTAACGTGGCATACTGAGTGTTGCTGTGAAATGATCAGTGTTTGATCATTTGTGATATGATCATTTGTTTGATCTTATATCTTTGTGATCATAGGTTGATCATTTTGTTTGACCCGAAGCAGGGCTTTTTGTAGAAAGCGTAGCTTTGTGGACGAGACTTCATCGAGCCTCACACCCCGGAAATGGTCAAAACAGGAAGGATGCGGCAAGGTTCTAGGGAGTAGCGCCCCTTAGTGTATGTCATTCCTTCTGGATAAAGGTGGTATCATGGTATGGAGCCCAGATACTTAACCTCTGTGGTTGCTGCAAAATTTATTTCTTTGTGGTTTGTTGCGAATCGGGGATCCTCGGGAAGATCGGTGACGATCGGGGGATGGCATACGCGTGTCAGTAGTTACCTATTTTTGCAGAGGTAACCCGGCCTTGTGTTGGCAGAGATCCGGTTAGGTTCTCGGGTCGTCTATTCCAGGGACGTACCCATCGTGGAAAAGGAAGTTCCTTAGCCTGACCATTTGTTGGAAATCCAAACTCCAATACGCACCTTGTACGGTATTAGTTGTAGAACCTGCCATTTACGTACGGTGGTCACCACTGTTTAGATGGTAGCTATAGTAGGCATACGATACTGGTCGTATGTTGGCTAAGATTAATATTATACTTTCGAAATGTTTTCTACACTATGCACTAATAATAATATCAAAAATGATTTGATTTTTCGTAGTAAGCATCTTTGACTATCATAAGAAGAAATCTCCTCCAAGTCTGCGTTTGCATTGTGTGTGTGGTGGGAGGTCTTATGGTAGTTTCATTTTCCAAAAGCATTGCGAATTGACATTAAAAGTTTTCCTGTTGTTTATTTTAAAGATAAACTGTTTTACGATCTCACACCAGTCACCATGACTGACTCGGAGTTTATTGTTCCCTTCTAAACTCTGGGTGCCCACCAATTTCCACACGGGCAGCCTAGAGTTATATTATCAGGATATTCTGGATATTCTGGAGCTTGGAGATAAGCTGGATGACGAGACGTAGTATTTGTATCTAATAGTATTTATTCCGCTGTGTATTCTGTATGAGGACAAGTTATATAAGTGTCCATTGTTGTACTGAGTTGTATATTGACTCTGATGATTGATGTATGTATAAAATGATATAGTTCTTTGTTTTAAAGATTATTCATTTATCTATTATATATTGTTCCGCTGCGATGTGTAAGATTCTGATATTGTTTTTCTGTTCTGATGTTGTTCTGTTGTTCTTCTCTTCTTTCTTCTACCTTCTTCTTCTTCTGCCTTTTTCTTTATCTAAAACCATCACTATTGGAGTTTCCGGCACTCGATTGCTCGGCAGTCGATAAAGTGAGTATCGATGTCGAATTTTCGAAAGTCGTAAAATCCGGTATGTGACAGTGTTTGCGTGGCGTGCTCGAGTGGATGCGGGTCTGGAGATGCAGGCGGTTCGAGTTATGTAGTGGTCGGGCTAAGCGGCCGAGGTGCTGATTGATGGGATGTAAGGCGTTCGTTATCACAGGTAAAGAAGAAAAGTTGGGAAGCAGCTGGTTGGATTTGAGAAATGGTGAAGATGAACAAGCTTTGATAAATATACTTATATTTATTATATTTTAGTTTCAAAAGTGTGTGGACAGATAACAAAAGGGAGAAGACTAATCAGTTTTCAAAGAGGACGTGGGCACGAAATACAAATAAAATATATTCTCAAAGCAATAGAATGGAATGGGAAAAGAACCAGCAAAATAAATTGTACAAGTTGGAATGATAAATTTAATAGCTGAATTCAAGGAAAATAATAAGTTGTAATAAATGCTAGTTGCTGTCCATTCCCGTTTCAAATTTGAATGGGCACAATTATTAAAAGTGTAAAAAAGTGGTACCGATACAATTAACCGTTTCACGGTTTCAGCGCGTACCGGATTCCAAGATGCACAACTGTATACACTGTTGAGATCAGTACGACGAGACGATCAAAACGGTATATAGATATCGGTGGTATGATTGAATTATAAAATTCGAATATTTCTACTGGCGGAAAGTGCAAGAAAAACGTAGAAAAATAAGATCGACGGAGCCAAAGAAGTCCGAATTTTGAAAAATGAAAAATGACGTCTTGCTCAGAAGACGATTTAGAAATTTTCCATGTAAAATATTTAGGTTTCGAATACATTTTGCTTTCATCGCTTTTTAACTGATTAAATTGAAGTAAATTTACGTCCGATATAAACTTTCATATTTTCGAACGAAAATTTACCAGTTGCTATGTTTAACTAGACGCATTCCAAATATCAAATTTATATTTCAAAATTTTATCGTTTAAAATTTCACAAATTTTCAACTAATTACGATATTAAAACAGTTAAAATTTACGGGTCGTTACACGCATCATCTCTTCCACCTCGCTCCTCAGCCCAACGCCGAGCACGGCAAAACCCATCACCACGCATCGGCCTCACCTCTGTCCTCTTCTTGCCCTGGCCGTGCTCCTCTGGTGATGTTAAGGTATTATATATATATGCTATATTATACTATATACATGTTGGGTTTTCTATTTTCTGCAACTTCATATGCGTATGTTTCTATATGGCTTTATATATAATTTGTATAAGTTCATATAATATGTTTAGGTACAGTAAAACATATGTTTTGATTCTAAGGTAAGAGTAATATGTAGATATAGTCTGTTTTGATTTTGTTAAAAGTTAAAATGTAATTGTTGAATTTTTTTTATGTATATAGTCTGTCAAGTATTACATGATTTATAAAGTTGATATTTTGTTTTATATAGAGTTTTAAAGTATTTATATATTTCAATTTTTCGTTTATACATATATTTACGTTTTTCTTATTTTATATAATAGTTGCAGCCAATATATTAGTACATATATAAAATTCATCTAGGCCTGAGTTTGATTTTTCTTTTTTTTCAATGCCAAAACTTATAACAGTTTCATTTGTTCTTTACTGTATATACATTACTTTATCTAAAAAAAGTAGCTCGACCTAGTTATGAAAGTTTTACAAGCTACTTTTATATGGGAAATCACTGAAGGATGTTTTATATATATATTTGTATATGTCATATATAACTAGTTGCTTATTGAGTATTTTACTATTCGCATATATCTAAGATGCTCGGTTATATATTGGTCTGCACATAAAGTAGCCTGCTCATGTATATACTGAAACATATATACGTGTAGTTAATAAAGTATGTTAATATTAACATTTCTGTTATGTATTGTTTTAAAATATAATGTATGTAAGCTGTAAGGATTCAAGTTAAATATATAAGTATGTTTGTTCAAGTAAGTTACATATCAACTTATATATATATATATTTTACTATTTATTTCAAAGTATACATGTATGTTAATAATATAATGCGTGTCACATAAAGGAAGTATAAGTTATATATAAGTATTTTCTTTTCAACAGTATATATGGTTTCAAAGTTATTACTGGTCAGTTTGGTAAATCTGGTTTCACTGTCTTATGCATTAGACTACATATTAGTATATATATATATATATTCTTTTAAAAAACATAATATGTGTATATGTTTGATTTCAAGGTATATATATTTAAATGTAGAATTTATTTAAAGGGGTATATGTATATTTTTTTTTGAATATTGGGTTTAAGGAAAATAATAATATAATATACATCTCGTCTAAAATTTTATATCAAGCTAATTTGATTCGTTCCCATCGATTCCCATTACCAGATCTCGACTCGTCAAATTTGTGCCAATTTATCTGTGCTTTGAAATTCGTGCTGGATCCGTAACTCATTCTATCGAATATTCTCTCTAGCCTCGAAAGGTGAGCAATCACTCACGATTAACGTTCTTTTATTTATTAAATTTGATTTAAATTGAAACGACAATTGAAATATGCTGATGTTAGTTATTTACACTGTTATATATATGCTATTACCTGTATCAGTTCACCTATGACATCTGACACCATTATCTGTAATTTATATTTCTATATATATGCCATTATCTGTATCTGTTCACCTATGACATCTGACACCATTATCTGTTATTTATCACTGATATATGCATGTTACTGTTGTTATATTTTTATCATATCTGTTATCACTCTGCAAGTTCCCTGTTAATATAGAATTCACTATGGGTTGAAATGATACATACCCGAACGATCTGTAGAATATGAGAAAATCGTTATGGGTTGAAATGATAAACCCAAGCGATTTTCATTTGAATCGAATTTGGGGTTATGGGTTGAAAAGATATATACCTGTATATATATTTAAATTACGGATTGAAATGATAAATATCTGTATCACTTGACCATAGGGTAGAAAATTATATACAGACACCGTCGGTCTATATATAAATATTTGAAAAATGATTTCTATGGTTTTGAAGGAAATATATGGTTTTAATAAATATTGATTTTAAAGATCTAATAAAGTTGATTTAATAAAGTCGATCTAATCAATATAAAATAATGTTTAAGTATTTATGTAAATTTATATTTTCAAATATAGAGTTTATAATGATTCAGGTTGGAAAGATAAATTGAAGTTGATTTGAAATTATATTTATTTAAGAATTTTACTTAAATAAGGTTGGTTTGAAATTTATTAAATTTGAAAATTGAAAGATATGTTTTATAACTTGAATTTGATTAAAAGTGACTTAAATGAATATTTCAAACCTATATAAATTTAAATGGGATATTTTGTTTATTTAAAATTTTAAATTGAAGTCGTATTTAGATGTATTGAAATGATTAAAGAAATATCTCAGAAACAAAATGTAATGAAATTAAATCGAGATATAAATGGAATTATAAAATTTAGTTTTGAAATGTGAATATTTAAAGCTTTGAAATATATTGAAATTGAAATGGATTATTTTTGTGGTTCAAATATGTATTTGAAATTGATAATTTGAAATGGTTTATTGAGAAGTTGAATCGAGTTGAAATTGATGATTTGAGATTTGATTAAGTTTTAAATTTGGAATTCGAGTTTATGTGAATCGATTTGTGAAATTTGAGGAAGCTATTTTTATATAAAGTATTTTAAACTATATCTAAAACTATTTATATTTTACTTTATAAATTTTAATATAAATTATTTTAATATAAATCATTTTCAATATAAATCATTTTATTATAAACTATTTTAACTTATAACTATTTTATATAAACTATTTTATTGTATAAACTATTTTTCTATCTATACAATTTTTAACATCTAAACTGTTTAAGAGGAAAGTGTTAGGATTCCAAAATGTTATGATTTCAAGCTATGATTTCAAAGTGTTATGAATTTCAAAGTTTTGATTTCCAATGTGTTTTGAGTTTAAAAGACTTATGATTTCGAAAGCAGTATAATTTTGGAAAGTGATATGATTTTGGAAATAGATTTATTTGAAGTGAAAGTGATATCGTATTGATATGGTTTTGAAATGGCAATGATATGTCGGTTTTTAAATATAACTATTTTGAAAGTTTATTAAATGACCATCGGTGTAATAATACGTAGTTATTAAAGAGTCCGGGATCGGATATGGACATACTCTCTGTCGATACCGAAAACCACTTTAATAACTAATATACGCGGAGTGTTGATCCAGAACGAAGTGGATGGTTTTGGTGAACGCGTTGACTGAAGAATGAGAACGATTTTGGATGACCCCTGACATGACTAAAACAGGAGCCCTGCCGGGCCATTGAGGTTCGCCACCTCTAGCGGACACACTTCTTCGTTACCATATCTATTACTTTTGTGATTCGATTTGGGTGCACCCCTCGATTATGGGAGTGTTGTTTCGCGGTGTTGGGGTAGTAGCTGCTATGCCCAACGTCAGTCCGGATGACGCAACTACTAGTTTCGTAGTTGGTATCGCCTCATGTACCTTGTCATACTGATTATCCTATCGCGACCACTACGATTTGTTTTGTGTTATACCTATGGGGTACCCTCTGATAACCACTAGTTTACGGTGGGGTTTACGGTGCTGTATAGACTATGACATGGTAAAAATGTGTTAAGGGTGGAATGGGCCATGACTTAACGCTATTTTGATATCGTACTTTACTGATTAAAAATTATCTACTTAGCGTACACTACTACATAGTAGATAGTTTAACGGATCCTTAGAGGATGGTTATCCCAAACATCCTTTGAGTTACTTGTATTTCAGTTGTTATTCACTTGAGTTGGATTTATTGATATAAGAATGTTAATCCTGACTCGAGTGTTTTGTGTTTTGCTTTACGCTCGGGTCAGACTGAGTGTACCAGTGTTCGAGACTCACCTTTGGAGTTGGAGCTTCACTTAGAGATCCAGCTATCTATTGATTCTACTATCAGTTATCCAGTTGATTCCAGTGATGTATTCAGATCTTGTATTTGACTATTGTATTGAGATATATATGTATTCGAGACTTCTGTTGTATCATGTTTAACTCTGTTATATATATAGTAGCTTCATGAACTACTATTCTTTTGTTTCCGCTGCATATTGTTATATTACTCTGTGTCTATTATTCTGTGATTATTTATTTACTGTATATGATGAGTTTTGCCAATTTAAATTAACAATCTATTGTTTTGAATTATTCAAGTCTGACTTGTTTGGATTTATTGTCGATTTGAATGGTCCAAAATAGTGGGTCGTTACAGTTGGTATCAGAGCTCTGGTTTTAGGCAAAACTCAGCATATATAGTAAATTTAGTTATGGAATCACTTTCGTTCGAGCTTGAATTCCTTCTTCTTTGACTCGGTTTCTTTGAATTCTGGAACGTTCCCTTCGGTTCCAAAGTCCATTCATGTCTCCCATATTCGTGTCTTTTAATTCTGGAGTATCCCATAACTCCACTTCGAATGATCTCTATAATAAATCGGCGGTCTCGCCAATATCTGAATAATTTGTAAAAGAGTGAAACTCCTGTACAATCAGCAGTGATTCATCGAAGATTTTTGTATCCTCGGTTTACGATGCTGTTATCTTTTGCTATACCCGAATTCTATCTCTGGCGATCGAATGTCAATTTGTCGTAGAATTCTACATCGAATTTATTCTTGGAATCACGGTTGACCCGGTTAAGTTTACCCGCGATTTATATAAGTTTGTCCATCTTCTATTTGAAAACTCAATTATCTTATCTCCTTATCGGGTCTACCTTTTTGTTGAATTCTTTTAGTTAGAGTTTCTCTAATCTGAATCTCTATCTTTGTTTGAAATCCATTTGAGGATATCCGAGTGAGGAAGTGTATTTGTAATTAATATAAATGTTTTATAGTGTTGTTTGAGTTGTTGATGTTGATTTGGATTTTCGATCGATTTGTTTGATCACGCTATCGATAGGATTTCCAAAACACTTGAACAGAGCAAACTGACACAATATTATTTTCAAATTTGATAAATGAAATTGTATGAATATATTATAAATATATATAAGTAAAATTTTCTGAAATTTAATAAGTTAATTAAATTGGTTGTTGAAATGATAATAATTGATTATCACTTATGGTTCTATAAATGAATTTTTAAACATGGGTTATAAACTGATTTGAAATTTAAATGAATTTAAAATTTAGAATTCGAGAATTTAATTTCCAGTGATTTCAAGCTTTGGTTTTAAAATTTTTAAAATGTATATCATTCAAGGTATTTTCAAATAGAAACCATTTTCAAAGAATTTTAAAATGTTGAAACTAGTGCTCTTCTCTTTGTTGCTAGAAAATAATTTCGGTGATGGCGGCCGCATCATCGACATTCATTTTCGAGTTTCGAAGTGAAGAGACCATTCTGTAGCTTTGTTATGGTTTTGTTTTGGAAAAATATTTTGATTAGAATTTCTTAAGTATGACTTGATTTATATATATATATATTGGTATATTATTTTAAATTTAATTTGATTTAATATATATAGTATATACATAATTATTTCTAAAGGATTTGAAATTAAATGGAAATTTAATTCTTAAAAATCATGTTAAAGGATGTTTTCAATTATAAATAAAGCTAGATTTTGAATAAGTATTTAAACTTGAAATAATTGAATCTGAAAATTTTATTTGTGTAGTACTAAATTGCATTTCAATATAACTTACCTAAATTATTCAGAAGTTAAAATGTAATTGGATAATATACAATATAAAATGATTTCATAAATAAAAATTTGAGTGTTATAATAAATGTTATACACTTAAATTTTATTATAAGATGTTAATGGAGATAAATAGAATGATAAGTAATTGAATAATAGATGACACAAATAAATTTGTTTTGAAGGAATTAATAAATTGAAATTAGATCAACTTATGGAAATACCTTGAATTTAAAAATCAATTATTGAATATAAATTAATTTAAATTGAAATTTATATGTTTAAATTAATTTATATGGTTTAAATATATGTGATAAGATATATTAAGTGGAATAAAGTTAATAATAATTTGGAATAAAAGAATTTAATTTGTTGAATAAAATATGAGTATAATAAATGATTATACAAATTGATGATTTAGAAATTGTTAATTGAGGATGACTAGATAATGAGATAATGAATTTAGTAATAGATAGATTGATTTACCTTAAGTGAACTCAAAGGGGTTTAACCAAATTGTTAAATATTAATTAATTTAATTGAAATTTATATGATTAGAATTAACAGTTTGAACCAACAAATTTAAATTGAATGACTATTATTGATTTAATATAAATGGATTTAACCAAATTGTTAGATATTAATTAAATTAAATTGAAATTTATATGCTTTAAATTAATTGTTTTATTTTGTAATTCAAGTCTATTTTCTTCTGGTTGTTTCTATTCTCCTACCTCCTTCCTTTTCGGGGACAAAAAGTTTTGAGTGGGGGAGAATGTAATGATCCGTAAATTTTTAATAATTTTATTTGTTTTATTTATATATTTAATTGAAATTTTGTGAAATTTAAACAATAAAATTTTGAAATATAAATTTGATATTTGGAATGCATCTAGTTAAACATAGCAGCTGGTAAATTTTCATCCGAAAATATGAAGTTTATTTTCGTGCGTAAATTTATTCAATTTAATCAGTTAGGAATTGATGAAAATAAAATGTTTTCGAAACCCAAATATTTTTATATAGAAAAATTCTAATTCATCTTCTGACTAAGACGTCATTTTTCGTTTTTCAAAATTCGGACTTCTTTAGCTCCGTCGATCTTATTTTTCTGCGTTTTTGCTGCATTTTCCGCTAGTAGAAAATTCGAATTTTATAAGTCAATAATACCACTAAAATCTGTATACCGTTTTGACCGTCTCGTCATGCTGATCTTCGCGGTATATTCAATTGCATATTTCAAGATCTGGCACACCACGAAATCGATAAAACGATTCATCGTACCGGTACCAAATTCTAACCTTTTGGGTTCTTTGTGCCTTTTATTTTCAACCGTATAAACCCAACTGTCCCTGGAATTTATTATCTGTCAAAATCAGTGGCCAACTGTTTCAATTCCATCTTTTCAATGCATTGATGATTCATTCAATTTACTGGGTCTCTGCCGTTCCCTCTTTTATTCATGCGTTCCAAGACATATTTCATAAACTATTCACATCATCTTCTCCCATACTGTTCACATTCCTTGAGATCTGCTTGTCCACTTTCGCCAAGCCTCTTCTTCCTCCTTTTGCATACACGTCAGAGCAACTCCCGATCCCACTCACCTCGCCGAACTGTTCCTCCCATCACCTGACCCGCTTCTTCCACTTGCCGTGAAGTCGAGCACAACCTAGTCTCGTCCAACCCCTCACCCTTCCACTTACCAACGCACCACCTTGCTACCCCGTCAGATCTGCAAGGGCCGAACCCACCTAACTTCACCAGCACGCGGTTCCCACTTCGCCTCCGCCCTGTCACTGCCAAGAGCATCCACCCTCTCACAATTCATCTCCGCCCCTTTACCGCTAATCAACGCGCGCCTACAACCTCTCTCCACCGCGCATCATCTCTTCCACCTAGATCTTCAGCCCAACGCCGAGCACGGCAAAACCCATCACCACGCATCGGCCTCACCTCTGTCCTCTTCTTGCCCTGGCCGTGCTCCTCTGGTGATGTTAAGGTATTATATATATAGGCTATATTATACTATATACATGTTGGGTTTTCTCTTTTCTGCAACTTCATATGCGTATGTTTCTATATGGCTTTATATATAATTTGTATAAGTTCATATAATATGTTTAGGTACAGTAAAACATATGTTTTGATTCTAAGGTAAGAGTAATATGTAGATATAGTCTGTTTTGATTTTGTTAAAAGTTAAAATGTAATTGTTGAATTTTTTTTATGTATATAGTCTGTCAAGTATTACATGATTTATAAAGTTGATATTTTGTTTTATATAGAGTTTTAAAGTATTTATATATTTCAATTTTTCGTTTATACATATATTTACGTTTTTCTTATTTTATATAATAGTTGCAGCCAATATATTAGTACATATATAAAATTCATCTAGGCCTGAGTTTGATTTTTCTTTTTTTTTCAATGCCAAAACTTATAACAGTTTCATTTGTTCTTTACTGTATATACATTACTTTATCTAAAAAAAGTAGCTCGACCTAGTTATGAAAGTTTTACAAGCTACTTTTATATGGGAAATCACTGAAGGATGTTTTATATATATATTTGTATATGTCATATATAACTAGTTGCTTATTGAGTATTTTACTATTCGCATATATCTAAGATGCTCGGTTATATATTGGTCTGCACATAAAGTAGCCTGCTCATGTATATACTGAAACATATATACGTGTAGTTAATAAAGTATGTTGATATTAACATTTCTGTTATGTATTGTTTTAAAATATAATGTATGTAAGCTGTAAGGATTCAAGTTAAATATATAAGTATGTTTGTTCAAGTAAGTTACATATCAACTTATATATATATATTTTACTATTTATTTCAAAGTATACATGTATGTTAATAATATAATGCGTGTCACATAAAGGAAGTATAAGTTATATATAAGTATTTTCTTTTCAACAGTATATATGGTTTCAAAGTTATTACTGGTCAGTTTGGTAAATCTGGTTTCACTGTCTTATGCATTAGACTACATATTAGTATATATATATATTCTTTTAAAAAACATAATATGTGTATATGTTTGATTTCAAGGTATATATATTTAAATGTAGAATTTATTTAAAGGGGTATATGTATATTTTTTTTTTGAATATTGGGTTTAAGGAAAATAATAATATAATATACATCTCGTCTAAAATTTTATATCAAGCTAATTTGATTCGTTCCCATCGATTCCCATTACCAGATCTCGACTCGTCAAATTTGTGCCAATTTAGCTGTGCTTTGAAATTCGTGCTGGATCCGTAACTCATTCTATCGAATATTCTCTCTAGCCTCGAAAGGTGAGCAATCACTCACGATTAACGTTCTTTTATTTATTAAATTTGATTTAAATTGAAACGACAATTGAAATATGCTGATGTTAGTTATTTACACTGTTATATATATGCTATTACCTGTATCAGTTCACCTATGACATCTGACACCATTATCTGTAATTTATATTTCTATATATATGCCATTATCTGTATCTGTTCACCTATGACATCTGACACCATTATCTGTTATTTATCACTGATATATGCATGTTACTGTTGTTATATTTTTATCATATCTGTTATCACTCTGCAAGTTCCCTGTTAATATAGAATTCACTATGGGTTGAAATGATACATACCCGAACGATCTGTAGAATATGAGAAAATCGTTATGGGTTGAAATGATAAACCCAAGCGATTTTCATTTGAATCGAATTTGGGGTTATGGGTTGAAAAGATATATACCTGTATATATATTTAAATTATGGATTGAAATGATAAATATCCGTATCACTTGACCATAGGGTAGAAAATTATATACAGACACCGTTGGTCTATATATAAATATTTGAAAAATGATTTCTATGGTTTTGAAGGAAATATATGGTTTTAATAAATATTGATTTTAAAGATCTAATAAAGTTGATTTAATAAAGTCGATCTAATCAATATAAAATAATGTTTAAGTATTTATGTAAATTTATATTTTCAAATATAGAGTTTATAATGATTCAGGTTGGAAAGATAAATTGAAGTTGATTTGAAATTATATTTATTTAAGAATTTTACTTAAATAAGGTTGGTTTGAAATTTATTAAATTTGAAAATTGAAAGATATGTTTTATAACTTGAATTTGATTAAAAGTGACTTAAATGAATATTTCAAACCTATATAAATTTAAATGGGATATTTTGTTTATTTAAAATTTTAAATTGAAGTCGTATTTAGATGTATTGAAATGATTAAAGAAATATCTCAGAAACAAAATGTAATGAAATTAAATCGAGATATAAATGGAATTATAAAATTTAGTTTTGAAATGTGAATATTTAAAGCTTTGAAATATATTGAAATTGAAATGGATTATTTTTGTGGTTCAAATATGTATTTGAAATTGATAATTTGAAATGGTTTATTGAGAAGCTGAATCAAGTTGAAATTGATGATTTGAGATTTGATTAAGTTTTAAATTTGGAATTCGAGTTTATGTGAATCGATTTGTGAAATTTGAGGAAGCTATTTTTATATAAAGTATTTTAAACTATATCTAAAACTATTTATACTTTACTTTATAAATTTTAATATAAATTATTTTAATATAAATCATTTTCAATATAAATCATTTTATTATAAACTATTTTAACTTATAACTATTTTATATAAACTATTTTATTGTATAAACTATTTTTCTATCTATACAAATTTTAATATCTAAACTGTTTAAGAGGAAAGTGTTAGGATTCCAAAATGTTATGATTTCAAGCTATGATTTCAAAGTGTTATGAATTTCAAAGTTTTGATTTCCAAAGTGTTTTGATTTTAAAAGACTTATGATTTCGAAAGCGATATAATTTTGGAAAGTGATATGATTTTGGAAATAGATTTATTTGAAGTGAAAGTGATATCGTATTGATATGGTTTTGAAATGGCAATGATATGTCGGTTTTGAAATATAACTATTTTGAAAGTTTATTAAATGACCATCGGTGTAATAATATGTAGTTATTAAGGAGACCGGGATCAGATATGGACATACTCTCTATCGATACCGAAAACCACTTTAATAACTAATATACGCGGAGTGTTGATCCAGAACGAAGTGGATGGTTTTGGTGAACGCGTTGAATGAAGAAAGAGAACGATTTTGGATGACCCCTGACATGACTAAAACAGGAGCCCTGCCGGGCCATTGAGGTTCGCCACCTCTAGCGGACACACTTCTTCGTTACCATATCTATTACTTTTGTGATTCGATTTGGGTGCACCCCTCGATTATGGGAGTGTTGTTTCGTGGTGTTGGGGTAGTAGCTGCTATGCCCTACATCAGTCCGGATGACGCAACTACTAGTATCTTAGTTGGTATCGCCTCATGTACCTTGTCATACTGATTATCCTATCGCGACCACTACGATTTGTTTTGTGTTATACTTATGGGGTACCCTCTGATAACCACTAGTTTACGGTGGGGTTTACGGTGCTGTATAGACTATGACATGGTAAAAATGTGTTAAGGGTGGAATGGGCCATGACTTAACGCTATTTTGATATCGTACTTTACTGATTAGACATTATCTACTTAGCGTACACTACTACATAGTAGATAGTTTAACGGATCCTTAGAGGATGGTTATCCCAAACATCCTTTGAGTTACTTGTATTTCAGTTGTTATTTCACTTGAGTTGGATTTATTGATATAAGAATGTTAATATTGACTCGAGTGTTTTGTGTTTTGCTTTATGCTCGGGTCAGACTGAGTGTACCAGTGTTCGAGACTCACCTTTGGAGTTGGAGCTTCGCTTGGAGATTCCTCTATCTATCGATTCTACTATCAATTATCCAGTTGATTCCAGTGATGTATTCAGATCTTGTATTTGACTATTGTATTGAGATATCTATGTATTCGAGACTTCTGTTGTATCATGTTTAACTCTGTTATATATATAGTAGCTTCATGAACTACTATTCTTTTGTTTCCACTGCATATTGTTATATTACTCTGTGTCTGTTATTTTGTGATTATTTATTTACTGTATATGATGAGTTTTGCCAATTTAAATTAACAATCTATTGTTTTGAATTATTCAAGTCTGACATGTGTGGATTTATTGTCGATTTGAATGGTCCAAAATAGTGGGTCGTTACAATGTCGATTGGATCTTGGAGATCGAAGTGGAAAAGGGCTCATGAATGACTCCAATCAAAGACTATATGTTTAAGTGAAGCTTCTGTACCCCCTGCTATGACATGTCACCGAGGATGAGGCTAAGAAAGTCCTCATGGAAGTACATAAAGGAAGCCATGGTGATCATACCGAGGGGTAGACATTAGCAAAGAAAGTTCTCTACTATGGATAATTTGGCCGAGTTGTTGCTTATTACAATACAAATGATGTGATAGATACCAGTGGTTTGTGAAGATTCCAAGAGCCCTATCTATCGACCTTATGAAAGAGGTTAGCCTAGGCAATTTGCTTTTTGGGAAATCGATATAATAGGCGTGCTATCGATGCAAAAGCCAGAGCTAAAGTACAGTATTGTATCTATGGACCTTCATAAAGTGGTCTGAAGCAGAACCACTAGCCATGATGACTACGAAGAAAGTGATCAACTTTGTGGTGAAGAACATCATATGAAGATTTGGAGTTCCGTAGAAAATTATAACGGACAATGAAACTTAATTCAAGAGTATCGAGTTTAAGGACTTCTATATCAAATACAAAATTAAGAAGAGCTTCTCGGCAGTTGCACACTCGCAAGCGAATAGATAGGTGGAGGCAATGAATAAAATCATCAGATCCACCATGAAGAAACAACTGACAAAAGCCAAGTACAACTGGGTTGATTAATTAGCCCTAGCACTATGGGCTTACCGGATGACCTATAAGTCCACGACTGGGCTTACTTCATTTGATCTAGCCTAGTCGAGGCCATGATTTCGATAGAACTAGAGATTCCTTCCTCTTAAATGAAACACTATGATCCTAAGATGAATGAGGAACTCTTGCTTGTTCCCTCAACTTGGTCGATGAGAAACGAGAAAAAGCTGAACCGAGGTTAGTCGCTCACTAGAAAAGAGTGGCACGACATTTCAATGCCAAGGTCAAAACCATATCATTAAGGTAGAGGACCTTATTTTGGAACAAGTCCACCCTAATAAGGGGGCACTTTGTCTAAATTGGAAAGGTCCCTTTGTGATTAAACAAAATCTTGGAGTTAGAACTTTCAAGCTTGCAACTGTTGATGGGATCTCGATTCCACGAGTAAGGAATAGCGACCTATTGCGACGCTCTTTCATTTAGATTTGATTTTTTCTTCCTTTTACATATAAACCATCTTGTTTGACGGTGTTTACTGGTTTTTTGGCCAACCTCGAAATGATATGAGTGCATCGTGAAAAGAAAAGATTACTTGCTAATCACTAGGCTTAATAATAGAGAAAATAAGGAGTTAAATACATAGTTAAAAGGTAAATAACAACAGATATAGACTGGTTCAGCAAAGCTACCTACATCCACTATGAAGTTCTTTTACTATATATTTATGTCACAACTATATAGAATTATAAGAGTGTAATAAGAAAAAAAGTGGCCATCAAGACTAGTAAAGCTACACATTCTTAAAGACTAATGTGGTAATAAGAGCTGAATTGCACTAATATTCATAATTCTTCAACGTTTCAACTAGATATCAACCCCTTTGAAGTTGCAAACATGGGGTATGTATAGTAGCTAAAGTGGACGGTGGACGGTTGTGACATGCTATAAAGTTCGCAGGATAAGTGTTTGACCATTGATCTGACTATAGAGTTGGATGGTCAACAACTGTAAAGTATACCAGAAAATGGGCGATGGATGAGAAAGTACTCATTGCCTCTCTGTATCAGGCATGAGCTTGCATTAAATGTGCATTTAATGCTAATGGTAAGCCCCATTAATTCAGTCATCCAACTATGGTGCTTCAGTTGGATGAGTAGTTTTTTTCATTCACTTGAATTCCTAGTCACTCGGCTATCAGTAATATGGAAGAGACTTGGAATCTTGTTAATGACCAAATGAGGAACATGGTTAGTTATCGGGCGTGAGGCAGCAGGTGGAAGGCCAAATGCTGGATGGAGTTGCCTGTATTGAAGTCATGCAAAAGATAGGCCATGCTTAGGACACTCTTTCCTGATGGGCCGTCTTTTGGGGCGGGCTCATATAGGAGCATGTCGTCAGATAATGTGATGCCGGGAAAATTATGTTGGTTTTTAGCTACTGGTGGAAGAAGTTCGATAAATCAGAGGTGGTCGGGACCGAGGCGATCAGGACCAAGCTAGACCTGGTCCAAATCCTGTCGAAGTGTGAAGGTTATTTAAATTGGCACCTTACCAAATAAAAAGGTTGGTCTGAGACCAACATTGGCTTAGGCATCCCTTTACCAGCTAGTGGCATATCAATTGGGCTGGCTTTGAGTAAGCTGGACTACCTTTAATTGGACTGCTAACTACTTGCAAAAAATTGAGCAACATTGTGTCCCCAAGCCCATATCTGTTTATGGGACGATTTTGAAAAATCATACAAATCTTGTTGATTGACGGCTCAACAATGTGTTTAATGCACTTTTCATATAGCTTGTGCAATCGGTTGTGATGGTTCATTTTTTCCAAATGTGGCAGGAGGGAAGTTTACTTTTAGGCATGGGTGAAATGATAGTTGCACTCATTACAGCTAGACAATCGAGATTTAAGGCCGATTCAAATCCCATAGTGGAGATTAGGAGGGTAGGTTTATAAAATCCTTCCATCCCCTCCTTTTCATTCTTTACAAAAATTTCAAGCACCATCACAAAAAGTTAAGCATTCTCTAAACCTTGAGTTCTTTTACTAGAAAAGTAAGTATGCCTCCACCTTTACCTCCACCATGATGAGCATCATGGTTGGTGCGGGGGCTAAGGCAATAAACATTCCTTTTCTTTCTATCATTTTATTCTATTTTTTTTAAAACATGGTTATGGCAAAAAATGTTGTATGATTGTAATGCATGGGTTCGCTTTGAACAATGGTTTTGAAACCACCCTTTTCTAGGTCCTTTTGACGTCGATCAACCATCGCGATCTTAGTAGTGGTGGTTGATCGAAGCTAATGGGCTTAATTGGGCCTACGAGTGAACATATGATTTTTATTTAGCATTTATTATGATAACGAGCCATAGGCCTAACCTAATTGCATAAGTATTGGCCTTAGTAATTTCATAAGGCTGGTAGAGGCTGTAGGGGAGAATATCAATCCGAGGAAGGGACATGAAGGCTAACCTACATGGGGCATCCCATATGGGTGGGCCATGGGACGATCATTTGGAGATCATAGCCTTTCAGGGATTATTACCCTAGTTTTTACTGGAATTTTGATCATTGTGTTTATATAACTTAGTCACTATAGTTGCTTTGACTTATGCTTCAGCTTCCACTTCTGCTAATCAATCTCCCTCGGTAGGGGGCACCACCCTCGGGGCTTCTGCATTAAGGCCAAATAACTCTGATATGGTTAAACTATTGGCTTATCACGAGGTAAATATAAGGGCAATTTGTTATGCCAATCAAGACGAAAGTCCTCACTTGCCCCTAACGGGCTACCTTGCCTTCTCAACTGGTTATCTTAAGGTGGGGGTTATGCTGGCCCTCTACCCTTTCCTTGTCTCTACTCTCAATGCATACCATCTTGCCTCTGGGCAGTTAGTCTCGAACAATTATCGGTTTTAGCTAGGTATTTATAGTGATTGTATCTCTTTAGGTCTCCTTGGAACCCAACACTAACCTTATTGAGTTGGCTTTATATTGCAAAAGAAGGCCAGTTATCCTATTAGCCCCTTTTATTGTTTTCAGGTCATTATTAGGCCTATGATTTTTTTAGCGTCCTTAGCAAGGCAGCCTTTGGCTGGTCGACAAGTTACTTCTTTGTGCCCCATGGGGTTAATCCCAACTTGGAGAATATCACCTTCTGGTCCCTTCGTAAGTCTACGCCTTACTCCTTTTCTATTTCCACTTTTCACTGCTTTCCTTTGCTTACTTTTTCTATTAATAGGTAATGCCAATTATCTTGGCGTCGGACTCTCACCTTGAACTCAAGTATGGAGCGGTTGAAGGTGGATGGCCCCCTACATTTAGACTTGAGGCCACTGTTGATGGATGAAAATCTTTAAAGGATCAGGTTGCTATGGCTAGGCCAGAGAATAGCTGGGGAGCAATAGAGGAGGAAGTAGCCTAGATAGGTGGTTAAGATAGGGAGGCCAATCAAGTTGTAGAGGGGCTGGTCCTAGATTAGATTCAATAATCCTGACTTGGGGTCGATAATTGATGACAACTGGGGGTATGATGACTTTGATAAGGGTTAGGAGATAGACGAGTGACAACACGTATATCTTGATAAGTTATTTGGTGTTGTGCTAGGGCAGTAAGAGGAATTTGACCCTCGATAGCTAGTTATGTCCCTGTCTGTAACGAACCATATTTTTAATGATGAGATACATAAATAACTAATATTTGAATCTTGAATCATTAATTAATTGAAGGTCCTAAAAATATGTTTTTTCATATACGATCGAATCAAGACTCGAGACCACTTCCGTTAAGTTCATATTGATGTTGCAAATTAAAATAAGTATAAGGATCATTATGTTTGGAGTTCATATCGACGTTGCGAAACAGTCTCGAAAAGCACGAAATTATCATCCCCAAGCCCTGTCTTGGATAGTGAAGAAATTTATACCATTGGGACCGGAAAAACATGGTGATGCATGTAGACAAGTTTCGTGGTGATCGGATGCTTCGTTTGATCATACGATCTCAAAATGAACACTGTCTTATTTGACAAATAAAATAAAATAAAATAAATACAATATTATTTAAATCAAAACCCTTATCCAAACCCTCATTTCTCTCATCCTCCAAATCTACTATACCATTGCCTATTGCTTGGAAAGAGAAAAGCATGACCGACATCCCTTTTTATTTTTTAATAATCAAAATCCGTCGACTCTCTCAAAGAAAAATTCCCAAACCTCCTTCATTTAACTCGTATCCATGAGAACTTCAAGCCTACATCCTTTTCAAGCCATGTGAGATAACCTAGCCAAGATGACATTTAGGCAGCCCTCAAGGGTTTTAGTTCACTCGGGAATGACCCGACGATATCCAAAGTGAACGACGCCATTGTTTTTCTCTTCTCAAAAAACACCTTCCCCATCGTTCATAGTCAATTCGGTCCACCAAAATGGAATGCGACAATTTGGTGTCGCACATAGCATGAGCTGGTCGTGTTTCTGATGTGGTGTGCGGTCGTATCAATGTCCGGTGCATCGCGAAGCATTTGCGAAATGGAGCGCGTTGCAATCGTCTGTTTGTCGATTCGTGAACTGTAGCTCGAGTTGAGGGTGAAGATGTGCATGTCTTTGATGGGTTGGATATGTCTTATGCGTGGACAGTAAATGTCAATTTGGGGAAGATGATTATGAGAGGTAACTAGTTTGGTTAATTAATAGATTAAGTTAATTAATCGTTTAAATAATTCGATATCTTATATTATGTGTATCTTTAGCATACGAGGTCCATTTAGGATGACGTTTCTTACATTGCACTCATGATAAAGTGCTCTACAACCTGATAATGGTTTGGATAGATTTGATTGAGGTGAGCGATATTTTCTCTCATCATACTATGATTGTTAGTATAATATTAAAAAGATGTTTTAGAACGTTTTCTAACTTTAAAAGAGGATTTCTAAAACAATTAAACCTATATCTTATTTTATAAAAAGAACTAAAAGTGTTTTAAAATGTTTTTTTAACTAAATATCACAATTTCCCTATTGAAGCACTATTTTGACAATATTGATAGATTTAGGCTATTTTGATATTAATCCCACATTATACCACACTGGTTACTTTGGATGGATTGTATTGTGTTATTATAGATATATACAGGCTATTATAAACATTTCTATTAATTGTTGGTTGCATGTTTGCTTGTTTGTTAGTTGGATGAAAACACCGTTCAAAGGCGATATAGAAAAATCTCATTAGATAGAGTTTAGTGTATATCGATCGAATGCACACACAATGTGGACTTAAATGATGTGATATAATTTTGTGCACATTGATTGAATGCACAGGCGACAATAACTCGAATGGATGGGATAAATATGTCGAGGAGTATTAGTGCATGCCGACTGGTATGATGATGAAGGACGAAGGACTTGGATATGTGCTTCGGACTTCAGCGAAGATGCTGGATATTTCCATTTGTTTTGTATTTAACCATTTTTAGTTAAGTACACGACCACAGTGGTCATTGTTGATTACTCCAGAATGGCCGATACCTACTACTATTGATGATGGCTGATTTGGCTAATTTTGACATGGACGATGGAAAGGCTTGGAGGAGTACGATTTGATGGTTAGTTCATTCGTTCAATGTTCGATTTTGATGATATGGTTCTTCGACGAGTGGTTTTGATGACGAAGCAAAGATGTGATGCTTCGAAACAATGACTTCATGATTCAACGATGATGATTCCATGATGGGAAGTGAAGGCTTCAACGATGGATAGCTGTACTTCAAGATGTAGAGTAGTTGACCATGAGTCGTATTGAGAGGACTGTTGGAGAGAGGTTCTGAGACGCATGATGACACTCTATAACTTATGATGGTCATCTAGAGTAGTTCCCAACCACGATGACTTCAGACAGAAGTTGTAAGGACAGTTCTAGGACAAGCTCTGCTATGGATGATGTGTGCAAAAGGATCATTGATATTTGTAGGTTTCATGGTGTACTCGTAAAAGCAGGGGTATGTGAGGATGCTCACTTGGGTTTTGATGTGTGCCTTGGATAAAATGATGACCTGATCCATTTACATTGGATAGTTTTGATGTGTGCAGTCTAGTTCCTGGCCTACTGAATGACGTAGATTTGAGTACCGAGAAACCAAGGCGTTGAGTAGTCCTTAACTATATGATAGGGTCATATAAGTACCATATACACAACGCACTGAGTGAGTGAGTGTGAGGATGGATGATGGATGCCATGTCTGCTTTGATTGCTTTTATCACTTTAGGGATGTCCCATGATGTAGATATTATCGATGTCGATATCTAGACACCTTTTATACTTTGATGTATAATACACCCATGGTGATATTACAGAGTAGCATGTATCCTAAGTTATGTGCTAACTCTACGGATGCAGGGACATGTCAGGTATGAGTCTCCATACCCTATGTTCCATATACTGTACCGACTTTTATTGTGTTTTGAGATTATTTATCACTCACACCAGACTATTGTCCGACTTGTGGTTTTATGCTTTGCTTCTTATTATCTCAGGTGCTCTTAAATGACTAGACTAGATAGCAGGTGTAAATAACACTTGGAGCTGTGCAAAAGGACTAGCTGGTGGCGAAACTTTCTCATATTTATATTTTGAGTTATTACTGTTTATTCCACCATGTGACACTATGGAGCCTTGAGAGTGTTGACTTACTATTATTAGAGATAGTTTATCCGTTAAATTTATTTATCAGTTGTATAAACTCTATTACTATTTTGTATAATTGTATGAGCCTGTGTACAATGATTATGTGGTTTATATAGTTATTACTATCTTGCCTGTTTTATATCTGTGATTACCATTATATTTTATTTGATGCGCTGTGGGATATACAACAGATTATGTGATTTTGTGATGTTTTATTTCTTTCTCTTTTCTTCTATTCTCGTCCCTTCTTTTCCATTCCTCATTTCTTTTCTTTCCCTTGACAATCGTCTTACATTGGCCGAGTGCTCCAGCAGTGCACTATTCTGTTGTATGAGTATCGGTGGTGTAGGGAAGACATAACATTTGGTATCAGAGTTTGGTTATGTGATTAACCCGAGTTGATAACGTGATCCTGTAGAGATAGGGTAGGAGTTGTCTTCTTAGACTGGATCGAGAGTATGTCTATATACGAGAGATTGCGTATTTGTTATATATTTTGTTTTTCAAAACTATATAGTAGTATATATATAGTACATAAGTTATGTTGCATATGAGTGCCGTTGATGCAATTTTTCTATACGAGAGACTAATCATCCTTATTATAGACTAGGTGTAATCTAGCATACGAGAAATGCTATTATTGACTCCATCTCCGAAGTTAAGGAGTGGGAAAAATCTGGGACCACTAACCTCGATTTACAGAACATGTTCACAGAGATGGTGCGAATCATTTTATTGAATGCCCAAGTTGCTCTAAATGATTATGGTGCTCAAATGCAAATGCCTAGAGTCGACTTTGTTGAGCCATATAAATACTACATGAGCCTAGGAGGTAGATTGTTCCTTTGAATAGAGTCGCCTATTAAGGTACAACATGGGATGAATATTTGCGAAAGGATCTTCGATGATTTGGAGTTGGATGGTGGAATGAGGTAGAAGTTAACCTCTGGATGACTCTAGAGACGAACAATGAACTAGCGAAGTACCCTTATAGCTTCGACTCTCAAGAATCATTTTACTTAGGATTAGTTCATAGTTCACTTTGAAGAAATCTATTTTGACTTTTCAAAAGTGAGGGTTGTTTAGGAAGTTCGTCGACTTGAACCACAACCATATGTCCGTTTTGTAGTATCTAGTCGAATTTGATGTGATGTCGAAGTACGGTCTGTCTTTCATTGATACTCCACTCAGAATGAAAAAAGAATTTATCATTCATTTGAGTGATTATCTTAGAAAGCGATTGTTTTTTCATTTGATGAGAGCTTCAAGAAATAGATCGAAGAGGCTTTATGATGTGACAACCTGCACTTAGTGTTGAAGGATTGTCCCAAATAAGCTGGGTAGGGGCAGATAATAGAAGCATATGCGTTGAATGCCATTTTGATTTCGTCGAGTACTCCATTGGAGAAGGAGAAGGGAAATGGCATCACCACTTGAGGTGTGCTTTCCATTTATGTTGTTTCCATATGTGTTTTATTTGACGTCAAGGTTTCACATTCCTTCATTTCTAGTGATTTGTAGATAGATTGAGATTGAGACCCGAAATATTTAACCGATCTTTAAATTATGATGAACCTTGTTGAGGGCTCAACCAGACTATACATGTGTAACCCCACATTTTTTCACTGAAAATTAATACTATGGATGGCTATAGCATCCGTAGCGCTTAGTTTCGCACCTTAAAAAGGGGAGTGTTGCAACATGATTTTGTCTTCACCTAGCTTATACATGGTTTTTCGAAACTTTTTTTATTGAGTCATGGATGTTTGTTTGGCTGTATGCTATTGATTTGTCTTGGGTTTAATTAGGTTCAGTATTATAGTCTGGGAATTGACTAGCAGAAGAGATATGCATTAATGGTGGATTGCAAGATACCGCTGGTGATGATAGGGACAGACAATGACCGGATGGTAGTATGTGGCTGCCTATCGGATGATGAGGTGATGGTTAGCTTTCTATGTTCGCTCGATATTCCATATGATGTGTTTTCATCTATGCCTGAAGCTAGAGAGTGTCCGGACACATTTGATGAGGTGACCTGATTACCACCTTATAGGATAGAGTTCTGTATCGCTTTGGTTAGACGTGCTAGATCAATAGTTTTGCCTTTAAGGCATATGATACCCAAAGAGTAGAGGAGACTAGAGGTGCAAGCTTAAGACCTATTGAGGCGATGGTTCATTTATAGGAGCACATTTGTATAGGTTGCACATGTAGTGTTCGCCACTAGCGCGGACGGCTCTTTGAGGTTGTATATTGATTACCGCGACCTGGAAGAGATGACAAACAAGTAGCCACTCCAATTTATTGATGGCTTGTTCGATCAGCTCTATAGTGCAAAGATGTTCTCTCAGTTGGACCTTGTGATGGGGTTTCATTCACTGAGAGTATCTAGAGGAAGTGTGCCAATCATTATGTTTTATACGCTACTTTGATTTCTGCTTGGTTGGTTATGCCGTTCGGGCTAACCAGTGGGTTGGAATGCTTTATTGATTTCTTGGACCATGTTTCAAGAGATCACTTGAGCAAGTTTGTGCTTATGCTTGTTGATTATACTTTCATCTACCCATGGATGAAAAAGGAGCACACGTCACGATTGATGAATGTATTAGAGGTGTTGAGAAAACACTGACCGGTGATGAGAAATTCCTTTGATTGACAAGATGTTATATACATTTTACCAAGGACTTCTTAAAGGTAGCAGTATCGTTAACCGATTTGATAAGAAGGATTAGAATTTTTATTAGAGACGCAAGGTGCAAACATGCATTTGTGAGTGTGATAGAGAGGTTGACAAGGGCACCCATGTTACTCATTCCAAGCAGGAACAAGGAGTCGATAGTACACATTCCTGAAAGGTAAGATTGTTGCATATGTTAGTCGACAACCAAAACTGCCTGAGTGGAAGTACCATACTCATGATTGGAGCTGGAAACTATCGTATTTGCTTTGAGTGGAAACCATAGCAATTTGGGAGCAATATTAGTAGAATGGACATTGCTTGAATTTATCACTGGTTATGACTTTAGAACTCGACGTGAGCTGTGCCAAAGATGATAGCTAGTTTAACTATCAGACCTACTTTGATTTAGCTGATTGGTTTTAGTCAGAGGCATGAATCTAAAATAGCGAAGATTATGATGAAATTAGAAGAATGAGTAGTGTCTATAGAGGTGATAAAGTGCAAATTCGACCGAGACGGTTGACTTTATGAGGACGAGATGAGTTTTACCGATGGAATTCCAAGGACTAGAAGAAAATATGATGGCATTTGAGTCACAGTCGATTGGTTGATGAAGAATGTTAGATTTTTGTTCCACAATACCAGTAGAATGACATCCAAATTTATCGAGCTATATGTGGAATGGATAGTGTAATTCCATGGTGTGTTAAAGATCATTGTAAGTGGCCGAAACCCATTGTTCACTGGTGGGTTTTGGGAGAACGTATGTACATGCATTTGAAATTTAGCACTAAATTGTCCAGATGATCGAGACTGAACCAAGCACTTCGAGACCTTATAGACCTATTCATACTGATAGATGTGATACGAAATAGGTTTGGTGGAAGGCAATGGAGTAGTAAAAGTTCAGTTGAGTAAAAGCAAAGGTGACTGTATATGAGAGACCGAGAAGAGCATGAGGACGACTTGTCTGGAGCTCTCCACTTGATGAGTTTTCTATTTTTCACCAGCTTTCATATTAAATATCATGGTTGATGTTTTATACTAGATAGTTTAGTATTCTACATACTAGGATAGGCATGGATGTTACTTTTTGACGGTTGATCTTATATGTACCTATTGATGTTTGATTTTTAGCATTTCATATGATTAATTTTTCTTATATGGTTATTTGGCATGCGAGATAGTTATGGTTTGATATAGCACAATTATTTAAGACAACTGCCATATATATGATCTAGTATGCTTATTTACATTATGGAGTTATTATTATGTTTAATCATTTTGTTGAGTACTTGATTGGGTACATAGAAGCAAGTGTTGGCTCTTTGGATTCTTGCTCACTTTTATTCGCATTTAAATGCTATGCTTTTATTATAAAAGAGGTATGTAACACCTGTAATATAGATTTGACTATATATGCTTGGTTGTCCTTGGAAATGAGATGCCTTAGATATGAGATGTATATATATATATATATCTATGTTGTATCGGGATTTGTCCCAAACCTAGCTACACAAAGGAGGTGCTGCCAAAATTTTCCGTTACCTAAGCCAAAATTGAGAGAAAAGTAAACGTATAGGATATTAGACATTGTTGATAGTTAAGAGAGTTGGTAATATATGATATTTTGTTGACTTCCCTTTCAATCAGTAAGTTGGCACTTCTGTTTTCCATTATCCATTTCTATGGAAATAAGTGCGCAACTTAGACGTTTGGTTTAGCCATCTTGATTTTGGATTTTATAGTGATTATACTCAGGGATGAGGAAGATGGCTCCAGCTGATTCCAAGTCTATTCCCTTTGTTGTGACCACTTTTAATGATTGTTGTCATGAGGGAATAAGTGACAAATTCTCTTGTATCGTTGCTTATGTTAAGGTATCGGGTTGTGTTGCTTCGTCATTTGGATTTCGAGGACAAAATCCTTTTTAGGAGGGGAGACTGTAATGGCCCGTATTTTAACGATAACATATTTAAATAATTGATTTAAATATTGAATCATTAATTAATCGAAGGTCCCAAAAATATGATTTTTCATATACGATCGAATTATGACTCAAAACCACTTCCGTTGAGTTTGTATCGCCTTTGCGAATTAAAATGAGTATAAGGATCACTATATTTGGAGATCGGACGATCTGATAGCTGAAACGATCTCAAAAAGTGTGAAATTATCATCCCGAAGTACTGTCTTAGATAGTGATGAAATTTATACCATCGAGATCGGAAAAATGAAGTGATGAACGCAAACAATTTTCACGGCGATCGGACTCTCCGTTTGATTGTACGATCTCAAACCGCACACCATCTTATCTGAGAAATTAAATAAAATGAATATAATATTATTTAAATTAAAACCTTTATCCCAAACCCTTATTTCTCTCATCCTCCTAATCTACTGTTCCATTGCCTATTGCCTAGAATGAGAAAAGCATGACCGACTTCCCTTTTTATTATTCAATAATCAAAATCCATTGATTCTCTCAACAGAAAATTACCAAACCACCTTCATTCAACTCGTATCGACGACATCTTCAAGCCCACACCCATTTCATGGTATGCGTTATGACCTAGCCGGCATTAACATATGGGCAGCCCCTAAGGGTTTTAGTTCACCAGAGAATGACGCGACGATATTCAAAACGAACAGTGTCATTGTTTTTCTCTTCGTAAAAGACAACTTCCTCATCATTCACAGCCGATTCGGTCCTCCAAGTTGGAATGCGACAATTTGAAGTCGTATATCGTATGAGAAGGTCGCGTTTCTGATGAGGCGTGCAGTCGTGTCAAGGTCTGGTGCATAGCGAAGCATTTGCGAAGTGGAGCGCGCAGTACTATCGTCTGTTTGTCGATTCGTAGACCGTAGCTCGAGTTGAGGGTGAAGATGTGAATGTTTTGGATGGGTTGGATATGTTTCATGCACATACAGTAAATGTAATTTTGGGGAAAACGATTATGAGAGGTAATTAATTTAGTCAATTAATTGGTTAAGTTAATTAATCGTTTAAATAGTCCGATATCTTATATTATTCGTATCTTTTGCATATGAAGTCCATTTTGAAATATGTTTCTTGTGTTGTGCTCATGATAGAGAGCTTTGTGACTTAATAATGGTTTAGACAGATTTGGTTAGGTTAAGCGATATTTTCACTCACCATACTATGATTGTTAGTATAGTATTAGAATGACGTTTTGAAATGTTTTCTAACTTTAAAAGGAGATTTCTAAAATAATTAAACCTATATCTTATTTTATAAAAAGAATTAAAAGTTTTTTAAAATAGTTTTTTAGTCAAATATCATATTTTTTCCATTGATGCGCTATTTTGACGATATTGATATTGATTTAGGCTATTTTGATATTAATCCCACGTTATCCCACATTGGTTGCTTTGGATGGATTGTATTATTATTATTATTATATATATATATAGGCTATTATGGAAATTACTATGCTTTATTGGTTGCATGTTTGCTTGTTTGTTAGTTGGTTGAAAACGTCATTCGAAGATGATATGGGAAAATCCATTAGATAGGGTTTAGCATATATATATCGATCAAATGCACACATGATGATGACTAAAATGATGTTATATAGTTTCATACATTTCGATCGAGTGCACAGACAATGATAAACTCGAGTGGATGGGATAAATATGTCGAGGAGTATCGGTACTTGCCGACTGACCTGAAGATGAAGGATGGTGAACTAAGATATGTGCCTCAGACTTCAGGGAAGATGCCGAACATTTCCATTTGGTTTGTATTTAACCATTTTTGGTTAAGTACACGATCAAAGTAGTTATTATCGACTACTCTGGAGTGGTCAATGCCAACTACTATTGATGATGGCCGATTTGGCTAATTTTTACATGGATGATGGAGAGGCTTCAAGGAGCAGATGTGATGATTCATTCGTTCGTTTGACGTTCAATTTTGATGATTTGTCTCTTCGACGAGTGGTTTTGATGGAGAAGCAAAGATGGAACGCTTCGACGCGATGACTTTATGATTAGACGGTGATGATTCTATGATGGGAAGTGAAGGCTTTGATGATGGATAGCTATACTTCAAGACATAGGGTAGTTGGCTTTGAGTTGTATTGAGGGGACTGTTGGAGAGAGGTTACAGGATGCATAATGACACTCTAAGATTTATGATGGTTGTCTCAAGTAGTTTCCAATCGCAACGACTTTAGAGATGAGTTGTAAGGACAATTCTAGGATGAGCTCTACTATGGATGGCATGTGCAAAGGGATTGTGGATAGTTGTAAGTTTCATGGTGTACTCATAAATCAAGGGTAAGTGAGGATGCTCGCTTTGATATATGCCCTAGATTAAATGACGACCTGATTCATTTATGTTGGACTGTTTATTGTATGTAGTTTAGTTCCTTTCCTATTGAGTGGCATAGATTCGAGTACCGAGAAACTAGGGTGTTGAGTAGTCCTTGACTATATGATGGGGTCATACGAGTACCATATACCCAATGCACCGAGTGAGTGAATGTGAGGATGGATGATGGATGCCATGTTTGCTTTGATTTCTTTTATCACTTTAGGGATGTCACATGATATAGATATTACCAATGTCGATATCTACATACCCTTTGGTACTCTAAATTATAGTACACCCATGATGACTACCATAGAGGAACATATGTCCTGTGTTATGTGTTAACTCTGCCGGAACAGATCATGTATGATTCTCCATACCCTCTGTTCCATATGATATACCAACTTTTATAGCGTTTTAAGATTATCTATCGCTCACACCAAATTGTTGTCTAACTTGAAGTCTATGCTTTGCTTCTTATTATCTCGGATGCTCTTAAATGAATACACTAGATAACAGGTGTAAATAGCACTTGGAGCTGTGCAGATGGACTAACTAACGGTGACGCTTTCTCATATTTATATATAGAGTTATTATTGTTTATTCTATTATGTGGCACTGTATAGCCTTGAGAGTGTTGACTTACTATTATTAGAGACAGTTTATCAGTTGAATTTATTTATCAGTTGTATAAACTCTATTACTATTTTGTACAAATGTATGAACTTGTGTACTTTTATATAGTTTATATAGTTATCACCGTCTCACCTGTTCTATATCTGTGATTAGTGTTATATTTTATCTAATGCAATGTGAGATATACGACATGTTATGCGATTGCATGATGTTTTATTTCTTCTCTTTTCTTCTATTCTCTTCCCTTCTTTTCTATTCCTCATCTTTATTTATTTCTCTTGACAATCATCTTACATTGACCGAGTGCTCCAGAAGCTTTCAATTCGGTTGTATAAGTATCGGTGGTGTAGGGTGCACATCACGATGTCCCTCATCATCAGACGATGCCTGCAGATTGGGACATTGAGTCTAGTTTAGGCGGAAGCAGTTCTAAGAGAGAACATGGGTTGAGTATTGGCATGGATACAGGTCCATTACTCAAGTCAGTTCGTACGTATGATCCCTCGCACCCTAAGTATGAAGGGGGTTGCGAGTGAGCATTTGATTAGGATGGATGTGATTAATGCCGATAGTTTGGCCTCATCATGCCTACACCTCATAAGATATAGGAGCCAAGCCAGTAGGAATGGTGGTTTTACTTGTACTTTAGCTTATTTTTTCTCTGAATTATTGTTTAAACTTTCCTCCTTGTTTGATGTAGTGTCTAGGAGGTTTAACTTTGGTGCCTTCGATCAGTCTACCTTTGCCTATGAAGCCATCATAATTGTCGTTCCCTTGGAGGTCAAAGGGAAGGGGGAAGGAGTAGGAGAAAAAGGGGGAGGTCGTCGTGGTTTCTTTGGGCGAGGAGGAAAGCACTCCAGATGAGGGGTCCAAGAGAAGGTAGACAGTCTAGGAATCCAAGCAAGTGGGGCCTCTTGCCTTCTTTGCTATGCATATGCCTTTTTATAATGAGGAGGGGCTCCATCGGGGAGAAGAAGAGGAATCGGTTGGGTGGGTGTCTCTAGAGCTTGATGTCACCCTAGATCATGTCGACTTAGATTACTTGCAGCGGTCATTTCATGAGATGTTAGTGGAGCTTCCAGGGTCTTCTTATTCATGTTCGATCCGGGTGGGGCTTCCATGATGGAAAAGAGGCCATGGACATTCATCCCAAGAAGCTTTGTTTGTAAGATCTTCCCTTTTTTTTCCGTCGAACCCTCTACATTATGCTAGAAGTTCTAACTGATTTGCTCCTGTAGGCTGCCTATCGCTTCGTCCACCCTTTGGACAACTTTAGGTGCTTAAGAACGAATTCAATGTGTGCAAGCAGGCTCAGGCATCGACCGAACATATGGCCAAGGAGGCGAAAGAGGTAGCAAGGGTGACCACCAATGCTAAGGAGTGGGCAGAGAGGGAGATGGTAAGCTTCAAGAAGAGGCTGGACAAGCTTAAGATAGACCCTGCCTGTCATATTACAGAATGTAAGTCCATTGTCGATGTGAACGAGACTCGAAAGGAAGAGGAGGACTAATGGAAGAATCGACTAACTAGTATGATCAAAGCCTTGTTGAGGGAGAACTACGATATGTTAATTTCTTTGAGCCACATGGATGTTGATCTACTTAGGGCGATACAAGATGAGGTCGCAAAGGAGATGACAGCTATTAGGGAACTTGTGCTAGTCATCTTGACCAGGGAGCAAATTGACTCCTTACACTAGCCAGTTGAGGATCAATCCTTGTAGATATTTTTATCCCATCATGTGAGCCTATCAGGAAAGGCTATGTGTCGTCCCCATACTTTTGGATATGAAAATATTTCCTTTTGTCAAAACTTCAAGTGTTTAGTGTGTCTTTATTTAGTTAGCTAGTGAGGTATATCTTAAGTAATTTTGTATCTTCTTGTGTTTGTATTGTGTTTTCGATAGTATATGCCGACTTAGGTGATAGATGTCGATCGTGGCCCATTCCTATATATCTTTTATTTAATTGCCCAATCTTATCGGTAAGGCGCTAAGACTGGTGTTTTTGCACCGGGCTTAGTTGTATGATCCTATATCAAACATAGATTGTCATGGAAGAGTCTTGGTTGCAGTAAGAATGGCAGTCCCCGATAAGGAAATTAATGCATGCTAATTCCCTCTCGTAGATAGCAGGCTGGCAAGATGGGAGAATGGCTTGCTACGCACCTTGCAATAGATGTCTGGTGGCAAGACAAATGAGCATATAAAAACTCATCCTTTATTAGATAGTCTGATGGCAGGTAGGGAGCATGGCTCACTACACACCTTGTAACAGACGTTAGCGTCCCTAATAAGGCAATGAATGCACAGTAATTCACTTTCGTAGATAGCGGACTGGCAAGCAGGGAGCATAACTTGTTGCACACTTAGTGGTATGAGTCGGCGGTTGCCAACAAGGAAAATAAGCACATAAAAATTCATCCTATATTGGATAGCCTAGTGGTAGTTGGGTGTTATACCGCATTTTGACTAGGCAGTATATCATAAAAGTTGGCTAAATGGTTTCTGTGATCATTAAGGCAGGAAGCTTAGAGAGACGATTATCAGGCTCGAAAATCGATGATATTTAAAACTATGGACAATAGTTAGGCAGATTCGGATCGGGTCCCAATCAAGGTGCAATCAAATATGAAGTGAAAAGGAAGGCTCCGTGAGGCCGCATTTCAAATTTCAAACCAATCTGAGTTCGTATGCTTGAGTAATGGACAATGGAAGAATTTGTATGGATCGATCGGGAACGATCCCTAAAACAACACAAAACAACAACGATCGATTGATATTGCAAAATCTACAAGGCCAATTCACTTGAAACTTCAAGGCATCAATACATTAAAGAGTGGAGCCTACATGAATGATTGCAGGACAAAACTCACGAAAATTGGAAATTACCGATCGTTCTATACCGATCAATCCCAACGATCGGTATAAAATTGCCAACATGCTATATTCAACAAAGATCGGTCCATATCTCGCACATAACAACTCAGAATGTCACTTTATTTTTGGATCAAGGTCTAGAGGCATGTGGGACTTCCCATAAACGATTGCATTTCAAAACTCAAAAGAACCAAAACACACCGATCGTTACTCATCGATCGATCCCAACGATCGGTGTAAATCAACCAACATTCCATATTCGACGAAGATTGATCCATATCTCGCAAACTACAACTCAGAATGACACCATATTTTAGGATCAAGGTCTAGATGCATATAGGACCCCCCACAAACGATCGCATGGCAATCGGAAGAAAGAACGATGATTGGTATGATTCATATCGATCATTCCAAAATAATGAATTACGACCACTGATCGTTCTGGTGGGCCCCAAAGGATTTGGAGACTCTTCCGCTAAATATATAACAAGATATTTCACCATCTTCACCTATAAATACAGCGAACTTGGCTCATTACAAATGGATATTCGGCTGGCTTTCCTTCATCACTTCTTATCTCTTCCTCCATTAATTTTCTAAGGCAAAAATCTACTGTACTTGTAATCTACAGTATAAATAAAAGATTATTTGAGTGGACATAGGCCTATGTTTGCCAAACCACTATAAAACTTGCATGTTCATTTACTTTTTTGCAATCTATCTACGATCTGTGAATCCATATTTCTCTGTTTGTATCTAAATATTGGATATTGGTGCTTTCAATAAAAGAAAATTCATTTTTCAAAATTAACAAGGGTATGTCGACATATTTCTCCTAGATATGTTGACATAGTGATCGTTGGTTGCTTTTTTAATTTTTGAAAAGAAGTGTCTTTTGGATGGACCTCTTCACAAATGGATACTTCTGTTCATTCACTATATAAAGAGGAGTGCAAATTCTTACTTTCTTCTTACACCTTACTCTCTTGAAATATTTATTGAAAATTACTTTCTACATTCTTCAAAATCTACATAGAATAAATCCATACTCTACTAGATTGATTCTCTACAAACTATCTACTATTTTGGAAGCATTCTCTCTACAAATCAAAGATCAAACCGCTATCTATAGGATATCTTGTATCCCAAGCATAACCATTTGTATTTGGAAATCAACAACTCTACTCTTATTTGTTTTGGGGTGCTTATTACCCTTTCAAATTAAGTGCGTGTACTTGTTGCCTGTTCAAATTAAGTGGGTGATCTTGTTGCCCTGTAAATCAAGAGAGTTTTCCTCGGACTCGTAAGATAGGAGGGTGTGTCTCATAGCTTTGAAATTGAGATTGTATTCTGGTTTTCTTACTACCCGCTTAAAGTAGGCGATTTAAAAAAACCTATATAGTATTATACAAGATTGAATGTAGAATTATTTAATCCAACCAGTATAAAAATTCTCATTGTCATCTCTCTTGCTTTACTATTTGTTATTACTTTTATATTTATTTATGATTGCATTTGTGACTGCTTAGTTAGTATAGATCTGTATTAATAATCTATGATCTTATTTAAATATCGAAACCAAGTTAAAAAATATCATAAAAGTTATAAAACACCATTCAGCCCCCTCTGGTGTTAAAGTAGCCTTAAGATCCGTTACTGTAACCACATGCATATCTCTATCATTATTGATTGTTGTTGCCCTGACATTTGTCCAGGGGTGTTATGGATTTCCTACAGGACAAAAGGAGTGATATCATCTTTAGGGTTGCTTGTTGCTTTGGCTAGTTGGTTGTCCTTGGCATTCTGTTCTCTTTATATCTATTTTAGCCTGAATTCTATCAAGGTACTGATGATTTTTTTGGCCTCAGTAACATACATGGCCAGTGTTTTATTTTCTACCTATATGTGTTCCCCAATCTAGTTGACGAATAAAGATGAGTCATTGAAATATGCACCGATTCCAAATGTAGCTCCTTTGCTATCTTGAGACCGGCAGGATAGCTTCGTACTTGGCTTTGTTGTTGGTTGTCTAAAAGGAGAGTGAGGCGGGTATCAAAACATAATTATTTCCCATCGAGCAAGGTAAGGACCATGCCAGCCCATGGCACTTTCTCATTTAATGCTCTGCCAACATATAGACACTCAACTGGTCTATTGACAATGACTTCTTCTTTTGAGCCTTGCTACCTTGAACATTCGGCAATGAAGTCAGTAAAAGCCTGACTTTTGATGGAAGTGCAAGGTTGGAACGAGATGTGATGCCATCTAAGCTCAATGGATCATTTCAATAATCATGCCACTAAATCGGGCTAGCTGAGGATATTCTTCAGAGGTTGATTTGTTAGGACTTTGATAGCGTGCACCTAAAAATATGGCAGAAGCTTATAGGTCGACATGATTAGGCAAAATGTGGCCTTCTCTAACTTGGAATTCCTAATCTCTGACTGGTCACTCTCTTGCTGACATAGTAGACCGGCCATTGGATCTTCTTTTCTCCTTTAATTAGGGCGGCATTGATCGTGTGGTAAGATAGGGCCAAGTATAGTCAAAAATCCTCACCATCGAAGGGTTTGGATAGTATAGGGGGAGTAGCTAGATAGTGCATTAGTTCTTCAAATCCCTTGGTGCATTCCCTACTCTAAGTGAAAGTTTTCCCTTTTTAATGAGATCGGAGAAAGGTAGACATCGATCAGTTGATTTTGACACTAACCGGCTTAATGCTGCAACCATTTCATTCAATCTTCGCACTTGCTTCATTTTTTTGGGATTCTGCATGTTTTAAATGGCTTGGATCTTATTAGGGTTGGACTCAATCTATTTGCCTCAATATATAGCCAATAAATCTACCGAACCACATGGACAAATAGCATTTCAGGGATCTGACTTCATGTTATATTGACGAAGGTTGTCGAAAGTCTCGATTAGATTTTGCACATGCCCTCACCTCCTCAGACTTGACCAACATGTCATCCACATAAACTTCCATGGATCGACCAATCTATTATGAGAACATGCGGTTAATGATCCATTGATATGATACACCCACATTTCATAAATTGAATGGTAGGACACGATAGTAGTACTAGCCGACATTAGGGAGGTGCGCTCTTGGTCGAGGCCGTGCATGGTAATTTGATTGTACCCAGAATAGGCATCCATGAAGGTAAGAGTTCTTGTCTGCTTGTTTACATCTACCAACTAATAGATGCAAGGCAAAGGAAAAGGGCAGGCCTTGTTAAGGTCAAAGAAGTTAATCCATATTCTCTACGTCCCACTTGGCTTTTTTACCATTATTGAGTTTGTCACCCATATGAGAAGGTCCGTCTCCTTGATGAATCCATTGACTAACAGCTTTTTACCTCTTCTTTGAGAGCTTGATACCTCTTTAAGTTGTGCGGTCAGTGTTTTTGGAGGATAGGGATAGCTTTAGGGTAGATATTGAGCACATGGGAAATGATCCTAGGATCAATGTCAGTCATGTCAGCGTATTCCTAAGCGAAAATGTCCCTGCTCTACCGAAGGAACTTGATTAGGTCCTCTATAACATTCAGGTTAAGCTCGATGCTAATTTGGCCCATCTTGCTAGGTTTTGTTCTATCTATAGTGATAGACTCCAAGGGGTAGTCGGTCCAGCTTCAGTGCCTGAATCACCCATGCGGTGATCCAAAGGGTCATCTTTTGGGTCTAACTGGTCTCTAAGCCAATCTTGTCTAGCGTGCATATCATACGCTCCATGACATATTCAACTGGAACGGATGTCCATGTAGAGGTTTGGGCAATGATGCCTTTAGTTCCCATGGATGAGTTGGCCATAGATGGGAGGGTAAGAGCGATTGTGCTTGACGATCCTACCTTCCAGCAGGAAGTAGATTGCTAATTCCATGCTATAATGACCTCCCTAGTTCTTTACGAAGTGGCTAAGAATATTGGGTTTCTACTATCCAAAACTTCATCTTGACCATCGCTCCTAACATGGTTCTGATCTATTAGACCCAAGGATATTTATGGATGGTTTGTCAGTGGGGAGCATGGATTCGTGAGTAGGTGGATCGATCGGATCAGAACGCCCATTTGGGGAGCCGGTGTGACAAAGTTCATGGTGGCTTGAGCATCCATCTACGTCCTCAAGCCATTTACTTCGTGGGCTAGCTGATCCATGTTTGATAGAAGTGTCAATACAACATGCTATATTTCTTCGTTGGAGCCAAAATTGGGATATGCAGCATTGGCTAGAGTATTGTCATTTGCTTTGTGCTTGTTAAAGTTGTTGCCTTTGAACGACGAAGGGTTATCCACGGTGCTATGTCAAATCAGATCTTGTAGAGTTGAACGGTGTGGAAAGAGGAGAGCTTTTAAGGGGAGGCCCTCCTTCTAATGCCAAAATGTTGACTAGTTTTCTAGCCAACCTCAGAACAATAAGAGTGCATTGTGAAAAGCAAAGGTTACTTACTAATCATTAGGCATAAAATAGAGAAAATGAGGAGTTAAATACACAACTGAAAGGTAAATAACATAAAATATACAGTTGTTCAACAAAGCTGCATATATTCACTATGAAATTCTCTTACTATATATTTCTCTCATAATTATAGGGAATTACAAGTGAATAAGAAGAAGAAAAAAAGCACTTAAGACTAGTAAAGCTATGTGATCTTAAGGACTTATGTGGTAACAAGAGCGCTGAACTGTATGCAGTATTCGGTGTTTTTCAATGTTTCAACTAGAGCTCTACCCCTTTGAAGTTGCAAAGAGTAGGGTATTTATAGTAGTTGAAGTGGATGATGGACGGTTGAGATCATGCAGTAGAGCTAGCAGGAAAAGTGCTTGACCATTAATTTGACTGTAGAAGTGGATAGTCGACAGGTGTAAAGTATGCCAGAAGATGGGCGGTGGATGAGAAAATACTCATCATCTCTTTGTATTAGGCGTGGGCTTGCATTAAATGTGCATTTAATGCCGATGATAAGCCCCATCAGTTTTGCCACCCAACTAATGTTTCTGATGGATGGGTGGGCAATTTTTCATTCACCTGAGTGCCTATATGGCTGATCTAGTTGACCAACTGTTGGCAATATTGAAGAGACATGGAATCTTATTGAGGATCATATTGGGAAGACGGTTAATGATCGGGAATGAGGTGGTGGGGAGGGAGGCCTGATGCTGATTGGAGTTGGCTGTACCGAAGCTATGCTAAAGACGGGCCGTGCTTAAGCCACTCTTTACTGATGAGCTGCGTGTTGGGGCGGACTTGGATAGGAGCCAGCCATTAGCTAATGTGATGTTAGATGAATTGTGTTAGTTTTTAGCTGTTGTTGGATAAGTTCAATATATGAGAGTCAGTCAAGACCATGCCGGACCTGGTCCAGATCTTGTCTAAGAGTGAAGGCTGTTAAATGGCCAGGCCTCATCTTAGCACCTAACCAAGTAGAAAGGTTTGTTTGAGACCAACATGGACTTGGGCCGGCCTTTGCAGGTAGGTGGCAGATCAATTGGGCCAGCTTTGATTGAGCCTGACTATCTTTAATTGGCCTGCTAATTACTTGCAAAAAAAACTGAGCAACATATGGAAAGTGGTGTAATAAGGCAAGACTTGCCAATTCCTTTGTTCATAAATAAAGCTAGCTTCTAGAATCAATGGAACCATGTTCTTGTAAACTAAACCTTGCGCTACATGGTTAGCAGTGCAATTAACTACTCAGAGATAAGTACCGACTAACTCCATTGATCCATGATCGGGTCAGGGGAGTATAGTCACATAAGGAACGAGCAGACGATTCAATCATATCCCTCTGATCTTAACTAATGCTCGGAGATAGCCAAAGTCAATGAGGGATGCCTAGAGTTAGGCAACTGGAGCACCGATTTCCAAATAAGAAATAATGTGCAATTGAAGCTTTCACGACCATGCTTGCGGCCCAACAGAATGTGCTTGGTTGATGCTAAGCGATGATGGTCGATGAATATTCTTGACCGACAGTCGAAGACATCTTAGATCAAGAGGGGATTCCAAAATACAGGCACCTAAAATACTAAATTTCGGAGATAGGAATCGGTGTATAATTGAGACCTTCACAACCACACTTATAGCTTGGCAAGACATGCCTGACCAAGAATAAATGGTGATGATCGGGGAGTTGTTTCGATCAAAGCCCAAAGATAGGCGAGGTTGGACGTCAATGATCAGAGATAAACATATGAAATATTGATCTTTGGAATTGGAGATCCTATGATCACACTTATTGCCGGGTAAACCAAGTCCGACCAATGATAGCCGATGAAGGCCTAACAACGATTTCAACCAACGCCCGGAAATATGTAGGATTGAAATTCGATGTCCAGAGATAGACACCTGGAATGTTGTTTCCAAGAGATAGAAAAGGATATGAAGTTAGATGCTTCCACAATCACAACCTTTTCTATGTTCAGATAGAACTCGACCTAGATTAAATGAGGCAAGTCACAGAGTTGGTCGAACGAACAAAAAGTTTTGTTTAGCCAATGAAAAAAAAACTTTGGTAATGATAAACAAAACTATATAATGAAATATTAACAAGCAATTGCATAAATTTACTTATATGTACAAACCTACAATAAGCAATGGCATTGCATAGACACAGGCATGTATAACATAAACAATCAAGCATCATGGATAACGATATTATATATGTAGGCAATAGTATATAGACAAATGAAATATAAGTGCAGATATGTAAATATGACAAAGATTGTATAGAAAAGAAATCTTTTATTTACATTCACCTTTTATATATAAAGTTTACAGGGGCTACTCCCGCATAATGTCGGCCTAAATGGAAAGAAAAGCAAAATACATCAGAAAGCAATAATGCTGCTTTTATAGAAACTTAAGCCGGAAGGCTACTTCTTCTTCCCTCGCATGCTACTACTCTTTGGATCATCCTTCACAAGAAGTTTCTTCGAATTCTTCCTGTCCTTGGACTTCCCTTCTTCTGAAGTGCTACCCTCGAAATGTGTAGTCTTTCCTTCAGTCGTCATTTTGAGGGAGTCATTGGGCATGTCAATGGTAGGGTCGAAAGATACTGAAGATCCACCAGCACTGCGACCTTTCGGAGGCTTGAGTTTCATGGGGGGAAGCTTAGGAACTAGTAGTAGGTTTTTCAGTTCCTGGCTCAAGCTTAATTTTGATCTTCTCGTAGTTAATTTTAAGCCTCTCTGCTACCGTGATGTGATCGTTTTGGTCCTTCACACTAGTAATTATAACGTCTTCCTCCTATGATTGACTGACGTCCTCCAACCCTTCCAACCCCGTTATTTTTATCGAATCTGGCTAGGGTCGGAGCTGGAAGGAGGAGTCAGAACAATTGATTCTCCTGTAATAGAAGTTATTGTGGTAAGGATATTGCTAGGACCGAAGCCCTGAGTAGCCTGTGGTGGAGGAGGAAGCGATAGATGACCTATAAGTTAACAAACGGTGAAGTAAAGATCAGTGACGGCCTTCGGTGAGAGCTAAAGCATTTTGAACATTGGGGAGACGAGAGAGATACCTTCGCTAGGTGAAGCTCCTTCGATTGGAGTATTGGAGATTTCGCTTTCCTCAATAGACGGTTGAATGGGCTGAGTAAGAAAAGGAGTAATTAAGGCTCAATGACAGTTGTAGCAGCAAAAACTGAAATTTCAATGTCAATGACCTCTGAGCTTGCCACTACTGGAGTAGTGGATTCCATTGTAGGCTCTTTAAATTTTGGAGTTAAAGTTTCTACATGACCTAATGCCCTAGGATCGATAGGAGTCTTAATGACTGTCTTTTCTTCTATTGCACTCTCCTCAACTAGGATACACTTTCCTCTTTTTAGAGCTAATATACCTTCCTCGTCCAGGAATTTTGCTTTTAGCTCATCTTCAATCAGGCCTTCTCCAGCCTCGGTCGATCGATGTAGAATTTCCTCCCAAATACCGGGAAGTGTAACGGGATAGCTGTCCCCTAGCCACTTTAAATTCTTATCCTCAATGATATTTGCAAAAAATGGTTGGAGGTCAGCATTCATCTCCTAATTTCTCTTCCTAGCCTGCGCGTTGAGCTCTTTAATTTCGACTTCGGCTATAGCAAGGTTGACTTGTGCCTAGGCCTTGGAATCTATTTCAACATTTAAATCAGACTTGAGTCTTGTTTCATCTCCCTCGACTATTAAATCCCTAGAAGGAAAGCTAAACTTTCTTAGACTCTCATTAAAAATGTCCTCGATTCGGATGTCAAGAACCCCCAAGGAGCTAAAACTATTCTCTAAGGAGCCCATGGAAGGAGTTGTTTCTATGACTAGCGCTAAACTTGGATCGAGCGCTTGCTATAAAGACTTGATTACAAGTCACTTCGAAAGATGAGGATAAAGGCTGTATCGCCTTCGGGAGACGTTTCCCCATATGATTTGTTATCTCTTATATCAAAATCTTTATGTTCATCATCATCCTCATGTCTTCCTTAACCTCTCCTTCTCCTTCCTCCCCTCTCTCTTCATGTCCATCTCCTTCTCTCCCTTCGTCTCTTTCTCCTCTTTCCTCTCCTCTTCCCTCTTTCACTTTGTTGACCACATTCTCCTTTATCACACTCTCATCTCCTTCGTCAATATTCATCTCGCTAACCTAGTCTTCATTATCCCCTTGATTATCATCATCCGAGTTGCAAGTAAGGGCAGAAGACTCTATAGTGGCCCGAGACTTCTAATATTGAAGTAGAAGGGGAATGACATATTTTCTAGATAAAGGGGCCATACTGACAAAACTTATAATTAGTAAAAAGGAAGGTGGTAGTGCAAAATTCAGAGTCGACACCCTTCAAAATCTCTAGGGTGTTGCCATGTATGTCTTTGGAATCTCGATTAGGAAGATCTGTGAAGAGCATGGAAAATAAGTTAGGTACTTGGACAAAAAAATCCAAGTATAGAAAAGACATTAGAGAAGTAAACTTACATTCGGACAACTATAGGCGCTTGAAACCAAACCACAGCAAAGAAGAAACATTCTTCTTGAAATAGTTTTACTTATTATGAAATGTTCCTATGACCTTGTAGCACTTGTAAGCCTCAATGATTAGTAAAGAAGGCAAGTTTTCCCTTTCCTAGAAGCTTAAAAGACATGTTAGCTCTCCGAAATTGGGAGGATGATTTAATCACTTTATGAACAGAACATACAAGGAGTTGAGTAGCACAACCATTAGGATGCACTTATGCTGGAGCGATCTCAATCTCTTGCAGAATGGATTTAATGAACACATTGATATGTAGGATAGCTCCATTTAAACACATGTACTTGTTTCATGCGGTATACTTGGGGGGTAGATTGTACGCTTGTTGATGGATCTCAGGCAATAAGACATCATCCTTTGGCCTATGCTTACACGAGATAGAATGGAGTGATGCCGTAGTTAGTATAGATTGTGTTTGATCTAGAGGATTTTTGATTATTAAGGCATGTTGTTCGCCCAATGAAGGAGGCTGCTTTTGAATAGGGATCGCTGGAACGATTTGCCTCTGAAGTTTAATTGTTGTTGAACGTTTTTCCATAGATGGAGTTTATGTAGAGACTTGAACGATAGATAACCAACTTCATGAGGGGTAAAAGGATCAAAACTGACTTTAATGGGAGGAGATCGCCTTGTCATTCTGAACTGAAAGCTTGATAGCGAATGTAGTCAGGTATGTTTTGCTTTAAATATTTGTATTAATAAAACCTATGTGACCGATGTGAAGAATACAACGGATGTCAATGTATGTTGACCAATCGAGTTCTAAACATCGACCAGGACTATGTTAAAGCATTAATCCATGTAGATTACGTCTTGTGTTTAGAGCATGGTGTATGGAATACTCTATGTAGATAGCCCACTCGTGCTAGCAAACGAACTCCATCGTGTGATCGAACTATGTGTTCGATCTTATCCATTATTGCAGAGTGAATGGTAACAGAACCATTATCCAAAGTAACATAGAGTCTTCTTTCTAGAGATACAGGACTGTGATGTGATTTGGACGTTGATTTAAGTGGTCTATTTGGATGCCGGAGTGCGTTCGACATGACCGTACCTTAGAACCGTCTCATCAAAGCATGATCAACAATTCGCGTTTGACCAAAACTCAATGATGCCAATCATAAAATCTTGCATGTGTGAAAATTTGATATCATTGCGATTTAGTCAGGAAACCCCAAAGTCTTATAAGTAATGGTATGAAGCTAATACTAAGTGTAGTGAAAATGAAATCAAGCCCGAGAATTGTTGGTGTCAGGCATAAGTATGACCCGAAGTTTCCTTAGGATGACTTGAATTCTCTATAGAGTATAGGCATGTGGTATGTCAAGAATTGGGTTGAAACCATCCTACTTCGATTGCAAGTAGATAAAGGATGACAAGAGGATGGCGATGGTGGCGACGACATCCCCACGGTAACCACGACGACATTGCACTCTAAAAATCCATTTTGCCGCAAATCGAGATCTGGAAGTAAAAAATTGAAGCGAAAATGAGTCAGGGTCGAATTGATCGATCTTGTAGGGATTCGTCTAAGATGGCAGTGGTTGTCGAGGAGGTGTAGGCGCTAGCACTTTGGTGTTGAACTTGAGATGAATGGTGGTGATGGTAGGTTGTAGGTCACTAGAGAAAATAGCTCAGGGTCAAATAAGATAAGAGTGAAACGAATAAACTCTAAGTACCAAAATATATAGTACTAAAATGGCATTGATAAAGCATCTCCATACCGATCACAAAAATGATTGGTACCAAAATGATTTGTACAAAAAAAGAAGAAAAGGTAAGAAAGGAAAGAATAGTACTTACCTAGTCAAGGCGTGGAATGGTCTTTGTGATTTTGTGGGTCTGGACCATCGTGTAAAAGAGTGATATGTCAACTATTTGAAGTGATTGAGTGGGTGTTGTTAGAGTAGAAGCGACACTTTAAAGTGATGGTTGGTTAACCAACAAACTCAATGCAGAGGACTCTGTACCGCCTGTCATAATCTAAGGCATGCTTTGTTTTCAGTCGAAGCATACTTTTAAGGGCAAATGTTATCCAGCATTTGAACCAAACAACTTTCAAATGGACTGGATGTTAAGACAAAGATGAAATGACATAATATCTTTGGTGCATGCTCGAAACATCATAGGAGTGAATTCTTAAAAGTATGAAGTCCAAACTCGAAAACAAGTTTGATCGCTACCGATCACTTTTTAATTGCTACCGAGATGATTTGTTACCCAAGTTTGGTGTTTCATTAGAGGTTTTCCTTATGATCAAGTAATGAAGTAATAAAGCAATGTATTGGCATTGAGTTGGTTTAAAATTTAAGGTTTACTTCTCAAGAACAGTTGAACAACTCTAGAGCTATGCAGAAGAAGACAAGTCTCGTACAAGATAAATCATATAGGTTGAAGATATTGAAAAAGTTGTATATGATAAGAGGAGTTTTACCACTTGACCAACACGGTCAATATCGATCATATTAATAATCGATATCGATATGATTTTTCATACAGAAAGACTCCGTCTTCCTTCCTAACTTTATGGATCTGATGTTTAACATGCTATTTTGTGATCTGGTGTTTCCAAGTGAGCAATTCTTCTACATATAGAAGCATTATCGCTACTGAAAAAGGATTTTTGACCTCCATCTTCTTCACCTTCTACTCCCTACCCAAGCTTGTTGTTTTTGACCTTACCTTTGTTGTTTTAAATCCGAAAACAAACTGCAAAGCTCTTGTACTTGTGGCAATCAATTTCTAATAAGATTAAAGTGGACATGGACCATATATTTTGCCAAACCACTATAAAATCCTTAGCCTCTTTACTGTGTTATGCTGTTTGAAGTAGATCTATCTCGTTTCCATTAGATTCAGATGTTGTGCCAATTTTTGGTCAAATATTAACAATTATTATTCATTTACCTTAATAATTAACCATACAATGCATTGTAAAATTCCATTTTTAGCTATAAAAATACCAACATTTTAACATTTCTACAATTATTTACTACTCCCTCCCCAACCTCCAATCTTTTTATAGTATTTTATATTCAAATCTATATATTTTAATGCTTACGAAATCTCATATTTAAGCTAAACGTTAATAGTTGCAGTATTCTTCTAATAAATACCTGTCAATTCTAATATGTATGTGTATGTGTTCGTATTAACAAAACAGTAAAATTATAGTTTGCACTCAACTATAAGGATATATAAATCACATATATTATAATACGTACATAAACACTAAGAACAAAGTTAATTTATGAATAAATTATAATTGTTTATCTCAAAATCATATCGTACACTACATTAAAAAAATTATGTTTTAACATCAAATATCTACATTGTGGTTTCTGCATTTTTTTACAAAATCATTCTCTATTCTTTCCTACTATTTACCTTTAATTCCATATATCTAAACTAATTATTTAATTTTAAATATAACATTATTTAAAAAAGTGGTTTAATAATATTTGTTAAATTATTTAATAAATCATTAAGTATATTAGTTTCAGTATATATACCATATTCATATGGACAAAAATGATAAAATTATTTTTTTATTCAAATATAAAAATATATAAGCTACATAACATAAATTGTACATAAACAAATATAAAAAAATTAATTTATAGTTCAATATTTATAAAATTTATTGTACGTTGCATAACAAAGTTCCAATTTTAACATTTATAGTATAAATACTATATTTTAAAATATTACGGTGTGCGACGCATTGGTTACACGCTAGTAACTAATACATTTTGCTTCCATGAAAAACTAATTTACAGGTAGGGCATCTATACAAAGCTTTGGACAAACGGATGTGGCAACAATTGGGATTGAATTCTATGATTCACGTCGGTTGAATTATGTCAATACTACGTAGTTGGCACTGACAAGTAAAGCATGCTCTTTGAATCCTCATCAGTATATATGCAAAAGACAAGAGGTGTGTGTAGAAGGGATGTTGGTAATGTGTTCGATATTTATTATTATTTTTACATATAATTTATATATTTTTCTTTTTTATAAATTGGATGTTTAGATGATGGTACTTGGGTAATATATAACATAGTAACTCTAGGTATTCTTTCGATAATCATGCCCCATACATACGAATCTGTAATATCTCAAATCAAATTCGAAGCGTCTTTAATTTTTAGAATTCTTTATGGAACATATAAGATTACATGTGTTTATTTCAGTGTTTTAAACACCTAATCCAGTCATGGTTCGACCAAAGTTAACCTTCGACCTTTGTTCACTTCGATTTTGAAAAAATAAAATAACCTTGCATATGCATAAGCGTTTGACTCAAAATTAAATCCTTAAAGAACCTTAAAACCAACTTCATTAAACCACACGGTTTTTCAAAACGTAGAAAAAAACCACTTGTTTCTTCATTTTTTCGCATAACTAAATTAACAAATAATTTCATAGACCTAACGACTATATTATTTTATTATCTTACCAATCTTATAATACGTTAATCATGTACATTTTATGAACTATTATTGAACCTAACTCATTTTGTCTTATAAATTTGGGAAATTTATGCCTTGTAGTAAAGAAAATATTATAGAATTTTTTAAATTATATTTATTAACAAATGTTAAAAAATAATTACTTTTAGAAATCAATATACTAATTATAATTAGTTAAAATTCAGTGTTAATAAATGGAAATGATTTTACATTTAACTCCATAAAATAAAAAATAATAATCAATGCGGTTCTCATGGTCTAACTTGTTGAACCACTTGAATTTTTGATTTTGGACCAACACAGTTCGATTTATGGTTCGGTCTTTGAAACTACTTTATTTTTGATAAAAATAGGATTTTCCTTATTGATAAACTTTTATCTACATTTCTTACTTTATCAGTCAGTTTTATAATTTTAACTTATAATATCAACACCATTTCCAATTTATTTTCATAACTCTTTGTTAGAAAGTATCCTTCATCAAATTAATCCCACAAATGCATTAGCAAAATTTCTTGTCATCCAACCTAATCAACTCGCATCGCAAATACCAGTGTCCACAAATGTATCTGATCCTTCATATGTTCTTAAACTCCAAATGGGCGTAAGATGTAGTAATTTAGAAATAAAGCTATGATGCCACTTTAAATAATTTCGTACATTTTTTGTATTATAAAGAAAAGTAATCTTATGCACTTACAGAACAGTTTTACGTACCTAATACTATAAAGAAAAGGACAATTTTATGGTTTCAACTGGGCTACTAAGCATCTTGGCTAAGGAGTGTCATTGGAATAATTCAATTTTAAGAAAGACGTCTAGAATTAACCAAGTTGTGTTTTATAATGAAAACTAAGCAACTATATTCGAAACTGAGATGATTGAGTTTGAATATTTGTGAAATCAGAAAATTATATTGATATGATCAAAAACTATGTTTGTACATTCAGATATATGCTGCTATTTATAAAGTTTGCTGAGATAAAGTATTGCGGGTTATTGGGCTTATTCCAATACAACCCATATTCAGATATTAAGATAAAACCCTATTGCCTTTACTCTGCCGTTCATTTCTTTCGGCTGCATTTGTTTCTTCAATTTCTTCTAATATCTCCCCGCAATTTGAGCTAGGGTTTTCGTCTCTCCTTTAATGATCTTCAATTCTTTTCGACTCTTTCAGATCTTCAAAGAGAAGTTTAAGCTTTGACTCTGCTGAGCTTTGCTTGAGCTACGATGAGTTGATTTGAGCTAGGGTTTGATGAACTATCTGATATAAAGCTTAGATCTTCATTTCTTGTAGCGATTGCTCAGATCTTCAAGTAATACCATAATATGGAGCTCTGTGGTCAGATCTAACCCAAGATTTGAAATCGATTTCAAATCTAGGGTAGGCAGTTCGACTACTGAAGTCTTTGACATTCAATTCTTGCTTCAGACGCAAGAATTTTTTGCAGATAAGGCTTTGGTGAGTATATCTGCCCTTTGGTAAGTGCTTGGTAAGTGATTTATTTCAATGATTCCCTTAGTACTTGCTCTCTGACGAAATGCAAGTCCAATTCTATGTGTTTTTTTATTGAATGTAGAATTGGATTTGCAGTTAGGAACACAGTGCTTAAATTATCACACCATATTATAGCTTTATTACTGATGTTGATCTTTAGCTCACTTAATAATGATTTGATCCACATTCTCTCTGCTGTTGCATTTGCAACACTCATGTACTCTGCTTCTGTACTAGATCTTGAGATGGTTGTTTGCTATTTAGAACACCATGACACTGGATTTTTGCCTATTGTAAATGTAGTAACCAGATGTTGATCTTCAATCATCTGGGTCAGTTGCCCAATCAGCATCTACAAAACCAAATAAGTTTAGATTAGTATAGTTTCTTAAAGTTAAACCATGATTTACTATACCCTTTGAATATCTGAGAATCCTTTTTACTGCTCTCCAGTACTCATCAAGAGGATTTTGCATATATTGACTAACTTTACTCACACTGTAGGCACTTTCTAGCCTTGTAATTATTGCATATTGTTAATGCGATCCAACTGCACTTTTGTATTGTTTAGCATCGGTGATTGATTCTCCTTTATTCTTTGATAAATGTAGGTTGGTTATCATTGGGTAAGTAGACCGTTTGTCTGATCCATTTTGGTTTTGATCAGAATTTCAGATATGTATTTCTTCTGATTTAATTGTATAACTAAGTTTGATAGTCTTTTGACTTCAATTCCCAGAAAGTAATGTAAGTCTCCAAGATCTTTGATAGAAAACTCTTTGTTCAATTGTTGAATGAAATTGCTAATTTCACTGTCACTGTTTCCTATAACAATAAAATCATCTACATATATTAGTACATATATGACACTATTTCTAGCAAATCTAGTAAATAAAGAGTTATCAGATTTTGTATGATTGAAACCAAGTTCGATCAACATTGTTTTTAATTTCTCAAACCACACCCTTGTTGCTTGTTTGAGTCCATAAATTGCTTTGTTAAGCTTGCAGACTAGTTTACTTCCAGCTTGTTTATAACCATCAGGTTGCTCTATATATACTTCCTCCTAAAGAATTCCATTTAGAAATGCATTATTTACATTCAGTTGCTTTATTTTTCAATTTTTATGTAAAGCAATTATGAGAATAATCCTAATTAATGTTGGCTTAACAACAGGTGAGAAAGTTTCATTAAAGTCAAATCCTTGTTGTTGAGAGTAAACTTTTGCTACCAGTCTGGCTTTGTACTTAGATATTGATCCATCTGCATTTCTTTTCAACTTGTAAGTCCACTTACACCCAGTAATATTTTTTATGACTTGGTATGGTAACTAGGCTCCATGTATTGTTTTTTATGAGTGCTGTATATTCTTTATACATAGCTGCTTTCCACATTTCATTCTGTATAGCTTGTTGATAAGTATATAGCTCTTCAGTATCAAGATTTGCAACATATATTTTTGGTTCGAAAATTCCACTCTTTGACCTACTAATCATATGGTGACTAGTTGTTGCAGGTACAAGGGATTAATGATTTTATCTATCCTCGGATTCAGACTGTGAACTTGATATTTGTGCATGATCACTCCTTCGTTGATCAACTGACCAATAACTGATATTCTAATGGGTTGCATAATGAGGACTTATGGATGATTTTTCTGACTCATGACCTGACCCAGCATTGGGTACTGTGTGTTGTGGTCTAGAATCACCGAGTTGATCCTCAACATACATTTCTTGATTGTGTGGTAAAGGAGGTATTGAGAACTTTGAATTGTAAATCTTCTGAGTTGTTTTAATCTCCTTTTCATTAAATGGAAATACATCTTCATTGAAGACTACATATCTTGAAATAAAGATTCTTCCTTTCATGTTCACACACTTTATATCCTTTTATATTGTTAGCATATCCTAGAAATGTACAGGGTGAAGATCTGAAGCTCAGCTTGTGGCTATTATATCATCTTAAGCATGGAAAGCACAAGCACCTAAATACTTTAAGACTTTTGTAATCAGGTTGAACATTGAACAACATCTCAATTATACTTTTTCCCTATAATACCTCAGTTGGCAATTTGTTAATCAAGTATACTGTTGTTCAAAAGGCATCTGGCCAGAATTTCAACGGTAGAGATGCTTGAGCTAGCATGGTGAGTCATGTTTCAACTATATGTCATGCTTTCCTTCTATTAAACCATTCTGCTCTGATGTATAAGAACAAGTAGTTCTTTATATTATCCCTCTCTTTTGAAAATACTCCTTAAGTGATTTGAATTATGCACCACCATCAGTTTGTACGACTTTGACCTCATTACCAGTTTGTTTTTCAGCATGTGCTATAAATTGTAAAACTGCAAAATATGTTTTAGATTTTGCTTTTAAGAAATATACCCAAACATATCTTGAGTATGCATCTATAAATGATATATAATATTTAAAGCCGCAGTCTGTATCAACAAGAGATTGTCCCTATAAATCTGTAGTAACAAGCTCTAGTGGTTTATTATATTTGGTTTCAGAATCTTGAAATAGCAGTTTATGATTTTTTCCGATTGACAATATGTACAAATATATGGAATTAATGCATTGTCAAAAGAAATTTTATTATTATTCGATACTTTATTTACAACATCTACACTTGGATGACCTAGCTTACAATGCCATATGTCAAAAGTACTCATACTTCTTTTATTTTGAGATGATTGAAAAAGATTACAACACAGATTTTTGTTTCCAATACTTCTTGAATCGCCTAGAGTAAATTTGTAAAGGCCCTTTACTGTTCTACCCTACAGAAGAATTTTATTTGTTAGTATATCTCTTATTAAATAGTATCTTGGATAAAATTCAAAATATACATTGTTATCACAAGCAAATTGAGATACACTAAGCAAATTCTTCTTAATTTATAGAACTCTTAAAAGATTGTTAAGATAGAGTACCCTTTCACCTTTTATATAACCATTACCAGTATGAGTAATTTTAGTTGATTCACCATTACCCATGTGTATACATTGTTTACCTTTGTACTCTTTGTTTCCCAAATTTAGATTGCTCGGATTATTAGTAACATGATTTGTAGCTCCTGAATCTGGATACCATGTATCATCTTGGATATCTTCTATTTTGGCTGTATCATTAAAACTGCCTTTAGTTAAATCAGTTTGCTGTCTAGTTTCTTGCTGTATGTTGGCAAGATTGGCACTTGGTTTTTGACTGCTTTGTTGTCCAAGTGTGTAGTTAACATCAAATCTAAAATAGCACTTGTTTGCTGTGAGTCCAAATCTCTCACAAATTTGACATCTTGGTCTACCATTATTGTTGTTACTTCATCTACCACCTCTGCCTCTGTATCTATATGATTAATTGCCTCGTTGATTGTTATTATTTCACTCATTTCTTGACTGAGTTCTTTCTTTATTTTTGCCTTTGGTTGTGATGTAATTGACTGATAGATCAGAAACAGTTGGTTTTCTTTACTCCAACCTGCCTTCATGAGAAAGGAGAGTGGAGTTTACATATGATATGGATGGTGTAATATCCTTAGATGATATTACTGCTACAATGGTTTCATATTCGTCATTTAATCCACCTAAGATTGATAAAATTTGTTCAGTATCACTCACTGCATATCCTACTGCTCCAAGTAAGTCTCATAATGTTTTAACTTTTGATAGATACTCTCTCATAGGCATGCTATTCTTCTTTAAGTTTTGCAATTGTCTTTTATAATGCATGACTTTTGCTGCTAATTGAGAACTGAACACTTGCTCTACAATAAACCAAATTTGATGAGCATTCTTGCATCCTATTAGTTGTGATAACAAACCTACACTTATTATAAACAATATCCATGAACATAATAGATTGTCTTGCATTTGATAAATTGTGTATTCTCTATTTAAAATCAAATTTCCTTCAGTATTTGAAATATATTGCTCTGGCTCTTGTTTTGTTCCAAGAATATATTCTTCTAAGTCATATCCTCTTACTGCTATTTAACATGAAACTTCCATAGTGTAGATAGTTTGTTTCATCTAACTAAGTTTGTATTAACTGAGTTTTTAGACTTACAATGATTTTTGATATGTTATCTGCAGTACTTGATGGTGGAGGATTTGATTTTGGGTTTGGTGATGTTGATGAATTGTTGTCTATGTCCCCTTGAGCCATGATTAAAATCCAAAAAAGAATGAGTAACAAGCTATTCAAATGAAAGGGAGAACCAAGAACCTGATTTGCAGACAAAAGCCAAGAGAAAGCTAATTATTCAAGTGAACTTGCCCAATTTCTTGAGTGGGATAGAAAGCAGCCAGTGATCTTAATCGCTGGCAAGGCTTGATGATGATCCTAGTTTCAGTTTCTTGAGTTTCTTTTAAACTTAAAACAGCTGAAGAGTTGAATGATGAAAATTTTCTGACAACTCTTCTTGGCACGGCTTGATGACGATCTTGATGAATTAAAGAATTCAAAAAACTAAAACTTCAGCAGTTTTAGATGATGAGTGAAGAACTCTGATGATCTACAGCTAGTGTTTTCATGACCCTATCCTGCCTCGGTCCGACTTCGAATAACCTTGAACATTGTACAACCACGGTCTGAAACTCAATCGAACCTCATTCATCATTGAACTTTGGTCGGACCTTCAAACCAACGGTCCAACCATCAATTTTACCTGGTTGAACCACGGTTCTTTTGTTTTTTTCCTACTTTCTCATCGTGTAATTCTCTCTCATTTTCATATTTTGCATTGCTTTGAAGAAAATAAGGAAATATATATTTCAAAAATCATAATCGTTTCAAAATCTAAACCACTAGCTTCATCACTTTATTCTTCACTGCTGCAAACTCCTATAATACCACTGTAAGATTCGTCAAGTTTGTCGTCATTAAACTTCTATCGTTGTGCACTACTTTACTATATACAAAATTGTAGTTGTGCACTACAACAACACACAACTTTTGTTGCAGACCTTGACCATTTACAACTTGTGTACATAGTATTATTATTTCAATATTTTTGTGTATAGTTTGTAATTAAATGTGCAAATTTTTTGAAAAAATAAATCACGGTTTCGACAGTTCGACCAGTTGAACCATCAAAACCTTAAACCTTCAATCTTCACGGTTCGAGGCACGACACGGTCATGAAAACATGTCTGCAGCCAATTCAAGTGATGGAATGATCTCTGATGGACCTTGGCAATACACTGATATGTTGTTAAACAGTTTTGAATGGCTTTGATACCATATTCGAAACTAAGATGATTGAGTTTGAATATTTGTGAAATCAGAAAATTATATTGATATGATCAAAAACTGTGTTTGTTCATTCAGCTATATGCTGCTATTTATAAAGTTTGCTAAGATAAAGCATTGTGGGTTATTGGGCTTATTCCAAATACAATTTAGATATTAAAATAAAACCCTATTGCCTTTACAGAGCCGTTCATTTCTTTCGGCTGCATTAGTTTCTTCATTTTCTTCTAATAAACTATATGATTCTTATCATAATATTTCATAGTTACAAATCTATTTCTATGTATGATTGAGTAATATGTATAGGTTACCATTTAAGTATCATATTAGAGCATCGACATCTTATTTATCATAATTTGTTTCAATGTAGGTTGTTGCTGATAAGTAAATGAAATTTAAGCTAAAGAGCTGGATTGGAAGTTCTTATTTAATCAAAATAGGTTACAGAGATAATGACATGCACGAAAAAAGAAAGACTATCAATTACTTGCAATGAATTTTTTGATATATTATATCTTGCTGCGGCAATCAGTTAATTAGAAATGGCTGATGTATAATACTAATAGATAGGCATGTAAAACACGGAAATTTCTTTAATTTATAAAATTATCTTTTATCAAATATTATACGTACACTCCAAAACTGTTTAATTAGATCTCCGCTTTAGATTTTCATCCCTACTAATTAATTTGTTTTATAGTTAATGAGTGACTATGATTTAACTAGGGGCATAGGGACAGTGGATATATAGAGGTTTGTAACTGAATGACGAGGCCTAGAAATTTCAATATCATGGTTATGCATTCATCTTTTATTATAAACAAGCATGATCAAAAAAAAAAAAAGTTCCATGGTCTACATTGAATTTGTAAGAACAGAATGCCGCGAATAGTTAACCTTGCACGAAACAATGCAAATTGCAAAGACAAATCCCTTATTAGCAAGAAAAGTTAAATGATAAACAATGCACGCTGATTTCTATAAATACCACACTTCTAGCACGAGCTAAAAGTACAATCTCACTCATAAAACTTCATATGCAGTTTACATATCATACTAACAAAAAAGATGGAAGCATTGCAGAGCAGGTTTAGTCAGAACTATGAAAGGCTTGAAAGGGGAGAGTATGTTTTAATAACAGTAAGCAAAATCTTCAGAGTCTTGGATCACGTAAGAGAAACTGATCGGAGAGCTTATGAGCCTAAAGTCATCGCTATTGGTCCTTACCATGTTAATACTCCCCGCCTTAGAAAAATGGACGAAATAAAATTGGTTTACCTCCAAAGATTTCTCGACCGCAATCCAAATGTTGGCTTGAAGGACTATAAAAATATACTTAAGGAAATGAAGGAACCATCGAAATATTGGTATTCAGAAGAAGTTGAAATGGACGAGGATTTGTTCTGGAGAATGCTGTTGGTTGATGGATGCTTCATACTCGAGCTCCTTCTTGGCAACCTTGACATAAGAATCTGGAAAGAAGATCCAATCTTGGGTAATGCTGAAAGTTTTTTACGCCGCTCGTATATCAAAAAAGAAAAAAACCAACCCTAATTAAAACGATTCTTATTTCTTGATTATGAAATAATACAGGTAACACAGATTGATGCCATCACTTGTAGAGTTTGATATGCTGCTGCTGGATAATCAAATGCCTTTGATCATCCTAGAACGTTTGTATAGCTTAATGGGAAGCTTTGACCCAGAAAATAATCGCACTTTTGTCGACATATTCGTTGAATCTTTCAGAGGTCTTGTTAAGGGTCTCCAACCACTGTCGGAGCTACCAGAAGATATTTCAAATATACACCATTTACTTCACTTATTCCATGCATGTTTTATCGCACCTCCGCTGAAGCAGACCGCACAAGCACAAGCAACTGAATCGATGTTGATGACTCCATGCGCCACTGATCTTAAGCAGGTCGGGGCCAAATTCAGGCCGATAAAAAATACAATCTTCACTTGGAATTTGTCAAATGATAAGCATATGATTGATATATCTCCTGCAAGGCTGAACAGCAATTCAAATTCTTTTTACCGAAATTTAATAGCCTTTGAGCAGTACTTCTTTCCGGTTGTGCGGAATAAAGTCATGACATATGTGATGTTTATGAGTTGTCTTGTGGACACAGAAGCTGATCTGGCTTTGTTAAAAAAAGAAAGAATCATAGTCACTACAAGGATTACTGTTTATTCCAACGGGGGCCGCAACGGCCGCCAATGACATTGACCAACGGCTTCCAACGGCAAGTATTTTCCGGATTATTACCAAGAGATTAAAAAGATAGCCGTTGAACGCCGTTGGAAAATGCCGTTTGCGGCCGTTGGTAGCCGTTGGAAATCCGAACCAAAATAAACGGCAGCAGCTTCTTCTTCCCCATTTCGTTTTTCACCAAATTTTTTCCCAAAACCCTCCATCCTCCTCCCCAATTCGCCACCCACTTCCATTCCAACCTCCAACGTCACTCGGTAGCATCTAGAAGCCCTCTCCAACCCCTAATCTTCTCCAATCAAGGTATAAACCCTAATTCCTTTTTTTATTAAATTAGGTAATTTAGTGTTAGATTTGCAAATTATATGTTTGTATTGACTATTGTATGTGTAGTTTAGTTTATTGATGCTTAATTTTTATTATTAACCTATGTATTGTAAGTTAATTGTATATTATAGTATGTTGTATGTATGGTGTATAGTGTATTGTGTGTATAGCGTAGTGTAGAATGCTGCTTGTATGAAAATATAGTGCGATAAGTTGAATGATGACATTAGATTAGAAAATATCGAAAATGATATTTAATTTTATAATATACGGTTACTTTGATTTTTTTTAATAAGTAATATAGTGTAGTAATTTTATAATGTACGGTTAAAAAATATCGAAAATGACAGTAAGTATAGTATCGAACGTCAATTTTTTTTATAAATATAATATGTTACAGAATATGTAATATATTCGAAAACCCTTAGAATGTTTTTCGGCCCCGTCTGATAAGTATTGTATATGATCGTTATGTGGATATTCGTTTTTTTAACAGAAAGGACATCTGTATTCATCTTATACAGTATTTGTTGGATTTGTCCCTGTATTGGACAAGTTACGAATACAATAACGTAATTAAATCGCGTAAATTATTTCATTTTAAATGGTTAACAAAATTTCGACAGCGCTTCGTTTATGTTCCTTGTGTACACGCAAATGTGTACTGTTCAGGGAACTAAAGCGAAGCGCTGCCGAAATTTTGTTGAATCATTTAAATTGAAATAATTTACGCGATTTAATTACGTTATTGTATTTGTAATGGGAGGTAGGACGACCCATCACCATAGAGTCAATGATCAGTTATTATAAAATTCACCTGTAAACTGTTTTAATAATATGTCAATGCAAATTAATATCGTACTTTTTAGCTATATACGTAGGTTAATGGACAATTATTTTACTGATCGGAGCTGGATGTACAAAAAACGAAGAGTTGAAAGTGAAACGTCAATTAGTGAATATTTTAATAATGGTGTTCGCGTATTTATTGATTTCGCTTTAAGTAATAACGGAAACGACAAAGAAATCCGTTGTCCATGTACTAAATGCAAATTGTTAAAGCATTTGGTACCAGAAATGGTAAGAGTTCATTTGCGTCAGTTCGGTTTCGTGTCGAACTATTTGGTTTGGGATCGTCATGGAGAACCGTTAGCATCTAATCGTGTTGAAGCTGAGGAGGTATTGAGTAATGAAATTGATACGACAAATCTCGTAGAACATATGGTTGAAGATGCTGCACGTTCAATGTTCCCTGTTTCTCAATTAACCGATGACGATGGTAATACTGAAGACGAACCAAATATTGGTGCAAAAAAATTATATGATTTGTTAGAAGCGGCGAAGAAACCCATTTGGGAAGGTTGCACAAGCGGAATCCAATTGTCAGTGACTGCTGATTACATTGCGATGAAATCTAAATACAACCTCACAGAATCTGGATTTACAGCTGTTGTACAAGCTGCGAAACGGCATATGCCTCCCAATAATTTAATGTGCGAAAATCATTATGAAGTAAAAAAACTAATGTCGGCTTTTGGTTTACCATATCAAAAAATAGATACATGTCTAAACGGTTGCATGCTGTTTTGGAAGGAAGATATTGTCACGACCCGCCCTTCTCTCCACAGAAAGACGTATCGTGAATTAAGAAAGAAAGGGATAGAAGAAGAAAAGATAAGAAAAGAAGAAAGAACAACAACATCAAATACTCACAGCGGAACGAATAAAATATAATATATCACATAAAATATTACATAGTATCATATACATCAGAGTTACACAACTTATACATCTCAAATTAGACAGTTATAAACACCTATCTATCATACAACTCAAACATCACAAAGATACAAACTCAATATAAACACAGCGGAATTACTATATATCTACTCGCTGAAGCCACCTGCTCCAAATCTCCTCCAGGATTCGTCAAAGCCAACCTGAATCCCTCGACTACTCAATACATTATTGAGTACCCAAGAGTTTAATAAAACAGAAAATAAACACTTGGGTCAGACATGGGTCTGGTGTGAGTAAACGGTTAAAATTGCTTAACTTTGAAAAAACCTTTGAAAGAAAAGGTATCTCGTAAGACTTCCCGCAAATAAACACGGAAAAGTTTTTACCTTACGATAACCAAAACATTTGATAGGAAATCCAGTGATATTATAATAGGGTCTAGGGTTTTCAAGTAAAACACAGAAATAGCTGGAATGCTTACATCTCACATTCCAATATAGTTGGGCACAACTAATATGTACGGCACTTATTGGAATTTGGATTCCATACAATGGCAGGGCTACTGGGGTACCGCCCGTCACAGTACGTGGCCTAGATCACCGTACCGAGGATCACTCCCGACCCCCTACAACACAAAGCCGGAACCATCTAAGGATAATTCCGAACAAGACAACCCCGTAGTTGGCGCGACCAACCACACACTAAGCCGAATAAAAAGGAACTTCTAGACAGGGATATATCTTGCTCTCCAGTGGGCGCTACCCACGAAGCTTTGCTGCACCTCCCCTGTTTTAGCCATTCCCGGTTGATGAGGCTTGAGGCTACGATTACCTTTAATCAGAACATATCACTTAGAATGCTCATCGCCCTCCTGACGATGTTCTGAAAGCATTCAATCCATACAAGTTCGTTCCGGGTTCGAACGAAACCGAAGGCATTATCTCGTTACACTCATATTGGAATCACCCTCAGAGTTAACGACAATAACCCTTGCACTCTAAATCTTCATCTCGAATCTGTAAGTACTATCTCCGTCAAACTCATTACGGAATCACCCACAGAGTTATACTGACAAAGAATAGTTCTTACACCTCGAGTCTTCACTTGCTCCACTTGGATTAACGAACGTTTAATTTGAATCGATGTGGTTTTCGGATATCCAAATCTGGAAACCCGATCCCGGTCTCATCGAAATCCAAAACGTATCTTTTAAGGCCAAGTTGTTTAAAGGTTTAAACATTTAAACTTATATTCAGGATGATATAAACAGATAGATAAATCACATTATCACAATAGATAATTCATATCAAATATTCATCTCACAAAGCAGCATATATCACATATATCAGAGATATCCAAATCATCCAATATCAACCAATCACCCAATATCAAACATCCAATATAAACCAATCATCCAATATCAGTTAATCAATATTAACCAATCCTCCTTAAACAGAATTGATTAACTCTTAATCAATTTAATTAACCTTTAATTAAGTTAATTACTATCCTTTAATTACTTGGATTATCTTAATCCTGCTTACTATCATTAATTAATTACAAATTAATTAATTAAACATCTTAATGATCTTCCTTAATTAATCTTCCTTGATTAATTATATTTAATTATATTCAAGTAATTATCCTTAACCATATACAGTAATTAATCTTTAATTACTATCATTAATTAAAATAATTAATGAACCTTCATTTATTAATTAACTATAATTAATTATATTAATCCTCAATTAATTACAATTAAATAATCATACTTAAATTAATTACTTTTATTAATCAATCTTGATTAATTCCATTAATAATCCTCTAATTACTTTATTAATTAATTACCTTCTAGTTAATTAAATAATTAATCTTTAATTAACTACATTCATTAATTAACCTTAATTAATCATAAACAGAAATTAACAATTTGTAATTACTTATCTTAATTAATTACTTCTTAATTAATTATATTAACCTTGATTAATTAATCTAATTAATTAATCTTTAATTACTTCATTAAGTAATTATTAATCAATTTAAATTAACAAATAATCCTTAATTAATTACTTTATTAATTAATTACTCTTAGTAATTAATCTTAAATTAAACACATTTAATTAATCACATTTATTAATTAACTAAACTATAATTAAGTAATTAATTCTTAATTACTTTCATAAGTAATTATCTTCTAATTACTTCCATTAAAAATCTTGATTACTTTCTTAATTAATTACTTAACCAATAATTAATTCCATCATTAAATAATTCTTAATACTTTAATTAATTAATTATTCCATAATTAATTAACTTCAAACAATTAACTTAATTAATTCCTTAATTAATTACAACAAGTGATTACCCATTTATTACTTCAATTAATTACTTCCTTGAGTAATTTTCCATTAATTACTTCCATAAGTAATAATATTCAATAATTAACCATTAATTACTTCTTTAAGAAATTACACTTAATTGATCCATAATTAAGTGATTATTTAAAAAATTAAATAAATAATTAACTAATTATTTAAAATTAATTAAATAATTAATTAATTAACATTCTATATTTAAAAATCCTTAATAAATTATGAAAACATTATTCTTAATTAAACTTTACTTAAATCATATTTAAATTAAGTATTCTTAAATTCATATCAATACTAATTTAACCTTATTATCCTCATAAATAAATTATTTGAATTATTTTAAATCTTATTATTCAAAACAAATTATTAACTTGATTTACAAATCATAATAATAACCTTACTTGGAGATAAAGCATTTATAAATCATTTCCAAATTTACCAAATACCTAAAAAACTTGTTTATTCTTTAAATTTTAAAACTCAGATATGAGTTGCTTTTAAAATTTCAAAACCAGATTACTGGAATTAAAACAACCCGAGCAACTTCATTTCTTTCTCGAGCAAACTACACTAAAACCCCGAGTCGTCTTCGAGTCCTTCCCCTACGTATCTGCTTCGAGAAAAACATCAATTCGCACGATCCCAACCCGAGACATCTCCTTCTTCTTCAACGCAAACAAATCCAGATACCCAAACGTGCATACGTGCACGTGCACCTACACGATCGATCGACGATGATCTAATCATCGATAACACCTCCGTCATGTCGCCGCTGACCAACCCCTCTCAGTCAAGCACCCAGATCACTCAATATCACCGTTGATCAAGATCGAACAACTCGCTCCTAAACTGGAAATAAACCAATCATCTACAAACGCCTCGCCACCGACGATACTACCACCAGCGTTCACGTCGACTTCACCGAAGCTTTGCCACAACCCCCAGTAATGATCCCCCCCATCGCGATCGTCACCAGCATCCCTTCGGCGACGCATTTGCTACTGAAACTCCTTCGACAAAAACAGGCAACCAAACCCTATATCTTCCCCGCCTGGCCACCGTGGCCATTAGAAAAATTCATCGGCATTTTTCCCCTACTCTCCATCACTCAGACCACCCCCAGGCCAAACACCATCCCATTCGATCACGCCGATCACCAGAATTTTATGAAAAGGGCGATTCCGTTCAACTCGAGCGTTCTCTCTGGATACTCACTTAAAAATTCTAAAATGCTTATCAAAAATCATAAATTTGCAATACGAATTTAGTTATGTAATCCAGAATTAAAATTAAGATAATAAATTTTTGACATAAATATGATCTTCCCTGTTGATGTTATATTTTAAATTAAATACGAAGTAATTTCATCTGAAAATATTTCTAACAACAATGTTATCTTCTTGTATACATTTCATCTTCAAAGTTCCTAGCTTATTATCGATTTCATGAGGGGAATTTAAATGATCAAGGTATATTTTTACCTGTCAATGTTTTACAGAGATTTATATATACCTGGGAACAGACATTCATACCAAAATATATGTATATATATATATATATTTACATACAGACACATTTTCATTTTCTACAAATAATTTCACAGCAACTTTAATTCTCAACCCAACCATCAAGATATATATACAATCTAAGGAGAAAAATTTAAAAATTTGCTCACAGGATATTGAAACAGAGAAGCCTGTAGACATGCAAATCTATATATATTCAATAATATAAATACTGGAAAGATTTTCATGCAATCACCAAGATCAATTCACAGATTTAACACATGCATTAGAATCTAAACCATCTCAAACTGTTTTTAAAATAATTTACTCACCTTATATTTAAAGAAGCAGAGAACAGAGCAGAGCACTGTTTTATTTTATTTCCTAGAAATTTTGCATTTGATTTTGTTTGTTGTTGAAATTGAATCCTTGCATGCCAGATCTCTGATTTGAATTATATTGAGTTGAAATCGAATGCTTGCTAAGGTTGGATATGTAAAAACTGCTGTTGCTATTTGATTTAATTGCTTGATCCCAGATTGAAGATGAAATCAGGCTATTTTACTTTCTTTTGTTTTCAGTTTTTAGTTTATTAGAAAAGAGGAGAAAGAGTTTGGAAATGTTTTGAACTGAGAAAAATGAAGATCGGATTTTCTTCTATATTTACTTATAATTAAATTTCAAAAGAAATTAAGTATGCCACTTGTATTATTGCATGATACATAAGTGACAAATGTTAATACAATGGAAAATTATGTTTAAACCTTTATTCTAAAAGTATTTATAATTTCTTTAAATTATGTAATTTGTATTTATATTTATATTTATGTAATTGTGAATTTAGTAATTTATTTATATATATATATTTCTTATGTTTACAACTATTCTAGTTTAAGAGATGTTAAAAAGAAAGGTTTAAATTAAATCTATATATATTTATAACCACTTAAATTTAAACATTTTAAAGAATACAAAATAAAACTTTATTTAAACTATCATGTTTAAAATAAACAATTATCTTATATTTTGAAAACAATTGAATTAAATCTAAACTAACCTTTGAAAAATATTAATTTTAAAACAAAGCTTTAAATCACAATTCATACATATATAAATTATCAATAGATTAAATTCAAAACAATCCAAATTATAACATATACATGCATATATATTATAATTTGAGAATTCATCTTTTATTTAAAACAAAATATATTTCCATTCACAATATATATCAAATATATATTATAAACAGAATAAAAATTTATTAGCTTTAACAAACAAATCTTATCAATATTGCCAGATTAAATATATTTATTAGCCTTTAAAAGATTAAATTACCAATTTAAAATAAAATTATATAGGAAAATTATCAAACCAATTAAATTATCAATACAGATTATTAAATTTATATTGCCAAAATCCCGGGATATCACAGATATCAATCTTAGACATTGTAAAATATGCAATCATGAAAGGTACAAACCAAGAAAGAAAAAGGGAAAGGAAGTCCCGTATAAGCGTATGCATTATTTACCAATTACTCCTAGACTTCAAAGGTTATATGCATCTTCTGTAACTGCGCAACATATGAGATGGCACAGTATGAGAATACGAGAGGAAGGTACGTTAACACACCCAACTGATGGGGAAGCATGAAAGCATTTTGACCAAAAAGTATCCTGATTTTGCATCCGAGAGTCGTAATGTTAGACTTGGTTTATGTACGGATGGATTTTCACCATTTTCTCAATTTGGTTCTAAATATTCGTCCTGACCTATAATTGTCACACCTTATAATTTACCTCCTTGGATGTGTATGAAAACTCCATACATGTTTCTTACAGTTGTTGTTCCTGGTCCTGATGATCCGACACAAGGAATCGATGTTTATTTACAACCTTTGATTGAAGAATTAAAAACATTGTGGTACGAAGGAGTTGAAACATATGATATTTCTAAAAAAAAACTTTCGCATGTATGCTTCTTTGTTATGGACAATCAACGATTTTCCTACGTATGCAATGCTTTCAGGTTGGAGTACGACTGGTCGCCTAGCTTGTCCTTACTGCATGGAAGAAACAAGAGCATTTCCTTTACCTCATGGAAAAAAAATTTCGTGGTTTGACTGTCATCGATGTTTTCTTCATGTTAATCATCCATTTAGAAGAGATAAGAAAAACTTTACAGCTAATAGAGTTGAAACTTTAAGCGCACCTACGGTTTGGTCAAGCGAAGATATTTATGAACTTGTAAAGGATTATCCAAAAATACATGAAACCGGAAAGCAAATTGAAATTCAAGGTAAATCATCGATTCATAACTGGTGCAAACAACGCATATTTTGGGAGTTGCCTTATTGGAAAAATCTCCTGATTCGTCATAATATTGACGTGATGCACAATGAGAAAAACGTGTTTGATAATGTGTTTAATACAGTTTTGAATGTCAAGGGGAAGACGAAAGATGATTTGAAATCAAGGCGTGATATCGAAGTATTATGTAATCGTCCTGAGCTTCATATGAAACCAAATGAAACAAAAAAGCCAAAAGCGTGCTATGAGCTAGACAATAATCAAGTTAAAATATTTTTAAAATGGGTGGAAGGATTAAGATTCCCGGATGGTATATCTTCTAATCTTCGTAGATATGTGGACTATAAGAACAATAAACTTAGCGGGATGAAAAGTCATGATTGTCATGTTATGATGGAAAATTTATTACCCGTCGCTTTTAAAGAACTATTGCCCGTAAAAGTTTGGACTGTTCTAACAGAACTTAGTCTGTTTTATAAAGAGATTTGTTCTACTACATTAAAAGTTGATCGTCTACGTAAACTTGAGGAAGAAATCCCGATATTGCTATGCAAATTGGAAAAAATATTTCCTCCTGGTTTTTTCAATGTTATGGAGCATTTACCTATTCATCTTCCATTTGAAGCACGTCTTCGAGGGCCTATGCAATATGGATGGATGTATCCATTTGAAAGGTATATTCATATTTAGTTCATTAAATATTGGTTTAATTATATGTATAAAAAAATTGATTTAAAATAATTTGAAATAGATATTTAAATCATCTAAAGAAAAAAGTGAGGCAGAAAGCTCGAGTTGAAGGCTCGATTTGCAAATCATACATTGAAGAAGAAGCTTCATTTTTTTTCTCATTATTTTAGTGACCATGTGAACATATCATTTGAAAGTGCTCCGCGTAATGATGAAGGCATTGATCAAGATGATTGTCAATCGACTATATCTATTTTTAAAAAGCATGGTCGGCCTTCTGGTAAATGTGTGGAAGTATGGTTGGATGACAGAGATTATCACGTAGCACACACATATATTCTTCTCAACTGTGCTGAAGTTGCACCATTTGTTAGGTAATATACTTATATATGTAACATTACTTGTATCTTAATTAATAAATATACAAATATGCACACATGTATCTTAATCAAAATATAACATTTCTTGTATAATTGCAGTATTTACGAATCACAACATCCGAACGGAGATATTAGCAAAGAATTCTCTAAATGGTTTTCTAAGTACGTTTTTGATACGACAAATGGTGTTGTAGACGAAGGATTGAAACATTTAGCTTTGGGACCAAAAAGGATAGTCAAGACCTATCCAATATTCTTTGTGAATGGATATAAATTTAATACCAAAGAATACGGTGCTGAAAAATTAACTAACAATACTGGTGTATTTGTTAAAGGTAGTGATGATCCAAATGATCATATACATGATTTTTATGGCGTGCTAACCCAAGTTTTGCAATTGTCGTATTTCACACGACCTGCAGAAGAAGTATTTTTGTTTAAATGCAACTGGTTCAGCAACGTTCCAGGTTCTGGAATAAACGTGCATCCAAAATATAATCTTATAGAAATAAAACATACTTTGCATTATCATAACTACGATCCTTTTGTACTTGCCAAACAAGCTCTTCAAGTTTATTATGCTTCTTACCCATCTCTAAGAAGAGATAAAGTAAATTGGTCGGCTGTTTTTAAAACAAAGGCAAGATTTACATTTGATGGACGGAACATTCCCGATGAACAAGCTTACCAAGCAGATATCGAGGAAAGTAGAGGAATAATAATAACAGATGATCAAAAAGATTTTGGACCTCTAAACGATGATTCAAATGAATTAATTGAAGCATTTGAGAGTACAGAGGAACAAAATATAGAGTACGAAACAGAGTCTGAAACCGAAACTGACGAGGACTGATCAATAATCTACATTTTGAAGGTAATTATATTTAACATTATAATGTTTTCATTAAAAATGTTATGCTAATGTATGATATGTGGCACGTACTCTTCTTATGTTATGCCATAATGTATGTTTTACATATAGTCATTTAATGTTCTCATATAATGTTTGTCTGTAGCATTTTCTATAGATATGTCTTCACGTAGACGATCTGGGTCTACACATTCTGGGTCTCCCTCCTCTTCACAGAGAGGGACTATTCGTCCTGCAGATCGTGATCGCGCTGGTCCATCAGAGGAGATGCCACGCACTGCAATTTGGCTAAAGCCAAAAGCCGACGGATCTGGGTAAGTATTAAGTTTCAAAATTAAATTTTATTCTTGTACAGTCTATTATAAGTATAGTAGTCATAAAATAGTAAATGCTTTTTTTTCCTGTTAAACACAGTGGTTTTACGTTAGAGCCATCAAATATAGTTCTTTCATTATCTAAGCGTGCATACCAGAGTCGGATGAATGAATGTTGGCCCAAATGGTCCTTGATTCCAGAGAACGTGAAGGAAGCTATTTGGCAAGACTTTTTGGTATAAGTGATATTACTTGTTAGGTTTAAATATCTAATCATGTTTACACTACGCATAAAAACTATATAACTCTTATGTAATCAAACGTGCAGGGCCATGTGGACATCCAGGATGCAGATCTTTCCGTTGTACAGCGTCATTGGCAGAGTAAAATTGCAAAGAACTACAGGGAGACTTTAAATGCTGTGAAATCAAGTGGAAGCAAGCCAAATTGGATGAGCGCTGTTGTGTGGGAACAGTTTATCCGCTGGTGGGCCAATGAGGAATTTCAGGTAAATTTAGCATATATTTAATTTAAATTGTTCTACGCAAATAATATTTAAATTAAAACTATAAAACAATTTTTTTTTCAACTTAAATTTGCAGAAAGAGTCAACTAGGAATTCTGCTAACAAGAGCAAGAACCCCGTCACACATCGCGGTGGTTCTAAGTCATTCCAGCATCACCGCGAGGACTTGGTAGATTTATTAATTAACATAAACATTTATATAAAAATATTTAATATATATATTTATATGTGCATATTTCAGGAAAGACAGTGCGGTGGTCCTGTCAGTCGATGGGATGTATTTGCGCATACGCATGCGGTGACTCAGATTGACGATTCAGGCTCATATTCGTACACCTGGGAAAGTAATGACAAAGCAAGGACCGCATATGTAAGTATAAGATAATGAACTAAAAGTTTTAAGTCTATTAAAATAGCATTATCTAAATTCAATTGTATTTTGCATACTAGGAAAAGTTTCAGGACGCACGGACATTGATGCTCCAGGACACCGGAAGAGCAGAGTTGACCATTGATGAGGAGAACGCAATATTTGAATCTGTCATGGATCCAGCGACCCACAGAAGGCGCTTTGGATTTGGAAGCCAATCGGTAATTTAATTTAAATTTTAAATAATTTTTATGAAGCATGTTCATTTCGATATCATATATATAAACACTTTAGATGTGAGCTTAGCTAGAGTAAATATTTAAACGTATTTACACATATATTTACACATATTTACTAATATTTACAGGTTGACGTAGTGCAGAAGAATTACCAGAGGGCTCAAGATAAGGAGGAGATCGCACAGCTACGAGCCCAGATCGCCACGCTTCAAGACCGCGATCGCCGCCGTGAAGAACAAATGGAGCAGCTAAACAATAAAGTGGCGGAGTTCATGGAGCAATACAGGCGGTTTCCTTCCTCCGGTGGTTCTGCTGGCGAGTGAGTTGAGGTATGTTTGAGATGTTTTCTTATGTGTGGAGTGGTGATGGTTTGTATATATTGTTGTATGGTGTTAGACATTTGGTGATGGTTTGGATGTGTTAGGCATTTGGTGATGTGTTTGGATGTCTTAAACATTTGGTGATGGTTTGGATGACGATTGGTGATGGCTTTTTATGTGTTTTGTTTGTATATATGATGACGGTTGGTTTTGATGTAGAAACTAATTTGATGGATGTAGAATTTAGTTTGTTTTGATGGTTTGGTTGTTTATGTGTATGATTTGATTATTATATTGTGTTTGGTTATATATATGTGATTGTTATTGGATATACGCTCAAAATGGAGCAGTTTTGATATTTATGATATTGTGTGTGGCCGGAGGTGAGTAGTAGGTGCTGGGTAAAAAAAAAGTTTCAGATTTCCAACGGCTTCCAACGGATACCAACGGCCATTTGGTCATTTATAGGCAACGGCTACCAACGGCTACCAACGGCCATAACCAACGTTTTCCAACGGCGTACCAACGGCAAGTTGGTCAACGAAGTTTGCCACGTGGCCAGATGAGCCGTTGGTAGCCGTTGGTATAACGCCGTTGGAGGCGTTGGAAGCCATTGGAAGGCGTTGAATTGTATTCCAACGGCCTTTCCAACGGCTTCCAACGGCTTACCAACGGCCGCCAACGGCTTGGAGCCGTTGGAAAGAGCTGTCTCCCTTGTAGTGAGTGTATACCTTAAATTACAAGGAAGCGGCGACATTCTTCAGAAAGCTATGCACAGATTCTATAATTGATTCTGACAAGTCTTACCTCTGCCAACTTAAGGACAGATCTGCTGATGTATGGAAAATTTACGATACAAAATGGGTTAGAACCGTAGCATATATAAAAAATACCTATTTTAACGATCCTCTTAATATGGTATACTTGGGTGCTACTGTAGTTTTCGTTGTCGTCCTCGCAATACTACAGACGGTATATACTATTCTTTCCTATTATAACAGACATTGAAAGAAGATTTTTTATTATGGTTTGTGCGTTTGTGTGCAAATAAGAGTGCTAGTATCGCTGCCGAGCTTCATAATGTTATAGCAGCATGTATTCTTCTTCCTTCCTCCTTTTTTTTCAAAGAAGTGTTATGCTTCCTGTTATATCTAGTATACCAAAATAGAGAATAATCAATTATGAACTCGTCGCACACGTTTATAACTCAGATTTCCACTACACTGAAATTCTGTGTTAATTAATATAACAATATGATTATTGTAAATAAATTACAACAACAGCGTTATACTATTTTGAATAAATAGTATAACCAAAATAAAGTATAGAATGTAGAATAAAATAGAATTCTAACCGGAATATGTTTGAGGCTCGTCGTAACGATTTCCTTAAGAATTTTATTTCAAAATTCTCCCAAGATACAACAGATGAATTCTGCTTGAAATTGTAATGAGTATATCACTCTGTGATTTGAATCAGCATTTATCAGAGGAGAAGAGAGAGATTCGGAATTGGAAAAATGAGTGAGGAAAGTGATCAGTTTTCCTCCTTATTTATAGTGGTCCGTATCCCTTTCGAACGGTCGTGTCTGCACCCGTTCGCTCAAACAATCGCGTCCGTACCTCTTCGTACAGTCACATCTGTCTGCTATGCCCTCTAACGGATCTGTTTCGCACCCGCTCACTGTTTCGCCCACGTCCGCTTCCGTACCTGCTCGTTTGCGCCTGGTACAGTTTCGCCCGCGTCCGCTTCCGCACCCGTTCGTTTGCGCGCGCTTCACTTCAGGAGTCATGTCGGGTCGCACCTATTCAACCCGCGTCCATTCCCGAACAGATCCGCATCGGTTCGTCTGGCCTGCAACTGTCATAAAGCCCGGTCCAGTTTGCAGTAAAAATATGAGTATCATATTAGACCCGTACTCGGCCCGGCCCGGTTCGGTTCGGTCGGACGGACGGCGGCGGCGCGCGTGTGTGGTGGGGATGCATGATCTCCCTCCTCACAACGAAGCATACATTTGGGAGCCCCAGGCCCCCAACCTCCTCATGAGAAAGCTATATTTAAACCAATATAGCTCCCACAATTTGGAGATGTGGGACTTTATATTTCATTCAACTTTAAGGAATTCCAACAATCCCCCACATGAATGATAATATACATATCCCCCACACAAAGCGAAATATCACAGAGTATATATGGATTTAATGCTTTATCATGGATAAGTAGATATTTCACTTTGAACTTTCCCTAGTTAAAACTTATCGGATTTACTTGGCTAATCGGTGAAATTTTTCATCTTGAACCGTCAGCCTTTATTGTATATCCAGACAATAAGTTCTACGAAGCATTAATTCCCTTCTCATCCAATTTCTTGGTTGTGTTCATTTTGGTCCTGAACAGTACTTGGTTCTGCGAGTGTTTTAGTGAATAAAAGCCTTTTAATATTCTCATAGAGCCGACCCAGCTCATACTTACATAGGTGATCGCAACCATTAAGAGTATCCTACATATACCCCACTTGTTTATTTCCAAGATATGGTCATCATTAAAAACATAGTTTTAACCTTTAAATACTTCTATAGGCATGCATTTATATTGTGCACCATAGGAATGGAGTTTGACTATGTCCATGCAAATGCATTACGTCTTGAGTTATTCAGAACTGGTTTGCCTATTGATCCTAGTCCGTGGGATCTCCAGTCGCTATGATAGGTTTCCGTATAAGATAACTCTTGGTGGTTTAGGCTTTTAAACCCATTCCCCTCGATGCGCAGTCAATTTTCTCTCTTGATAAACCTTTAGTAAATGGATCCGCTGGGTTATCATTTGTTCTCACATAATCTATGGAAATAGTTCCATTTGAAAGTAACTGCCTAACTGTTATGGCGTCGACGAATATGTCGTGACTTTCCATTATACACAAAGTTGTGTGCTCTGCTTAGCGTAGCTTGGTTATCACAGTGTATGCATATGGCCGGTACAGGTTTAGGCCAAAATGGAATATCTTCTAAAAAGTGACGAAGCCATTCTGCTTCTTCGCCTACTTTATCTAAAGCAATGAACTCCGATTCCATAGTGGATTGAGCTATGCATGTTTGTTTAGTAGATTTCCATGACACTGCTGCCCCTGCTAAGGTAAAGACATAACCACTCGTTGATTTTGATTCCTCTGAATCAGCAATCCAATTTGCATCACTATATCCTTCTAAGACGGCAGGATATTTCCCATAATGTAAGGAATAATTTGTGGTATTTTTTAAATATCCAAGCACTCTCATTAGTGCTTTCCAGTGTTCCTTTCCTGGATTGCTTGTATACCTGCTCAGTCGACTTACTACATAAACTATATCTAGTCTTGTGCAATTCATGAGGTACATGAGACATCCTATTACACGAGAGTATTCCAGTTGCATTACACTCTCATTAGTGTTTTTATGTAGTACTTCTGATGGATTAAAATGTGTTCTCACTCCTTTAATTCCATAGTCTTGGAATTTTTCAAACACTTTGTCTACATAGTGTGACTGAGACAATTCAATTCCATTAGGAGTTCTTATTATTTTGATTCCCAAAATAACGTCTGCAACTCCTAAATCTTTCATATCGAAATTGCTAGTTAACATCTTCTTTATGGTCTCTATTACCTGAGTATTTGGACCAAGTATTAACATATCGTCTACATATAAACAAATCATCACATATGATTGTCCAATTTGTTTATAATAAACACACTTATCGCATTCATTTATACGAAAACCATTTCTCATCATGACACTATCAAATTTTGCGTGCCATTGTTTTGGAGCTTGTTTTAGTCCGTATAATGATTTTACTAATCTACAGACTTTGTTTTTATTTCCTTTGGAAATAAAACCTTCAGGTTGCTCCATGTAGATCTCCTCATCAAGATCTCCATTTAAGAATGTTGTCTTTACATCCACTTGATGAATTTCTAGACCATAAATTGATGCAATTGCTATTAGCATTCTTATAGAGGTTATTCGTGTTACTGGCGAATATGTATCAAAGAAGTCTACTCCTTCTTTTTGACGATATCCTTTGGCTACTAATCTGGCTTTATACTTGTCGATAGAGCCATCTGCTTTCATTTTTTTCTTGAAAATCCATTTGCAGCCAATAGGTTTTATTCCAGGTGAAATATCAACAATTTCCCAAGTTTTATTACTTAGAATTGAATCAATCTCACTTTTGATTGCTTCTTTCCAACATGAAGATTCAGAAGATGACATTGCTTCCTTGTACGTTTGAGGTTCATGTTCTAACACATATGTGAAAAAATCCGAACCAAATGTCTTGGAAGTCCTAGCCCTTACGCTTCTTCTTGGTTCAACTTCCTCAATCTCATGATGAGTTTCATCTTCATGTGAATTGCTTGATTCTTCTCTTGTCCTTTTAGGGACATTATTCCCTTCATTCCTTTTGTGCGGAAACACGTCTTCAAAGAATGAGGCATCTCTTGATTCCATGATTGTATTTACATGAACATCAGCTATATCAGACTTGAATACCGAAAATCTGTAGGCACTGCTATTTTGGGCTGGCCCTAGATAGTAACAATCTACTGTTTTTGGTCCAAGTTTGACTTTCTTGGGAGGCGGAACTGGAACTTTTGCCAAGCACCCCCACACTTTGAGGTATTTAAAACTTGGTTTGTGTCCTTTCCATATCTCATATGGAATTGTTCCTGTTTTATTATGAGGGACTTTGTTTAATATGTGATTAGACATATTTAAGGCTTCCCCCCACAAGTTCGTCGGTAGACCAGAGGTTAAAAGCATAGCATTAATCATGTCTTTTAACGTTCTGTTCTTCCTCTCGGCTACACCATTTTGTTGTGGTGAATATGGAGCTGTTGTTTGATGAATTATACCATTTTCGGCACAGAACTGTTCAAATGGTGATTCATATTCTCCACCTCGATCAGATCTCAATATCTTGATCTTTTTATTTAACTGATTTACTACCTCAGCTTTGTACTTTATAAATGATGTAATTGCTTCATCTTTACTATCCAAAAGATATACATAGCAATATCTCGTATAATCGTCAATAAACGTAATAAAGTACTTTTTCCCACTTCTTGTAGGTAATGATTTAAAATCACATAAATCTGTATGAACCAAACCTAGTGGTTCGGTGCTTCTATCAACAGATTGAAATGGTTTTTTAACCATTTTTGCTTCTACACATGTCTCACATTTGTAGTTCTTATCTACTTGGAATTTTGGAATTAATCCCAAGTTTGATAATATTTTCATTTTTTGAAAATTTATGTGTCCCAATCTATCGTGCCATAGTAAAATTTCATGCTCAAGCAAGTAAGAAACTTCAATTTTATTAATAACACAATCAGAATACATAGTTTTATTGCCAATAACGGCTACATTTGCCTTAAATAGGCCATCACATAAGTATCCCCTTCCGATATACATTCCAGCTTTGGACAGAACCATCTTGTCTGACTCGAACACCATTTTGAATCCCTTCTTTGATAGTACTGCACCAGAGATAAGATTCTTGCGTATGTCTGGAACGTGGAGCACGTCATTCAATTTGAAAGTTTTTCCAGAAGTAAACTTCAGGATTACTGTGCCACTGCCTTCGATCATGGATACTGCAGAATTACCCATGTAGAGTTTTTCTTCGTGATTGAATTTCTGGTATGTAGAAAACATGGATTTGTCAGAACAAACATGATGAGCAGCGCCTGTGTCTACCCACCATTGATTAGGATTCTGAACCATATTGCATTCAGATACAACTGCTGAGAAGTTGGACTCGTCTACTTCCATGTTGTCTACTATATTTGCCTCTTTGTTGCGGTCCTTTTTGAGTCTGCAATCTCTAGCGGCATGTCCAACCTTTCCACAAACCCAACACTCACCATTAAACTTTTTGGTTCGTTTGTTGTCTTTTGGTTTGTTGTCTGGAGCTTTCCTTTTCTTCTAGAAATTCTGCTTTTTGTTTTTGGTCTTTGAACCTTCAGTCACAAATGCCTCCTCGCTTTGTTTTGTAATTCCACGGTTATCTGCCTCAATTTTTAGTCGGACTATGAGATCCTGTAAAGAGATTTCCTTCTTCTTATGCTTTAGATAATTGCGGTAATCTCTCCACGATGGCGGTAGTTTTCCCGTGATGGCTTCAACCAAAAACGATTCTCCAACCTTATGACCTTCCGCTTCGAGTTCATGAATAATGATTTGTAGTTCATGTAGTTGAGCAATCACCGGTTTGGAGTCGACCATCTTGTAGTCCATGAATTTGTCTACAATGAATTTCTTAAGACTGATATTCTGCGTCTTATACTTCGTGGCAAGTGCATTCCAGAGTGCTTTTGCTGTCTTTAGAGGTTGATATACTTTGTATAGCACCTTGTCGAGATAATTCAGAATATAGTTTCTGCATAGGAAATCGGAATGTTTCCATGTAGCAACATCTGCTTCCTTGCCTGGTGCAGAAATCGGTTCCTCCTCCTCGAGATACCGTTGCAAACCGAGTGTGGTGAGGTAAAATAACATCTGATTCTGCCATGTTAAAAAGTCGTCACCATCTCCCTTGAATGGTTCAGGTCTGTAGTGAGTAGTAGTCTTTGAAAATTCTACTGTTGCCATCTCTGTTTTAGTAAGAAAACAGTAAAATTCTTAAGATGTTATATCTAGTATACCAAAACAGAGAATAATCAATTATAAACTCGTCGCATAAGTTTATAACTCAGATTTCCACTACACTGGAATTCTGTGTTAATTATTATAACAATATGATTGTTGTAAATAAATTACAACAACAGCGTTATACTATTTTGAATAAATAGTATAACCAAATTAAAGTATAGAATGTAGAATAAAATAGAATTCTAACCGGAATATGTCTGAGGCTCGTCGTAACGATTTCCTTAAGAATTTTATTTCAAAATTCTCCCAAGATACAACAGACGAATTCTGCTTGAAATTGTAATGAGTATATCACTCTGTGATTTGAATCAGCATTTATCAGAGGAGAAGAGAGATATTCGGAATTGGAAAAATGAGTGAGGAAAGTGATCAGTTTTCCTCCTTATTTATAGTGGTCCGTATCCCTTCCGAACGGTCGTGTCTGCACCCGTTCGCTCAAACAGTCGCGTCCGTACCTCTTCGTACAGTCACATCTGTCTGCTATGCCCTCTAACGGATCCGTTTCGCACCCGCTCACTGTTTCGCCCACGTCCGCTTCGTACCTGCTCGTTTGCGCCTGGTACAGTTTCGCCCGCGTCCGCTTCCGCACCCGTTCGTTTGCGCGCGCTTCACTTCAGGAGTCGTGTCGGGTCGCACCCGCTCGCACCTATTCAACCCGCGTCCGTTTCCGAACAGATCCGCATCTGTTCGTCTGGCCTGCAACTGTCATAAAGCCCGGTCCAGTTTGTAGTAAAAATATGAGTATCATATTAGACCCGTACCCGGCCCGGTTCGGTTCGGTCGGACGGATGGCGGCGGCGCGCGCGCGTGTGTTTTGGGGATGCATGATCTCCCTCCTCACAACGAAGCATACATTTGGGAGCCCCAGGCCACCAACCTCCTCATGAGAAAGCTATATTTAAACCAATATAGCTCTCACAATATGGAGATGTGGGACTTTATATTTCATTCAACATTATAGAATTCCAACACTTCCTTGTCACAACATAAACAGGAGGGCGCTTACAAATATTCTTGATATTTAATTATATATGCTTTTGTGCGGACGAATAAATATATTGAAAGTGTGTGCAATTTGCTTTGATGCTGAATTTTAGTACTCTAGTTTACTTACTATGTATTGTCACTCTTCCTGGGACATTGACCCGAGTGAGCCCAACTGTTTTCATGCCCAGCCCAACCATTTTATCCTTGCTTTTTTGGAGCTAAAATAGTCATTTTTTTTATTTGGCTCAGACACAGATTCAATCCCCTGCTCTCAGTCTCAACAATGGAATTCCAATGCACTAACCACTTTAATAAAACTGGTAATGCTAACTGGCCCAAGCGCTGCTATACAGTAGGTGTAAAAAATGTCTTCCTCCCTGGCAGCCATGGCCGCCATGAACATCCAAAATAACCCAATATTCCGTGAAAATCCTGATCAGATTCCTAGAGGTTCTTCTTCTCCCCTCCTCAATTCTCTTACCTCTCCTCGTCCCCCTCTCTCAAATCTCAAAGACAAACCTCCAGATCAAGAAAATAACAGTTTCCAACTGGTTAAAAATTGTCGCAATCGCCCTTTAGAGAAACCTGACCTCTCCTCGTCCTCTCTCTCTCTCAAATCTCAAAGACAAACATTCGGATCAAGAAAATAACAGTTTCCAACTAGTTAAAATCCATCACAACCACTGTTTAGAGAAACCTCAAAAGCAATTTCAAAGGCCAGCGATGCAGAATTAGCAAAGATCTGCACCTAAAGGGCCGAACTATAACCATAGAAACTCTCAGAATCAGGTTTCAATGCCTCAAGAAGTCTCCCTAAAGAAACAATCAGCAAACCAGCATCTTCTTGGGCAGATCTAGTTAAGAAAGAAGGGCTTAATTCTTATGCCGATTTGAGTTATCATGCTCCAATGAAAATTGAAGACAAAAAAATTGTTGTAGTTAGAGGAAATCAGTCGAAGAACTGAGGATAAATGGAGTAATTCAATAGTTGCTTATGAGTTTGGTCCAGGACCCTATTATCATCATTTCGGGAATTTTGTTCACAAAACATGGAACCCAACATAAAAATTCGAAATATATACAAAAAATAATGGGTGTTTTATCACCAGATTTGCCATTGAAACTGATTGTAACAAGGTAATTCAAGGAAGTCTCTATTATTAATGATAAGCTTATTATACTGAAGAATTGGGACAAGAAAATGATTCTTGATCGTGATCTACTGTCCACTTATCCAATTTAGATAAGGTCACCAGAACTCAACCTCAGATTATGGGACAAAGAAGCTTTTGCGGCGATAGCTAGTGCTGTAGGCACCCCAATTAAACTTGATGAGCCTACAACAAATGAAATAAGACTCAGCTATGCCAGAATTCTGGTGGAAATCAAAGCTAGCGATATCCTACCAGAATTCGTCTATATCAGTATGCATGATGGCGAGAATATCACTCAGAAAGTAGAATACAAGTGGATCCCCCTTAGATGTTCGAAATGTGCCTACTTCGGCCATCTCACATAAGTCTGCTCATTAAAACTTGTTTGGAAAGAAAAAGAAACTTTAAAATCTAAGGAGATTCCATGAAATTGTGCTTCATAAGACTCAAGAATTGTTAAAGATCTTTCAATTCAAGAAATGATTATCAAGACAAATCAGGTTTCTTCGCCTCAACGTGAAAATTTAGATAACCCAATCTTGGCTCCAAACAAAACTCAATCTTTGGATAAAAAGTAGAAAACCATTTTAAATACTGAGTTCGAAAACGATGACATGGAAATCATTCACATTGATGAGCAAACTGAGACACCTCTGCAAGCAGTTTCAATGAATACAAACTATACTAGAAAAGAAATTAATGTCGTCAAAGAAACTAAACAGCAGAATAATGACTCTACTGTTAAAATGGTTTCAAATGGCATAAATATGGAAATCACAGAGAATACAACACAAAATTCAGAGGATAATAATTCACAGTTCATGGATCAACCCCCCTTTCAAGAAGATCCAAGTTTAATTATAGACAGTTTCATCTCAAATAGTTCAAGAATTTCTAATATGCCATCAAAAAGTTGTCTGCACAATCGCCCTGAGTCCTCTGCAGCTTTAATAGAGAATGCAGGCCAATTACTCTCTTCATCTTCCTCCCCTGTTAATAACAAAAGGAAGAAAGCCAAGAAAAAGAGCATAAAATAAATACTGCACAGTGACAACGATGAAACTTCTACAACAAGGAGCTTTGGAAAAAAAAATATCACCAAAAATCCAGATTGGGAGGAATTCCTAAAAGCAAGGGAAAAAAGAATATAAAAAAAGAGGAGGGAAAGCTACGGAAAGCATTGAAATAAGCAACAATTCTTCACCAAAGCTGCAGTGATATCCTTTAAATATATCCTTTATTTTTTATTAATGTCTATAATAACTTGGAATGTTAGAGGTTTAAACTCCCCTGAAAGAAAACTTGACTTTTCAAAACTTTTAAGTACTTATAAGCCTAGCATTGTAGGTATTTTAGAGCATAAGTGTAACGACCCGCTATTTTGGACCATTCACATCCGCACATGTCGGACTTGAATAATTCAAAATTTGATCTGTGGACAGCATCATTGTGGTAAAGGTCCCGCGTTGTTAATTTAAATTTGGCAAAACTGAACATATATAGTAAATAAAATAATCACAGATCACAGACACAGAGTAATAATATGCAGCGGAAATAAAAGAGATAGTAGTTCATGAAGCTACTATATAAATGTATAAGTTACATCAGAGTTAAACCAGATACAACGGAAGAGTAATACGATACATCAGATACAAATCAGAATACATCACTGGAATCATCGAATACTGAAAGCAGAATAGATGGCTGGATCTTCAAGCAAAGCTCCAACTTCAAAGGTGAGTCTCGAATACTGGTACACTCAGTCTGACCCGAGCGTAAAGAAAAACAAAAGACACTCGAGTCAGGATTAACATTCTTATATTTATAAATCCAACTCAAGTGAAATAGCAACTGAAGCACAAGTAACTCAAAGGTTGTTTGGAATAACCATCCTTTAAGGATCCGTTAAACTATCTACTATGTAGTAGTGTATGATAAGTAGATAATGCCTATCAGTAATATAAAGATATCAAAATAGTGTTAAGGCATTACCATTATCCCCCTTAACACATTTTATATAAGCGTTATAGTCTATACAGCACTGTAAACTCCACCGTAAACTAGTGGGATATCAGGGAGTACTCCATAGGTATAACACAAAACAAATTCGTAGTGGGCGCGTATATAGGAATACAAGTATGACAAGGCACATGAGGCAATACCCAAGGTAGTGAAACTACCGTTTGCCTGATCCGGACTGGTGAAAACGCATCGCCGCAGCGATCGCAACACCGCGAAACAACACTCCCAAAATCAAGGGTGCACCAATCGACAACAAGTAATGAGTAGTTTTCGAAGAAGTGTGTTCGCTCGAGGTAGCTAGCCTCCATTTGGCCCGGCACGGCTCCTGTTTTAGTCATTTCCAATTTGACACAAGTGTCAAGGCTATCCATTATCGTTCTCTTTCTTCAGTCATCACGTACATCATTCCAACCACTTCATTCTGGATCACACTCCGTGCATAGTTATTAAAGTGGTTTTCGGTTTAGACAGAGAGTATGTCCATAACCGATTCCGGTTTCTTTAATAACTTTCGTGATTATTACACCGATTGGTCGTTTATTTATTTCAAAACCAAATCAAATCTCAATTTCAATTAGAATTTGTAAAACAACATTCCATTTGTCCTTCTAAAACAATTCCCATAATTTACCTTTCAAAACATCCACATTCATAATTTCAAAATCTTATAATTCAATTTCAATTTCTATTTAAAACAATTCAAATATTGATTCAAGTTCGTATACAAGTTTCATTCCAAAATCATTTAAATTAATTTAATTTAACATTCAAATCAATTTAAATTCATTGATCGATTTCATTCAATATTTGTTAAGTTGATTTGTCATTCAAAACAATTTCTATTAAATTTCCAATTCGTTAAATCAATTACTTACGTTCAACTTTATTATATCAAAACTTCAAATTGTATTAAATTAGATTTGTCAAATCAATCCTTTAAAATTACAAGTCTTACATTAATTTCAATAAATCACATTTTATTTCTTGTTAAAGAAATTCAATTTCACTTATTTACTTACTTAAATAATTTTCCAAACTTAATTAATAAAGAAACTCAATTTCAATTATTCAAGAAGTTCAATTCCACTTATTAAAGAATTCAATTTATTTAATTATTAAATAATTCAATCTTATTTAATTACTTAATAATTTCAAAACTTAATTATTAAATAATTTCAAACTCATTTATTAATAATTCCAAATTTTAAAACGACGTTCATTCATTATCTACAATGTTAATATTTTGATTCAAATTATTAAATATTAACATTTCCTTCCATTAAAATTCAAATTCCAACTTCGTTTCAAGGCATATTATTTATTCAAATAAAATCTTCATTTTTATTTTAAAATCAAATCATTGACCAATCGGGTTTTATTTAATTCTCTATTCTAAGTCAAGTTCATTTGGGTATTTATCATTTCAACCCGATTCCAATTCAATTCAAAATCAAACATAACAAAGGGAACTTGCAGTGTGATAACTGGGATGGTGTCAAAGTAAATAAACAAGCAATAACAACAACCAATGTCAATCCAATAATCAATTCAAATAATCCCGAAATAATCGTATCAATTCACATTGTTGTTTGTGCAAATTAATATAATTATTTCTAGAATCTACACTATCATTTCATGCAGATTAAAGATTATTCCACTAATTATTTATACGGTTCTTCACTTGTCATTCAATTTCAATTTTACACTACAACAATTAATCCAATATACGTCGATGGTTCAAAGTGTAATTATCACTATTCTACATGTCAATTAATTTAACAATTAAAAGGGGTCATATTCCACTAATCAAATTTAACATATAAATCAGTTTTAAAATCGTTAACTATCCTATATCCATTTCAATTTTGCATACTATTTATCATTTAACACTAACAATTTAACGTCCAATATAAACATCAACAATCAATCAATTATCAGCCAAACTGTATTATCATCGCATAAATAATTAACAGATAATGGTGTCAGATGTCACAGGTTAACTGATACAGTTAATAGCATAAATAACAGTAGCATATTTCAATTGCCATTTCAATTGAAATCAGATTTAATAAATAAAAGAACATTAATCGTGAGTGATTGCTCACCTTCCGAGGCTAGAGATCGAGAATAGACAACGAAGTTGAGTTACGAATTGCAAGCACGTCTTCCAAAATAAACTAGATTGGCACGAATCGATGAGCAAAGCTGGTAAATAGGAATTGCCGAAATCAAATCAAAACATTTAACATAGCAACAAATAAAAAACATGTCCTGCATCAAAGTTTAACAATATAATTCTATGTGTTACCGAGATCGAAATGGTCTGAAATTTGGTATGAATAAAGATCAAAACTTGTATTTCAAACTGCAAAAGAATCACTTAATTTGGACAAGAGACGAGAAAATTTACGATGTCACCAACATAGACTCAGGCCATGTTGCGACTGTCAAATGTTCAGGTCAGAAAACCCCTCTGGGTCTGACTTTTAGGTAAGAAACAGAGGACTGAATCACCTCGTATGAAGCAATAATTTTATATACAGAAAGTAGAAAACTCTATCTTTTAAACAAAAAAGGAATCTCTGTATTCCGACGTAAGACAGAAGAGATACGATGCATCAAACATGAACTCAGGTCGTGTTTGCAGCAGTGTAAAATAATTTCAAGTACAAAAGAATAGCTGCTTGGGTCTAACTTCCAGATCCTCGACCACTAATCAAACGATGTCGGATTTTGCTGAAATTAGACAGGCATAAACTAGGTAACTTCGACTCTTTTTTTAAAATAAAATTAACCCATTCCGATAAAACATGAGTGAGATATGATATCGTGAACATGAAGTCTAACTGCTGTTCAGCAAAAAAATAATAAACATGCAACTACCAGCTTCACTTAGTCTAGCACCATAAAAAACACGCAGCCAGTAGAAATAATATCCTTTAGCATGTACTTTCTTTTTAATAATATATACAGTAAGCAAAAATCTACTACATATATATATAACTTATATATTGTAAACAATTTTTTTTTTAGTACTGTCAAGCCACAAATATGTATCCAAACCAAAAATAGAATAAAAGAAATATTCTAAACTGTATAGAAGTTCATGACTGACTTATTACATACTTATAGGCTATATAACAACTTATAAAACTAAGAAATGTTCATACCTTGAAAATGAAGCATAATATACATGGACGTGTAAACCCATCCAAGAAAGGAGGAGGCCGAGCATGGAAAGGGGGTGGCAGTGGGTAGAGAGCGGCGCACGGAAGGCAGGTGATTGCAAGGAGGCGCTGGCAAAGGTTTCAAGGCCAGTTGCGCGTTGGATGACGCGAGCAGGTGGGGAGGTGCTGTGCCGGTGAGTGCTGGGTGCTGATGTGAACGGGCGACGGTGTGGAGTGGCTTTTCATGGCTATGGTGCTAGCGTAAATGAAGGGGAGAGGAGAAGCTTGGTCATGGTGAGGAGGATGGCGAGAGGAGGAGCGGAGATGGCGGACTTGGCTGCGGTCGAATTTAAAGCGGAGGTGAGATGAGTGGACACGTGTGTGCTGTAGCGGGAAGAGGAAGAAGGGTTGACGCATGCTTTTGGTCATGAACAGCAAACAAAATAAAAGTGACATAGTAACAAGAATGAACAAGGGAAAACAAGTTTGGTTTCCTATTTATTTTTTTCTTCAAGTTTCAAGATGACACAAAAAAGTAGGAGGTGAATGGTTTTAAAATGAAAAGCTGTTTAATTTTTATCCGTTGTAAAGAAAAAGAAAAATATATATAATTTGAACGGACACAGAAGTCAAAGTTAAGCGGGTACTGGTATGGCTATTTGTTTCACGGATATCACCGTGTACCAGATATCAAAACATAGAAATGAATATATCATCGAGATCAGCACGACGAGACGATTAAAACGGTATACCGATATCAGCGGTTCGATTGAATTATAAAAATTCGAATTTTCTACCAGTGGAAAATGCAAGAAAACGCAGAAAAATAAGATCGACGGAGCTAAAGATGTCCGAATTTTGAAAAACGAAAAATGAGGTCTTGCTCAGAAGATGATTTAGAATTTTTCTATGTAAAAATATTTAAGTTTCGGAAACGCTTTATTTTCATCGATTACTAACTGATTAAAATTAAAATAGATTACACAATAAAATGAACTTCCATATTTTTGGATGGAAATTTACCAGTTCTATGTTTAACTAGACGCATTTCAAATGTCAAATTTATTATTTCAAATTTTATTATTTAAAATTTCACTCAAAATCAATTAATTAAATAAATTAAAATCGTTAAAATATCCGGGTTATTACAATAAGCTTAAGGATTGTAACTTAGTTAATTTTCAAAACAGGTTTCTTCATAATTGGAACTCTATTAATAATAACTCAATGGGGTGTAGTGGCAAAATCATGGTCATTTGGGACCCTAACATATGGGATTTATGCCAATATCTTCTTAATTTTCAATACATACATTGTTGTTTCAAAAACAAAGGGGGGCTGCAACTAACAGTTACTTTTATTTATGCCTCCAATTTTAAGAAAGGCAAATTTTTATTGTGGGATAAGTTGGTTTCTTTAAATAATAATATTAACAACTCTTGGATTTTAATTGGTGATTTTACTGTTTTGAAGGCTTCAAAAAAAGAGGTGGAATTCCAATTCCTTTTAGAAAATTGGAATTCTTCTCTAACTTTATGTTTAAAACAGGTTTAATTGAACCAAATATCAAAGGCAACAAGTTTACTTGGAAATCTGGAGAGTTAAGAAATATTAATTATAAGTTGGACAGAATTCTAGTTAATCATCTTTTTATAAACAAATTCCCTAATTTTAAATGCCACACTCTATCCCAAGCAACTAGTGATCGTATCCCTCTACAATTTATTTTTTCTCAAAATAATTCTGCTAAAAACAGTTTTCCTTTTAGATTTAAAAATGGCTGGGTTTATAATAAGGAATATAGTCTGGTAATTAAAAACAGCTTTCAATCTTCAGTTTGTGGCTCTACCCAATTTAAATTCAGAAGTTTATTACACCAAACTAAGGCTAATTTAAAAACATGGAATAAAAATAGAAACGACAATGAAATCAATCAAATTAGGTTGGAATGTGAGAGATTGCAAGATAACATATACTTAGATAGCTCAGACTAAAACCAAATTAATGAGTTTTTTCATATGCAAAAAAACCTGCAAACTCTTTGCATATAGAAGCTGCTAACCTTAGACAAAAAGCCAAAGTTGACTGGCTTTCTAGTGGTGATATTCCTATCAAATTTTTCTATGACAAAATGTCTAGCAGAAAATACTGTAATGACATAGGAAAACTGCTAAATGACAATGGGGTTATCATTAATGAAGCTTCACAATTAGAAAAGGAAGCTTCTGTGAGAAATGCGGATTACGGATCTTAAGCCTAGAATTAACACTAGGAGGGGGAGGGTGAATAGTGTTTTAAGGAATTACTAATTCTTTTTGAGTTTATCTTAATTTGAACACAAATGTATGCAATATTCAGACACAGATATGATCACAGAATCAAACACAGATGCAGATATAAAGTAAAAAAGCAATAAAGGAAAGAACACAGCGGATTTTATATTGGTTCGGAGTTACCCTACATCCAGTCCCGCAACAGAAGTACGGATTTCCTTTCAAAATCAATTCTTACAATTACACTCTCGATTTCAAGGCCACGAGGTACACCGCTCCAGATTCACAATCCTCTGGGTAGAGATACTTGATTTTACGGGCAACAAGTTCACCCGATTGATTTTCCAGGCTACAATCACACCTTTTCTCGCTCAATTGAATACAAAGAAGTCTATAACTCTGAATAGCACTGGGATCTTGTTGAGATAGTGATAGAGAATCAAACCAGAGATGATCTAGTTAGATTCAGTGGTGATTTCGGCAGAGTAATGGTAAAAATGTATATAAAGAAATGTGGAAGAAGAAGAGGAGTGAAATCAGAGAAAATATGGTTGTAAATTCGTTTAAAAGGGCCCCTATTTATAGTAGAACAACAACCATGTCCATTCGTGAAAGGATATGACGAATAGACACTTCCTTTGAAATTCAAACTTTTGAAATAAAATGTCACCTTGTCGACAAGGGTTCCTTGGGGTTGTCGACAAGCCTAAGTAATTTTTGATAATTTGTTTTTCTTTGAAAATAACTTCTATCTTGTATTAAAACTATTTTAAACTTTATAAATATACTTAACTATAGTTAAAATACATAAATAAGTATAAAGAATAATATTTTGGTATATATAAAATTTTACTATAATTTTATATTTAAATTTAAGTATAAATATTAAAAGTTAAATATATTATAATTAAAAGATAGTTTAAAACCAAGGATAATTTGATATTGAAAATAAAGATTATTTTGAGGCTAAAAGTATTTTAAAACCAGGATAGATGTTTTTGATTTAAAAAGAAAGATTTTGAAATCATTTTGGAAACAAGATATAATTTTGTAAAACATTTGAATAAAAGTTAGTGGATACAAAACAATGTTCCACTAGATTTTTCGTAGGTTCCTTCCTACTTAGGGTTCCATCCCTTTAACGGGCTCGAAATGGATTCCATTCCATGAATAAAATGGATTTTAATATGTCAGTGCTTTTCTAGGGGTTTTAACAAAATTCCTAACTAAATTACTTATCTTGAAATCTCGATAATCTTGATACTCATGTGTTAGCACCAAAATTGGTTACTAACCTCGTTGAGAAAGATTGTGTAGAGAGATAAATGAGGAAAGTAAATTTAAACAGAGAGCAATATGCTAAATTGAATGCAAAGACGAGAACACCGGATTTATAGTGGTTCGGTGTAACTGCCTACGTCCACTTTGAGGTTAATCTTTTATTGCTTTACTTGATAATTGATTATAGATACAATCCGTACACCAACTACTCGAATACAATTGCTAAGTAAAAAGAAAGAGTCTTGAAAGCGGCAGAGTCTCCCCAGTGTTCTCCCTAAAGGGTCCTTTTCACTGTGCCCATGCCTCTCTATTTATAGACAAAGATGGGTTGGACTTCCTTGGTGGGCCTGGCAGCTAAATACCTCGGCCCAAAAAGAGTGAGCTCCGTGTGCCAAACCATAGATGCCGAACGAAGTGATGCCGAACGATATCGTCATGCCGAACGAAGTGATGCCGAACGATATCGTCATGCCGAACGAAGTGATGCCGAACGATATCGTCATGCCGAACGAATTGATGTGCCGAGTGGAGAGTGCAGGCCAAGCAATAGTCGAAGCCAGTCGAGATTGGATGAATGGCGAACACCTCTGGATGTCGAACATTTCTAGATGTCGAACAACTCTGAATGCCGAACACCTCTGAATGCCGAACGATCTCGAATGCCGATCGAGATTTATGACGAACGAGGTTGAGTGCCGAACGAGGTGTGGATGCCGAGCAGTATGGAGTGCCGAATGAGTTGTGGATGCCGAGCAGCATGGAGTGCCGAATGACTCTGCCATGCCGAACGGTCCATGTATGCCGAACGCTCTATGTATGCCGAACACTCTCGAATGTCGAACGATCCATGTATGCCGAACAATCTCGAATGCCGAACGTTCCTGAATACCGAACGCTCTTTGAGTGCCGAACGTTCCTGAATACCGATCGCTCTTTCAGTGCCGAACGCTCTCGAATGCCGAACGGCCATGGATGCCGAACGTCACTTAATGCCGGACGATATACAATACCGAACGACTCTTAATGCCGAACGGTATGCAAGTGCCGAGTGCCTAGTTGCCTGGTCAAATCTTCAGGTAACACTTTCCCTCCAAAGTGCATCATGTGGTTAAACGTGATATGCTTTGAGTCATGAATCCACCGTGCTTTGCTTCAAGCTGTGGCTTAGTCTTCACGATAATATCTTCTCTCGAATTCCAGGTGAGGCGATGTATGCCAAACGATATGCAAATACCGAACAACATAGCCGAAGCCAAGCACCCTGGATGCCGAACGATATCGTCAATGCCGAACAATGTCGTTTTGATCGGTTCTACCGGTTATTGCCTCTTTGACTTCCTCTCCTTTCCTATAAAGGCCGGCATTCTCCTTCTTCTTCTTCATTTTTCACTTTTTACCTCCGTGACTCTCCAAGAATACGTAACTTACCTCCCTTAAGTTTTTTTCACCTCTTTCGATCTTTCCTTCCTACTTTGAATCCAACAAGCCCTTTCTAAATTAAGCTCGAACAACTTTCAATCTTAAGTTCACAGACCCCCAAGCTCCCGCTGTTCTCTTCGGTAAGAATCTTTCGATCGTTTTCTCAAATTAGGAAGCATAACAAAAAACTCGAACTCGTGAATTCTCTGTAGATTAAAGGGAGTAAGAGGCATGTGGGTGATGAACTGTTGTGGCTCGGCACGATCTTTTAAAGCCGAGTGAGTATAAGGGTGCACGGGATTGGAGATAAGGCCTAGTGATGTGGATCGGCATGGCCGTGGTTTGGCACGGCTTGCCGAAAGACTCGGCCATGCCGGTCAGGAGAGATGGAGGAAAAGAAGAGAAGTGATGTTAAGGGCAGAAGGCCGAGCGAATCAGCTCGGCATGATTTGCCACGTGCTCTTTTATTTAAGCCGAACAGAAGGGAGGCCGAAAAGAACGAAGGCCGAACAGAATGAAGGCCAAACAGAACAAAGGCCGAACATAACGACGGCCGAACAGAACAAAGGCCGAGCAGAACGAAGGCCGAACGGCATTTAGGCCGAACACATATTCACCTTGCCTAATCATATAACAAAAACAAGGACAAGGACCTAAGCATACTAGCATATCGAACTAATCTGGACTGATAACTTCCTAGTTTCAATAATCACAAGCCTGAACTTAAACCGATAAAAACAGATAAAAGCTTTTAACACGCAGTGTCAATGTCCGAGTCAAAAATTGAAAACATTACAAGGCTGGCTTTCGGAGACAGTCGGCGATGACGGTCTTCGAAGACGACTGTTCAAAGCTCAACTTTATACCATCAATTCTGTGACTTATAATTTCTCAGCGTTTACACCTGAATGATCGCACTAGTTCACACACCACACGGGGGGGAATATTTGTATTGTTAAGTCTAACGTCGATTATTTTTCAAGTATAGTTCGAACAAGTGCTCTGCTAGATTCAATCTTTATCAGAGATGTCTAGGAAATCTAGTTCTGCCACGATTTCAGATAGACCTGGGCCGTCGTCCCGACGAGAAGTCGTAGATACTTCAAACCCGTCAACTTCCCCTACACATGACTTACCTCCCGATGCTCTGGAGGCAGCAATTCTCTTGGACAACCCTGTCGATTCACATGCTTTGAAGATTAATGAAAGTACACTCCGTTGGATATGCTCTATCCACGGAATCCCCTTTGATGACGTGCTAGTTCCGTCGGGGCATGATCGTCCACACTTGCCCCCAGTCGGATACACAGCTTGTAATAAATTCATGTGCTGGGTTGGAAGTGTGCCACCGTTCAACTCGTTTCTTCGGGATGTGCTACAATATATTGACATTGCCCCATCGCAACTGCACCCGAACGGCCATGCATTCCTCTATGGTACTTGCATCCTCTTCATGAATGTCCTCTCTAGGCTTCCAACTCCGGGCGATATCAGATACATATATTGCATCAAGAAGCGGAAGGATAGCCCATCATTCATGTTTCTCGAGCCGCATAACAAATGTCAAATCTTAATTGGGGCGTAGACCAAGTTCGCCTTGTATAAACAGGAATGGTTTTATGTGCGTTGTCCTCCCGGCTATGCGAGGAGATGGGTTGAAGGAAGTAAGCCTTTTTCTTGGACTGTTACTCATGTTTAGTCGAAGCCGTACCTTTTCTAACTTTTACCCATCTTTTCAGGTATCAATCCACGTCCTGACGGCCACGGATACTCTTATGCCGTCTAAGCTATTCGAGCCCTTCCTGCCGAAGAACGGGACATTAGAACTCTCATTTCGAATGAGTCACTTACAAGGCTTGGACTGTTGGCAGATGGCCGTCGGATAAGCCTTCCTCAAGGTGTCACCATTCCCAGGCCTCCCTCTGGCAAAGGGAAAAAACAAGTTGAGTCTTCAGCACGCAATGCTCCTGATGCTCCAGAAGAGGGAGAAATTAGAGAAGGCAAGACGCCCGAAGTACTGGGTGAAAACATTAGTCCCACTCAGGACCCGACGGTCGAAGTCCACGATATTGAGACGTCATCTTCCCCTTCAAAGGGAAAGAATAAAATGACCTATAAGTTGAGGAGGAAGAAAGTAGGTGGAACTTCTAAAGTCACGCTTATTCCAGAGGAGAGAGAACCTTCCCCTCAACCCTTAGAAAGTTCACTGAAAGGTCTATCGAACCTTACCATTCATGACGATCTACTCAACTACGGTTTCGACGATTCAGAGGCGCTTAAGCTTCATTCGCCCGCCAGAGGCAATGCAAGCACTCAAGCCCATGTTCAGGGAGATAAAACTCCTATTAGTATAAAGAAACTGGTCCTTCGGGGGGAACACTAGGACACACACGGACACGTGCACTTCATCTTACACTTCAACTTTCATCATCACCCCGATCTTTTCTAACTTTTCGTTATTCTCACTCTATGCAGGTGACATGGGACGCTCCCACAGATTCGATCGTCTTCACGGCTCGTCAATTTTTCATCATTCTCGCCGGGATTCGGGCTCCAGCAAGCGCCAGGACAGAGATGACTCCGTAGACCGAGACAACCATCCCCTAGAGTTGACTTATCGACAGAAATCACATAGCCAATCTTCATACTCCCATGATCTCCCTTCTCAAACAGAGCAAGGCAGAGAGAAACTTTCGCAGATGGGGTCCCAACCTGATGTTTCCCGTGATCAACATTCTGGTTCATCTAGTACACGGCAGTCTTGGGAACATCGTAAAAGAACGGAACTTTCAAAGCCACCTCCCCCTGTTCCTGCAGCAGACCCGACGATATCGGAGAAGCTGGCCGAGCTTAAAGTTAAATTTCCCAAAATCTGCTTTGACGGTCTGAAGTTCCTTCCAGCAATTCATCACATTCCGGGGCATGTCAAGCAGAGTGCCATCGCTTGCAACAACGACGTCTATGTTCAACATGACGCGTTTGTTCATTTAGTCGAAAAAGTCTCGAAATCTCCGTTGAGCGTCAACAAGAAATCGACCGCTTGAAACTTGAAGCTATCTTCGATAAAGACATTATCAAAAATCAGGATGAAGAGCTCGCTTCATTCAAATCCCAACTCGAGGCCGTCGAACAAAGTGCTAAAGACACTATCGAGGCCGTCACTCGTCTAGAGATGACTCATAAAAAGGAGATTGACGAAGCGGTCCAATGCTGTGGGGCCCTGGCTTTAGAAAAAGATTCTATTCAGAAAGAAAGGGATGCACTCGCTCTGCAAGTCAAAGAGTTGAAAGAGCTATTCTCTAAGGAGAAGGAAGAGAAGATAGCTGCTCAAGAGGAGTCTCAACGATACTGCAACGAGGTTGTTGCTACACGACTCTTGAAGGCAAAGCTTGACGATGAGCTTTCTAAAGTCGGGATGGTAAAGGATGAAGCCCGTGAGGAGGGCAAAAGGATAGCATCTGCGGAGATTGACTCTCGCCTTGAGGCGGCTACAGAGGCCGGCAGAGAGGAGATCAAGTGCATGTTTGACCCGTTGATAGCTGAATATAACGCCCGAGTTCTCATGCATCGGGACTTAACCTTTCTTGGCGAGGGCTACCTCGAATCTTTAACCGAGGCATGTGAAACTCTAATAAAGGTTAGAAAGGTGGAATCGGGTGTCGAGGAGGTCGATGAAGATGCTTTAGTGAAAGAATTTCTCAGGGGGAACGAGCCTTCAAACTTATCTGTAGCAATGGCCTTCTTTGGCAAAGGCTCTTCCCTACCAAAAAGAGAAAAATGACATAGTTGGTTCATCTAGAACCGAAACTGCGGCTCCTCTTTCTACTCAATCGGCCGATCAGCCAGCACTTGATCCATTCGAGCAACACATTGGTTATGATCCGGAAGATCCCGGCCTCGGCGTTCACGTGCTATCCCCCATTCTAGAGGGTGAAACTCCTCGCACAGCTGAAATCCAACAAGAAACCGGTATAAAACTCTTCTTCTTGAAGTTCAAAGATCTGTCGCTTTCTGTGAGAGGTTATTGATTCTAACTTTCGTTCTTTATGTCTTTATGCAGGCCGCTCTGATCCTGAACCGACTCCAAGGAGTGATGATGCCAAGGAGGAGATGGGGAAAGCGAGCGACGCTACTCACGCAGGAGTAACCCTCGGTCCTGACGCTCAAGTGATCGGGGCGCTCGACGATGATAAGTCTAAAACTTCGTCCCCCGTTGAAGGGAGTTACGAAATTGAAATCACGGGCGCCTCAGAACACACTTCGAAAGTGAGTATGAAGGAGCAGCTTGCCGAATAGAAAAAGAAGAAGGTTGAGATAAAGGCTGAGTCCCAAGCAGTAGAACTTGACGACCCATTGAACAGGCCTCTAAAAGTCATTCTTCCCGGCAAATCCAAACCACATGATGTTCCTCCTCCCACTCCTAACTCCGCTTCTTTGGCGAGCAAAACGTCCAAGAGAAAGCGTGTGGGAGAGGAGTCATCCGAGAAAGCACAAGAGGAAAAGAAACTAAAGAAGTCGAAGAAGTAGCCATTACACTCGTTCAACGAGGTTTAGCTTAGGTCATGTAACTACTTTTTACTTATTTATTTTTGCAGTCAACGCAGACAGACTTTTGACTCCGAGTTTTGGAGGAGTGGTTGTATAACCCCATTTTGGATTAGAGAATAAAGTTTAGTTTCTTTGCCTTTCAAATGATTCCTGCTTTTAGCTTTTTGTATAACTGCGGACGAAACTCAAATTCTTGTGAGTTACATAAATTCCCAATCCATTCTCACATTGCTCGGATATTCTTTGGAATTAGACATCTCTTGTTTCACATTTTTGGTACTTAGAATATTTTTTAATCCGCGTTCTGGGGACTTAGAGTAATCCGGTCCGCATTCAGGGGACTCAGAGTTTCAAGTCGTTTATATTCTAATCCGCGCTCTGGGGACTTAGAGTACTCCGGTCCGCATTCAGGGGACTCGGAGATTCAAGTCGTTTATACTCAAGTCCGCGCTCCGGGGACTTAGAGTACTCCGGTCCGCATTCGGGGGACTCAGAGATTCAAGTCGTTTATACTCTAGTCCGCCCTCCAGGGACTTAGAGTACTCCGGTCCGCATTCGGGGGACTCCGAGATTCAAGTCGTTTATACTCTAGTCCGCACTCTGGGGACTTAGAGTACTCCAGTCCGCACTCAGGGGACTTGGAGATTTAAGTCGTTTTTACTCTAGTCCGCACTCCGGGGACTTAGAGTACTCCGGTCTGCATTCAGGGGACTTGGAGATTCAAGTCGTTTATACTCTAGTCCGCACTCCGGGGACTTAGAGTACTCTAGTCCGCACTCAGGGGACTTAGAGATTTAAGTCGTTTATACTCTAGTCCGCACTACGGGGACTTAGAGTACTCCAGTCCACCCTCAGGGGACTTGAAGATTTAAGTCATTTATACTCTAGTCCGCACTCCGGGGACTTAGAGTACTCCAGTCCGCACTCAGAGGACTTGGAGATTTAAGTCGTTTATACTCTATTCCACACTCCGGGGACTTAGAGTACTCCGGTCCGCATTTAGGGGACTCGGAGATTCAAGTCGTTTATACTCTAGACCGCGCTCCGGGGACTTAGAGTAATCCGGTCCGCATTCGGGGGACTCGGAGATTCAAGTCGTTTATACTCCAGTCCGCCCTCCAGGGACTTAGAGTACTCCGGTCCGCATTCGGGGGACTCGGAGATTCAAGTCGTTTATACTCTATTCCGCACTCTGGGAACTTTGAGTACTCCAGTCCGCACTCAGGGGACTTGGAGATTTAAGTCGTTTTTACTCTAGTCCGCACTCCGGGGACTTAGAGTACTCGGGTCCGCATTCAGGGGACTCGAAGATTCAAGTCGTTTATACTCTAGTCCGCACTTCGAGGACTTAGAGTACTCCAGTCCGCACTCAGGGGACTTGGAGATTTAAGTAGTTTATACTCTAGTCCGCACTCCGGGGACTTAGAGTACTCCAGTCCGCCCTTAGGGGACTTGGAGATTTAAGTCGTTTATACTCTAGTCCGCACTCCGTGGACTTAGAGTACTCCAGTGCGCACTCAGAGGACTTGGAGATTTAAGTCGTTTATACTCTAGTCCGCACTCCGGGGACTTAGAGTACTCCTGTCCGCATTCAGGGGACTCGGAGATTCAAGTCGTTTATACTCTAGTCCGCACTCCGGGGACTTAGAGTACTCCAGTCCACCCTCGGGGACGTGGAGATTTAAGTCGTTTATACTCTAGTCTGCACTCCGGGGACTTAGAGTAATCCAGTCCGCCCTTAGGGGACTTGGAGATTTAAGTCGTTTATACTCTAGTCCGCACTCCGGGGACTTAGAGTACTCCAGTCCGCCCTCAGGGGACTTGGAGATTTAAGTCGTTTATACTCTAGTCAGCACTCAGAGGACTTAGAGTACTCCAGTCTGCACTCAGGGGACTTGGAGATTTAAGTCGTTTATACTCTAGTCCGCACTCTAGGGACTTAGAGTACTCCAGTCCGCACTCAGGGGACTTGGAGATTTAAGTCGTTTATACTCTAGTCAGCGCTCTGGGGACTTATAGTATTCTAGTCCGCACTCTGGGGACTTAGAGATTTTTTCAGGATCATGGATGGTCGATTCACATCCACCCTGAGTTGACAAGCGAGGTCATTAGATGGCCTGATCTATCCTCCTCGAACTTGTTTTGGATACGGGCGAGATCGTTAGGTGGACGGGTCCACCCTTCTTGAAACCGCATTTAAAAACTTATATTCCCGTTCGCGGTCTGGTCATCTAGAGTTAGTGAGTGGATTGTTGTGTATCAATCCAATTTAGTCTCTAGGGCGACAGCTTGCCCCCGAGCTCGGGTTTTTCTTAATGAATAACCGGTCATATCACAGTCACTCTCTCTTTGAATAAATCCCACTATACGATGAAACTTAGCTCTTCGTGCATCGTGATAGTTGTATGACATATTCAATAGATCACAGAGCTGGCTCACAGAGATGGTATTTCATTATTGAAATAAGAAAATATGGTAAAGTCAGTTGCCTTATTACAAATTCAAATTTCGAAATGCAGAAACAAATTGCAAATGACTAATGTACTAAATAAATAAAGCCTGTCATATGCAGCAGTGGCGAAGATTCTCGCTGTTCCAGGCTTCTGACAGGGTAGGACCGCCAACGGTTGCTAACTTCAAAGTGCCATTTCCGAGCTTTTGTTCAATCACGTATGGCCCTTCCCACGTTGGTTTTATGTGTGAAGGTACCGAGTAGATCCTTTTGTGGACAAAATCACCGGGTTCGAAAGTTTGGGGTCAGACCTTAATGTTGTGCAATCGGGGGATGCGATTTCGGTACACGGCTGCTCTCAATTCAGCCTGATCCCCTTGAACGATTCCAACCCGTTGGTGGTAGGGAATTTTAAAGTTAATCACCACGGGGCAATAACAGCCCTGAATTCAGCAAGGCCGGTCGGCCCAAAAAAGCGTTGTATGGCAAGTCTATGTTCAATACAACAAACTGTAACGTCCGGACTCTCCAGCATTCTCCAGTTCCCAACTCCACTGGCATTTCCACCATCCCAGTGGGCATGGTTGCACTTTCATTGAAGCCATGAATATGGAGTTGACAAGGCTTCAAATCTTTGGCCTCCATCCCCATCTGGTCATAGGCTCGCTTAAATATTATATTCACAGAACTTCCACTGTCGACCAGGATCTTCTTCATCCAAGCATGACCTATTTGAGCTGATATGACCAGCGGATCAGTAGTTGGGGTTTCGACCCTGTCAGCATCTCTTTTTTGAAACACGATGTCGTCGGTCATCGTTTTCTATCGTTTGGTCGGGACTCTATCTTCTAAATTACTTCGACACTCGAAATCCGCACGCCTAACGGAACTGGCATACGATTACTCTTTCTTCCAGCTTTGGCCTGCTGGATAAGGACCACCACTAACTGCATTTACTACCAATCTCCTGCCGGTATGAGCGGGTTCCTCATGTCCTGCATGGTTTTGGACATGGTTTTGATCCGATGGGCCTGCATCTCCCGACTACGGCGCCCGCACAAACTGATCTAGCTTCTTTTTTCTTATCTATTTCTCAATGAGATCTCGCAAATGACGACACTCATTTGTATTGTGGCCGTAGCTTTCGTGAAATCTGCAAAATTTACCTGTCTGGATCTGTCTCTCTGATGACTGCTTCGGAGCAGGTTTCTTATATTGGATAGTGTTACAGGTTTGTAGATATACAGTCTCCAGTGATGTATTTAAAGGAGTGTATTCGTTGTAAGTCGGAATCCTTGGTTTCCACTCTCCTGCTTCCCTTTTATTTCCGGGATTTCCGCCGCCGGACTCCTTATAATGCCCGGGCTTGTTCTGGACATTGACATGAACTTTCCCCGAGTTGTCTCCGGATTTCTTTACAGCGATGTTGCTTTTCACGGTCTCCTGAACAGGCCCTGGTGCCTTATCTCGCCTTGTCCATCTGGCTTCCTCTCTTCTTATGAACTGATGAGCCTTTGAGTAAAAACACTCTAGCGTAGTTGGAGGTTTTCCTGCCAGCCAATCTCCAAACTCTGAATCCGGATCCACACCTCGCATCACAGCCATTAGAATTGCGTGATCATTGGGATTACTGACTTTAGTAGCCGCAACATGGAATCTCTGTAAATACTCCTTCAACGACTCCCTAGGAGCTTGGATTACACTTGATAGAGACATCACGTCCTTTGGACGAGTAGTATGTATTCTGAACTGTTCTATAAATTTCTTCGCCAACTCCCCGAAACTGGATACGGACCGCGGGGGAAGTTGGGTGAACCACATGGTAGCGATCCCAAATAGAGTTATTGGAAAGAACCTGCACTTGGTTGCATCATTTGCTCTAGCTGAATCCATCATCCATTCGTACCTCATCACATGCTGCCTGGGGTCAGTCTTTCCTTCGTAAGCCGGGATAGTTGGAATGCTAAACATCCTGGGGTACTCAGCCCGTAGGACAGTGTCTGTGAATGGAGTGTGACTCCTGGATACCCCCCAATCATCATTCGACAAACCTTGATTCTCTCTCATCAACTGTCTGATCATAGCCTTTAGGTGTGGGGTTTGTATGGAGGATAGAAGGTTGGAGTCTGTTCTACGGGATTGATCAGGTTGATGCCTCCTCTGCTGGCGATCTGCCAACCGTGCATCTTGAGGTTCGGCATCATTAGCATCTTGGTGAGCCAGGCGTCCAGCCTCCACCTGGGCTCCAGCTCCTAAGTTTCCCATCCCTGCTTGGTTGCGATCTCCGAGGTGTAGGCGATCTCTAGCTGTTTGATCGGCAGCACCTGCCTGCGTAGTTTCGGTCTTGCGGCGTCTACGCCTAGGGGGTTCATCAGACGAAGTTGAGCTATCTGATGAAGAGTAAGGAGCTGGACTGCCCCCAGCATTCTGATGTTGTTGTTGAGTGAGCTGTGCCATAAAGTTGGCGTTAGCTTGCATCTGCTCTCCAAGTTGTCTCCTGCTTTCCATGAGCTCTCTCATCAAGTCGTTGAACTCTGATCTGGTGACAACTTGCATTTGGTCCGGGGCGACCGTCCCTGCACCTAGATTTGCTTGTTGATTGCTAGGCCCTACTTATCGTACACTAGCGGTCTCATGGGCGTCCGCATTATGAGAGGCTGATCTGGTACGTGGTCTTCCCATTGTAGAGTTATTGGTATGAACTCTGAGTAGAATCAACAGACGTCTTATGAATGACTCTGATCTCCTTCAGGGGATTTATTCAATCCAGTAGCTTCAAAGCAGATCCTTGTGGCCTGAGAATTCAATTCTCAGTGAAAGCACCAAAGTGTTAGCACCAAAATTGGTCACTAACCTCGTTGAGAAAGATTGTGTAGAGAGATAAATAAGGAAAGTAAATTTAAACAGAGAGGAATATGCTAAATTGAATGCAAAGACGAGAACACCGGATTTATAGTGGTTCGGCGTAACTGTCTACGCCCACTTTGAGGTTAATCTTTTATTGCTTTACTAGATAATTGATTACAGATACAATCCGTACACCAACTACTCGAATACAATTGCTAAGTAAAAAGAAAGAGTCTTGAAAGCGGTAGAGTCTCCCCAGTGTTCTCCCTAAAAGGTCCTTTTCACTGTGCCCCTGCCTCTCTATTTATAGACAAAGATGGGTTGGACTTCCCTGGTGGGCCTGGCAGCTAAATACCTCGGCCCCAAAAGAGTGAGCTCTGTGTGCCGAACCATAGATGTCGAACGAAGTGATGCCGAACGATATCGTCATGCCGAACGAAGTGATGCCGAACGATATCGTCATGCCGAACGAATTGATGTGCCGAGTGGAGAGTGCAGGCCTAGCAATAGTCGAAGCCGGTCGAGATTGGATGAATGCTGAACACCTCTGGATGTCGAACATCTCTAGATGTCGAACAACTCTAAATGCCGAACACCTCTGGATGCCGAACGATCTCGAATGCCGATCGAGATTTATGCCGAACGAGGTTGAGTGCCGAACGAGGTGTGGATGCCGAGCAGTATGGAGTGCCGAATGAGGTGTGGATGCCGAGCAGCATGGAGTGCCGAATGACTCTGCCATGCCGAACGGTCCATGTATGCCAAACACTCTCGAATGCCGAACGATCCATGTATGCCGAACACTCTCGAATGTCGAACGTTCCTGAATACCGAACGCTCTTTGAGTGCTGAACGTTCCTGAATACCGAACGCTCTTTGAGTGCCGAACGCTCTCGAATGCCGAACGGCCATGGATGCCGAACGTCACTTAATGCCGGACGATATACAATACCGAACGACTCTTAATGACAAACGGTATGCAAGTGCCGAGTTCCTAGTTGCCTGGTCAAATCTTCAAGTAACATCATGAGTCTTGAATCTTGATATCTTCGATCTTGAGTTCATCGGTTCTGGAATCTCTATATTGTACAGTCTTCGTTCTTTGGTACCTGTATATATATCCTGCATATACATATATATCTAAACAATAATGTTAGTATTTATATTTTATAATCTTATTCTAAGGTTGTTGTCATCAAAACCAACTACTCAAGGACTAACAATCTCCTCTTTTTTGATGATGACATTCTTTGTTTATAAAATATTATTTCAATCCTAATAACTCCCCCTAAAACTAATAACTCCCCCTTAATCTATGCCTAACTATCCTATTTTATACTTCACCCCCTTTGTCATCAACAAAAACTAACTCCAAACTATATAACTCCCCCTTATTCTTGTACTAAAGTACCTACATTAAAAAAAAATATAATGGAGTATATAATAGATAGATTAAGAGATAATTATACTGATAGACATGATAACTAATCAAAGATCATATAACTATCAATGTGTATTTATACATATTATGTTTTGCACACCAATTATCAATCCACACCAAACCAAATCAAATCAAATCAATCCAAGTAATCAATTCAAATCATACAAAGCAATCAAATAAAATCAAACATTACGAGGAACTTCCACCCATCCTTCTTCTCCAAATATAGGGTCTGCTTTAATGACATCCCAATTTTCATTTTCATTGGTGAGAGAGACTAGAGGATGTGCTTCATTATCATCTTTGTGCAGGGAGGAAATCATCCATCGAATTGCATCGAAATGTTTTTATTTCTCCTTGATCATCTGCATTTGACTCAACTCTAAGTGTCGCTGATTACGGAGAATGAAAGAATATCCTTGAAATAATTAAGGGTTTCTTCAAGATTCTCGGTCAAACTATGAATTGGATCGGCAAGAAATATAGATAGAGTAGATAAGAAATGATTTTGAGTGATGAATTTTGGAAGAAATATGTATTTATAGGTGTAGAAATTCGTTTGTAATGAATAGACACAAGGTAGTTATTCAAATTTCAAATTTAAAATGAAAAGTCATTTCTGACCAGTACTTGTCGACAGGGTCTCTAGGGGGTTGTCGACAGGGGTCAGTTAATTTTGATGACTCATTTTGATTTTGTGAATAATTGTGTATATATATATATTTATATAATATATTAACATTTATTCTGGAGATAAGATAAGCTAGATAACATAAAAGTAATTCAATTTCATTTCATAATAAAACGATACAATGATTAAACATTAAGAACTACACGAACATTCAAATCAAAACAAACTAAAACCAATACAACATGACATGAAAAGGTAGAACTAGTTAGAGGATGACGAAGATGAAGATAATCCAAGCTTCTTGCTGACTTTGGAGAAAAACTTGTTCATCTTAGATGACATTTTATCCAATTTCTTACTAACGGACCGTTTAAGAGTCCGTTGATTCTCAACAATGGTCTTTTGATTTTTGAGTAAGGTTTTGTTGGTTGGATTAGAGGGATAGTCAATACTTTCCGAGGATGTTTCACCTTCTTCTTCTTCTTCTATTTCCATTTCATCCCCTTCTTCTTCTTCTTCTTCCTCCTCCTCTTTCATCTCCTCATGAGCCAAACGCTCTTCCTTTTCGGCAAGAGTCTCATATGGTTGAAAAACATATGGAATTTTCATAAGAGAAATGTTTGAGTGATTAAAAACTTTTCTTGAAACAAATTCTTCTCCTTTGAAATCCACTCCAAAATAATTAAAAATCCAAGTGAGATAGATTCCATGATACAAAGTGCTTTCACCCACTTCAAAAGTTTTGGGACAAAGTTCATCCAAAATAACTTGCGCCCAATTAATATCATAATTTACAAAAATAGCAAAAAGTGCTTTGCAAACTTTTGAAGTTGGATTGTTAGAACTCCCCGATCTTAGGGTCAAAGTATGTTGTAAAAGAAGATTAACAATTCTTGCTTTTGGTCGAAAGTTTCGATTTATGAATTCAAAGTTAACATCTCCTTCGAAAACGTGATGAAATGTCTCATGATCATTTTCATCGATATTAAAACTAGAAAGATCCATTCCCGTGCTCTTGCAATTGAGAATGGTATCCAAAACATCACAATTTAAAATGATTCTAGTGCCTTTGACACTACTCCAAATTTCATCATCATTTCCATTATAAAATTCACGGTTGAGATTTGCATAGAAAATTTTAACAAGATTTGGATAACAAACAAAGTCATTTTGTGAAGCATCAACAAGACTAAGAACTTGGTTGTTTGCAAAAAGAGAATCGATTCATAAGTAGAGAAATCTTGAAATAATGCAAACTTTCCGGGATGGACTTTTCTATAGTTAGCATAGTTGATATATGCTTTTATAGCCTCTGAATTATAGAAAAGTTGCTCTTTTATATTTCTGGAAAGTCTCATTGTGGAAGGGTTGCTTGAAGAAGCCATTAGAGTAGAGAGTAGAGAGCCTGATATTTTGAAATATGAGTTTGAATTTTAAAATGAAAGTGAAAAGTTGTGATAAGAGATAGTAAATAAATAGATTCTCAAGGGACAGGTTCTCTAGTCAAAAGGTGACTTTTTAGAGACTTGAATGAAGTGAAAAGATGGAGAGAAATTCAAACATTTAAATTCAAATTTGAATTTCAAATTTCTGTACCCTTGTCGACAACGTGGGAGGGCCCTTGTCGACAGGTGTCTCTGAATTTTCATGATTTATTTCTCTTAAGTATTCTAATATATATATATATATTATTTTTAATGTCTATATAATATCTAGAATATTACTAGACTTATAGTATATTCCATAAAATATTATGATACTATTTAAAAATAAAAATAATAATAAAATAATAGTAAAAATATAATAAAATAATAATAAAAATTTTAAAATTTAAATGACACACTAATTCAAAATCAACCAATCAAACATCCAATCCTAAGCATGAAATTTCAACCAATGTATTGTAAACGTGTACCTTTTTCTGAATCCGTTTCTCTGAGTTCGTCGGAGTTGTGAACTTCCGTGAAACACATATTTGAATTATCTGTCTTCTGATCATCATCGCTTGAGGACGAGTCTGAGTCATCTAGAGTAGCGGTAAATGCACGTTTTCGTTTCTTTGCGGAATCATTGTTTATAGGAAGATTTTGCTGATCTGGATGCGGACAGTCTCTTTTGATATGGCCTGGTTCATCATAGTTGAAACATTTGATATAGTTTGGCACTACATTCTGATTACCAGAGTTCTTATAGTTTTTTCTCTTGAGATTATTCATCTTTCTGTATTTCAGGAATTTCCGAAAGTTCTTGTTCATAAAGGATATCTCTTCATCATTATCGCTGTTTGAGTCTGATCGATTGGTCAATGCATTGAATGCAATTGATTTCTTTTCATATGCTTTGCTTTCTCTTCTCCCAAGCATTTGGACTTCAAACGACATTAGATTTCCAATTAATTCTTATATCTTTAAGGTACTGATGTCATTTGCCTCTTCGATCGCAAGTGTCTTTTGATCCCATTCTGGAGTAAGAGAATTTAAGATTTTTCTGACTTGACCGTCTTCCGAAAATACCTTTCCCAAGGATATTAGAGAATGCACAATATCCTGAAATCTACTATACATATCTGGAATAGACTCATTAGGATTCATTTTAAATAATTGAAACTGATTTGTGAGCATGGAAATTTTGGTCTGTTTAACTTTTCTTATTCCTTCGTGAGTAACTTGCACAGTTTTCCAGATTTCATATGCAGACTTACAAACTGACACTCTATTAAATTCATTCCTATCAAGTGAACAAAACAGAATATTCATAGCTTTAGAGTTATTTTGTGCGACGGTCTTTTGCTCAGCAGTCCACTGTGCAAAACCAGTTGTGGGTTCAAAATATTCAGTCTGTGTGATATTCCAAGTGTCTAGTCCATCTACAAATGATTTAGTGACAGAGGTAATAGAGCCAGTGTTGGTAGCCATTTTGAAAATTTTCAAAATTCAGATTATGAAACTTTGAAAACCTTGCTCTGATACCTAATGTGAGAAATGCGGATTACAGATCTTAAGGCTAGAATTAACACTAGAGGGGCTGGCGGTGTGGGGGGGGGGGTTTAATAGCGTTTTAAGGAATTACTAATTCTTTTTGAGTTTATCTTAATTTGAACACAAATGTATGCAATATTCAGAAACATATATGATCATAGAATCAAACACAGATGCAGATATAAAGTAAAAGCAATAAAGGAAAGAACACACCGGATTTTATACTGGTTCGGAGTTACCCTACATCCAGTCCCGCAACACAAGTACGGATTTCCTTTCAAAATCAATTCTTACAATTACACCCTCGATTTCAAGGCCACGAGGTGCATCGCTCCAGATTCACAATCCTCTAGGTAGAGATACTTGATTTTACGGGCAACAAGTTCACCCGATTGATTTTCCAGGAAACAATCACACCTTTTCTCGCTCGATTGAATACAAAGAAGTCTATAACTCTGAATAGCACTGGGATCTTGTTGAGATAGTGATAGAGAATCAAACCAGAGATGATCTAGTTAGATTCAATGGTGATTTCGGTAGAGTAATGGTGAAAATGTATATAAAGAAATGTGGAAGAAGAAGAGGAGTGAAATCAGAGAAAATATGATTGTAAATTCGTTTAAAACAGCCCCTATTTATAGTAGAACAACGGCCATTTCCATTCGTGAAAGGATATGACGAATAGACACTTCCTTTGAAATTCAAACTTTTGAAATAAACTGTCACCTTGTCGACAAAGGGTCCTTGGGGTTGTCGACAAGCCTAAGTTATTTTTGGTAATTTGTTTTTCTTTGAAAATAACTTCTATCTTGTATTAAAACTATTTTAAACTTTATAAATATACTTAACTATAGTTAAAATACATAAATAAGTATAGAGAATAATATTTTGGTATATATAAAATTTTACTATAATTTTATATTTAAATCTAAGTACAAATATTAAAAGTTAAATATATTATAATTAAAAGATAGTTTAAAACCAAGGATAATTTGATATTGAAAATAAAGATTATTTTGAGGCTAAAAGTATTTTAAAACCAGGATAGATGTTTTTGATTTAAAAAGGAAGATTTTGAAATCATTTTGAAAACAAGATATAATTTTGTAAAACATTTGAATAAAAGTTAGTGGATACAAAACAATGTTCCACTAGATTTTTCGTAGGTTCCATCCTACTTAAGGTTCCATCCTTTTAACGGGCTCGAAGTGGATTCCATTCCACGAATAAAATGGATTTTAAGATGTCAGTGCTTTTCTAGGGGTTTTAACAAAATTCCTAACTAAATTACTTATCTTGAAATCTTGAACTCTTGATAATCTTGATACTCATGAGTCTTGAATCTTGATATCTTCGATCTTGAGTTCATCAGTTCTTGAATCTCTATACTGTACAGTCTTCATTCTTTGGTACCTATATATATATATATATCCTGCATATACATATATATCTAAACAATAATGTTAGTATTTATATTTTATAATCTTATTCTAAGGTTGTTGTCATTAAAACCAGCTTCTCAGGGACTAACAATCTCCCCCTTTTTGATGATGACAACCTTTGTTTATAAAATATTACTTCTATCCTAATAACTCCCCCTAAAACTAATAACTCCCCCTTAATCTATGCCTAACTATCCTATTTTATACTTCTCCCCCTTTGTCATCAACAAAAACTAACTCCAAACTATATAACTCCCCCTTATTCTTGTACTAAAGTACCTACATTAATATATATATATATATATAATGGAGTATATAATAGATAGATTAAGAGATAATTATACTGATAGACATGATAACTAATCAAAGATCATATAAATATCAATGTGTGTTTATACATATTATGTTTTGCACACCAAATATCAATCCACATCAAACCAAATCAAATCAAATCAATCCAAGCAATCAATTCAAATCCAAAAAAGCAATCAAATAAAATCAAACATTACGAGGAACTTCCACCCATCCTTCTTCTCCAAATATAGGGTCTGCTTTAATGACATCCCAATTTTCATCGGTGAGAGAGACTGGAGGATGTGCTTCATTATTGTAACGACCCACTATTTTGGACCATTCAAATCGACAATAATCCACACATGTCAGACTTGAATAATGCAAAATAACAGATTGTAATAAAATTTGGATCAAATAAAATCATTCACAGAATTCCAAACACGGAAATATCAGAATAACTCGCAGCGGAAAATAAAATAAATAGTGGTTCATGAAGCCACTACAATACAAAGTCTCAAAAACAGATACAAAATACATAGTTTGAAAGCAAATACAGTTCTGAAACAAGTACAGTAGAAATCCCAAATACATATGTCTCTAATACAAAGCTGACATAGAAATACTGAACAGAAATAAATAGCTACTAGATAAAATATGATATCCAGCAGTCCTAGATCCAGAAGGTGAGATCCAAAGTTGATACACAGGCTGACCCGAGAGTAAATAAAACACAAACACTCGAGTCAGGACATACATACTTATACAATGTAAACCAACTCAAGTGAACTGTAATAAAAGGTACAAGTAACTTAAAGAATGCTTGGGATTGCCCATTCTTTAAGGATCCGTTAAACTATCTACTATGTAGTAATATTCGCTATTATAATAATGTCTAATAATAAAATAAACATACTTTTTAATAGCATCAAGGGGTTACCCATATAGCCCTTAACAGGTAATAGTCCCAGTAGTCTATCCAGTATTAGCATACTCCTAAAATGGGGGCTACCCTCAATACTCCACAGGCTACGGGAGAAATCCAAACTCGTAGTAAAGCTCGCTATGGTAGGTGACACGGCACGACTAGGCAATGCCAGGGTAGATATACCAATTACGCAACCGGGCTGGTGGAAACGCATAGCAGCCACTACCGCCCACCTCGAGCCACACTCCCAAATCAAGGGGTGCACCCAATCAATCACAAAAGTAATAGAATGGTATCGAAGAAGTGTGTCCGATCAGAGGTGCTACCTCATTAGCCCGTCGATCGCTCCTATTTTAGCCACCTTATGCCAACTCACGGGAGTCGGGTCCACGTTCATACCATAATAGGATCGTCGCCACCATCCTACTTCATTCTGGAAACTCCACCACGTACATAGTTATTAAAGTGGTTTTCGATATCGACAGAGAGTATATCCATATCTGATCCCGGTCTCTTTAACAACCAATCGTTATTATAACCTGTGGTTATAAATTTCAAAAATAGTTTATATTCGAATCAAAATACTTCATTTAAACGATTAAAAGTAAAATCATTATACTTTTAAATCAAATATTCAATTCCCAAAAATTTAACCTTTTCTGAACTCATTTATTCACTTAAATACATTAAAACATTAAAACATTAAAATTCCAGCTTTCACAGCACTTAGAAAATGTTGCGGTAAGTTATACTAAAAAACAATTCATTTCAGCAAAGACAGCATTTAAAAACTGCTGTACTAGTTCAGGGTTTAATTTAAAAGGTTTAATTCAATTCAGCAAAGACATTGTTTACAAAACTGCTGTAGTATTTCAATTATATTCAAATATCTCATTTCAGCCAACTGCAGCACTTAACAAGTGCTACAATAACTCTTTCATTAGTTTCAAGTTTAGTTTCTGCAACTACAGCACTTACAAAGTGTTGTCATAGCCCTTAGTTAGTTTTAGCCTTTTAGTTCACTTCTGCAACTACAGCACTTACAAAGTGCTGCAGACTATATTAGTTCAGTTTTTAGTTCATTTTGCTAAACGATAGCATTTCTGAAGTGTTACTAAAAGAATTTCCATATTTTAACTAGAATTCCAACCACAAATAAACTTCAATTTAAATCATTTATACTTAAAAAAAATCATATTTTTCCACATCAAAAATGTTCATTTAAATACCCTTTAACTTATGATTTTTATAAAGAAAATTTTTACAATAAAATCAAATTTTCCAAATTTTCACTTATTAAATTCAAGTGTACTATTTTCCCATACTTTTCATTTTTAACAATTTACTTTAACACTTAAATTTAAATTTCCATTTTCACAAATAAAACTTAATTTCCATTTTTATTTAATTAACTTAAACTTCCATAAAAATCAAATCACAAATTTCCAAATTAAGTTATATTTAAATCACAATTTTTCTATTCATTTATTTAACATTTTTAATACATAGAAAAATCATTATCACTTTATTAAATCATTTTAAATTCAATTTAAATCAAATTATCATATTTTTACATTGAAAAATACTTAAAATTTTCTAGAAAAATATATAAAATAACCACGGGTCTGTATAATATTTTCTAGCCTGAGTCAAGTGATACGGATAATATATCATTTCAATCCGTAGTTTACAAAGAAAATCCGGGTTTTATCATTTCAAACCCGCAATCTAAAATAAATAAAAATCGCTCAGGCTTATCATTTCAGCCCATAACGATCTTTCCCTATTCTAAAGTCCGTTCGGGTATGTATCATTTCAACCCATAGTGATTCTATTCTACAGGGAACTTGCAGTGTGATTAACAGAAATAAATAACAGAATAATAAAATATAACATAGCAGATGATGTGACAAGTTTATAACAGGGTTTAACATCATATAATTTACATCACAGGCATGTATAACATAATATAATAGTCTATACACATTCACTTGTTGTCACTTCACAATTTATATAAGTATAAATGTCATGTGTGAATACTCACCTTTTTACGTTGGAGTTAGCAAATCAAACACATAAACAAAAATCCAGAAAGAACGATAGCACGACTTGATTGAGTGGAGAGATAGCCAAGATGTTAATCTTGTATTCAATAATAAACAAAGCAATATAAATATATATTTATAATACAAAGATTAAATTGAAACAAAAATGGAATCAAAGTAAACAAAAGACATAACCAAACTTTTAATCAATTTTTGCTTGACCACTAACAACTTTTGCTCGACTATAAGGCTTTATTGGTTCGGCCACACATGTTTATAGGTTGAAATGGCTCGGGTTTGTATCAATATGGCATGGTTAGGCAAGAGAATGCAAAGGGGTAGGAGTTACAAATGGAAGAAGATCAAAAGGCAAGGCTAGAGAGGAGTTTTGGTTCATCTTTTAGGCTCGGCCATAGGGTCTATGGGCTCGGCCAGGTCAGGTGATGGACTGGTCATGTCTGATGGTGATGGTCAGAGGTGTGTACTAGTTGGTGGTGGTGGCTAAGGGGGTGGCCGTGGTCAAAAATTAAGGTGGATGTTGAATATTTGGCTCGGCTATGTACATTTTTTTGGAGTTTTGCATTGTTTTTGTGGTGATGGGTTCAAGGGATGGTCACGGCCTGAACTGGTCAGAGGAGATGGTGGTTAGGTTGTGGATGATGTGGGGAAGGAAGTGGTGGTGGTCGGTGGGGGAGATGGTGAGGTCTAGGCCGAGCAACATGTGAGGAAGACAAGGCAAAATCAAGCAAAAACAAGCAAAAAAATGAAGAGAAAATGTAGAAAAAAAGGAAGAAGCCATTACCAAAATTTTCAGAAATGTTTTGGCCGAAATTTGGGATGGAATGAGAAGTTTTTTTCACGTGAAAACAAATAAAACACACGGCTAAACAAAAGAAAATGAAAGGCCAAAGAAATGAAAAGTCTAGACAATGAAAAGTCAAGCAAATGAAAGGACTTTGCCTCTTGAATTTCCAATTCTTTTTAATTCCATATAAACAAAATAAAATCAGTAAATAAAATAAAAGACAAACAAAATAAAGTGAAAATGAAAATAAATAATTATTCATAGGAAAAATAAAAAGAAAATAAAAGTAAATAAAGAAAATAGCTTATTATATTGAAACTAGAATTAAAAATTGTAAACAAAATACAATTAACTTTGGAAAATTATAACTTTACTTCTAAAATGTTTTAAAATTAAAATATTGAAAAAAAAATTAATTTAAAATAATTTAAAAATATTTACAAAAATATTGGATTGTTACACTCTCCCCCACTCAAATCTTTTCGTCCTCGAAAAGAACGAAACAAGGAAAACAAAGAAAAAGCAAGATAGAAAAGCAAATAGTACCTAAAACAAACAATTCCGGATTCGAAGCACGAATGCTCTCCTCCGTCTCCCAGGTACAATCTCGATCATCAGTACTCCACTGTACTTTGACCAGACTAATAGATTTCCTTCTTAGCTGCTTCGTACCTCTATCGACGATACGAAGTGGCTTCCTCTCGACAGTCAGATTAGGCTCAATATCCAAACTATCAAGAGCAGAAAGCTAAACAATAAGAGATGGATCATGCAGATAGCGACGAAGATGATAAACGTGGAATACATTATGCAATCCAGAGAACTTCTCGGGCAAATCCAGACGATAAGCCAAAGAACCAATTCTTTCCACAATGCGGAAAGGACCAATGAACCTAGGAGAAAGCTTCCCTCTACGACCAAAATGAATGACATTCCTTAAGGGAGAGACCTTAAGAAAAACCAAATCACCAACAGCAAACTCCAAACTCCACCTACGCCTATCAGCATACTTCTTCTACCTATCCTGAGCAATCCTCATCTTCCTCCTAATCTCCTCAACTCTCTCAGAAGCCTCCAAAATCATCTCAGGACCAAGAACTAAACGATTACCGGATTCAATCCAGCAAGATGGAGATCTACAAGGTCGTCCGTAAAGAGCAGCAAACGGAGACGTTTTAATACTAGACTGAATTCAAAGATAGAAATGAGATAGATATAAGATTAAGATAAGATTAAAACAGAAGATAGAAATTATACCTTATAACTATTATTATAGGTAAATTTGACAAGATGGAGATGATCTTCCCAAGATCCTCCATAATCAAGCACACAAGCACGAAGAAGATCTTCTAGAATCTGATTCACCCTTTCCGTTTGACCGTTGGTCTGTGGATGGTAAGCAGTGCTCAGATTCAGATGAGTACCCAAAGATACCTGAAAAGCCTTCCAAAACTGACTAGTAAAAATAGGATCACGATCACAAACAATACTGAGAGGAACACCATGGAGACGAACAATCTCCCTCATGTAGATCTCAGACAAACTAGAAGCAGAACGGGTAGACTTGACCGGAATGAAATGAGCTGATTTGGTCAATCTATCCACAATAACCCAGATACTCTCATTACCCCTCCTAGTCCTCGGTAACCCATTAATGAAATCCATAGAAACCTGTTCCCACTTCCAATTGGGAATCTCAAGAGGCTGCAACAAACCAGGGGTCTTCTGATGATCTGCCTTGACTTGCTAACAAGTCGCACACCTACTAATAAAAATGGAGATATCTCGCCTCATACCCTTCCACCAATACAACTTCTTCATATCCTGATACATCTTGGTCACACCCGGATGAATAGAAAGTCTGGACCGATGATTTTCCCGAAGTAACTCCTGTCTCAATCCATCAACATTCGGGACACAAATCATATTATTAATCCTCAAAATACCTCTATCATCGATCTGAGCTCCACTACCATCAAGACTACTACTACTACCAACTCTGCTACAAACACTCTCCTTCATCAATCTAAGCATCTCATCCTCATCCTGCTTAGCTATGATACGATCCAAAAGATAAGAAGAAACAACAAGCTGGCACAACATAGCCTTCTTTCGACTCAAAGTATCCGCCACAACATTAGCTTTCCCAGGGGTATAGTTGATGTCAAGGTCATAAGAAGCAAGGAACTCTAACCATCTAACTTGTCTCTGGTTCAAATCCTTCTGAGTGAAAATATATCTCAAAGACTGATGATATGTGAAAAGCTCAAACTTAGTACCCAAAAGATGATGCCTCCAAAGCTTCAAAGCAAAAACAACCGCAAGCAACTCCAAATCATGGGCAGCATAATTGGCTTCATGGGTCTTCAACTGACGACTAACATAAGCAATGACCTTCCCATCCTGCATCAGAACAGCTCCCAAACCTTCACGACAAGCATCAGTGTATACCGTTAATCCCTCATTTCCATTTGGAACGGTAAGAACTGGTGCGGAAGTAAGCTTGTGCTTTAACTCACTGAATGCAGCTTTACACTCATCACTCCAAATAAACTTAGCATTCTTTATAGGTTCGGCCACACATGTTTATAAGGTTAAAATGGCTCGGGTTTGGATCAATATGGCATGGTTAGGCAAGAGAATGCAAAGGGGTAGGAGTTACAAATGGAAGAAGATCAAAAGGCAAGGCTAGAGAGGAGTTTTGGTTCATCTTTAGGCTCGGCCATAGGGTCTATGGGCTCGGCCAGGTTAGGTGATGGACTGGTCATGTCTGATGGTGATGGTCGGAGGTGTGTACTAGCTGGTGGTGGTGGCTACGGTAGTGGCCGTGGTCAAAAATGAAGGTGGATGTTGAATATTTGGCTCGGCTATGTACATTTTTTGGAGTTTTGCATTGTTTTTGTGGTGATGGGTTCAAGGGATGGCCACGGCCTGAACTGGTCAGAGGAGATAGTGATTAGGTCGTGGATGATGTGGGGAAGGAAGTAGTGGTGGTCGGTGGAGGAGATGGTGAGGTCTAGGCCGAGCAACATGTGAGGAAGGCAAGGCAAAAACAAGCAAAAAAATAAAGAGAAAACGTAGAAAAAAAAGGAAGAAGCCATTACCAAAATTTTCAGAAATGTTTTGGCCGAAACTTGTGATGGAATGAGAAGTTTTTTTCAAGTGAAAACAAATAAAACACACGGCTAAACAAAAGAAAATGAAAGGTCAAAGACATGAAGAGTCTAGACAATGAAAAGTCAAGCAAATGAAAGGACTTTGCCGCTTTGAATTTCCAATTCTTTTTAGTTCAATATAAACAAAATAAAATCAGTAAAAAAAATAAAAGACAAACAAAATAAAGTGAAAATGAAAATAAATAATTATTGATAGGAAAAATAAAAAGAAAATAAATGCAAATAAAGAAAATAGCTTATTATATTGAAATTAGAATTAAAAATTGTAAACAAAATACAATTAACTTTGGAAAATTATAACTTTACTTCTAAAATATTTTAAAATTAAAATATTGAAATAAAATTTAATTTAAAATAATTTAAAAATATTTACAAAAATATTGGGTTGTTACAATTATCATCTTTGTGCAGGGAGGAAATCATCCATCGAATCGCATCAAAATGTTTTTCTTGCTCCTTGATCATCTGCATTTGACTCAACTCTAAGTGTCGCTGATTACGGAGAATGAAAGAAAGTATATTCTTGAAAGAATTAAGGGCTTCTTCAAGATTCTCGGTCAAACTATGAATTGGATCGGCCATATTTGAGTTTGTGAGAAGAAATATAGATAGAGTAGATAAGAAATGATTTTGAGTGATGAATTCTGGAAGAAATATGTATTTATAGGTGTAGAAATTCGTTTGAAATGAATAGACACAGGGTAGTTATTCAAATTTAAAATGAAAAGTCATTTCTTACCAGTACTCGTCGACAGGGTCTCTAGGGGGTTGTCGACAGGGGTCGGTTAATTTTGATAACTCATTTTGATTTTTTGAATAATTGTGTGTATATATATATTTATATAATAACTAACATTTATTCTGGAGATAAGATAAGCTAGAGAACAGAAAAGTAATTCAATTTCATTTCATAATAGAACGATACAATGATTAAACATTAAGAACTACACGAATATTCAAATCAAAACAAACTAAAACCAATACAACATGACATAAAAGGTAGAACTAGTTAGAGGATGACGAAGATGAAGATAATCCAAGCTTCTTGTTGACTTTGGAGAAAAACTTGTTCATCTTGGATGACATTTTATCCAATTTCTTACTAACGGACCGTTTAAGAGTCTGTTGATTCTCAATAATTGTCTTTTGATTTTTGAGTAAGGTTTTGTTGGTTGGATTAGAGGGATAGTCAATACTTTCCAAGGATGTTTCAACTTCTTCTTCTTCTATTTCCATTTAATCCCCTTCTTCTTCTTCCTCCTCCTCTTCCATCTCCTCATGAGCCTAACGCTCTTCCTTTTCGGCAAGAGTCTCATATGTTTGAAAAACATATGGAATTTTCAAAAGAGAAATGTTTGAGTGATTAAAAACTTTTCTTGAAATAAATTCTTCTCCTTTGAAATTCACTCCAAAATTATTAAAAATCCGAGTGAGATAGATTCCATGATACAAAGTGTTTTCACCCACTTCAAAATTTTTGTGACGAAGTTCATCCAAAATAACTTGCGCCCAATTAATATCATAATTTCCAAAAATAGAAAAATGTGCTTTGCAAACTTTTGAAGTTGTATTGTTAAAACTCCCCGATCTTGGGGTCAAAGTATGTTGTAAAAGAAGATTAACAATTCTTGCTTTTGGTCGAAAGTTTCGATTTCTGAATTCGAAGTTATCATCTCCTTCGAAAATGTGATGAAATGTCTCATGATCATTTTCATCGATATTAAAACTAGAAAGATCCATTCCCGTGCTCTTGCAATTGAGAATGGTACCCAAAACATCACAAATTAAAATGATTCTAGTGCCTTTGACACTACTCCAAATTTCATCATCATTTCCATTATAAAATCCACGGTTGAGATTTGCATAGAAAATTTTAACAAGATTTGGATAATAAACAAAGTCATTTTGTGAAGCATTAACAAGACTAAGAACTTGGTTGTTTGCAAAAAGAGAATCGATTTCATAAGTAGAGAATCTTGAAATAAAGCAAACTTTCCGGGATGGACTTTTCCATAGTTAGCATAGTTGATATTGCTTTTATAGCCTCCGGATTAATGAAAAGTTGCTCTTTTATATTTTTGGAAAGTCTCATTGTGGAAGGGTTGCTTGAAGAAGCCATTAGAGTAGAGAGTAGAGAGCTTGATATTTTGAAATAAGAGTTTGAATTTGAAAATGAAAGTGAAAAGTTATGATAAGAGATAGTAAATAAATAGATTCTCAAGGGACAGGTTCTCTGGTCAAAAGGTGACTTTTTAGAGACTTGAATGAAGTGAAAAGATGGAGAGAAATTAAAACATTTGAATTCAAATTTGAATTTCAAATTTTTGTACCCTTGTCGACAACGTGGGGGGGGGGCCTTGTCGACAGGTGTCTCTGAATTTTCATGATTTATTTCTCTTAAGTATTCTAATATATATATATATATATATAATTTTTAATGTCTATATAATATCTGGAATATTACTAGAATTATAGTATATTCCATAAAATATTATGATACTATTTAAAAATAAAAATAATAATAAAATAATAGTAAAAATATAATAAAATAATAATAAAATTTTTAAAATTCAAACGACACACTAATTCAAAATCAACCAATCAAACATCCAATCCTAAGCATGCAATTTCAACCAATGTATTGTAAATGTGTACCTTTTTCTATGTCCGTTTCTCTGAATTCGCCGGAGTCGTGAACTGCCGAGAAACACATATTTGAATTATCTATCTTCTGATCATCATCGCTTGAGGACGAGTCTGAGTCATCTAGAGTAGCGGTAAATGCATGTTTTCATTTCTTTGCGGAATCATTGTTTATAGGAAGATTTTGCTTATCTGGATGCAGACATTCTCTTTCGATATGGCCTGGTTCGTCACAGTTGAAACATTTGATATAGTTTGGCACTACATTCTGATTACCAGAGTTCTTATAGTTGTTTCTCTTGAGATTATTCATCTTTCTGTATTTTAGGAATTTCCGAAAGTTCTTGGTCATAAAGGCTATCTCTTCATCATTATCGCTGTTTGAGTGCAATTGATTTCTTTTCAGATGCTTTGCTTTCTCTTCTCCCAAGCATTTGGACTTCAAACGACATTAGATTTCCAATTAATTCTTCTATCTTTAAGGTACTGATGTCATTTGCCTCTTCGATCGCAAGTGTCTTTTGATCCCATTCTAGAGTAAGAGAATTTAAGATTTTTCCGACTTGATCTTCTTCCGAAAATACCTTTCCCAAGGATATTAGAGAATGCACAATATCCTGAAATCTACTATACATATCTGGAATAGACTCATTAGGATTCATTTTAAATAATTGAAACTGATTTGTGAGCATGGAAATTTTGGTCTGTTTAAATTTGCTTGTTCCTTCGTGAGTAACTTGCAAAGTTTTCTAGATTTCATATGCAGACTTACAAACTGACGCTCTATTAAATTCATTCCTATCAAGTGAACAAAACAGAATATTCATAGCTTTAGAGTTATTTTGTGCGACGGTCTTTTGCTCAGCAGTCCACTGTGCAAAACCATTTGTGGGTTCAAAATATTCAGTCTGTGTGATGTTCCAAGTGTCTAGTCCTTCTACAAATGAACTAGTGATAGAGGTAATAGAACCAATGTTGGTAGTAGTAACGTACCAGTGTTGGTAACCATTTTGAAAATTTTCAAAATTCAGATTATGAAACTTTGAAAACCTTGCTCTGATACCAAATGTGAGAAATGCGGATTACGGATCTTAAGGCTAGAATTATAACTAGAGGGTGGGTGAATAGTGTTTTAAGGAATTAATAATTCTTTTTGAGTTTATCTTAATTTGAACACAAATGTATGCAATATTCAGACACAGATATGATCACAGAATCAAACACAGATGTAGATATAAAGTAAAAGCAATAAAGGAAAGAACACACCGGATTTTATACTGGTTCGGAGTTACCTTACATCCAGTCCCGCAACATAAGTACGGATTTCCTTTCAAAATCAATTCTTACAATTACACCCTCGATTTCAAGGCCACGAGGTACACCGCTCCAAATTCACAATCCTCTGGGTAGAGATACTTGATTTTACGGCAAAAAGTTCACCCGATTGATTTTCCAGGCTACAATCACACCTTTTCTTGCTCGATTGAATACAAAGAAGTCTATAACTCTGAATAGCACTGGGATCTTGTTAAGATATGATAGAGAATCAAACCAGAGATGATCTAGTTAGATTCAATGGTGATTTCGGCAGAGTAATGGTAAAAATGTATATAAAGAAATGTGGAAGAAGAAGAAGAAGAGGAGTGAAATCAGAGAAAATATGATTGTAAATTCGTTTAAAACAGCTCCTATTTATAGTAGAACAACGGCCATGTCCATTCGTGAAAGGATATGACGAATAGACACTTCCTTTGAAATTCAAACTTTTGAAATAAACTGTCACCTTATCGACAAAGGGTCCTTGGGGTTGTCGACAAGCCTAAGTTATTTTTGGTAATTTGTTTTTCTTTGAAAATAACTTCTATCTTGTATTAAAAATATTTTAAACTTTATAAATATACTTAAATATAGTTGAAATACATAAATAAGTATAGAGAATAATATTTTGGTATATATAAAATTTTACTATAATTTTATATTTAAATCTAAGTATAAAGATTAAAAGTTAATTATATTATAATTAAAAGATAGTTTAAAACCAAGGATAATTTGATATTGAAAATAAAGATTATTTCGAGGCTAAAAGTATTTTAAACCAGGATAGATGTTTTTGATTTAAAAAGGAAGAATTTGAAATCATTTTGAAAACAAGATATAATTTTGTAAAACATTTGAATAAAAGTCAGTGGATATAAAACAATGTTCCACTAGATTTTTCGTAGGTTCCATCCTACTTAGGGTTCCATCCCTTTAACGGGCTCGAAGTGGATTCCATTCCACGAATAAAATGGATTTTAAGATTTCAGTGCTTTTCTAGGGGTTTTAACAAAATTCCTAACTAAAATACTTATCTTGAAATCTTGAACTCTTGATAATCTTGATACTAATGAGTCTTGAATCTTGATATCTTCGATCTTGAGTTCATTAGTTTTTGAATCTCTATACTGTACAGTCGTCATTCTTTGGTACCTGTATATTTATCATGCATATACATATATATCTAAACAATAATGTTAGTATTTATATTTTATAATCTTATTCTAAGGTTGTTGTCATCAAAACCAACTTCTCATGGACTAACAATCTCCCCCTTTTTGATGATGACAGCCTTTGTTTATAAAATATTACTTCTATCCTAATAACTCCCCCTAAAACTAATAACACCCCCTTAATTTATGCCTAACTATCCTATTTTATACTTCTCCCTCTTTGTCATCAACAAAAACTAACTCCAAACTATATAACTCCCCCTTATTCTTGTACTAAAGTACCTGCATTAAAAAATATATATAATGGAGTATATAATAGATAGATTGAGAGATAATTATACTGATAGACATGATAACTAATCAAAGATCATATAAATATCAATGTGTATTTATACATATTATGTTTTGCACACTAATTATCAATCCACACCAAATCAAATCAAATCAATCCAAGCAATCAATTCAAATCAAACAAAGCAATCAAATAAAATCAAAAATTACAAGGTACTTCCACCCATCCTTCTTCTCCAAATATAAGGTCTGCTTTAATGACATCCCAATTTTCATTTACATTGGTGAGAGAGACTGGAGGATGTGCTTCATTATCATCTTTGTGCAGGGTGGAAATCATCCATAGAATCGCATCGAAATGTTTTTCTTGCTCCTTGATCATCTGCATTTGACTCAACTCGAAGTGTCGATGATTACGGAGAACGAAAGAAAGAATATTCTTGAAAGAATTAAGGGTTTATTCAAGATTCTCGGTCAAACTATGAATTGGATCGGCCATATTTGAGTTTGTGAGAAGAAATATAGATAGAGTAGATAAGAAATGATTTTGAGTGATGAATTTTGGAAGAAATATGTATTTATAGGTGTAGAAATTCGTTTGAAATGACTAGACACAAGGTAGTTATTCAAATTTCAAATTTAAAATGAAAAGTCATTTCTGACCAATACTTGTCGACAGGGTCTCTGGGGGTTGTCGACAGGGGTCAGTTAATTTTGATGACTTATTTTGATTTTGTGAATAATTGTGTATATATATATATATATTTATATAATATACTAACATTTTTTCTGGAGAAAAGATAAGCTAGATAACAGAAAGGTAATTCAATTCCATTTCATAATAGAACGATACAATGATTAAACATTAAGAACTACACGAACATTCAAATCAAAACAAACTAAAACCAATACAACATGACATGAAAAGGCAGAACTAGTTAGAGGATGACGAAGATGAAGATAATCCAAGCTTCTTGCTGACTTTGGAGAAAAACTTGTTCATCTTGGATGACATTTTATCCAATTTCTTACTAACGGACCGTTTAAGAGTCCGTTGATTCTCAATAATGGTCATTTGATTTTTGAGTAAGGTTTTGTTGGTTGGATTAAAGGGATATTCAATACTTTCCAAGGATGTTTCACCTTCTTCTTCTTCTATTTCCATTTCATCCCCTTCTTCTTCCTCCTCCTCTTCCATCTCCTCATGAGCCAAACGCTCTTCCTTTTCGGCAAGAGTCTCATATGGTTGAAAAACATATGGAATTTTCATAAGAGAAATGTTTGAGTAATTAAAAACTTTTCTTGAAACAAATTCTTCTCCTTCGAAATCCACTTCAAAATAATTAAAAATCTGAGTGAGATAGATTCCATGATACAAAATGTTTTCACCCACTTCAAAAATTTTGGGACGAATTTCATCCAAAATAACTTGCACCCAATTAATATCCTAATTTCCAAAAATAGAAAAAAGTGCTTTGCAAACTTTTGAAGTTGGATTGTTAAAACTCCCCGATCTTGGGGTCAAAGTATGTTGTAAAAGAAGATTACCAATTCTTGCTTTTGGTCGAAAGTTTCGATTTATGAATTCAAAGTTACCATCTTCTTCGAAAATGTGATGAAATGTCTCATAATCATTTTCATCGATATTAAAACTAGAAAGATCCATTCTCGTGCTCTTACAATTGAGAATGGTACCCAAAACATCACAATTTAAAATGATTCTAGTGCCTTTGACACTACTCCAAATTTCATCATCATTTCCATTATAAAATCCACGGTTGAGATTTGCATAGAAAATTTTAACAAGATTTGGTTAACAAACAAAGTCATTTTGTGAAGCATCAACAAGACTAAGAACTTGGTTGTTTGCAAAAAGAGAATCGATTTCGTAAGTAGAGAAATCTTGAAATAAAGCAAACTTTCCGGGATAGACTTTTCCATAGTTAACATAGTTGATATATGCTTTTATAGCCTGCGGATTATTGAAAAGTTGCTCTTTTATATTTCTGGAAAGTCTCATTGTAGAAGGGTTGCTTGAAGAAGCCATTAGAGTAGAGAGTAGAGAGCCTGATATTTTGAAATATGAGTTTGAATTTGAAAATGAAAGTGAAAAGTTGTGATAAGAGATAGTAAATAAATAGATTCTCAAGGGACAGGTTCTCTGGTCAAAAGGTGACTTTTTAGAGACTTGAATGAAGTGAAAAGATGGAGAGAAATTCAAACATTTAAATTCAAATTTGAATTTCAAATTTCAAATTTCTGTACCCTTGTCGACAACGTGGGGGGGCCCTTGTCGACTGGTGTCTCTGAATTTTCATGATTTATTTCTCTTAAGTATTCTAATATATATATATATATTATTTTTAATGTCTATATAATATCTGGAATATTACTAGAATTATAGTATATTCCATAAAATATTATGATACTATTTAAAAATAAAAATAATAATAAAATAATAGTAAAAATATAATAAAATAATAATAAAAATTTTAAAATTCAAACGACACACTAATTCAAAATCAACCAATCAAACATCCAATCCTAAGCATGCAATTTCAACCAATGTATTGTAAACGTGTACCTTTTTCTGAGTCCGTTTCTCTGAATTCGTCGGAGTTGTGAACTGCCGTGAAACACATATTTGAATTATCTGTCTTCTGATCATCATCGCTTGAGGACGAGTCTGAGTCATCTAGAGTAGCGGTAAATGCACGTTTTCGTTTCTTTGCGGAATCATTGTTTATAGGGAGATTTTGCTTATCTGGATGCGGACAGTCTCTTTTGATATGGCCTGGTTCGTCACAATTGAAACATTTGATATAGTTTGGCACTACATTCTGATTACCAGAGTTCTTATAGTTGTTTCTCTTGAGATTATTCATCTTTCTGTATTTCGGGAATTTTCGAAAGTTCTTGGTCATAAAGGCTATCTCTTCATCATTAGCGCTATTTGAGTCTGATCCATCGGTCAATGCATTGAATGCAATTGATTTCTTTTTAGATGCTTTGCTTTCTCTTCTCCCAAGCATTTGGACTTCAAACGACATTAGATTTCCAATTAGTTCTTCTATCTTGAAGGTACTGATGTCATTTGCCTCTTCGATCGCAAGTGTCTTTTGATCCCATTCTGGAGTAAGAGAATTTAAGATTTTTCTGACTTGATCTTCTTTCGAAAATACCTTTCCCAAGGATATTAGAGAATGCACAATATCCTGAAATCTACTATACATATCTGGAATAGACTCATTACGATTAATTTTAAATAATTGAAACTGATTTGTGACCATGGAAATTTGGTCCGTTTAACTTTGCTTGTTCCTTCGTGAGTAACTTGCAAAGTTTTCCAGATTTCATATGTAGACTTACAAACTGACACACTATTAAATTCATTCCTATCAAGTGAAAAAACAGAATATTCATAGCTTTAGAGTTATTTTGTGCGACGGTCTTTTGCTCAGCAGTCCACTGTGCAAAACCAGTTGTGGGTTCAAAATATTCAGTCTGTGTGATATTCCAAGTGTCTAGTCCTTCTACAAATGAACTAGTGACAGAGGTAATAGAACCAGTGTTGGTAGTAGTAACAGTACCAGTGTTGGTAGCCATTTTGAAATTTTTCAAAATTCAGATTATGAAACTTTGAATACCTTGCTCTAATACCAAATGTGCGAAATGCGGATTAAGGATCTTAAGGCTAGAATTAATACTAGAGGGGGGGTGAATAGTGTTTTAAGGAATTACTAATTCTTTTTGAGTTTATCTTAGTTTGAACACAAATGTATGCAATATTCAGACACAGATATGATCATAGAATCAAACACAGAAGCATATATAAAGTAAAAGCAATAATAGAAAGAACACACCGGATTTTATACTGGTTCGGAGTTACCCTACATCCAGTCCCGCAACACAAGTACGGATTTCCTTTCAAAATCAATTCTTATAATTACATCCTCGATTTCAAGGCCACGAGGTACACCGCTCCAGATTCACAATCCTCTGGGTAGAGATACTTGATTTTACGGGCAACATGTTCACCCGATTGGTTTTCATGCTACAATCACACCTTTTCTCGCTCGATTGAATACAAAGAAGTCTATAACTCTGAATAGCACTGGGATCTTGTTGAGATAGTGATAGAGAATCAAATCCGAGATGATCTAGTTAGATTCAATGGTGATTTCGGTAGAGTAATGGTAAAAAATGTATATAAAGAAATGTGGAAGAAGAAGAGGAGTGAAATCAGAGAAAATATGATTGTAAATTCGTTTAAAACAGCCTCTATTTATAGTAGAACAACAGCCATGTCCATTCGTGAAAGGATATGACGAATAAACACTTCCTTTGAAATTCAAACTTTTGAAATAAACTGTCACCTTGTCGACAAGGGGTCCTTAGGGTTGTCGACAAGCCTAAGTTATTTTTGGTAATTTGTTTTTCTTTGAAAATAACTTCTATCTTGTATTAAAACTCTTTTAAGCTTTATAAATATACTTAACGATAGTTAAAATACATAAATAAGTATAGAGAATAATATTTTGGTATATATAAAATTTTACTATAATTTTATATTTAAATCTAAGTATAAATATTAAAAGTTAAATATATTATAATTAAAAGATAGTTTAAAACCAAGGATAATTTGATATTGAAAATAAAGATTATTTTGAGGCTAAAAGTATTTTATAACCAGGATAGATGTTTTTGATTTAAAAAGGAAGATTTTGAAATCATTTTGAAAACAAGATATAATTTTGTAAAACATTTGAATAAAAGTTAGTGGATATAAAACAATGTTCTACTAGATTTTTCGTAGGTTCCGTCTTACTTAGGGTTCCATCCCTTTAACGGGCTCGTAGTGGATTCCATTCCACGAATAAAATGGATTTTAAGATGTCAGTGCTTTTCTAAGGGTTTTAACAAAATTCCTAACTAAATTACTTATCTTGAAATCTTGAACTCTTGATAATCTTGATACTCATGAGTCTTGAATCTTGATATCTTCGATCTTGAGTTCATCAGTTCTTGAATCTCTATATTGTACAGTCTTCATTCTTTGGTACCTGTATCTATATCCTGCATATATATATATATAAACAATAATGTTAGTATTTATATTTTATAATCTTATTCTAAGGTTGTTGTCATCAAAACCAACTTCTCAGGGACTAACAGGTTCTAATTATTTCTCTAATCTTTACAACTCTAATGGTAGCCCAGGTATGTTTCCCAAAATTATTCCTATTTTTTTTTGAAATGATACTTTATATACAACATGTCACTGGGACAACATATCACATGTCAATAAATGTTCGAATCACGCTACGCAAGATTCTAACTTGTGACCTCTCACACCAAAGCCGAATCACTTAATTACTTGGACAATGGTGCTTGTAGACCAAGGATATACTTCTTGCTCCTATTCTAAATTCTTGTTGCATGATAATAGCAATGATATACTTCTTGCTCCTATTAGTATAGAAGAGATTAAAAAATTATCTTTTCTGCTAAGGATGACAAAAGTCCAGGCCCTGATGGATTTGGGGCCAAATTTTGCAAAACACATTGGATGGAGTTAAAGAGTTTTATTTTTGAGGCAGTTAATGAGTCTTTCTCCCCTGGCAAGCTTTTAAAAAATTTCAATCATACTTTTATTACTTTAGTGCCTAAGATTAAAAACCCTAACTACCTTGGTGATTATAGACCAATTGCTTGTTGCAATTTCTTTATAAAATCGTTGCTGCCATTTTAAGCAACGGAATAAAATTTTTTTCTAAAATATCTAATTTCTAAAAACCAATGTGCTTTTATCCCTGGCAGATACATTGCTGAAAATACTCTTTTGGCTCATGAATTACTAAGAATTTTTAACCAAACTGGGAACAAAAGAATGTGTATTAATATTGACTTACATAAAGCATTTGATAAAATCAACAGAAATTTCATCATTTATATGATAAGTCAGCTAGGTTTCAATGAAATTTTTTACAACCTAGTCAAAGAATGCATTTGTAATGTATCATACTCCATACTTATAAATGGCTCCCCCTGTGGGTTTATAAAAAGTAATAGGGGAATTAGGCAACGTGACCCTTTATCTCCTTACTTATTCACTATAGCCATGAAATATCTTACACTACAAATGGATAGGGTGCAAATGATTAAAAATTTAAAACCAACTAATTCAGTTACCCCTTGTATTACTCATCTTTATATGCTGATGACTTATTAATTTTCCTAAAAGCTAATGTGGAGAATACAGTGATCATAAAGAAATTATTTACTAATCTTAAAGAATTTGCAGGACTTCAAATTAATGACAGTAAGAGCAAAATTTATTTAAGTAAATCATGCAGCAATATTCAAGAAATTCTTAGTGTTCTCAAGTTTCAGGAAAGTGATTTACTAATTAAGTACCTTGGGCTACCTCTTAGTTGCAATAAAATCAAAGGCAAAGATTGTGCCAAGCTTCATGACATTATTCAAAACAAATTAGACAGTTGGTCTAGCAAGCTTCTATCAATAGCAAGAAGATAGAACTCATTCACACTATCATCACAGCTATTGTTATGTATTTGATGCAATCTCATAACGTTCCAGTCAATACAATAGTGAAAATTGAAAAGTTATGTGCTAATTTTATTTGGAGTGGAAAGCATCATAAAGTTTCTTGGAATATTATCACCAAAATAAAAAGGGCTGGAGGCTTAGGCATTAGAAATTTCAAAGACTTAAATGAGGCATGCAATTACAAATTATTCTGGAAATTTTTAGAAGGCAACTCTCTTTGGGAAAAATGGATGAAAGCTAAATATGTCAAGAATAAGAACTTTTGGAATATTTCAATGGAAAAATACCATTCTCAACTTGGAAAACTATATTAAATTGCAGAGAAACTGGTATAAAACTTATTGAAAGGAAATTCAAAGATGGCAAACAAACAAGTCTTTGGTTTGATCCATGGATCTATGGAAAATCTCTAATTAATCTGCTTGGTTGGAAAAATCTTTATCAATTTGGATAAGCTAATTCAAAAGTGGATAGTATTATTCAAAATTCTCTATGGAAAACTCGGTTACAACCAGCTGCTTATATTTTCAATTCTTCAATTAGTAAAATAGAAATTGATTTAAGCCTTAATGAAGACAAATGGGTTTGGAAATTATCCAGTAAAGGAAAATTATCTTTTAAAAACACATGTGATTTTATCAAAGGAATAGAAATGGAAGTTGACTGGTTCAAAACAATTTGGAACAATGCAAATTGTCCTAAAATGGCTCATTGCACTTAATTTGCTATTTTGAACGACTGCCAATAAGAGATAGATGTGCAAAATGGGATAAAAACATAGTAAATACAAAATGTCTTCAACGTCAGAAAGAAGTTGAAAACATAGATCATCTTTTCTTTGATTGTTCTTATTCTAGACATATTTGGTCTATTGCCAAAAATAAATTAAAGCTCAATTAGCAATTAGCTCTCCAGAATATCAGAGACAATATTAAGCAAATTCAAACATCTTTCAAAGGAAAGAAAAAGGATTTTGATACAGCATGTGTTATTCTAACCACAACAGTCTATTTTATTTGGAAAGAAAAAAACAATAGACTTCATCAAAACAAAGAAACTGACTGTACGCATCTTTGGAAAGCAATAGAGATAGAATCCAACATCATTCTTCAAAAGTTTTAAAACTTTCACAATTCTAGTATCCAAAGCCAAATCTTAAATGAATTAGACAATTATGAAATTAGGGTTGAAGATTACTTACAAAAGGGCAAGTTCTCTTATGAGAATTCACTTCAATCAAACTCTCTCGGAAATTCTAGTGCTTTAGAAGGACATCAGAGCGAAGATTTCATTCAAGTCAAAGTTGATGGTAGCCATTCTCTTGTCCAAACCAGAGAACCTCTCTGCAAGGGAAGAAAGAAATTACTCAATTTTAGTACTAATAATTTCAATTATAATAATATTTCTAGTAACAGGATTTTTGTACCTGATTTGAACAGAGGAAGCCGCTCTTTCAACTGTGAGCTTGATCTTTCTGATAATACACAACCTTCAAGTATCAACAATGGTCTAGGTGCTCCCCAATCAGGAGACATCAATATGCTCAATAAAAGTTACTTATCTGAAGAGATCAACAAGGTTGATTTATGCAACTACTCAAATAGATGCCTACAGAAATATAGCATGTTGATTGATAATTGCAAAGGAAGTATCAAGTCACACTTTAATAAACATAATAATAATGTCAATAATTCGAATTCTAATCTTTCTATTTTTTTATCTGCTAAATTTGGAGGCTACTGTGCTTATAGTAGTCTGCAAGAGCATGATAGAAAGCTCCAATGGGCTATCAATGATTAAAGATTATAATACAACCATTACAAGAGTAAAATCAACAATCCAGTTTTTCACTTATCTAATTAGGAGAGAGGAGAAAGCAGCAGGATGTCAGAGTTTAGGAGTTCAGCTATTACTGAGCATCATAGCAGCAATTTGAAGCTTGCAACACTAAAGCCTTCAAAGCTATTTGCAAATCAGCAAGTTGTGACAAGCAGCTTCCAGATCTAAGGCTTAATAAAGCTTCAAGTAGTGGTTCGTCTTCACGAGTCGAAGCTGAAGTGAAAACCACCCAAGAGAGAGATTTTCGCTCCATTTTAGAGCTTCGAGGGATGCAAGGATCTGAGACGAAGTATTGGAAGCCTCCATAAGCCTCTAAATTGGCTTAAGTGAGTTATTATGGTGTTTATAGCTGAATCTCTCATGGCGTTCCGCCATTTTTAAGTTTTCTTTTTGTGTTTGTGGAGGTGCAGCTTTGCCCTAAATCTTTTAGGGTTTGTGTATTTGTGAAAGTGGTTTCGGGTTATACTGATGTGGTATACCCGAATATATTACTTTATGTAACTCTCTTGGCTTGGCCCATTTACCAATTTTCAAAAAAAAACTGGTAATGATGTTCTAGTGTACTGTATATTTTTTATATATTAGCTGAAATATCATTAATGATATTGTGAAAAATTAATAACTTCATGGGAAAAATTATTATGTGGACATGTTGTTAGAGTATCTCACATTGAATGTGGATAATGGACGCTTATTGGAGACGATTGTCCACATCGTTGAAGAAAATAATGGTGTAGTGATATATATACACACACACATATATGTATATATATGTATATACACATATGTGTATATATGTATGTATATACACATATGTGTGTATATATGTATATATAGTCACATGTAACAACAAGAGGTTTCTTTTATTAAAAGATGTTTGATCAAACTCTATGTTGTCCCCACCGAGGGATGTGCTGATGGTTTCAACGGTAGTATCAATTTTTTTAGGATTCCTTAAATTTTTGATATGTGCACTATTAGAAGTTGAAATATCATTTTAATGGTCACATATTTTAAATTTTAATTTTTTGTGCACACGTTAATATTTTAGGTCCTCATTATTAAATTTTGATACCTTAGGACTATCAAAATTATGCTTCTATCTAAATCAATGATATGAACATCAAATACCAAAACAAATGAAATAAGGAACATGAAGATTTAACATGTTTCAGTGAATCTTTGCGTTTATGAACCCAATAATATTTCATTCGATCATAGTTTACAAGCAAATAACTCTAGACTTGATTTCAAAACCTCCAACTTAGTAATTAGGGTTTTTTTACAAAATGATAAATGTAGTTTTCTCTTGTACCTATGTCTATGGAACAAAATTCTCATTCATATCATTGATTGCCATAGTGACTCGTCAAATTGCCCATGATTTAATGTGCACCATTTTAACGCAAATATTTAAGATTTTACATTTTCCAAGATAATAGTTTCTAGAGCAATTGTTTAGATAATTTGTATCAAGAACAAAAGGTAAAAGAAATTACCATTTTTCGAAATTGCTACAAGGACATGATAAATGTGAAATGAAAGTGAGAATGATTTTTTCCATCATTTGTCCTTGAAATTAATTTTTCTATGCTATTGTCGTAGAAACTAATTGCCCGGGTCTGAGAAACCACTTTGGTGAAAGTCCCCTAATCAATAATCAATTAATAAAATTGATTTACTACTTTCCTTTATTTTTTTAAATTGTCATGGGCATTTTTTCGCTACAGCACGGTGAATATGAAAAGACATCAAGGAGCATGAAAACGACTGGAAAGTACGTAATTAGATGCACTCTCAAAAAGGCTCAAAGCACTTGTAAAATATTTCTATGATCGATACATGCACCTAGGTTGAAATCACATCTCAATCCAATCTATAGATTGAAAGATATGTTTAACTTAAAATCTATCCACCACCTAACCGACTTAGATCCTACTTTTGAGAGCTACTATCTACTTCAAGCAAATGGAACATCTAAAGGCATGAGAATATTCTACTCGATGATACAAATCTATTGATCCAAGTTTCACCTAATTCTGACTTAAAACGAGACAGTTATGACACAAAGAAGGCAGATCTGGAAAGGAACATGGGAAATGATTTAGTATAGAACCTAACCATTTACTGGCTAACCGTTTACTACCTAACAAGTTACTACCTAATCTTACATCTATAAATACCTCAAGGAAGAGAACAACTAAGGAGAGGAGAATGGATGAGCAATGATTGTAGATAAAACCGGAGTTCTATAAACTACCTAATAGAATCTTGCTTAACAAAATTTTAGGAACACTTTGGACAATAAGGATTCATCTCAAGCTTACTAATCTCCTTCAAATGTTCAGTTCGCCATCCAACATGAAGTTGTGGCAGACCAACATTAAGATTTACGGCATTTGAGCTTTGTCAATTATAGATCTAGCAACCCATAATTGTTATAACCGATCCCAAGACATCTAACAAACATCATAGTAGTCAAAGATCAAAGCATCATCACTTAGCCAGTAGATTAGGACTGGAAGGCAAAAATATCGGAAGATAATGTGAGAAGAATCAAAGAGAAATGAGGAGAATTTCTAAGGTTAAATAACTAGTTCGGTAGACTATCGAACCAGACACTCGATTTGGTAGTTGCCAACAAGCAGCATTCTTGTTCAATGGTTGCTCACAAATAGATATTCTTGTTCGATAGTCTTCTACTGAACCAAATTATGATCAGACCAATCATGACTACCGAACCAACAAGCACCCCTAAATCAAGCACTACCAAATCAATCATGGATGTCGAACTGAGGGTGCCGAGCAAGCTAATTATCAAAGTTTTGGACCAAATCTTTTATTGTGGAAAGTACCAGACCGAATCTATTATATTGAAAAATACTGAACCAAAAGAGTTAAATAAGGAATTTCCTATTCTGTAAGCCTAGCTTCCTATATCTTCACTCCTATAAATACCTAAGCTTGGAAGTGTAATGATGGACAAGACAGTGAGCCATGAATTGACGAATAGGAATAGGCGAACATGAATAGATGAACAAGAGAGTAGTCGAGCAGTAATACGTGAATATGAATAGACGGAAAAAGAACAAGAATAGATGAACATGAATAGATGAACAAGAATAGATGAATATGAACATGCGAACATGAAGAGACAAATAAGAATAGCCAAATAGGGATCAGCAAATAGGAATAACCAAATGGGAATAGAAGGATAAGAAAAGCCAAACAGGAATAACCGAATAGGAATCGATGAACAAGAATAGCCGAGCAGGAATAGGCGAACAGGAATACACGAATAAAAATAGCCAAACAGGAATAGACAAACATGAATAGATGAACATGAGTAGCCGAATAGACTTTCTTGGGTCTATATCTTACTTTCTATTTAACTATAAATAATTGTATATTGTATTCCAAGCATTGTACCAAAGATTTATTATAAGGCTAATGAAAATGGATAGTTGATGTAGGCGCATTGTGGCCAGACAACCAAAAATCATCGTGTTCTTTACTATACTGCAATTTACTTTCTGCATAACCTATATGTGATCTATTCTCTAAAAATCAATCATAATACAAATGTGACATCTATGTTATATACCCCGTATTAAAAGTTCCATAACAAAAGGCTTGGAGATGTTTGCCCATTTTTCAAGCAAACAATTTGATCCCATATTTGAGTTGCACAAATTCAAAACTCCACCTCAACTCAAATATCACATGTCTTTCAATCACTACATCTCAAGAAGTTGTTGGTTCTACAGCCCATGATGCCTAAGCTCTACATTAAGGACTACAAGTTTGGTGTTGCTGCGCAAACAGAACTTCCACTTTACCACTTTCCCAAGCACAAGAAAAAAAATTATATCCAAATAAAATATTCTTCAAAATACCAATGCAAGAGATAAACTTCTAGATACCAAACTCCCATCGACTAATGGTGAGAACCCTATGTGCTTCCCTTTCTCTATATCATACGAAAGAGGACATTCTCATTATTATCTAACCCAATCTTCTTCCTTAGAAAATTTCAAGACTTCACAAAGTTTACTCAATAAAACTCATTAGCAAGCTCCTCATTAGTACATGCATAAATAGTGAATCACCAGTATTGTTATGCTTAATAATAAGCCAATCGAAACAAATGGCCATGCTTGCGACTAAGCTTCACATAGAGGCTGCACCTCTGAAATATTCCCATAAACTATTGTGCCATCAAACTTACCACTAACTCTTTTGATATGTTCACATTCATAGTGTAAACATTACACCAATCCAAAAATATAACATACTATCTTAGGGTATGTACAAATAGATTAATGTCATATATATATATATATATAATTGTGTGTGTGTGTGTGTATGAATGTATATGTATGTGTGTGTGTGTGTATGTATATGAATTATCAACCATTGGGATCTATGGTTAATATGTAAGGTATAATGTCAAAGCTTGCTAATGATGTCACATACATGTAGGTATATGTGTGTGTTCATATGTATATATACATACATGTTTATACATATATATATAACTAAATAAAAATTGATGAAAGAGTGATCCTCAATGAGAGGAGAACACTCGATACTATTTTTTATTCAAAAATTTAAATAGCTACCAACAAGCCAGATAGGTGGCAAGATAACTACAAGAATAATCCAAAATTCTCATGGTTTAAGTTATAATTGGATCATCAAATGAATGATCTTCGCAAAAAACGATAAAACAGCCAATGTAAAGTAGTACATATTGTATGCTAAGTCAAATGTTGAAAATTGGAATAAATGCATTAAGTTTATTGTTGAGGTAATGTCATAGAGAGGTCAATGAGGGGCTGAAGTGAGTATAAACTAAAGATTGTAAGATGGTGATTGGACCGAGCTGAAACAACATGAGCTTTTGATTGATTTGTTAATGCGAGGTGCCGAGATAGCATAAGACTAGGTTTATGCAATAATCCACCCTTTTGACTCTAGGTCCAATGCCCTTACTGACGAAAACACCTTGAGAACTTAAAAGGATGGGTCGTTGGAGTAAGATAAAAAATAAACAGATATAACTCTAGCTGGTAACTTTTAGAGCCTTACAACGAAAGGAAATAAACTATAATACAATAATAACCAAAATCGCATCACATCACCATAACGTATATGTTTGTCAAATACATGTGTCCGTATGATATAAGTTAAAGCCAAACAACATACATTGTCTAATCCAGGCCGCAACACTTATTTACATTATATACAATATACACAAATAAATCCCTGACTCCAATACCATCTCATTTCCAAACTCCATCAACTTGGATATATAAATAAAAGGAAAAAATAGGAGTGGGTTAGACGTACGTAAGTCTGGTGAGTGAGCCTTACTTTACTACGAATACCCCATGTACATCCTTCCCGTACGTATACACAACATCAAAGTATTGTCATCCCTATCTGGATCGTGATTCGTTCTTGAAGTGCCTCTTACTAACCAGCTGCCCCAAGTCAGGTGTACCAAAGCAATATATATAAATCATCCAAACCATGCATCTATAATTATATATATATATATATCAGTTGAACCGCATATTTATGCATCTATATAATATATTTCACCCAATATTTGATAACCCTAAGTTAGGCATACCAAACTATACAAAGAAACTTAAATTACGTATCGATAAATCATGCTGAATTGCTATTAGCGATCAAAGAGACCTATCGAGAGCCACAATTAACTTATGGACTCTTCTAAAAACCAACACCTCAAAAGTATTTGGCATGTAGGTCCTATCACAACACTCATTCGTACTACAAAATAATATATAACCTACTCTAGATTGACGTCCCAATCTCTCTCCGCCCCTGCTTAAGGACCACGTCTGTAAGTCATGCATCTTAATGGTACAATGGATTCCTTGCACCAATAGGTAGCCCTAAGTCGAAAATACCAAAACTATATATAAATGCTTTAAACCGTATATATATATATATGTATGTATATGTATACGTATATGTATGTATATATATATAAATATATATATGTGTACATATATATAATATTTCATGCATCTACTGATAGTCCAAAGTCGGACATACCAGAACTATATTTATACATATAGACATATAAATCACACAAAATGTATGCATGTATATATATATATATAACTAGCCCAACTATATGAAACTAATAAACACATATCATGCACATTTACAATCTCTAATCTCAATATCAATAATAATTCAGACATACAATCAAATAAATAATTCAATAAAAATTCATCTTACTTAAGTCACCAGTCTAACAATTATATCCTTTTCATATTTTATAGAAATCTCACACTTATTTTATAAAATAATTCAAGTGCCTATCAATCACACTACAACTTATTTTCACTTAATTCTTCTATTTAAATTAAGTTTAGCTATCAATAAGGCATTAAATTATTATATAGCTCATGTATATAATTTCTACATATATGAATACACATATTCTCAAACCATTTATTATGGTCTAAAGTTAATAAATCACGTTATTACAATATTCAGGACTTTGTAACCTAAATCAAACCCTATTAACTAATACAATACTTCTTTGTAATTTCTAACTTCTCAAATCACCTTTATAGAAATTCACCAGTTAGTTAATTATTGATTTATACTATAATAAACCAATATCAAAGCCAGATAAACTTCAAAGCCATTTTAATACAAGTTTAACCTACTCAAATCATTATTTCAGCATTATGGCTTATTCTAAAGGTCATACTTCTTATTTTCGATTAGTAATAAAATATATAATAATATTATTATCACTAATATAACTACAAATACAGTTTATTTAATTTATAACCATGTCAGAAATTAATACCAACTCTATCTAACTTTGTTCAATACGAACTGGAAATAATATCTATATACATGATCTTAATCAATTATCCCAAATATTTACTCAAACAAATCCAACCAAATGCAGAAATAATTACTTATATATATATTATTCTACCTCTCATAGGTAATATATATATTATTCTTCCTCTCCTAGGTAATATTTTTCTATATATATATATATATATAATTCTTTTGGCAAAGCATATATATATAATATATATAATTCTTCCTCTCCTATGTAATATAATATACCTCTCGTAGGTAATATTATATATATATATATTATTCTTCCTATCCTAGGTAATGTTTATATGTATATATATTATTCTTCCTCTCCTATGTAATATTTTTCTATATATATATATATATATAATTATGGAAATTTATACTAAAATACAAATTTAGAGTTATAATTTCGCTTACTTGAACCGTAATTTCCCAAGTTTCTAAATCTCAACCAAAGCTAAACCAGGACGTGAATAATCCTCCTACGAGTGCAATTGTAAAACCATGTCTCGATTGGACCTCGTATACAAGAGATACGAATTTTACAAGAATTCGAATTATAAACATTAACTAATTAACTTAATTAGTCAAGTAATCAAGCTTAAATTACCTAATCTTTCTTTCCCATTCCCATTAACTGCGCACGAACGTGAACACCCATAATGTCATACACACCTTCTTTGATCTCTCCCTCCATACTTCACAAATCAACACACTATCTTCGCCGATGCACTCCCTTCTGTGTGATCTCCGCAACATACCCAACCACATCCCACCCAGTCACCCCATCAAAATGCGAAGTCGCTTGCCTTATTCAGCCTCAACATGTCGCGACTCATGGTGCTCAACCGGAGTGGCTCTGACCAACACCAAGCGACTCCTCTTCATGTACCAAGTCAACCATTCCTTTACTTCAACCTTCAGCCTCTTAAATCGAATCACAACTTTATCCCTTTCCGGTCCAAGCATAGGTTGTGATTCTCCATCGGTGACCGCATTCCACCTAAGCATACAAATCTCCTCATCTTTGTCTCCTAAGTCCATCCCCACCCTCCTTTTTGCCTAAGTCCACCTTTAGCTCTTAATTTAATTGACAGAGAAGTAGCAGGTATTTCTTTTACTAAGTGGAGGAAGAGTGAAAATTATTAGGAAAGATGATGATATTATATACGAGGGAGGACATTTTTCTTGTCCTGAAACTCATTGGCGCATATCACCATATTTTTTCGGTCTGATCTGAAACGACGCGTCGGGATGATAATTTCATGCATTTCGAGGTCGTTTTGGCAATTAGATCATCTGACTTAAAGAAAATTTTCAACCGCATGTCTCATAATGAAGTCCTTATCCTAAAAATACAAACCGCCGGTCGAGATCCCACTAGATTGGACTACACATGTATTTTTATAAAATACGTATAACAATACATAAATCTTAAAATACCGTGACTCTTAATATAAAGATATTTATATTCATGTTGATTTGTAACATGAATTTGAACTCAACAGAAGTAGTCTCGAATTTATATTTGATTGTATGCCAAAAAAATTAGATTTTTGGTGTTCGATTAATTAACGATCCAATATTTAAATTATTTATTTAAATATACAGTAAACTATAAACCACCCAACAACGTGTTGGCTAATGAAGCCAGTATTATGGAGTATAAATTTTTTATAGTCTCTCAAAAAATTAAAAAGTTGTGACACCCCACACCTCTAGGCACCTCGAAAATCGGACATGACTAGAAGCACGGGTGGTCGGGTGAAATAAAAATCCATAACATAGCACAAAGACTAACGCAACATCATAAAATGATTAAAATATTACAACGGAAGAAAACTTTCACTAATTATAAATTAATAGCAAATCAGCTTCATTAAAAACAACATTATCCCAAAATTTCTAAAACCAAAAGTACCAAGTAGTCTCTACCAAAACATAAAACATAACAAAGTTCACAATATAGGTCCCCATATATAGAGTAAAGTACGGAAAAGAGAAACGAAGTACATGAAACAAAAGAAATAAAAGCTGAAGATAACAACTGCTCCAATGACCCTCCAAGTTGCAAAGAACTGCAACCTAGACCTGCCCACCTTGTGATTTGGGGAAAATAGGAAAAATAGAAATAGGTTAGACATAAAGTTTGGTGAATGAGAAATAAAATGAAGCAAAAAGAAAAAAACAGTTTAATTCTAGGTCTTCTTCGGATATCACAGAGGGTGAATAATATAATGTAGTGAATCCTTCTTAGATACAGTTCCTAAGATGCCAAAGTCTATGGTCACTCTAGGGAAGTCAACCATGCAGTAATACTAAACATCAATCGGCCTATCGGACCTGCTGTCCTTACCTATCCACGTGCTACATTGTGAAAGTCAAGTTCTTCACCAGTGCACTGTGACTAAATGCCTCTTACGTCTGACCGGCGTTGTAACAACCCGAGATTCCACAATTATTTTGATATCGTCAGATGACGATTAAACCGGTTGTTAATAGCCATTGCAATTTTGAATCGATTGAAATTCTTTTCAGATTTGTATAATTCTTTAATAAAAGTTGGGCTAAAATTCGTTAATAAATTGTTGAACATTGGTGGGTTTTAAAGAAAGAAACATTTACCTTGGCCCATGTTGATTCTAGTTGCTGTGACATTATCTCAACCCGTTCCTTTTTTTTTATCTCACTCGTTCAATCCCTAACTCACGAACGAACGGAAAAAAAAATCGAAAATGGCGACCCATCCTCCTCTTTGTTCGATCAAATTAGGGCTTCAAGTTGGAGTCGCCGCTTTTCCTACTTGTAAGCGACGAGACTTCAATTCTAGAAATGGGGCAATGGATCTGGGTTCATCTTTGCTTCGGAAGTTCGCAGTCTTCATCGATTGTTGGCTGCTCAGGAAAAAGAAATAAAAAAGAGGTGAGTAATTAAATTACTCACATCTAATTTCGACTAAGTTTCTGTAGCTCGAATTGGTTTAATGATGATACGCTTGTTTGTTTTTGTTCGTATGTAATTGTTCAAATTGAATTGAGTTGACCATTTCCTTTCTTAATTGTTTGAACTGAATTGAGTGACCATTTCTTTTGGTTCGCTGTCGATAACTGCAGTTGCAATGGGAATCACTTATGTGACTTTGGCTCGCTCGTATATTTTTGCGGTTGTTATGATTTTATTCGACAGTTCGATTTGTTTTAACGTTGAATTTGGGTTGTACGTTTTCTTGGTAATTTCGCTTCGGCGTTGATTCTTTTGAGCTTCATTGTAGAAACTGCGCTTGTTCTTTTGAACTCATTCGCCAGTCTATTTATGTTGGCTGTTCGATTTAGAGATGTTGATTATTTTTGGGTTGTCGACTTTGGTCATTCTTCGGCCACTCGATTTTGTTAAACTTGTATTTTGATTTGCATTTTCTTTGTTGATCTCGGCCTTGTGACTTCGGCACGGTCCCTGCTTTGATTGGTATTGTTTCATTTGAAATTGACATGTATGTGTGTACATATATATATGCATACATGTACAATTGGATTTGTTCGACTGTTTCTTGTTTTCTTGGTTATCAGGGCACAGTTGATTTCGCTTGAGTTTGACCAATTCTGTGATATTGAATTGATGACTTCTGTCTGATTTGCATTTGATTTTGATCTGCAGTTGTCTTCGACATCGAACTTGATTTTGTGATGTCGATCCTGTTCGACTTTTGCCATACTATTCACTGTTTTTGGGAGCACTTTCGACTGTGTTCATTTGTCTTCGCTTGCATTGTTCACTTTGGGCTTTGACTTTACCATTACCTGACTTCGGCACTGGCTTCATGTAAATGCATTGAAGTGGGGTAGATATAATGGCCACTATGTACCTTGTTAGTTTTATATCCCTGTAAATAAATTTTATACATGTGTGACTATACACTCATGTTAACCTGATCTGTAGTAGCTTTGGCTTCACTGCATAGCATATTTGTTCATATTAACAGTGTAGCATCATTGAGTTGCATTTTCACTTGATTGGAACTTTATACTGCCGTCACTTGAAACTGTTTTGTTCAATCTTAGTCTTGACCACTTTGGCATTCCTATGCTCGATTCGAACATGTATGGTTGCGGTTGCTTGAGACAGCCATCCACTTTATTTCGATGTGTACTTGAGGCTTTCATGTCCTTGTAAGTTAGTACGACTTCAGGTTATATACATTTTATTGAGGTTACACCATCCAGTTTTGTACTGGTGCCTTCTTTGGTTCTTGAATATTTTTACTGGCCTGGACTTCCTTTGGACTCTGTAGTTTGATTGCAGTTGAGTTGTTCCACTTTAGGTAGGTTGAATTAAGTGGTATTATGGCCTTGCCCTTGGGAATTATATTTGCACTGTCCAGTTTACAGTGCATACTTGTTATTGTTAGTTGTCTCTGTTGGATATTGATCGCCCTTGCACTCCTGGGTGCACCGTTCTAGTTTGTAGTGTGTAACATTACCAGTCCATGGTGATCTCCGCACTGCTTGTATACAAGTGTTCTTGTTCTTTTGGGCATCGCTGCACTGTTTTGTTGCTGGAGTTGAGTTGAGTCAGTAACTTGACCTCTGCATTTTGTAAGTGATTTGGTTTTGCAGTTTCGACGTACGGTAGTGGCGAGGCAGTGCACGCATGCGTGTACTGCAGCCACACCGAGATTTAATTTAATTTGATGCCATCTGTTTCTGTTTTATTAAGCGTATTTTGAATTGGTTCATTGTGATTTGAGTTGGATTTGTTGGTTTTTGGATTCATTGATCTTCTGAGTATTTGATAGACTGTATTGGCGAGGCAGTACACGTTAGCGTGTACTGCAGCCAATCAGCACCGTTGTTTTAAACTGACATTTCAATTGCTTAAATTGATCTGGATTGCTGATTTATTGTTTAACACCGTTTAGTGTTATATCTGCCGTTATTCGATTCTTTTATCAAGGAGTCGGATATACGAGGTTTCTGTGACTGTCGTCTATTTGACTATTTGATTATTACTGCTATTGTGCATTAATAACTGAGTTTGAATTAGACTGACCCGTGTATTATTTTCTTTTGAATTTAATACTCGGATCAGACCCGAATTATTTCAGGTAGTAGATTTCCTTCTTTGAGTTGCTGTTCAGGATATGAAGACTTTTCACATCTTCTGAAGTTGTCTTTGTCATTTTGTAGTAGTTGTGTCATTGTATAGAACGATTTGTATTCATGTATATTAGTCGATAATGTACGTGTATATATAACTTCTAGAGTCAACAGTTGTAGTTGTATCATATGTATTGTATCAACTATGTATTAACTGACATCAGTTATATATATATGAGACTTCTGTTTTTATCCGTGTTCCGCATTTATATTATCTGTGTTATTGTTATATCTAATGTCCTAAACTATTATGAACTATCGTAGTTTGTTTTATACTGATAATTGGATATGTCGATGGGAGTAAATAAATAATAGATGAAAAATAAAAAGTATATACCACTCCTATCGAGATAACCAATATTAGTGTAAGGCCAATTACGGATGGTCGCTCCTATCCAGCCTTATTCTTCGTAATAATAGACAGTATTTCTTTTAATACTCTTTATTATTATGAGCATAGAGGTGGGGCGTTACAGTTGCTCGTCAACTCAAACAATCTCGCAGGACCCCGAAGTTGCGCTCAGGCTCCGCCAAATTGGACTCCTATCCTCTTGTCTCCTCGGTCACCAACGTGGACTTGCCCCTATCCAAAGTGTCGGTCCTCCGAAAGAGCGCCCGCAGCTGGGTTGGCTGCGCAAAATCTTCCAACGATCTGCCTAAAGAAGGCTATGTCGGAGCACACTTGTCATGTTCCGTCCACGTCGATCTGCTTGAAGTAGCCTACGATTGCGGATGCTACCTATCCTACGTACTAGCAACCTATGAAAGGTAACAAACATCCTTGCGAACCTACTTGCCTGCTCCTAGTATGTACATCATAAACTATATTTTGTTCTTAACTACATGAAACACCTATCCAGACCTTTACAAGGTCTGCCTACAAAATCGCTTCCAGATTAATTAATTTTACTGTTAAAGTTTACATATTGTTTATGTCCATTAATCTGCTTTAGGCCATTTTTACATCCGATTTGGTTATTTCACAATTTCACTTTTTCTTACATAAATGGTATTTCAATTTCATGACCGTTCAGTCTGTATGGTTTGTCTATAATTTTTATGCCATTTTGTTACAGATTTACACTAGCCTTTAGGGTCCATTTAATTTACATTTTTTCCACCCTAATTTACGTTCTCCTTTTAGAGATTTAGTCTGTATAAATTTTTTATCCAATAGCCACAAACCATTTAATTACACAAAATTCCACTTTACATTTTTAGGCCACATATGAAACAAACAATTATGCCAATTAGACTTCCCAATTTTGTTCCAAAACCATATTCGAAATTATGCAATTATATCAATCAAAACCATAATTTTATTCAAGTAACATATTCTGAATTTATTCAACTAACCTGTTCTACCATTAGAAGTTGAATAACAATTCTAATTCAATTTAATTATACCAATCTTGTTTATGCCATAAAACGTGAATAATAATTTGTTTGTTCCAAATTTCAACCCAAACATGAATTCGAATTGAGAAGTGGAAGAAGAAGAAGATACAATAATTTACATAAATTTCAATCTTATTTATGCCATAAAATGTGAATACACAATTTATATGTCCCGTATTTTAAACCAAACATGAATTAGATTTGAGAAGTGGAAGAAGAAGAAGTTGCAATAATTTACATTTATTCTCAATTAATAACAGAAATTAATTCATATTAACGTGCCAGAAAAGAACTGAAATTGAACTACTTTATTTTCTATTTCATATTAATTCCCACTCAACTGGCACTTGAGCTTGCATAAATTTGAAAAAAGCTTTGCTTTAATCCTTCTCCCTTTGATTCTTATAAATTCCCCAAATTGCTTGAATATATATTGATAATTTAATTTGGTAGAGATTTGTTTATTTAATAGAGAAAAGGAGGAAGAATAATACACACTAATTTTACTGTAGAATTATGGCGACGGCTGAATAAGAGATTAGGTTTCGGTTAGATGGTTTATTTATAGATTGTTTGAGTGAATATAATCCATTAGATTATTTTAGATTAAATCTGGTTCTTTCATACACTTAATGGTTATTCATTCTAGCCCATACACATCACTCACCCAATAAAATTTAGCCATCTCATTCTATTACATCACTAGAGCGAATGGGAAGCCGCCACATGTCAGAAACAACGCTGAAAACGAACCAGCTAAAAAACATCGCTCTAGATTTTGGGCGACAACGGTACTTGATCCCCGGTTACTAAGGAAGTCAACATGCGCCTTTACCACTGTACCAAATGTGCTTTTAATTTCTTTTTAATTATATTTCCTATAAAATATCGGGGTGTTACATTCTCCCCCCTTAAAGGATTTCGTCATCGAAATCTCCAAAGACAGAAGAATGTAATTAACAACCAGCATCCAAGAACTACATCCATCTACTCAACCATCATCCATTTATACCATTGTCCTTATTTTTAACTAATGCAATTTATGATTTATGAAAATTGAAATGCATATGAACTTACCTAATGCGAAAAAGTAGTCGGTCTACTGGTTCAGTTGACCTCCTGTAATGCAAGTATGCATATGCCATGCAACCAAATATATGCAATTACCCTAGTATAATTGATAATTCTATATGTGTGTTTTAATCTTTCACCCAAGTGCACCATCCATATGCAACATCCATTTACACATGCACGCACGCACGCACGCGCGCACACACACACACATACACACAACACAGATATATATACAACCATGTGCAAATGCAATAGATAACAAGCATGCATATGTAGGTGTGTGTACCTAGTTGGCCGATTATCCTAATAAATATCTATCTAGTGCATGCAGTGCATCCATTTGCAAACATTGGCATACACTTGCAATCATTTTCATCCATCAAACATAACATGCCCTAATGACATGTTTACAACCAAGCTACCATCCATAGGTTTCACCTAAAGATTATCGAAAAGACCCTAACTAAGGAAAGATCAAAGATCAAATATAGGATATTTGAAGTGTACCTTCAAATAAAAAGGATAAGAAGTTCAAATTCTCTCCTCAGATTCCCATGTGCACTCCTTGGGGTCATCTCCCCACTAAACCTTCACTGGAAGAACTTCCTTGTTGTGTAATCTCTTGACGTTGTGTTCCAATATACGGGTGGGTGTACGACGCACAAGTGATTCACGCTCTACCTCCACTTCCCTTAGCTGATCGGGTTCAACTACTATCGCGGAATCATGTAGACACTTCCTCAGATGCAAAACATGAAAAACATCATGAACTCCTGCCAACTTATCTGGAAGATCAACTCTGTATGCCACTTTTCCAATCCGTGCGGTAATAGAGAAGGGTCCTACAAATCTCGGTGCCAACTTACCCATTGAGCCAAATCACATAACGTTTCTCAGAGGAGAAACTTTGGCAAAAACCATATCTCCAACCTTAAACTCCAAATCTGAATGTTTTCTATCGGCATATAACTTTTGTCTATCTTGTGTAGTCTTCAATCTTTTATGAATCAAATCCACCTTCTCGGAAGTTTCCCTCACCAAGTCTGGTCCAAGCAAGATCCTATCGGTGGTATCCCACCAACAGGCTGGTTATCTACATGGTCTACCATAGAGGGCCTCGAATGGCGCCATCCCAATGCTTGCTTGATAACTATTATTATACGCAAACTCCACCAAAGTTAGGTGGTTTTCCCAATAGCCTCCGAAGTCAATGATGCACAATCTGAGCAAATCTTCCAAAACCCTATTTACCCTCTCAATCTGTCCATCTGTCTAAGGGTGATATGCCGTGCTCAGATTCAATTCCATTCCCAAGGCTTACTGAAGACTCCTCCAAAACTTTCTGGTGAATAATGGTTCTTTGTCGCTCACAATGCTGGCGGGAACTCCATGAAGCCTAACTATCTCCCTTACATAAAGAGTCGCCAAAGAAGCTACCGTCCTATTATTCATAATGGGTATAAAAGGAGCGCTCTTCGTCAGTCTATCCACAATGACCCAAATGCTCGTGTTCCCTCTCCATGACCTTGGTAATCCATCCACGAAGTCCATAGAGTTGCTCTCCCATTTTCATAATGGAATATCCAATTGATGCAACAGTCTTCCGAGCTTCTTCTATTCCGCCTTTACCCTTTGGAAAGTGATGCACTTCGATACATACTCTGCCACCCTCTTCTTCATTCCAGGGCAATAGAGTACCCTCTTTATATCTCGGTACATGTTATCACCACCGGGATGCACTGTCATCCTAGAATGATGTGACTCGGGCAACACTGCTTCTACTAAATCCTCACTATGGGGAACACAAAGTCTACCATCCCTTCTAAGCCATCCCTTAGTGTCCATGGTATAGAGCCTAAGATGTGGTGATGACTCTCCTCAACCAAATTTATCTAAAATGTCCTTTAACTCTTCGTCCTCACCTTGCCTTGCTCCAATCTGCTCCATCAAAGTAGGCTGGATATCGAGGGCTGCTATAAATCCCGGAGCTAAATCCGATGGAGGTCTAAAATCAAAGGTAACAATGTACTCCAAATGCTTCCATTCCAAAAATAGAGGACTTAAAACTACTTTGCGTCTACTCAACGCATCCGCCACTACATTACCCTTGCCAGGGGTATAGGAAATTTCAAAGTCATAAGAGGCTAAAAACTCCATCCATCATTGCTGTCTCAAATTCAAGTCTTTCTGAGAGAATGGATACTTCAAAGACTTATGATCCGTGAAAAGCTCAAATCTTTCTCCTAAGAGATAGTGCCTCCAAGACTTGAGAGCAAAAACTATAGCTGCCAACTCAAAATCATGCATCGGGTAGATCTTCTCATGCGTTTTCAACTGTATACTCCCATAGCACACTACCATACCCTCTTGCATCAGTACCGCTCCTAGCCCCGTACCACAAACATCCGTATAAACTAAGAAAGGCTTGGTTCCATTTGGTAATACCAATACAGGTGCGGTAGTCAAAGCTTCCTTCAATCGACCAAAGGCATCCTCACACTTGGCATCCCAAACAAAAGAAGAGTTCTTCTTGGTAAGGCAGGTAAGTGGAGATGATATCCTAGCGAAGTCCTTAATGAACTTTCTATAGTAGCCCGCAAGACCAAGGAAACTCCTTATGTCTGTGGCATTCTTAGAGGTCTGCCAATCCTGTACTGCTGCCACTTTCGCCGGATCTACTGCAAGTCTGTCCTTTGAAACGATGTGTCCCAAAAAGCGAACCTCATTCCTCCAAAAGTGGCACTTGGAGAACTTCGCCTTCAACTTATGTGCTCGCAGGGTCCTAAGCACTTCTTCCAAGTGAACATTATGTTCCTCCTTGCTTCACGAATAAACCAAAATGTCATCGACGAACACCACCACAAACTTGTTCAACGATTCATGAAGTACTCGACTCATCATGTCCACAAAATAAGCCGAAGCATTGGTTAGCTCAAATGGCATGACTAACCACTCAAATAACCCATCTAGAGTACTAAACGCAGTCTTCTCGTTGCTATCCTTCACCCCAAGCAACTGATGAAATCCTGTGGCCAAATCAAGCTACGAAAATACCTTGGCTCCTACTAGCTGGACGAAGAGATCGTCTATACGGGGATGAGGATAACGATTCTTCTTCGTCAGCTTATTAAGCTCCCTATAATCCACGCAAAGCCTAAGAGAGTTATCCGCCTTAGTGGCAAAGACGACAGGTGCGCCCCACTTAGAAATGCTCCTAAGAATGAAGCTCTTCTCCAAAAGCTCTCCAATCTGCTTGCTCAACTCACGACGTTCCTTAGGAGCCATATGCCTTACCAGTAAAGTAATCGGTTTGGCATTATCGACATGATAAATCTTAAACTAAATCTCTCTTCGAGGTGGAAGGCCAGCAACCTCCTCGAACACATCTAGAAAGTCTCTAACAATGGGTACCGAACTCAAACTATCGGGCGATAAGTCAAGAGAATAAAGGTAGCTCAACATGACTGATCCTCTAGGATTACAAGATACCTCCATGGTACGTCCACTACAAGTGCCTAACCTCACTACCCTCTTATCGCAATTAAGAACAACACTATACATGGATAGCCAATCCATACCAAGAATCAACCCAAACCTAGAAAAGCCCAATACAAAGGCACTACAATCAAACTCAACCCCTAAAATAAACAATTTCAAATCCCGACATAACATGGACAAATAGGTCGATCCTCCTACGGGATTCAATACTACTACCGGGTCAGTCATTAAGCAAGCAGCAAGACCAAGACCCTCTACCAGAGTACTAGATATAAAAGAGTGCGAAGCTCCAGAATCAAATAAGGTACGAATAGGAAAAATCAGAGATAGATAACACACCTTCGATGATCACCTTGTTTCCCTTGTCCACAACTGGATGAGTACTAGAGGAAGGAGCTGCCTCTAAAACATAAGCCTGAGCAGGCTGTGAAGGTGTCTGTGAACTATCCTTGGGCTTAAACGGACAATTCTTTTTCATATGCCCCACTTGATCACAAAGATAGCACCTCAGTCTCGGTCGCTCTCCTGCCCCTCTACAATCCTTTGAAAGATGACCTGGTTTCCCACAAGTATTGCAATTCCAGTCCTTCCTTGGAACTTTCCTTTTTCCACCTGACCCTCCTCCTTCTCTCCTTTTTCCTTTCCACCGCTTCTTCCAATCACTCTTCTGCACCACATCTCCTTTCTTCTCAGTACCAGCAAGTAAAGCCATCTCTACCAAACCCTTAGCGAACTTCAGCGCCTTCTTATGAGGAGTATTGATTAGGTCTAGTCCAAATCTGGCAAGCTCATTGAATTGATTAATATATTCCTTAACTGTCATATCCCCTTGCTTGAGCTGTATAAATTTCTCTAGCTGCACTCCCTCTTCAGCATGCGATAAGAATTTCCTCTCGAACCTAGTATGAAAATCCGCCCAAGTCAAATTATCAGCCTTAGTTTCCATAATCTCCCACCAAAAAAGAGCCTCTTCCTGCAACTGCCATGAAGCCAACTGCCTCCGAGCCAAGTCCTCTAACCCCATAAGTCTAAATATCCGCTCACAACTACGGATCCAAGCTCTCACCTTAGTATATCACTCGGTGCCAAGAAATGGCTTTCCTTCTAAGCTGGTGTAGTCCTTGCATAACTTGGGAAAATCGGGAATGCCTGGCGGACGGGTTGGAGCCCCTTCCATCGGAGCAGCATCCCTAGCTGGTGGCTCTGCTCGTGCTGTAGCCTGCAAATAATGTCTGAGTCAAGCAGGCATATTAAGGCCTGGAACTTTAGGGATATCTTGCGGTTCAGACATTTCTATCTGTGGATATTAAAAAGATGGGATTAGGTACTCTACAAATAGTTCAATAGATAGGAAGGAAGAGATATGAGGGACCCATTTCTAAAATTTCTATTTTTACCAAATATATATATATATATATATATATATATATACTTTTAAAAGTATTACCTGGAATATCCTTTAAAAATTATTCGAAAACCTTTATATTTTTAGGATTACCAAAACCTTAGCTCTAATACCAACTATGACACCCCGCACCTCTAGGCACCCCGAAAATCGGACATGACTAGAAGCACGGGTGGTCGGGTGAAATAAAAATCCATAACATAGCACAGAGACTAAGACAGTATCATAAAATGATTAAAATATTACAGCGGAAGAAAACTTTCACTAATTATAAATTAATAGCATAAAAGCTTCCCAAATTTATTTCTGAAACCAAAAGTACCAAGTAGTCACCACCAAAACATAAAACATAACAAAGTTCACAATATAGGTCCCCATATATAGAGTAAAGTGTGGAAAAGAGAAACGAAGTACATGAAACAAAAGAAACAAAAGATGAAGAGAACAGCTGCTCCAATGACCTCCAAGCTGCAAAGAACCACAACCTAGACCTGCCCACCTATGATTTGGGAAAAGTAGGAAAAATAGGAATGGGTCAGACATAAAGTCTAGTGAATGAGAAATAAAATGAAGCAGAAAGAATAAAACAGTTTAATTCCAGGTCTTTCTCGGATATCGCAGAGGGTGAATAATATAATGTAGTGAATCCTTCTTAGATACAGTTCCTAAGAAGCCAAAGTCCATGGTCACTCTAGGGAAGTCAACCATGCAGTAATACTAAATGTCAATCGGCCCGTCGGACCGCTATCCTTACCTATCCACGTGCTATAGCATGAAAGTCATGCTCTTTACTCGTGCATTGTGACTAAATGCCTCTTACGTCTGACCGACGTCGACTCAAACAACCTCCCAGGACCCCAAAGTTGCGCTCAGGCTCCGCCAAATTGGACTCCTATCCTCCTATCTCCATGGTCATCAATAGGGACTTGCCTCTATACAAAGTGTTGGTCCTTCGAAAGAGCGCCCGCGGCTGGGTCGGCTACATAAAATCCTCCAACGATCTGCCTAAAGAAGCCTACATTAGAGCACACTTGTCCTGTTCTGTCCGCATCGGTCTGCCTGAAGAAGCCTATGATTGCGGATGCTACCTATCCTACATACTAGCAACCTATGAAAGGTAACACACATCCTTGCGAACCTACTTGCCCGCTCCTAGTACGTACAGCCAAAACTATATTTTGGTCTTAACTGCATGAAACACCTATTCGGACCTTTACAAGGTTTGCCTACCAAATCGCTTCCAGATTAATTAATTTTACCGTTAAAGTTTACATACTGTTTATTTCCATTAATCTGCTTTAGGCCATTTTTACATCCGATTTGGTTATTTCATAATTTCCCTTTTTCTTACATAAATGGTATTTCAATTTCACGACCGTTCAGTCCGTATGGTTTGTCTATAATTTTTATGCCATTTTGTTACAAATTTACACTAGCCTTTAGGGTCAATTTAATTTACATTTTTTTTCCATCCTAATTTACGTTCTCCTTTTAGAGATTTAATCTGTATAAATTTTTTATCCAATAGCCACAAACAATTTGATTACACAAAAATCCACTTTACATTTTTAGGCCACATATGAAACAAACAATTATGCCAATTAGACTTCCCAATTTTGTTCCAAAACCATATTCAAAATTATGTAATTATATCAATCAAAACCATAATTTTATTAAAGTAACATATTATGAATTTATTCAACTAACCTGTTCTACCATTAGAAATTGAATAAAAATTCTAATTCAATTTAATTAAACCAATCTTATTTACGCCATGAAACATGAATAACAATTTGTTTGTTCCAAATTTCAACTCAAACATGAATTAGAATTTAGAAGTGGAAGAAGAAGAAGATACAATAATTTACATAAATTTTAATCTTATTTATGCCATAAAACGTGAATAGACAATTTATATGTCCCATATTTTAAACCAAACATGAAAGTGGAAGAAGAAGAAGTTGTAATAATTTACATCTATTCTCAATTAATAACAAAAATTAATTCATATTAACATGCCAGAAAAGTACTGAAATTAAACTACTTTATTTTTCTATTTCATATTAATTCTCACTCAACTGGCAGTTGAGCTTGCATAAATTTGGAAAAAGCTTTGCTTTAATCTTTCTCCCTTTGATTCTTCTAAATTACCCAAATTGCTTGAATATATATAGATAATTTAATTTGGTAGAGATTTGTTTACTTAGTAGAGAAAAGGAGGAAGAATAATACACACTAATTTTACCGTAGGATTATGGCGACGGCTGAATAAGCGATTAGGTTTAGGTTAGATGGTTTATTTATAGACTGTTTGAGTGAATATAATCCATTAAATTATTTAGTTTAAATCTGGTTCATTCATACACTTAATGGTTATCCATTCTCCCCCATACACATCACTCACCCAATAAAATTTATCCATCTCATCCTATTACATCACTGGAGCGAATGGGAAGCCACCACATGTCAGAAACAACGCTGAAATACGTAGGAAAATCACTGGAAACGAACCAACTAAAAAAACATCGCTACATATTTTGGACGACAACAGGACTTGATCCCTGGTTACTAAGGAAGTCAACATGCGCCTTTACCACTATACCAAATGCGCTTTTAATTTCTTTTTAATTATATTTCCCATAAAATAACGAGGTGTTACAAAAGTAATTTGAAAAGGATAATTGAATTTAAAAAGTACTAAAATAGCAACTATTTACTTTTGAGGTTCTATGAAGAACGCAGTTGCATTTGTTGTTATTTTCCTTATGTGAACTAAATATGCTTAGTTCAGAATGTTATATGATAATGATGAGCTAATAGTTATAATAAAAGGGAAAAATACTTACTAGAGAGAGGTCAAGTGCAGACTTACAGAATTGCAGGATCAGTGTCATCCAAATCAACGTTAAGAAAATATGTACATTATTTATATTTTCACTCAATTATATAAAAAATAAAGAACAAAAAATTATAGATTTCCTTCACAAATACATGGTTCTCAAAGGATAGGTAGGAAATGAATTTTACAAAATTCAAATGAGGAAAAGCAAAGGATCAAATCACGTAAATAGTGATAAATAATTAAAAGAAAAACGATGAGCACCAGAAGCTATGATGCTTCATTTATGCCTAGACGGAAATTTAATCCAAAGGTGGATATAGCTTTAATTTACAATAAAATGTAAGTTAAAATTGAATACCAATTGCTGACCCAAAATAATTATAAGAAATAAAATCGTCAGTGGATTCAGAATTGGTTAAATATTATCGTCAATGTTAATCAAAAACACGGACGAATCAATTCATCATCATTTCCAATCATCTAACTTAAAATATAATAAAATGAATTTTTAAGAAATATTAAAGGTGCTCATCATAGACTTAAACACGAAGAATCATTAATTTATATCATGTTGTTGCAGTCCTTTTCTCATCACTTGATATCTCATGGTATGAATGAACATGAAATAATTTTCAACAACAAAGTTTAAATTGAAAAAGCAAGAGGAATATATTAGTGTGCGCTTGCGGCTCCTTCTACAATGGCTTTTAAAGATGGAAGAAGAGAACCCTAGCCGGACCAAATGTTAATGAACAAAATGGATTAGGGGTAGCCCAAACGTTATATGGGGTACAAAAATTATTATTTGCGTTTATGAAATTTACCCAATACAATGTAATAATATTAAATCAATAACAATAGCAATAATGTTAATTTTAAGGACAACACATTAGTTTAGGAAGTTACTATTAACACACACCTAAACACTTACTAACATCAATTAAACATTTAATAAAATTAAATAATAAAAATTACTTCAAAACCCCAGCATAAACATTTAATAAAATTAAATAATAAGTCAAGGAATTTAATTATATTTAAAATATGCATATAAATCAATATTTTCGTGAACCCTTAACGTTCTAGGAAAAATAATGATAATTTGCTATATTTGACTATATCATACTTCTTTCTATTGCAGTTTGTTTTATCGTTCTTTTTTCTTTTATTATTGAAATAGCAACAAAAGCGATAATGATTGGATAATTATAATTAAGGTAGTAATGAATGTTTTTTATTATGTTCTACAATAACACCAGACTTGAATTGCAAATTATTCTTTACTATGTTACCCATAGTTAGGATTAAAAAATTTAGAAAAAATAAAATTAAAATTTGCATACAATTAAAATGACAAAACATAGTCACACCTAAATTAGTTGGATTCATATGTACTGATGAAGCTTTAAATGGAAATAAAAGATTATCTATGGAGAAATCAAATGAAATATTTTTTCCTTTCATTATTTAAAGAGAGAGAGAGAGAGTATATGATTATGAGAAAATTTTCAAAAAATAAGAAAATATGAGTGTGGGTGGGTGAGCAAATTATTTGATTAGGTGAGAGGATAAATAGGCAAGAGAGGTGTCTAAGTAAGTGTAGATAATATCATCACTTGTTAGTATGTTTTATGGACAACCAATTCCAATAAACACTAAAAAAATTACTTGTTCATTTGAGCTATTTCCATGTCAAAATTATTAAAAATACTAATAATGATTAAAATTGCAAAAATTGAATAATAAAAAGTGATTTTGGAAACATTTTAGTCAATTAACGTTAAACTAAAAATATAGAATAATCAAAAAGTTAAATAGATATAGTTTTATCACTTAAAATAACATATTTTAGTAAATGCTAAATGAAAACATCAATATTAACTAAAATAATTATTTTTCTAAAAGCTAAGTGCAAATAACGTTATTAGTTGATGTTGGTATATTATGATGTGAAAGAAGGTTTAATAATTAAAAAAAAAATTCTGTAAATTTTTAATGCAAATAGCTTTAGTAGATAAAACTAACACATTTTAATAAATGTATGTAAAAATAGCTATATATATTAAAATTAGCATATTTTCATGACTATAAAATGAAATTGGTTCTTATAAAAGATAGTTTCAAGTAAATTAATATCTCAATGTTGAAGCGCTATTAGCTTTATAATAATTTTTCTTTTTAAAAATACAAGTACTTTAATTGTAAAAATTATAACATAAGTAGCTTAAATATTTAACAATGGCTAACTTACCTTTTAAATGTTATATAAAATCAACTTTATTAAAAAGCTACATCTTGTAATACTTTTATGTATAAAAAAATATAATTCTCTTAAATGTTATGTAAATAAGGCTTGTAGAAGAAAAGATCATTTCTTCTAATATTATAACCATTGAAAATACAAGAAAAGATAGAGCTTGAAATGACAGTGTGAAAGAGATTCGAAGGGACACTTATAAACGATAAAATTTGATAAATTAGACTAAGATGGTATGAACATGAGGAGAATATTAAAAATGAATTAAATTTTTTAATATTATGGTTTAAGATAGAGAACCATGAAAATTGAGAATTCATAAGGCCAACCCCAATCATTTGGGAAAAATGCAAGGATGAGATGATGACTATAACCATATAAAAAAATATGCAATAATAAATATAGCTTAATCATTCGAATATGATTAACTATAAAAAGTGAATATTTACATAGATAAAATGGAAAATTATACATAATTATTTCACATGTAAACAATTGTCACGTACAAAACTTCGAAACTTCAAAAAATCCACATAATCAAAGTACTTTGTCCATTATCTTAAAATCCAACGATCTTTGTCTAATTTCCAAAATGCTTTAGTTGACATGAGCTAAACATTAACAAAAGTGACGTTTGAAATAAGAATGCAATCCCGAGAGAGAAGGCCATATTTCAAAGAAACTACTTGCCAAATAGATCTCAACCATCACTACAAGAAAAGTGAGTTTTAACTGCAATTATAGTCTGTGTTTTAAAGTTCATTGCTGTAGAATGCGTTTATAAGAAATTTGTTTCAAAGGTTCAACGCTGACAATACTATTAGTGTTTATTTTGTTTGCCGCCACACACATCAGTGCTTATTTCATTTGCCGCCACTTCTCATTTACTTGGAGAAAAAAGAAAATACGTTGATTCCAGTTTCCATTCTCTCCCCAATTTCCAGTTTCCATACATCGATTTCGATTTCAACACCAGAAATCATCTTCCTTCATCCATTGCTTCGATTTTGGTTGAGCATCTCTATCGTCAATTTCGAATTTTGTAGCCCTAAATTCAGCGAAATGGGAAAGTGGTGAGTGTTTTTCTCAACCCTAGTTTTCAGTTTGAGTTAGAATAGCTGCAAACTATCAGTTCTTTCTTATCAGATTGAGTTCAAAGTTTTCCTTAGTTTTTATTCAATATTTATCGATTACAACTGTATGAACCTTTCCTTAACCTCTTTGATGAAATTTCTTTTCCAATTGAGTTATATTCTTTTTGATTTTAGTAAGACTTCCATTTCTAACTGGCTGGTTTGGTTTTTGTTCGTTGAGGATCCACCATTCACTGATTCGTGTAGGCATTAATGATGATTTGATGAATTACTCAATACTTATTTGCATGCTCAAGATATTATATTACTAAATTTTTATATCATTATACCTAGATTATATTCATTAAATTATCTCATTTTATGACCTTATTATTACTGCAATAGAAACTTGAAAATAAGATTAAACCCCTATAATGCAGTTAAAACTTTGATCTGAAGTTATGATATTTTAAAATGTTAATGATGTAGCCCATTGATAATTTGGAAAATTTTGAAAATATTTGACATGCTCTACGAATTTCTTTATTGAATTGAATGGTCGGTCTTTGATTGTTAGTTTATAAATGCTGACCATTATGGTACACAATTGTTGATAAGAAATTTTTTTAAATTGTTTGATATATTTCATTAATTTCTCCATTAAATTCAATAGCCAATTTGTATTAGTTAATATCTAAATGCCGATCAATATGGTGCAACATTATTGATAAAGAAAAAAATTCAAGATGTTTAATGTATTATGCTACTACTTCATTCAATTAAATGGCCAGCTTATATAAGTTGATTTATAAATCTTTGTTCATTATGCTACAGTGCTGATGATAAGGAAACTCTTCAAAATGTTTGGCAAATTATATTAATTGCTCCATTAAATCAAATGGCAATCTGTTTTAGTTTATATCAAATCTTAGTCATTACTGTCCAATAATAATGATTAGGAAAATTTTCAAAATGTTTGACATATTATATTAGTCACTCTATTGAATTAAATCACCAATTTCTAATAGCTAATTTACTAGAACTGCAGTAAGTGCAAATCATGTTGATCGTGTTGCTTAAATAGATCATAGCAGGACTACTAGATCAATACACAAATGCCGGTAATGCTCGGGCTTTACATATGATTACTAAGATGGCAGACTATTTTGCAAATCGAGTGAAAAATGGGATACAAGATTATAGCATTGAAAGGCATTGGACATCCCTCAATGATGAAACATGAGGCATGAATGAACTTCATTACTATTTGTGCCAAAATTGGGCACAAACACCCGATTGTCGATGAAAGCACCAATTCACAATCACAGATTATAGATAATGAGTATGTAGAGAGATAAGAATGGAATACACTCAGAAAATTCATGGGATCATAGTAAAAAACACATAATTTATAGTGGTTCGGTGATCTTGCCTACGTCCACTCTGAAGTTGATGATTTTATTGATGTTCACTTGATGATTTTGATTGATTACAGCAGGTTTCAGTTGATAATAATGATTTACAACGGTGAAATTCGTTAGTAGCAGCAGCAATGGAGTTTAGAACTGGATCCGGTAGAGTCTGGGCGTTGGAGAATTCAAAGAAGAAGCAGAAGATCCTTTTTCTGTATGCCCTGGGGCTCTATTTATAGGTGTAGGAGGCTGATATTTCGCTCAGATCTCGGGAGACTCCTTCTGGCACGTGTGTAGGCCCGCGCGACCGAGCCCGTGAAGTTTCGGCTCGATCCGTGATCGATACGAACAGATTTCGTATCGATCAAGATTGCTCCGATGGAGTCGAAATTTGGCGTGGACATTCTCTAGCATGCACGTAGGCTTCTGTGAAAATTTCATAGCATTTGGACACGTGGATCTCGAGTTATGATCGATACGAAATGAAGACTCTCGGCAGGCTGTTTCGTTCGACTCGATCACTTCGACTCGATCTTGTTCGACTCGATGGCTGTTGCTTTGTTCGTATCGATGAAGGATGCACAGATCGTATCGATGGGTTCTTATCCTGTTCGCATCGATTGTGATGCTTTGTTCGTATCGATCCAAGTTCCACTGTTCGTATCGATGGCGTGGTCTATTTCGTATCGATCGCCTGAGTATTTGACTCGCATCCACGCATGTGGCGCTGTTCGCATCGATAATTCAGAAGCGTTTCGTATCGATTATTTTGATGAGGATCGATTACGAAACACAAGCCATTTATGGATACGAAGGAGTGCACTCCATGGATACGAATTAACATATTTGATGGGTACGACAAAGGCTTTCTTTAGGATGGACTCGAGCAGGATGGCGCTAAGTAGATCGATACGAAATGGTGACCGTCAGATAAATGCGAAGATGAGCTTCGATCGATATGAAGTGAGCGAACTCGATGGATACGAACAGTGTATGCTTGATGGATACGAAAACGCGCCATCCTTATGGATACGAACAAGAACCATATTCAATTTTGCATTGATCATATCTTGAGCGCACGGACTCGGATTGACATGAAATTTGAAACGCCAACTCTAATGACTTTGTTTGTCATGTCTTGTCAATTATAGCTCGATCCGGACTCAGACAAAATTCATCGATATCCATTGTGAACCTGCGATGCATAATCGATATTCGGGACGGCTAATCAATGTTTTTCAGTCAATTTCTTGATATCCCAACTTTGTTAAAAAGTGGGATAACACTTTGCCCCCCAAAATGCGCCTTGCAGTAGGAAGTTGTGTTTTGTAATGCCATAAGCTGGATGTTCATACCCTGTTGATGATCTGCAAAGAAATCGATAGTCTTATCTGACCGCTAATGACGATCGTTCGGGATCGTATGTCATTCGAGGTAGTACGTGACCGTTCGGGGTCGGATGCCGTTCGCGGTGAATGGTGACCGTTCGCGGTCGGGGTGCCGTTCGAGGCGAATTGTGACCGTTCATGGTCGGGTGGCGTTCGAGGCGAATTGCGACCGTTCGCGGTCGGGTGCCGTTCGAGGCGAATTGCGACCGTTCGCGGTCGGGTGCCATTCAAGGCGAATTGTGACCGTTCGCGGTCGGGTGCCGTTCGAGGCGATTTGTGTGTGCCCGGGGGGGGGACTTAGTACCGTTAGTGCCAGATTTCACGTTCGAGTGATTTTCTGAACTATTTGTTATGACGGTTTATCGCCATCTCAGAGCATGCCTAAGGACCGTTCGCGACCCCGTGCATGTGTAAGTGGCTTAGCCGTTATGGAATCACAAATGGCATGCATTTATCCAAAATAAGTCTTCCAACAGAAAGTTTAAACAAAATCGAGTCTAAACATGAGAAACAGAAAACAAAAGCAAAACAGGGACGTCAAAGTGCAAAAACCTACATCGATGCGGTTTATAGTCATATCAAAGCATGCCTGAGGATCGTTCACGGTCCTGTACATGTGTAAAAAGACTAAATCGTGTTGGTGTGGAGTTTGCTACTTATTTGTCATTATCTCAATCAATTGATTACAAGCTGACGCCTCGATCCTGAGCCATCCCCAGTAGGTGCAGGTGGTGGTCGCTCCCGTTCCACCATTGTTGTTCCCCTTCTTACATACTGCGATAGCAGACCATTCCGGATATGTCCCTCAACCTCATCCTTCAAGTGTCGGCAATCGTTCGTGCTATGGCCATTCAGCTCGTGGAATAAGCAGTACTTGTCCAACCTTCTTTCATTGTTGGTCGGATCCCTTCTCATTGGCTTTCGATAGGGAATCTTCCCCTTGGTGTCCTGGTAGATTTGGTCCATCATCATTATCCTTGGCCTTTCGTTTCCCTCGGTCAGTTTCTGAATCTGCTTTAGGAAGATTTTCACTCTTGATGGCATAAACATCAACTCCTTCTCCTTCTTCTCTCTCAACATTTGCATCCTCTAATCGCAAAAATCCTTCAGCCTCATGATAAAATTCTCCTAGATCCATAGGGGGATCCCTTGTTAACGAATTCTTGAACTTTGTGCCATCAACTATGCCAGATACAGCTGCCATCAAAACCATGGATGGATCGGGTCGATCCACCGATGCTGCCGCGGCATTGAATCGCGTCAGAAAGTTCCTCAAAGACTCCTCGGTTCTTTGCTTCAGTGCTGCCAAACTCATCACATTCTTGGGTCTTGAAATGTGAACCCTGAACTGCCTCATGAACTTCTCAGTCAAATCGATTCATGTTCCAAAGGAGCCGCTCTCCAGTTGTCTGAACCATAATGCTGCTACATCTGCCAGGTACTGCGGGAAGCACCGGGCCATGACCTCCTCCGATGCCCCCAGCACTTCCATGTGCCTCATGTACTTCGTCAGATGAACCGTAGGATCCATCCTCCCATTATACATGTCCAATGTTGGTAACTTGAATTCTGGTGGATTCCTGGCTTGCCTGATTGTAGGAGCAAAGGGACTCCTATTCACATCCTCCAGATCTCTGTTTACTAGTCCGCCTCTCATGGCTCGTCTGACCATCTCCACCAATTTGTCACTATCTCCAAGTTGTAGTCCTTGTCTATCGCTTCTGATTTGCTCCCCAAGTTCACATGGGATTCCTAGAATCTTCTCTCCTGGCGGAGCATTCATTTCTCTGTCAATGTCGCGTTGCGCAGTTCCGTCTGGTACTCTGTCCTAGATTGGGCCAACATGCTCTGAGTTATCGCCCCCTTGTTCTGGGGCTGTGCTAGATGGTCCTGCTCCATTCTGAACTCTGGTTGTTCCTTGGTTTCGTGCTCCCAGTTGCCTAATTTGAAGAAACAAATTCTGGATCATTTCCTCTTGTCTTTTCATCATTGTCTCCATCTCATCCCTGATGATGAAGATTGATGTCTGATTTGCACATGAAGAGGCCTCTTGACTCCCTTCATGCTGACTTCTCTCTGGCCTTTGTCTTCTACTTGATTGCATTGTCATGACTTTTCAGATCTGAATCTCTAAGCCTTCAAACTCAACTTCCAAACGATAGTATTCCTGAATTAGCCTTCTCAGTGAAAGCACCAAAATGTTTGTGCCAAAATTGGGCACAAACACCCGATTGTCGATGAAAGCACCAATTCACAATCACAGATTACAGATAATGAGTATGTAGAGAGATAAGAATGGAATACACTCAGAAAATTCAAGAGATCACAGTAAAAAACACAGAATTTATAGTGGTTCGACGATCTTGCCTACGTCCACTCTGAAGTTGATGATTTTATTGATGTTCACTTGTTGATTTTGATTGATTACAGCAGGTTTCAGTTGATAATAATGATTTACAGCAGTGAAATTCGTTAGTAGCAGCAGCAATAGAGTTTATAACTGGATCCGGCAGAGTCTGGGCGTTGGAGAATTCAAAGAAGAAGCAGAAGATCCTTTTTCTGTATGCCCTGGGGCTCTATTTATAGGTGTAGGAGGCTGATATTTCGCTCAGATCTTGGGAGACTCCTTCTGGCATGTGAGTAGGCCCGTGCGACCGAACCCGTGAAGTTTCGGCCCGATCCGTGATTGATACGAACAGATTTCGTATCGATCAAGATTGCGTCCGATGGAGTCGAAATTTGGCGTGGACATTCTTTAGCATGCCCGTAGGCTTCTGTGAAAATTTCATAGCATTTGGACACGTGGATCTCGAGTTATGATCGATACGAAGTGAAGACTCTCGGCAGGCTGTTTCGTTCGACTCGGTCATTTCGACTCAATCTTGTTCGACTCGATGGCTGCTGCTTTGTTCGTATCAATGAAGGATGCACAATTCGTATCGATGGGTTCTTGTCCTGTTCGCATCGATTGTGATGCTTTGTTCGTATCAATCCAAGTTCCACTATTCGTATCGATGGCGTGGTCTATTTCGTATCGATCGCCTGAGTATTTGACTCGCATCCATGCATGTGGCGCTGTTCGCATCGATAATTCAGAAGCGTTTCGTATCGATTATGTTGATGAGGATCGATTATGAAACACAAGCCATTGATGGATACGAAGGAGTGCACTCCATGGATACGAATCAACATATTTGATGGGTATGACGAAGGCTTGCTTTAGGATGGACTCGAGCAGGATGGCGCCAAGTAGATCGATACGAAATGGTGACTGTGGGATGGATGCGAAGATGAGCTTCGATCGATACGAAGTGAGCGAACTCGATGGATACGAATAGTGTATGCTTGATGGATACGAAATGCGCCATCCTGATGGATACGAACGAGAACCATATTCAATTTTGTATTGATCATATCTTGAGCGCACGGACTCGGATTGACTTGAAATTTGAAACGCCGACCATAATGACTTTGTTTGTCATGTCTTGTCAATTATAGCTCGATCCGGACTCGGACAAAATTCATCGATATCCATAGTGAACCAGCGATGCATAATCGATATTCGGGACGGCTAATCATTGTTTTTCAGTCAATTTCTTGATATCCCAACTTTGTTAAAAAATGGGATAACACTTCCAAACTATACAAAATAACTGTAAGCATCTTCACTTTCATATTTTCACATAATAGGTACTGTTTTCTTCATTACTAACATATATCAAGTATACTCCATGGAACTGTTTAAAGGACTCCCGAAATAGTTAAGAAGTGTATTATTTTCTCCTAATCTAATTATTGTTATCAGAGGACACTAGATTTATTTTGTTTTCCTTTATAATCTAATTATTGATTTCAATTTTAGCCTCAAATAATAAAATTTCTTAAACCGTAAGGCACTTGAATAATTTTCGTTGACATGCCATCAAAAATCTTTTTACATTTTGTTTCATCATCACATTGCAAAAATCAAATATTTTGCTTATACACTAAACTATCAATCATTTATTTAATTCTATACAATAATTAGTCATATAAAATCTCCTTATTTTTTCCTAATAAACTTACAATAAACAGATTTTGTCTTACCATTGAAAATGTGTTGAAGTAAGTTAATATTTGGTAAAAGTGAAGATTTTACCCAATAAACATAAATATAACCCAGCCTTAAAAAAATACCAAATATTATACGTTGAAATGACTTACAAATTCATCTAACTAAATCTGAAGATACATTTATTTCTCCTAAACTTTCCAGGAAATTGCAACTTTCTTTATGCATATTGTAAACTCTTCCCATACTTATGCAACAGGAGGAACTTCTGTCGACGAGCATTGGTAAAATCATGAAAGAATATTTACTTAATCTAATGTTCTACTATGGTATCTGATAGTGTACTTAATTGATGATTGTTTTATTCATACGTGCAAATCCATTTCATCATTTGCAGGTCAAATCCAAAGCGACTTGCAGTCACTTTTAATGCCGAAGACCAGGAATCATGCACCACTTATAACATGCTTAAGGTAATTCACTTTTATTTTATGATGCCAACAGTGAACCAATTGGGCTTTGTTCATGTTAAGGCATTCATGGTCTTCAACATATATTTGGCATACCTCTTGTCAGTCTGAAATATATATATATAGGAACTACATCACAGTATTAAGAGACATTCATTCTTAACCTTGTTAAATTAGTTCAACAAAACTTGCAACCCAAACATATAACAAAGAAAGCTTCCGCATTCATTTGGTACTAACTTGGCAATACCAATCCTTGTTTGATTAACTAGTGTCCATGTTAATTTACATAGGTTTCTCATAACCTGTTTAAATGGAGTAAAGGAATGGGTTATGTTGATCATTATGAGCGAGCCGTTAATTTTTTTTTGAAATGGTACTATATGTACAACAAGTCACTGGGACAACATATCACATGTTAATAAACGTTTGAATCACGCTACGCAAGTATCGAACTTTTGACCTCTCGCACCAAAGTCGAATCACTTAACCACTTAAATGGAACGGTTATTAACAGTATTTTAAGCATTCAAAGAGGACCTGAGCCTGGTATTATGATCTACATGCTTCCACAAGGACCTGGAATGTCCAAGGCTCGTAGTAAGCATGGATGGGGAACACAGTTCGATTCATTTTGGTGTTGTTATAGAACATGTTTGCATTTTTCTAAAAATTTAGTTTATCGAATTCACATAATATATATTCCAAGATGTTTGATATGGTAGTTAGCAGGTATCTTTCTTTATTGTCTATGAAAATAATGATAACATACTGTTTCTTTTACAGGTATTGAAACATTTTCTAAGCTAGCTGACTCAATTTATTTTGAGGGAGTGGGAATTGGCCTAATTCTATACGTCACACAGTTCATACCAAATTCTTTTGATTGGAGGTCTGGAGATACGCCAGAAAGTAGATCCTGCTCATTCAAATGACACTCATCTTCGAATCTCCATAGAGTTTGATCCATAAGAGGTATTTGGAGTTCTGATTCCACTATAGTGAAGTTATTTTCATTATATAACATACAAGTATTAGAATGATTCTGTGTTTGAACTGCAGTTATGGTATCCTTGCATGATCTGCATTATAGACTGTACATGAACAAAACATACGAAACTATAGAAAATATCATTCCCCAACACCCATATATGATATAACTTTTGTCTATGAGTCATGAAAAATCAAATATGTTGGTAATATTAATTAAAGAGATTGGACATAAAGTGGAAATTAGAATAATATCAACCAAAGAGAGTTTTTGACTGGAAGTTCTAAATTGTGCAGTGTAAGTAAGTTTTAAATCATGCCTTGAAAATTCTGAAATTACAGATGATTGACGGTGTTTTTGTTATTATGTGATGTAACTAGTTTATTTTTTTGAAATACAGACTTAGTCTTATTTTGAAATACAAATGTAACAAGTTCCTGGATTTCAAAAGATTTCACTTGAAATCTAAAAGAAAATACTCGTAAGCTTAAAATCTTCTTAGTCTAATTCATCAAATAAAAGAAAAATCACTATAATCAAACATTTTTATTTTTATTTTTGAATGTTCGAATTTTTATATACCATGATTATCTCCACTATTTATAAAAGAAATTGGATGAATATGGTTTCAGAGTGTCCTTTCTAAGTTCCACAAATACCCATATAACTCTGTTTTCAAATCATTACAAATGTACAAATCTCTCATCGCTTCTTTCATCCCTTCACTTGTAAGTTTATCGGCAGTGAGGTACATATATGTGCATCGTGTGAGTTATTTACTAGTATTTATAAAGTAATTTTTTATGGAAACTGATGTCACAAATATTGCTTTTCCTTTTGAGTACTATGCAGGAGTAACACACATTCATGTTAATTCCCCTTTATAAATTGTAAATAAAACAAAATGTACTACAGTTTTGTGCCTATCACACCTATAAAACAAGTGGTACTATAGATATGCCTGTTACACCTTTTCTTATTTATTAAAAGATATTATAAATTATGGTGCTATCCATTAGGCATGAATGTATTCCTTTCAACAGATAGATCATCAACAAACTCTGAAATAATGCATCAATATGACTAATACAAAAAATATTTATGGACATTGAATTTATTTTATTGGCATCAAATTATTGTATATACAAGAAGTTTGTACATTGAAACATCGTAAGTTAAGTCGAGCTCTTTAGTTATCATGATGCATTTCTAGTATGTTTAATTACATATGGTAGGGTTGCATTAAATCCTGAAATGCAACTTGGTTTAGAATAGGTTACCCCAAACCTCATGCCATCCTAATGCAAATTGGATCTTGATATGTACCTTAAGAATATGCATGATAAACAACAGAACACATATACAGATTTGGCCTTAAATGTGACAGAGTTGGTTTTTTTTATACCAAAGGTAGTATAAACAATATTCAATAGATTGAACTAGCTATATAAATGTTTCAATCTTTTTAAGCCTTATCAAGTACACATAACTAAAGAACTTTTACTTTGTAGGTGGATAGATATATTTGATGGAAAAAAGTAGTAGCCTGCCGCAACAAGTTATGGATTCGAAGTTACTTTTGATGTTAACTACATTTTGGTTCATATGCTTTTATGTATTACTACTTTTGGTCACTAGCCGCGGCTTGTTATGGACTTATATGAGTTTGATGTAAGAATATTGCATGTTTTATTATGCGGTGTTACATTTTGATTAAAAGATGTGATTAATATAATATGTTGATTATAAAGTGTGTAATTAATATAATATATGTGTTCATTATGAAATATGTGTGTTTATATAAACTGTGTTACATATAAATTGTGGCTACATACGGAACTGTAACTTGTTACATCTTGATTAGGAATTGGGCAACATACAACGTCTATAAAATGCTGTTGAAAGTTTCTACAGCGTTTTATAAACACTGTTGAAACTTTCAACAGTGTTAAAAAATGAAATCACAGCAATGAAGGAAACGTTGTAAAAAGTTAATATAGCTTAGTACAACCGTTATGGAATATATTTCATAGCAAAGATGAAATGCCAAGGAAAGAAATTTTACTCATCAACAAAACGCTGTAAAATGTATTAATGACATCAATTAAACGCTATAATTACTTTGATTCTACAGTGTTTACCGTATGCTATGGTACTTGTCTGATCTATAATGGCATGTTAATATACAGCGTAGTTAAAAATGCTATTAAAGGTTTTTATAGCGTTTCTGAAACGCTATTATAGGTACATTTTGTTGTAGTGCATTGAAAGTTAAAGAACTTGGTCAGAATCTTATGCACTAGGTACAGCTTGAAGCTTTTCTAATGTACATACCAAATTCAATGATTGCTAATTATCAAGCCAGAAACTATCCTTACTCTTTTCCCAACTAGTAAGCTTCATGCACACCTTATTAAGCTTAAAGTACACGATCTGAGCAAACAATTTCAACCAAGCTTCAAGCACACTAATTTTGGTCTTCCTCCTCTATTCCTGTACTCCACCAAAATGAACCTAATTTCCTCTTTATCTTCCTTGTTTCAGTGTTGTAAATAACGATTTTAGGCATGGAAATAAACTTCCAACAGCTAAATTTGTGCTATATTAAGATACGACTAGCATTAACAATTAACGTTCAAGCCTTGTTCAATAACTTTGTTCCTTTCATTCTATATTATCATAAGATAATAATGCAGATATAAGTACTTGACCTTAAATTTCAATTCAATATAGTATATTACCAGCATATTATAAACCATACCGTGTCATGTGTCTGAAGACAACATTACCCAAAAGCTCCAGCATTAGCCTATGAAATCCTGTGATTTGAGCCATTGGACATACATTGACTTATAATATGCTATATACTACCTAAATTTGTCCATTATATTCCTAAAGCCAATAAGAAATATATTTTTTCCCTCTTTCAGCTGGGATTATTTAATTTTTTATTTTTCAAACATATATATTTACAAATGATTCTACATGACCTCTCAATTTTATTACTATCACTTCATTCTATTAGTATTTATTATAAAATGACCATATTGCATATTGCATTCTCCATCCTTTACTTCAATTTTTGTTAAAAGGTATTCTTATCAATGAATTTAAGGATTAATTGTGGATAAAATTTGTATTAAATAATAAGGTCCGTCTAGAAATCAAATCACAAATAATATAAATCAATACTAGGAACATACATATAATACAAAGGAAGAGAACTCAAGAATAGGACATTAGCACTGTATAACTTTTGTTACTAATATTGGTGTAAATCACCAAATTAAAACCGTTTTAACTGCTAACATAAGATCTAGTGATGATATATATATATATATATATATATATCTGTGTGTGTGTGTGTGTGTGTGGCTAGGATCGCCTACTCCTAAATTTTGATACACCTCAAATCCCCCTTGATTTCAACCACATGCTCCAAATTAAATAATATACCTTCTCTCTCCTGAAGTGAGAATTGAGAGAAGGTGAATCATTTAATTTGGAGCACGTGGTTGAAATCAAAGGGATTTGAGATGTAGTAAAAGTGAGGTCTAGCCGATCCTTGCATGTGTGTGTGTGTGTGTGCACACGCGTGTGTGCATGTATGTATATGTATATGTATATGTATGTGCATGTGTATGAATATATATGTATATATGTGTGCGTGTGTGTATACCTTCAACTTTGAAATATTTAAATAGATATTTATAGATATTATAATTACATAATGCATTAATGATATTTTCAGATATTGTTAACTTTGTGAAATAGGAATGATACTTTTCTATATTTCTTAAAATTGAGTAATTTAGATGGTAGTACATTTTAGTACTAAGTCTCAAGTAGTATATAACATACTACATGTCAATATATATCTAGCAGTTCGAATCACGCTACGTAAGTTTTGAACATGTGACCTCTTGCATCAAAGTCGAAATGCCTAACCACCGGGATGGTGGTGCTGGTCAAAATTTTGAACATCGTCCATTATTGCCAAGAAGTCTCAGAAGAATAAATATGACGATATTTTCAAATATCCTTTATTTTGAAATAATAAAAGTGTGATATGTTAACATATCGCTTATATTGGAAACTTAAAATGATTTATATTTGAAATAGCATCTTCATATATCGTTTATATCGAAATATTTAAAGCAGCATTTTCAAATATCTCTTAAATTGGGAATTTAAAAATGATATTTTCAAATATAATTTAAGTTAAAATAAACTATGATATTTTCAAATATCATTTATAACCAAAAAGATATTTCTATTAGCGAATATATATTGAAATAATTAAAGTGGTTATTTCCAAATATCACTTATTTGTTAAACAATATATGTTAAAAATATACTTTATATCAGTGCTCTACTATATTAATTAAACTATAAGATTTACATTGTAATAATAGCTGAATTTCAACAATGATGTATGTCAATTCAATTGGTGTTTGTTATGTCAGGGTTTTTCGATGATCCATATACAACTAGATTTTAGAAGAGATAATTAGTGAAGAAATTGAAAATCTAAGAAAATCGTGTCCATTTTATTAAACAACAAAGCCGTCTGACTCCAATCGTTTAACTGAATTTCTAAGAAATTGAGTTTAATGTTATTTCCATCCTCATCTTTACTGTGGATAGTAGCTCATCTTGTGTATTGATAACCACAATCCTTAACTTTGATCATTTCTAAATCTTTTTAATTTGGATAAGTATGATGACTTAGAGTAAATCAAGTAAATCTTGTTGACGGCGTTCGGTCACACATAAGAATGCATAATGGTGAAAAGTGGTTAACATGAAACAAATAACAAACTCAATGATCTATTTAAGTAGATGATGGAAAAGAAAATGCAATCATGAAAAAAATTGATAATAAAATTCAATAAGATAGTATCAAATCACAAAAACCATGTCATAAACGAATAAAAGACCGTTGGATTTACCAAATAACTTTTGATTTTTTATGGTGATTACTTACTTGATTTCACAAAACTAATCAGTGATCATAATTGAATCTTCAAATTTGAAAAAGAAACCTTGTATTTATAGACTTACTTTTCATAATTTAATATAAGAAAATTTAATTTCAAAATTTAAAGAATTTTTTAGATATCTATTACAACCTGCTGAGATAAATATAAATTGATAATAGTTAAAATATTTATATTGAAACCTATAGAAAAAGTTAATAAACTAATTGAGCATATGATAGAAGATGATACACGTTCACTAAATCATAATATATTTCAACATAAATTATCAATTTATAACATTCATGTCATAAACCTAGAATAAACGGTTAGATTTACAGATTTACCATTTAAATGATTTATTAGTTATCATTTAAATTATTTATATGAAGATATCCACCTAGTTACACCGAAAGATAAAATGCATATAATTAATTATATAAATTTGTAAAAGTATAAAATTTATACATAAATTTTTGTAATTTTTAAATAAGAAACTAAGAATGACAATCAAAAAGTTAAATAAAATCCAAAATAAATAAATTTAACATGTGACTTTTACATTGAGTTGTTCTTAACATATCCACTTCATTACTTAACACTGAAACAATGAATACTGTGAGAATAAGAAATTTGAGTTTAGAAGCGATTTCGAATTGATGGGTGTATGAAATAAATGAAATTTGAGGTTAAGTACAAGAGGAACAAAAAGGGAAATAAATGTGACCGGTTGAAATATTGAATATTTTGAGAATACTACATTTGAGTTTTGAAATGATTTCAATTTGATGAGAGATATGAAATAAATGATATTTGAGGTTAGGTACTAAATGGGAAATAAACATGAGAAAATTCAGTGAAGAGATAAGGAGAGAATAAAGAAATGAACGCTTAATAATTATTTCAATTAAGGAGAAGGATATGAATATGAACTTATATTAATAATTATTTCAAATAAAATGTTTAGATAGATTATGATTACAAAAGAATTGGAGGGGATAGCTGCAAATGTTTACTCAATTAAGGAGAGACGAGTATATGACTTCGGTCTGAATAAGATATAAACATACAAACACTCAGATATTCTCTTTTAAATATAATAGAATTGATTTGTCATTTCATATATAAGTGTGAATAGGCCTAAAGTTATTATGGTTCACTTTTCTGGTTAAAATTGATGCTATTAATGATTTTCAAGGGAAATCACCTAGGTAACACGGTATTCATCTTAATGAATTATAAACCTTTACTTTTCAAGTTTCTCAATCTGGCTTATCTATACATAATGCTTCTCTTATTATTGATGTATTTCATATAATGATAGATGATTATTCCATAACTGTTTCTTTACTATTTGGTATAATTTACTGTGTTTGATAAATTGCTATGTCCCAAATCCCTTCCGCTCTCCGTTCTCACATGATATTAACCATTTATTATTAATTAATCCAATCAGGTACTTGATTAATGTCTTCTTAATATGAATATGTATATGCATTATATTTCAATATAAGCATCTCATTTTGCGCCCATAAGTCTTCATGTGTTGTTAAAGAAAAAGTGTAAGTACTTGAAGTTTTAGTTTCCTCTATGGCACTCATCATTACCCTTTGCATTAAATAAATTATAAGCTCGGTTAAATTGCAAAAATTAGGTTCATTTTTACATTTATATGGTGGCATATATGATATTATGCCCGTAGGGTGGTTTATTTTTATATGTGTTCCAATTTTGAATGTGTTTTGATCGTGCATACATATAAATTAAAATTGTAATTCATCAAAAGGCTCTCCATCCAAAGAGGCCTCTACCAAAATTTTTCGATGTTCCTACACTGAGAATTTTTTTGAATTTCGAACTATATATTGAAATACTAAGATATGAAATAATTTGAATGGAACATAAATTATGTTTTGAGTAACATAATATTTTCAGCAAACCTTTAAAGATATATTATTATAATTATATATGTAGTGGCATTTATTGTATAGGTTGATAAGTCCAGTACTTTGAGACTCAAAGGTAAACACCATTGATGCTGCAGTCATCACAAGAACCATCTTCCAGCATAAAAAGTGATTTCAGTATTTTCAAAAATAGGCTAAGTAAATAGAGCAACTAATTACTTTCATTTCGTAGAAATATAATTGATATTCATTACATACAATTTTTAACAACATTAACTCCTAAAGTCGTGCCTACGCAGGTTTAAATAAAAATAGGAAATAACATAGTAAAGTGTCAACTCAACATATGAAGATGCCACTTGAACTCCTTCAAAAAGTGGAAACAACATCTTTATTAGCTAACAAGGCCTCCTGCTTCGTATTTGATCTTCATACTATGACCCATATTTAAACCTACCTATCCCATAAACTCAACCTACTCAAATGAGTACCCGTGAGTTTATTGGAAAAACATTAATAAAAACACGGGTCAGACATAAAATCTTGTGTGAATAATACTTACCCAAAACAAACATTAGTGAGACCAAACCGTACTACACGGAATGGATTTCTCCCTCACTATCCAAAAAATCATAAGTGAAACCATCATAGTTCTAACGCAAATAGTTCTTATTTACTACTACGTCTTTATTCCTTCCTAAGCGGTTCCAGTTTACTATTGCGTCCCAGCGTAGTCCTCATCTAGCTACCATTTTTAGATTATTCTTTAATCTGTTATTCCCATCTGCTACAGCGTCCCCGATGCTCTCCCCAATAAGCTTCCCTTTTGGTTCATCTTTTGGCTAATACCGCTTAGAATTAGCCACCTCTGTAGTATCCCTTTTTAATCCATTCTTTAGATCTAGACTGCATAGACTTGGCCCCCTACAGTATTCTTTAGATTCATTCATTAGTTCAAACTGTGTAGTCATAGCCACCCGCACTACTTAACAATTTATTAGTTAAGCGCTAGACCACAAAGAAACAGCAACATGCAATCCCTGTATATTTATTTACTTAAGTTTTGGAATAATCTGAAACAACCACCCATAGTCCCAATCTATTTACTTGAAAGATGGACTACTGTGAAATGGCCACCCACGGTTCTTAAACATTTATTTAATTTGAAACTATTTGGAATCACCCACCCCAGTCTCTAGAAGTTGAATGCCTCTCTTCACCTTCCCTAGGTGTGCATTCGATTGAGCTTCCCCACTCAACATCAATAGCCCTTCCAACTCTATCCCTTAGCGCATGAGTTATTTCCCTTTACTAGCCCTGGTCTTCCCTTGAGTCCTATATAATTGTTTTTTATTAGGTTTCATTCACACCCCCCCCCCCCCCCGACGTGGTACACCCCTGCCCCAACTTATGTGTGCAATTCACTCTTTACTTAGTGAAAACCTTTAAATTATGGTGTAGTATCTCTTTTGCATATTGCAGCATAGTTTAGTTTCCTCCGTCTTTATGTAAATATGGCGCAGTTAGTCCTCTACAATTATGGTGCAGTTCTACTTTCCCTTGGAAATACCTAGATCCCTTTGGCAAAACACTACCACTTCCCCGTGCATGGGGTTCTTTTGTAAAACATTAGGTCGCCGCCTCAACTCCGTACTAGACAATGCTTGACATATCTAAAATGCCATTACATGTATCGCCATATAATACGTTACAACTTCACTCTCTGTTATTTGCAGTATCCTTTATATTTCTTTTCAGCACTTTATTTGGATCTGATTACCTATTTACCTGACACTTACATTTTTTCCATATAATTTTATATTACATGCATCCCCGTAGTTCCCTCTTTTCCCAGCGTAGTACATATCACATGTTAGCTTATTTTCCTCATAGAAAACCTTAATAAAATCCCATAAAGGTCATGAACACTTGTTCTAACATATCCCATCCTTTATTTCGAATTAAGCATATATTTTTATTTTCTAGGCATACTCCTTCACTAAATCATAATAAATTATTCTCGACATAAGAAATCTCTTAAACTGAAAACCCATTTCTAATCATGGTTAGAACATCTTATATTATCTTCATAATATTTCAAAATCATTAAGGTAGGGAAACATATTGAAACATCCCAAGTTCATATATTTTTCCTCAAAACATTCATTAAATAATTTATGTGTTAATGAAAATCCATATGAAACCCCATCATATATAATAGTTTACAAGATCTAACCGAAACCATATATTAGGATATAGTGGGTTTAGTATTACTCGCCTAGATCTTTAGGGATATCTTGCTTTAGTCTTTTGAATCTCCCCCTTTTAGCTTACGTTTTCGCTTATCTTTACTTTATTTTCTCTCTTTAGACCGCCACCATTAAAGTTCCTCTCAAACTTTTATTTTATCTTTAGTTGAATGAAATAAACAAATGGAAAAGATTAATGCTTATTGTCCCCTAATAATCTGGGCTTGGGCCTCATACTTTTTTCAGTATCTCTTTAGCCCTTTTCGTTCTTATTTAATTTATTTCGACCCTTTAATTAATTAATTAAATTAAATTCAAAATTATGGGTTGTTACAGTCTACTCCCTTAAACGAATTTCTCCATCAAAGTTCAATCAAGGCACGTTAGCGATTTGCAAATTATCACATGCTCAGGCTAAGCATAACCATGAATTCCAAATTCATATATAAAATGTACTAGTGCCATATACTAATAAGACAATCAACTATAATATTCATATATATACACACACACACAGGCACATGTTGTCTACAACAATACAGTGCAATACATAGCTCATATGCTAATCTGAAACGATCAACTCTAGATAGGTCCTCTTAACCTTATCCTCTGTTTCCCACGTGTAGTCCTCCTGATCTGCGCTCCACTGGACACATACTAGCTTCACTACCTTGCTTTAAAACCGCTTCTCATCCCAATCCACTATCCAAATCAATTTTCACACATAGGTCGTATTCGGCTCTATGACCAGGTCTTCTACTACCTTCTGATTAACTATTGTGTCCGGATCTCTAATGCATTTCTGCAGATGTGGTACATGAAACAAATTATGAATCCCTACAAAAACACAAGGTAGTTCCACATTATACGCTACCTTCCCAATCCTACTTATGATCGAAAACTACCATATATATATCTAGGTGCTAACATCCCAGCCTTCCTAAAATGCATCATGCCTCTTATCGGAAAAACTTTCATGAACACCTGATCACCTATCGCGAACTCCAGTTCCTTCCTCCTCATGTCAGCATAACTCTTTTGCCTAGACTAAGCTGCCTTCATTTTAGCTTAGATCAATTCTACTTTCTCAGTAGTATTTTTAACCACATCTGTTCCTAACAACAACCTATCCCCTGCCTCCAACCAACACACAGGCAACTTACATATTTTCCATACAGCACCTTAAATGGGGCTATCCCAATGCTGCTCTAGTAGCTGTTATTGTAAGAAAACTCTACCAAATGTAGATAATCCTCCCAAGATTCATCAAAGTCTAAAATGCTAGCTCTTAGCAAGCATTTTTGGACCTTAGTGGCCTCTCTATTTGCTCATCTGTTCATAGATGGTATGCGGTACTCATGTGCAATTTTGTACCCAACAGGTTCTACAAGCTGTGCCAGAACTCAATGGCGAACAACAAACCATAATCACTAATAATAGTGCTAGGCACTCTATGCAATCTCACTACTGCCTTCAAATATATCTTTGTTAACTTTAGTGTAGTTTCTTGGCCTTCAATGGAATGAAATTGACAAACTTAGTTAGTCTATCAACTATGACCCATATGCCTTCATTCCCCACCCTTGACCTTGGCAACCCATCTACAAAATTCATAGATATTGTATCCCATTTCCAAGTTGGAATCCCCTAAGGCTGCAGGAGCCCATTAGGCTTATGATGTTCCGCTTTCACATGTTGGTACGTAAGACATCTTCTCACACACCACATCTTTCTTCATCCCTTCCTAAAAGAAACTCCTCTTCATGTCTTGATACATCTTTGAACCTCCAGGGTGTATGGTGAACTTTGAATGATGACGGTCGTCTAATACTTCCTTCAGCAATTCTTCTGTACTGAGAATATACAACCTTCCATTCTTCCATAATCTACCTTTCTTATCAACATTGAACCCCTTCAGCTCTATTGCCTCAATTCCTGAGTCCAAGTTCCTTATTGTTTCGATGCAGAACTTGTCTTTCCTCTGCAATTAAGCAATCTTTCTGACAAGCGCAAGTCTTACTTCTAAGCAGGATAGCATCCAAGAAGTACTACTCGAACCCGCATTAGACCAAAACTGCACATTACACGTAGACAATGTTTCCAAGACAATCCATTATTCTATCATCGCCAAAATGCAACTCTGTTGTTTTTGACTTAAGGCATCTGTCATTTTTATTGTCTTCTCCTGGGGTATACTCTATCCCAAAATATAAGATGCTAGAAACCTTAACCACCTTTACTGCCTCACGTTCAACTCTTTTTGAAAGAACAAATATCTCAAAGACTTGCAGTAAACAACTCAAACCTCTCCCTTGAGAGAAAATGTCTCCAAATCTTCAATGCAAAGACAACCACCGCTAACTCCAAATCATGCGTTGGATACCGAACTTCATAGGGTTGCAACTATCTAGATACATCTGCAATTACTTTTCCCTTCTACATCAAAATTAATTACATATTTAAATAGATGTATTTGTAAAATCGAAAATACATCCCTTGATGATTACTCCAGTAATCATCCTTTATGTATGTATGTGTGTGTGTGTATGCATGTGTATATATAGGCACACACTATTCCTTAAAATGGGGAATTTCCTAACACGTCTAAGGGACTGTAAGGCTTATCTAAGGTCTTGACTCGTGTATCTAATGTACAATGTGTTGTTTTAAACCTGCTCTGATACATTGTTGAAACACCCCACCTCTATAGCCATACTATCCAAGAGATTTACTGGGTAGTACTGTCAGATAATACACAGAATGGGGTTATATGGGATACATACATGGATATTCCATTGGCCTAACACAGGTACATACTTATTAAATAAATAATTCATCTAGACATACATAGTATTGGTACAAAGCAATAAACACGTGTGTCCGGGACAGAACAATACATTATATACAGTAAATAACAAAGTAAACAGAGTCAGAATCATAGCGATAACATATTATATATAATATAATAATGTTATAAGAGTACAATACATTTCAAATGTCAACTATCTCAATATAATATGATGAACAATTAAAATACAGCTCAGTGTCAAATATATACAGTGAATCAATGTTATGCAAGTATCATTTAACAATCCTAATGTAAGACTCATCTAAACCCAATAAAGAAATGCTGGCCATGTCGTTCCCGTACCTGAAATGTCTTAAACTGACTCGAGTATTGCATAAATGAAACATGGGTCTGCCTATGTCTAATCAAGGATCAATAATATGGATAACACGGTGTAAACATGGAATAATAATATGATAACTCTAACATAGATAATCAAATCATTAGACGACATGTCAAAGGATGCATATAAATATTGTAATGTATGCCTGTAATATATGTTAATGCTATAAATAACCATCAAGGCATTGCATCACTCAAATAACTCAAATCTGTATGAAACAGTCAACAATGATAGCAAAAGATGTCATCACCCATATAGAAACACATCAAATCAAAAATCATGGAATCAACACAAATGGGTGAGTCATACATATCCAAAAATCATCGTCTAAATCTAGGAATATTAATAAATGAGGTATCACTAAGTATAATCAGGCTATTACATAGCATTGCCCAAGTATTTCTCTCAATCTCAATAAATAGAACATCATCATCAATACACGTAAAATAGTATCGACCTACCAAATACTGAGAATCCACTATACATTGGATATGTATCGTTGGTATAATCTTATCTTCTCATATAATATCTACCTATAAATATCATGATTGGAAATGGATGTACGACAAACACAAAGTCCCAAGTAGAGCCATTTATATAACAATATATTGGTCATCAAAACGATATCTATGCAACAGTTAAATGTATCAATCGTATATGCCAATCTACTTCTTCGTCAGTACTGGAAGGGAGACTGGTAGCACAAAGCAAGCTCCAAGGACACAAAGTCTCTACAGTCTTTAGTTATCTCCACAATCATCGTGACACATATCCACCGGTGTGCTCATCAACGCAAGGACTCTTAAGTCACGACACTACACATGCCCTTATAGGTTACAGCCTGCTGGCCTGGGTAACACAGGGGCAACGCATAAAGCAAGAGCATGAAGCTATGTATATATAGGGTGTCGCAGATCTGGGGTGTGACCCCATGATCAAGTCGTTGTGGTGGATTCTAGCCATCTGGCCCTCTCCAACAAACATAATAGGAGTACACATAATAGTAGCATATAGAACCAATACATATAGACACGAAGTCTTGGTCACTGTTAGGAATGGAGCCATACCCACTGATTATAAATATATAAAAATTGATTTGGATGCTTTATAATTAGTGCTTAAGTGTATTTAATATGTATATTTATTTTATATTTTAATACATACATATATATATGTGTGTATGTGTATATAGTTTTTAAATTAGTGTATTAGTAAGTTATACCTGCATATACAAATAACCAGCATTGTGCACCAATACATATGAAATTACACAACACACACGCATAACACACATTACACACGCACAACACACATAATACTACAATACACATAAACGCATGCACAACACACATAATAACACACAGGATTATGCAACACACATATAGGATCACGTGCAAATGTCCAGGCTTGTGAAGTGCATATTACAAATAAGCCAATTCATTTTTCATCATCTTCAGTTCTATAAAAAAAATTATATATGGCTCTAGCACAAACAATTTGCACTTCATTATATAGCTTGCCTATCACCCATAAATATGTAGGTTTACATACTCATGCACATAAACTTATACACACAACATGCATATATTATCACCCAACTCATGCACATAACACACACATAAACACTACTACAACACACATAGAAACATACACAGTGCACGCACACACATGAATACACACACTCATGCATGATTGCACCCAAAACTGCACGCTCCACATAAGTACCATCAGTGCACCGGTCATCTAGGATCGGTCCACCGATCGGCTATTGCCTAGCGTAGCTAAGCTCCAGGCCAAGCCTTCCTCGATGTATTTTTTCCTTTTGATCGATTCCTTCTCAATTCTCTAACGAATTGATGCATAAGCAAAGCACAATTAATATATTCCAATAATCAACAACAAAGCATATGAAATTCAAAGATTACAGTGACTTGGACATAAGTTAATGGGTGCTTTACTCATCAGTAAGTTGCATTCATCGTCATCTTCCTTTTCTCTCATAAGCACGCATGCATTCAACACATCAACACCACAACGAACAAGATTCACGCCATAGATGCACGTAGGTGTCAAGAAGCACATATTCAAATTTGAAGATTTATCATAATTTATTTAATTTATTTTTAATTTATAATAGAACAAAGGTTAGTGGATTTTTAGTTGTGGAGGAAGATAATTAACAAGAGTTGTGTGCTAGAGTTAAAAATAGGCAAACGAAGAAAATCGAAAGAGAAAACTCTAGAGAAATTTTTGGCTTGATTATTTGGGCTTGGGCCTTAAGATAAAATAGGTAATTATATATATTTACTTTCTTTTACATATAAACCAAATTTCTATTTAATTTAAATAAATATAAATCATATTTCAAAATCACTTCCTTTTTCCAAACCAATGTTATATTTCATGTACATCCCTTTTATAAAATATTATTTTCACATTTTAACCTATTAAAAATTAAATATTATATTTTCAAATTTTAAGTTCTTTTATTAAATAATTTATAAACCAATTTGTCAAATAAATTTCCAAATTCAAATTTAATTAATTAAATTACTATGATTAACTTTAATTGATTAAACAGGGTTGTTACAGCTAATCCTTCCTTCAAAATCACATGGCCAAGGAACATCACTTCCCTTCTCCAAAAAAACTAAGAAATTTTCACTTTTAACTTATGATGTCTCAACGTCTCAAACGTAAGCCTTAGGTGAACTAAGTGTTGAGCCTCATCCTTAGTGTACACTAAGATGTCATCAATGAACGCCAACACATATCTATCCAGCTTATCACGGAAGATTTTATTCATCAAGTCCACAAAGAACACAGGTACACTAGTTAGTCCAAATAGCATTACAAAAACACTAACACGAACCTTACCTCATTCTAAATGCAGTTAGAGGAATGCATCCCTCTGCAACTCTCAGGTAATGGAACCCCATAGCCAAATCCAACTACGAAAATACCATAGTTTCAATCAGCTAATCAAAAAGGTCATCAATTCTCGGCAAAGGATATTTATTCTTCGTCGTCCTCTCATTCAGCTTTTGATTGTCGATGCACTGCCTTAATGACCTACCAGACTTCCTCACAAATACTGCTACTACCCCCAAGGTGAACTACTTGGCCTTATGAAACTCTTACCTTCTAATTCTACCAACTACTTCTTCAACTCCTCCATCTCTATCAAAGGAATACTATTAGGAGGTCGACCAACTAGTTCAGTCTCTGGTAGCAGGTCTATATGAAACTCTATCACTCTCGAGAATGGTAACCTATAAACTAGTTTAAACACATCTCGGAACTCCCTTACAACACGTATTGCTCTAAGAACCCCTTCTTCTGAAGCTTAAGAAAATAAATTATCTCTACTCCCCGCTCTACATTCTTCTAAGACCACATACACTCTGTCTCTGCAGTTCGAATGATTCGGTGCAATTAGCCTTTTGGTGTGGTGCACTCTCATGCTATACTTTTCCAACCAGTCCATCCCTAAAATTTCTCCAGACCATATGAATTCAAACACATAGCGAAAATAAGAAAACTTAAAACCTTCTAAGTCCTAACTCAATATCTAGGTCAGTGCACCTTTGAGAGTGCATACCTTCTTATTGGATTTGCTACAAGTATAAAAGTGACTAAATGGGTAAATCCTAACCCAAGTTTATCAACCAAGTCTTTAACTATAAATGAGTGCATAGCAACAGTATCAGACAGTACTCTAACTGAAATATCATAAATCAAAGCCAAACCTTATAAGGCTTTCCCATTGCCTATTTCCTCGGCAGATGGTCCTTTCCTTGGTCCCTTTGAAGTATAAACATGTGCTTTAAGCTTTGTGCAGTCCTTCTTCAGATGTCCCATCTTATCACACTTGTAGCACTTCATTCTCCCAACATTCCTAGGCATGTGGCACTTTGAAGCATATTGCCTTTTCTGTCTATAGTTGTAGCATACCACTTCCGTAATAGCAACCACCCCCCTTTCCACTTGGGCACTCCCTTCTTGCGTTTTGTATATGGGGTAAACTTTTTCTTTTGATCTTCTTTGGGTCTCGTCTCCACTCTTCTCTGCTCCTGGTACATCCATCATACCTTCTATGTAACAACCCTGTATTTTGTGATTATTTTAATTGTATATTTAAAAAAAATTTAAATTGAATTTCCTGATTTTAAAACTTTATTTTATTTATTAAAATGGATAAATTTTGTTATTTTAAATATAAATTTTGATTTTTGATATGAATTAGAATTCCAAACATGACTAAATAGAATATTTTCCAGAAAAGTGAATTTTGGTCAATATGATCAAACTTTGACTTTTAAATTTAAAAATTTGAAAGTTTTAAATTTTGAATTTTATCTTTTATTATGAAAGTAAATAAAATTTTAAGAATAATGCTTTTCATTTCGTTAAAATCTGATTAATATTGTGAAAGTTATGCCTTTTTAACTATTGAGTGTAATTTGCTGCATTTAACAAAATTGTTTATTTTAAATTTTATAAATAATATTTTATTTGGTCATGTAATGTTCTAATTTATATTTATATGAGTAAAATAACATGTTATGTATATATTTTGGTTTTAAAACAACTTTTCAAAGTGTAATTGACATTTTCCAATGTCAGTTGTATTCTATGTATAATTTCTAATTTCCAGTTTCATTTAATTAAAGAAATTCTTTGTTTATTTTCTATTTTCTTAAGACTTTATTTTATTTTCATTTACACTTAATTTTGTTCAGCATTTATTTTATTTTACTTGACTTTTATTGGTTTAGAAGTAAAGTTATAATTTTTCTAAAACTGGTGATATTCTATTTGTAATTTTTAAGTCCTGTTTTGAATTTTTAAACAATTTCTTTAGTTCTTTTTTCTAATTTCTCTAAATTTAATTATTTATTCCATTCGGCAAATATAAATGAATTAGTTTACTTCACATTTTTGTTTTAAAATATTTTTAAAATGAAGTAGATATTTTTCTAAAGCTTGTGATGATTTAATTATAATTTTGAACCCTATTTTCAATATTTAAGCAATTTCTTTAATTCTTTTTCTATTTTCTTTAAATTTAATTATTTATTTTTATTTGATTTTACTTTGTTTCAGTTTTTAAATTCATTTACTGAAATTTTATTTGTTTTATTTGATTTAATAGAAATGGAAATTGAAGAGGCTAAAGTTTTAAAACATATGACTTTTCATTTTCTAGACTCTTCATATTTTGGTCGTTCCTTTCTTTAATTTTTGCCGTGAGTTTTATTTTCTTTCTCACATGAAATCACTTCTCATTCATCACAATTTTCGGCCACAAAACATTTCTGAAGTTTGGTAATGGCTTCCTTATTTTATTTTTATTTTTTTCTACTTTTCTTCCTTGAATTTGCCTTGTTTTTCACTTGAATTGGCCTTGATCTTCACCTATGTTGCTCTGCCCATAGCCTCACCATCACCACCATCGACCACCATCCCTTCCTCCCCACTAAATCCACGGCCAAACCATCATTCTCCACTGACCTGAAAGTGCCATGGCGTCCCCTTGAGCAAAACTCCACAAAAACATTGAAAACTCTACAATTATTGCCTACCCGAGCCATGTATGCAACCTTCCCTTCATTTTACACCACCACCACCACCATAGGCCGCCCCCACCACCTTTTCCAGACCTCCCCACACCACTCCAACCTCTGTCCAGACCTGAGCTTGACTGGCCAAGCCTATAACCCCATGACCGAGCCCTTTTGGTTGCCAAAAACCATGTTTTAGCCTAAACCCTTACACATCCCTATGTTGTAACTTCCTCCATCATGTTCTACCTTGTAGCCTTACCTTTTCCAGACCCATACCTGATCCAAACCAAGTACAAACCTGACCTAATTGATCCCCTAGGCTATGAAAACAAGTAGAGAAAGCAAGGCAAAAAGTTTCGTATTCAAACTGCTTTTTGTTTCAAAGTTATTCAAATTCAATCGTATTGATTTTTAACTATAATTTTGGTTTTGTTTTGGGTTGTAACACAGGATCTATAACTTGGATCTCGCTCTCTAGTCAGGTTCATAGCTTTGTCATTGTGTTCTGGTTTGTGTTGTGTCATTTGAACTTGCATCTCCAGCAAAAGAGGTGAGTAAATCTCACACGACATTTTATACTTATACAAATGTGAAGCGACAACAACTTAATGTGTAGAATATTATGATATGTTATAACTGCCTGTGATGATTTATTTATATGATGTTAAACCTGTTTAATTACCAATCATATCATCTGTTACTGTTATATATTGTATACTGTTCATTTTACATCTGTTTGTCACACTGCAAGTTCCCTGTAGAATAGAATCACTATGGGTTGAAATGATCCATACCCGAACGGACTTTAGAATAGGGAAAAATCGTTATGGGCTGAAATGATAGGCCTGAACGATTTTTATTTATTTCATTTAACTTGGGATTGCGGGTTTGAAATGATAAAACCCGGATTTTTCCTTTGTAAATTACGGATTGAAATGATATATTATCCGTATCATTTGACTTAGGTTAGAAAATTTATATACAGACCCGTGGTTAATATATATATTTTCTTGAAATTATAAAATATGTTAAAAATGTAAATATTATGATAATTTGATTTTTATTTTAATTTAAAATGATTTTATAAAGTGTTATTGATTTTTCTATAAATTAAAAATAGTTAAATAAATAAATGTTTAAAAGTTGAAATTTGAAGTATAACTTAATTTGGAAAATGTGAAAGTGTTTTCAAATAAAAGTTAAGTTAACAAAATAAAATGGAATTTAAATAAAATTATGAAATGGTAAACTTAATTAAAATGTTAAGTAAATGAAATATTATAAATTTTACATTTATTTTATAAGTGAATTATTAAAGATTTGATAATTGTTTGTGAAACTGTATTGAAAACCCTAAATTTTAATTTACAGCATTTCTAAAATGCAATTATTTCTAAGGTAAAGGATATTACAGCAATTGTAAATGATGTAGTTGATATAAATGAACCATTGGCTAAATTTTAATAAGGGGATATTATGGCACTTTGTAAGTGCTATAATTGTGGAATTTAACTATGGTTTTATTTGAACTAATGTAACCCTATTACAGTATTTTTAATGCTGTCATTTGTTAAATTGAACTATTCTGACAGTAACTTTCTGTAGCATTTTCCAAATGCTGCGGAAGGTGAATTTTCATTGTTTTGATAAGTTTAAGTAAATAAATGGACTTTGAAAGATTTAAATTTTGAAAATATAATAACTTCATTTTTATGATTTAAAAATGAAGTAATATGTTTGAAATATAAACTATTTTGAAATGTGTGTTGAAATGGTATTTTAAATAAAATGAATGTAGTTTTGAAAAGATATGATATTGTGACATTTGAAATAGATTTTTGAATGATATTGAATTTTTGAAATGATAATTGATTTCAAAATATAACTTACTATTTTGAAATTTTAGCCACGGATGTATTTAAATTTATGGTTTAACTGATCCTTAGAGGATGGGTGGTCCCAAACATCCTTTAAGTTATTGTGCATTACTGCTACAGTTCACTTGAGTTGGTTTACATTATATAAGTATATATTGTCCTGACTCGAGTGTTTTGTGTTTTACTTTACGCTCGGGTCAGCCTGAGTATTTACAACTTAGCTTTGGATTTCTTTCTGGAGCTAGGAATCGCTGGAGATTCCGCTTGTCTAGTTATCTATTCCTTTTCAGTTCAAGTTGTTCTATTTCAGCTCTGGTATTTTTTAAACTTCTATGTATTGGAGATTTCTATTGTATATGTTTTAAAACTGATTTTATGTAATATGTTTTGAGAGTTTGTTATAGTAGCTTCATGAACTACTATGGTCTTTTAATTTTCGCTGCGAGTTATTCTGATATTCTGTGTCTGTGATTCTGTATTTGATTTTATTTGCTCCAAATTTTATTACAATCTATTATTTTGAATTATTCAAGTCAGACATGTGTGGATTATTGTCGATTTGAATGGTCCAAAATAGCGGGTCGTTACAGTTGGTATCAGAGCTTTTGTTTTAGGCAAACCTTAGCCTGCGGAGCAAAAACTCATTAGAGATAGGGTAGAAATACCCCAGAATGAGTGAAATCAATCTCAGAATCATTTCTTTGTGAGAGGACGTACTTTCGAAGTATAAAATGATTTTCAAATGATTTTAAACGATTTTTAAAGATTATTTTGATATAAAATTTTCTTGTTTTGAAAGAAAATTTTCTGGACTTTATCCCTTTCGTATCCAACTTGTTAGTAATTTCTTTGATTAGGATTTCCTTAAAATTCTGAACTTCTATCTTAGTTGGGATTTCTTCGATTAGGATTCCTTTGAATTTTGGAATGCTCCTACTTGTTCTGAAATCCATTCCTGTCTCTCCTACCTATATTCTTTTGATTATGGAGCATGGCATAACCACTTTGAATGACCTTTTTAAGGTGGCGATTCCGCCAATCTTTGAATGATTTGTAAAAGGGTGAAACTCTCTTATAATTGGCATTGATTCACCGGAGATTTCTGTATCCTCGGTTTACGATGTTTTCTATCTTTTGCTATATTTAGATTCTATCTCTAGCGATCGAAGGTCGGTTTGCCTTAGATTTCGCATCGATTATATTCCTAAAGTCACGGTTGACCCTGTTAAGGTCACCCGCGATTTATACAGGCTTATCCATCTTCTATTTGGTAATTTAATTATCTTATCTTCGTTTGAGCTTATCTTTGAATCAAAATTCTATTTGTGTAACAACCCGCATATCTATCGATTTTATATTTAAATATTTTATCTTTAGTCGGATGTTAGTCCGAAAAGCTACTTTTTGCATACGGTCAAATTAGGACTCGAGATCACCCCCATTGAGTTCAAAATGACGTTTGCGATCTTTTTGAGTGTAAACGTTGATATGTTTGGAGATAGTGAAATTTTCGTCACTTTTCCCACTTGTGACTTTGGTTAGGACTGCACCTTCTTAACTCAGCCCAACCCCCTCTTCTCTTCATCACTTCATCAAACACTTCAAGCTTCTTCAAAAATGGTGGGGGAAAAGAGAAATTAAAATTCCAAGCTCGAGATCTTTAGTAAATTCAACATCAAACTCCGAATTCAAGGTGAAGAACATAGATTCAAGCTAGGGGTTGATTCTTGCTTTGCTCTTAAGCTCTCCAACATCAATTTCGTGGAAAAGGTGAGATCTTTGATCTCACATCTTGCCTATATCTATCTTGGACTGTTGGGAATGGTTCCCTATCATTTTAGCATCAGCATTTGCATTTGGTTTGGATTGGATTGGTGAAAACCCAAAATTTTAGTGTTTTTGGTGAAAAAACTGCACTTAGGTCGTTCTGCCTTCGCTAGGTCGTTCGCGAGTTAAGCCTAAGTCGTAGGTCGTTCGTGTTGAAAAGTCACACGGAGCATAAGTCGTTCCAGGCCTTAAGTCGTTCTGGGTGTGCTAAGTCGTTCGCGAGTTAAGTGCTAAGTCGTGTGCGAGTTAAGAGTTAGGTCGTTGCCTTCAGCTACCTTGTCCTGGCTTAGGTCGTACTGGGATAAGTCGTTAGGTCGTATAGACCTTAGCTCGTAGCTCGTATTTGAGCTTAAGTCGTAGCTCGTATTTGCTCTTAAGTCCTAGGTCGTATGGCTCTTAAGTCATAGGTCGTATGGCTCTTAAGTCATAGGTCGTATGGCTCTTAAGTCATAGGTCGTTCGCCCTTAAGTCTTAGGTCGTTGCCGACCTATAATCCCCCAGGCAAACTTTAGGTCGCTCGCACTGGCTTATCTCGTAGGTCGTCTCCGACCTAAGCTTCTTTTCCATAAGTCGTTCGCGAGTCAAGTGTTAGGTCGTCTCCGACCTAACGCCCCTCGTCACCTTAGGTCGTAGCTCGTAAGTCGCTCGACCCTGCTAAGTCTTTAAGTCGCTCGAGTTAGGTCGGCCAGTATATCTCGTAGGTCGTCTCCGACTTATCCTCCAGTTAAGTCGTTCGACCCTCTAGGTCGCTCGAGTTAGGTCGTTGGGCCATTTACCTTAGGTCGCTTGACCTTAAGTCGTAGGTCGTCTCCGACCTATGCCCCACTAAGTCGCATCCCACTTAGGTCGCAGGACTCTGTAAGTCGTAGGTTGTCGCCGACCTTACACTTGGTCTTTTTAGTTCGCGATTTCCTTAGGTCGTATGACCTATTTTTCCTTAGGTCGCTGGACCGCTTGCCTTCACTAGGTCGAACCCCGTATTACTCTGCGTAGGAAATCTTATCTGAAAAGCATTCATCAGAACTTCCACTTTGATGCATTTTGAGCTGATTTCCTTGGATTTTATTCACGTCTCCGAATGTGAATTTTTGTGATAGATTGTTCCAACAATCGTTTTATGACTTGTCACTTTAAAGATATGAAGGTTTTAATACTAGTAGTAAATATCAAAACTCTTTCATCAAATCGATTTCAATACTATTTTTAATATCAAAAGTTCGTTTTCTCAAACCGATTTCCAATCTACTAATATATATAAGCCTTTACTTCACTCGAATGAGAAATCGACTTAAACGACTTAGTAAAACGAGTGGTATGAAACGCTTGCGTTCACTTCGTCGGTTAGCTCTTGGACTTGTTCGATTGAACCCTTTTCGTGACAATTTCCTAGTGAAGATTTACAGCTTGTTCGTAAATATTTAAGTTAAGCAAGTGGTTATGGGACATGAAGCTAAACTCATATATTTACTAGCTTGGTGTGATTGACACTTCTCGCTGATCATGATGATCATTTTATGATTTAGACTAGCAATTGTGCGATGTCTCTTTGTTTGCAAGGTTAGACTAGACCGCAGTAGTGTGATTCCGACTCACACATATCTCTTTGTCCGCAAGGTTAGTCTAGACCGCAGTAGTGTGATTCCGACTCACACATATCTTTTTTTTGTTTGCGAGGTTAGGCTAGACACCACTTGTGTGATTCCATTCACACATACCTTTTTGCTTTTTGGTTAGCCTAGGCCTCAATCAGTGTGATTCCGACTCACACATATGGGGTAGCGCCCCATGGTCTTCGGACCATCATGTGATAGGCCTCTTTCTCTTTTTATGATTTCTGGATTTCTTGTTTGATTTCTGGATTTTTATGTCATTGACTTGTTATGAGTACAAGTTTAGGGTATGATGCCCTCTTTGGATCTTTGAGAAGATTCTCGTGATATTGATCATTTCTCATCAGTTGATCTCCTGTTGATCATCATTTTCATACTTATAGTAGTATGTCTGTATGGATATTCTATGTTTATGCCATATCTTTTATTCTATATCATGTCATCTGATATTTATAGTTAGACTGATCCGTTTATTATTTTCTTAAATAATACTCGGGTCAGACCGAGATGTTACAGGTGCTTCTGCTTGACTTCCTTCCGGGATTTGCTACTCTGACTTTTGGCTGACTATTTAGTTTAGCAGTTTTTGTTGTATACACTTGAGATATGGACTCACAGTTGTATTCTTTTTGTATAGCACATGTTGCTATTCTTTTGTATTATTGTGGAACTTTTTGACCACTACTCTGATGTACACTTTCATGTGTTAGTTATATATTCATATCTTCTTCCGCCTTTGTGATATGGATGTCTGTGACTGCTTTGTGTTATGTTTATTTCTATGTTTGTTTCCGAAGATTATTTTATAGCCACCATGTGATAATCAATTACATGGATGGTCGCTCCTCAACAGCCTTATTCTCTGTGCTAGTTGACAGCACTACATCGTAGTGTCCTTGGATAGCGTGGGTATTGAGGTGGGGCGTCACAATTAGAGTTCCTCTAAATTTGAATCTCTGTTTTGCTTTGAAATCCATCCTTGAAACATCCATTGGTAAAATTTGTGGTTGATTTTCTTTTGAAAATTTTGTATTCATCGTAGTTTTTATTTGATAAGAATGACCATATTTTTATGTAAAGGTGTAATGTTTTCGATAAGGATTATATACCTTTTAAAAAAAATGAGAATTTGAAGTTACGAAAGGATTTGAAATTGTGAAAATTATAGAAGAAATGGTTTTATATAAAATGATTTATAACTGAAGGTTTTGAATCTGAATTTGAGTGATTGAACTCCAGCATTTTTCTTTGAAATTGGTTTCAAGATTTTTAAATAATAAATAATATGATTTGAAAGTATTTTTCCGAATAAGTAATGTTTCAATGATTTTAATGGGTTTCAATGATTTCGAAGGAATTTCAAAAGAAGTTTTCGAGAAAATAGAAGTCCAGAACCCACTTATGCCGCTGGGAAATAATTTCGGTGATGAATGCATGCATCATCGACATTGATTTTCGAGTTTCTGAGTGGGCGAGAGGCCACTTCGGTAGCTTTGCTATGCGATTGATTTGTGAAACAAATTTTTGATTTCAAATTCCGAAGTGTGATGTGATATTCGAAAGATATATGTATATATATTTGAAACAATTTGAAATAAGCCGGTGTTCAGTCCTTGAGTTTTGGATTTGATTTGATATATACCTATTTTTGGAATTGATGTACTGATTTATTTGTGATTTCCAACTCTTGTATTGGAAATATGGTTTCTTCGACTATTTTGAAGGTTCAAGCACTTCCAAATCAAGGTTAACTTTTCAAAGCTAAGAAATTTTGAAGTAAAGTATATAAGTTTGGTATGTGTGTTTAAAGTATGTAGTAATATGATTTAAATAAGTTGAAACTGTTTTGTTAAGTAAATGAATAAGGCTATTTTGAATATATTTTTTTCTAATATGAAATTTTGATTTTAAATGTTTTGAAAAGAATTTGGTCTTCAATATATTTTGAATAAAATTTAGTTTAAATGTTTTAACTTAGTAACATCTTTATAAAATTATATATTTAAAAAGTTGGAATAGATACATAAGTTGTACGTATGCTGTTTTAATTCGCATAATTAAATTGATCCAAATTTGAGTACACAAGTTCGAGGTGAATTACACCATTTTGTGTTAGGATTTTTCATTTGATTCTTGATGGAGAATATTTGATATGGATTTTGGGCTTGATTCTAGAATTCTCTATCATAGTATATGGCTATGCAAGGAGACTGATGGCTTCTAGTCGAGAAACCATATCGAAATCCTCATTAGGGAAGTCGAATGGACAATACTAGTTCGAAAACGAACTTGTGTGATCGAGCGAGCGATCGAATGTGATTTTGCGAAATGATGACATATGTACATATTATATTCTAATATCATTGGTATACTTGCCGCTGAAATTGCAAGTTGTTAGGTTGGATATCTTTGTATTTTAATTGGAATTCTTTCTTTTATGAAAAACTACTATCAATTTAAAACCATTTTTCAAAACTATTTTTCTTTTATTCTTCTCAAACAAACTGTTTTATTCTATTTTACAAACTATTTTATATACAAAACTATTCTAAAAAAATATATTTTAGTAAGCAAAGATGTTCAATCCCATATGGCTCATCATGCAGCGAAATTTATTTTTAAAATTTTGATTTTGATATAAGATGGACCTTATGTAAATATAAGATGATTTTGAAAACCATTGATTTTGGAAATGAATTGGTTGACTTAAATTATATTGATTTATAAACTTGGATTATTCTCTAAACCTATTATTTTTGAAACTTTGAAACTGAAGATATTTGATTTGGAAGAATAATTTGGTGAAGCGTATATGATTTTGGAAAATTGTATTGATATTGAAACAAATTGAAATTTGAGAACCTTGTGTTACTAAATAATTGATTTGGGAGTTATCGAACTTATATGAAATTTGGTTTGTATAAGTATGATGTTGATTCGAAAACTATGGATTTGAAAAGTGAAATCTTATATAATTGAAGTCTATATAAGTGTGATTTGATATACTATTGATTTTGGAAAGTATTTGATTTGAAAATGAAATCTTATATATAATGGACTTTATATAAGTATGATATTTGAAAGTGATTTGAAAAGGTACTGTATGATACATATTTTCGAAGTAAAGATATGGAAAGTGCCTTCTGCTTGATATCCGCTTTGTGGCCACATTGTGGATTCATTCTATCGATATTTTTCTCTGGTTTTTGGTTTTCCGGATATGATACTCGAGTTTCCATTGAATTCCATGGCAACCTCCATGGTCTTACGAGCGCGACTTCATGGCATAATCGCAGGGTTGGGGGGTGGCCTACGGGTACGGATGTTTCCTGGGAGATCCAGGCATAACCATTGTGTATCTGTGATCTATTGGGTTTCTTGGTAGCGTAATCAGCGGGGGCTGCGAGAGCCTAGGGTACGGATGTTTCCTGGGGGATCCAGGCGTAACCATTATGTATCTGCAGTACTACCAGTCTTCATGGCGTAATCGCAAGGTTGGGGGCGGCTACGGGTACGGATGTTTCCTGGGGGATCCAGGCGTAACCATTGTGTATCCGCGATCCATGATCGACATGTTTGTTTTTTTATTGTACTTTCCATATCTGTTTTTAAAATTTTTCCAGTATTTTCACTGGGTGTTGAAACAAGTCTACTATGTACCTGGAGAATTCTAGCTTTACGCCTGATCAACGCACTGCCAAAGTTTGCAGGAACGAGGATAAACTTGTTAAGACATCGAGTTATAAAAGTTTTTTGATAAAATATTATATATATAAAGGATATTTTGATCAGTTATTTTCCTTCCTAAAGGATTTTAAAGTGTTTTAAATATTGTTTACCTCTTTAACTAACAATTTGAATTAAATGACTTTTATGGATATAATAAAATGGATTTAACTAAATTATTAAGTATTAAAGAATTCCAATTGAAATTTATATGGTTTTAAATTAATGGTTCATCCTTGTCTTTCGTCCTATTTTCCCTTCTAGCTATTCCTATTCTCCACCTTGTTAAACTTACCAATAACAACAGTTATTAGGTATAATTTTAATCTTTTTGTCATCTTGTCTTAATCCTATTCCATTCTATCTTTTCTGTGTCTTCTGTACCTCATTCCTTTTCGAGGACGAAAATATTTGAGTGGGGGAGAGTGTAACAACCCTGTATTTTGTGATTATTTTAATTGTATATTTAAAAAAAATTGAATTTCCTAATTTGAAAACTTTATTTTATTTATTAAAATGGATAAATTTTGTTATTTTAAATATAAATTTTGATTTTTGATATGAATTAGAATTCCAAACATGACTAAATAGAATATTTTCCAGAAAAGTGAATTTTGGTCAATATGATCAAACTTTGACTTTTAAATTTAAAAATTTGAAAGTTTGAAATTTTGAATTTTATATTTTATTATGAAAGTAAATAAAATTTTAAGAATAATTCTTTTCGTTTCGTTAAAATCTGATCAATATTGTGAAAGTTATGCCTTTTTAACTATTGAGTGTAATTTGCTGTATTTAACAAAATTGTTTATTTTAAATTTTATAAATAATATTTTATTTGGTCATGTAATGTTCTAATTTATATTTATATGGGTAAAATAACATGTTATCTATATATTTTGGTTTTAAAACAACTTTTCAAAGTGTAATTGACATTTTCCAATGTTAGTTGTATTCTATGTATAATTTCTAATTTCCAGTTTCATTTAATTAAAGAAATTCTTTATTTATTTCCTATTTTATTAAGACTTTATTTTATTTTCATTTACACTTAATTTTGTTCAGAATTTATTTTATTTTACTTGACTTTTATTGGTTTAGAAGTAAAGTTATAATTTTTCTAAAACTGGTGATATTCTATTTGTAATTTTTAAGTCCTGTTTTGAATTTCTAAACAATTTCTTTAGTTCTTTTTTTTAATTTATCTAAATTTAATTATTTATTCCATTTTGAAAATATAAATGAATTATTTTACTTCACATTTTTGTTTTAAAATGAAGTAGATATTTTTCTAAAGCTTGTGATGATTTAATTGTAATTTTGAACCCTGTTTTTCAATCTTTAAGCAATTTCTTTAATTCTTTTTCTATTTTATTTAAATTTAATTATTTATTTTTATTTCATTTTACTTTGTTTCAGTTTTTAAATTCATTTACTGAAATTTTATTTGTTTTATTTGATTTAATAGAAATGGAAATTGAAGAGGCTAAAGTTTTAAAACATATGACTTTTCATTTTCTAGACTCTTCATATTTTGGCCGTTCCTATCTTTAATTTTTGCCGTGAGTTTTATTTTCTTTCTCATGTGAAATCACTTCTCATTCATCACAATTTTCGGCCACAAAACATTTCTGAAGTTTGGTAATGGCTTCCTTATTTTATTTTTATTTTTTTCTACTTTTCTTTCTTGAATTTGCCTTGTTTTTCACTTGAATTGGCCTTGATCTTAACCTATGTTGCTCGGCCCATAGCCTCACCATCCCTTCCTCCCCACTAAATCCACGGCCAAACCATCATTCTCCACTGACCTAAAAGTGCCATGGCCTCCCCTTGAGCAAAACTCCACAAAAACATTGAAAACTCTACAATTATTGCCTACCCGAGCCATGTATGCAACCTTCCCTTCATTTTACACCACCACCACCATAGGCCGTCACCACCACCTTTTCTATACCTCCCCACACCACTCCAACCTCTGTCCAGACCTGAGCTTGACTGGCCAAGCCTATAACCCCATGACCGAGCCCTTCTGGTTGCCAAAAACCATGTTTTAGCATAAACCCCTTCACATCCCTATGTTGTAACTTCCTCCATCATGTTCTACCTTGTAGCCTTACCTTTTCCAGACCCATACCTGATCCAAACCAAGTACAAACCTGACCTAATTGATCCCCTAGGCCATGAAAACAAGTAGAGAAAGCAAGGCAAAAAGTTTCGTATTCAAATTGCTTTTTGTTTCAAAGTTATTCAAATTCAATCGTATTGATTTTTAACAATTATTTTGGTTTTGTTTTGGGTTGTAACACAAGATCTATAACTTGGATCTCGCTCTCCACTCAAGTTCATAGCTTTGTGATTGTGTTCTGGTTTGTGTTGTGTCATTTGAACTTGCATCTCCAGCAAAAGAGGTGAGTAAATCTCACACGACATTTTATACAAATGTGAAGCGACAACAACTGAATGTGTAGAATATTATGATATGCTATAACTGCCTGTGACGATTTATTTATATGATGTTAAACCTGTTTAATTACCTATCATATCATCTGTTACTGTTATATATTGTATACTGTTCATTTTACATCTGTTTATCACACTGCAAGTTCCCTGTAGAATAGAATCACTATGGGTTGAAATGATACATACCCGAACGGACTTTAGAATAGGGAAAAACGTTATGGGCTGAAATGATAGGCCTGAACGATTTTTATTTATTTCATTTAACTTGGGATTGCGGGTTTGAAATGATAAAATCCGGATTTTTCCTTTGTAAATTACGGATTGAAATGATATATTATCCGTATCATTTGACTTAGGTTAGAAAATTTATATACAGACCCGTGGTTAATATATATATTTTCTTGAAATTATAAAATATGTTAAAAATGTAAATATTATGATAAATTGATTTTTATTTTAATTTAAAATGATTTTATAAAGTGTTATTGATTTTTCTATAAATTAAAAATAGTTAAATAAATAAATGTTTAAAAGTTGAAATTTGAAGTATAACTTAATTTGGAAAATGTGAAAGTGTTTTCAAATAAAAGTTAAGTTAAGAAAATAAAATGGAATTTAAATAAAATTATGAAATGGTAAACTTAATTAAAATGTTAAGTAAATGAAATATTATAAATTTTACATTTATTTTATAAGTGAATTATTAAAGATTTGATAATTGTTTGTGAAACTGTATTGAAAACCCTGAATTTTAATTTACAGCATTTCTAAAATGCTATTATTTCTAAGGTAAAGGATATTACAGCAATTGTAAATGCAGTAGTTGATATAAATGAACCAATGGCTAAATTTTAATAAGGGGTTATTATGGCACTTTGTAAGTGCTATAATTGTGGAATTTAACTATGGTTTTATTTGAACTAATGTAACCCTATTACAGTATTTTTAATGCTGTCATTTGTTAAATTGAACTGTTCTAAAAGTAACTTCTTGTAGCATTTTCCAAATGCTGCGGAAGGTGAATTTTCATTGTTTTGATAAGTTTAAGTAAATAAATGGACTTTGAAAGATTTAAATTTTGAAAATATAATAACTTCATTTTTATGATTTAAAAATGAAGTAATTTGTTTGAAATATAAACTATTTTGAAATGTGTGTTGAAATGGTATTTTAAATAAAATGAATGTAGTTTTGAAAAGATATGATATTGTGACAGTTGAAATGGATTTTTGAATGATATTGAATTTTTGAAATGATAATTGATTTCAAAATATAACTTACTATTTTGAAATTTTAGCCACGGATGTATTTAAATTTATGGTTTAACTGATCCTTAGAGAATGGGCGGTCCCAAACATCCTTTAAGTTATTGTGCATTACTGCTACAGTTCACTTGAGTTGGTTTACATTATATAAGTATATATTGTCCTGACTCGAGTGTTTTGTGTTTTACTTTACGCTCGGGTCAGCCTGAGTATTAACAACTTAGCTTTGGATTTCTTTCTGGAGCTAGGAATCGCTAGAGATTCCGCTTGTCTAGTTATCTATTCCTTTTCAGTTCAAGTTGTTCTATTTCAGCTCTGGTATTTTTTAAACTTCTATGTATTGGAGATTTCTATTGTATATGTTTTCAGACTGATTTTATGTATTATGTTTTGAGAGTTTGTTATAGTAGCTTCATGAACTACTATGGTATTTTAATTTCCGCTGCGAGTTATTCTGATATTCTGTGTCTGTGATTCTGTATTTGATTTTATTTGCTCCAAATTTTATTATAATCTGTTATTTTGAATTATTCAAGTCAGACATGTGTGGATTATTGTCGATTTGAATGGTCCAAAATAGCGGGTCGTTACAGTTGGTATCAGAGCTTTGGTTTTAGGCAAACCTTAGCCTGCGAAGCAAAAATTCATTAGAGATAGGGTAGAAATACCCCAGAATGAGTGAAATCAATCTCAGAATCATTTCTTTGTGAGAGGACGTATTTTCGAAGTATAAAATGATTTTCAAATGATTTTAAACGATTTTTAAAGATTATTTTGATATAAAATTTTCTTGTTTTGAAAGAAAATTTTCTGGACTTTATCCCTTTCGTATCCAACTTGTTAGTAATTTCTTTGATTAGGATTTCCTTAAAATTCTGAACTTCTATCTTAGTTGGGATTTCTTCGATTAGGATTCCTTTGAATTTTGGAATGCTCCCACTTGTTCTGAAATCCATTCCTATCTCTCCTACCTATATTCTTTTGATTATGGAGCATGGCATAACCACTTTGAATGACCTTTTTAAGGTGGCGATTCCGCTAATCTTTGAATGATTTGTAAAAGGGTGAAACTCCCTTATAATTGGCATTGATTCACCGGAGATTTCTGTATCCTCAGTTTACGATGTTTTCTATCTTTTGCTATATTTAGATTCTATCTCTAGCGATCGAAGGTCGATTTTACTTAGATTTCGCATCGATTATATTCTTAAAGTCACGGTTGACCCTGTTAAGGTCAACCGCGATTTATACAGGCTTATCCATCTTCTATATGGTAATTTAATTATCTTATCTTCGTTTGAGCTTATCTTTGAATCAGAATTCTATTTGATTAGAGTTCCTCTAAATTTGAATCTCTGTTTTGCTTTGAAATCCATCCTTGAAACATCCATTGGTAAAATTTGTGGTTGATTTTCTTTTGAAAATTTTGTATTCATCGTAGTTTTTATTTGATAAGAATGACCATATTTTTATGTAAAGGTGTAATGTTTTCGATAAGGATTATATACCTTTTAAAAAAATGAGAATTTGAAGTTACGAAAGGATTTGAAATTGTGAAATTATATAAGAAATGGTTTTATATAAAATGATTTATAACTGAAGGTTTTGAATCTGAATTTGAGTGATTGAACTCCGACATTTTTCTGTGAAATTGGTTTCAAGATTTTTAAATAATAAATAATATGATTTGAAAGTATTTTTCCGAATAAGTAATGTTTCAATGATTTTAATGGGTTTCAATGATTTCGAAGGAATTTCAAAAGAAGTTTTCGAGAAAATAGAAGTCCAGAACCCACTTATGCCGCTGGGAAATAATTTCAGTGATGAATGCATGCATCATCGACATTGATTTTCGAGTTTCTAAGTGGGGGAGAGGCCACTTCGGTTGTGATAACCCGGATTTTTGGACATTTGTTAATTGATAATTAACTAAATTAATTAATAAAATACTGAATTATAGATTGGACAAATAAATCTGATAATAAATATTTATATTTGGATAAATATTTATTTGATCATATCTTAATATAATCACTTAGAATTTACAAATTTTTCTTTTAAATCAAATGATAATGTGTTGATATAAGAATATATATATATATATATATGAGTAGAAATTAAATTAGAATTTGAACTCGAATTAGAAATTCAAAGAATAAAACATCTTGGAGAATAAATTGGATTTAATAATATATCTATATATGATTATATTTGGTATATAATCAGTTATATATCATTTTTTTTAAGTTTTATATAGATAAATATAAGAGAAGTTTAAATAATTAAAACACTTAAGACATTTATAAATATAAAACTAAATTGGAAATATTATGAACATATATATATAAAAACATATTTATACATGAAAATACAAATGTAAGCCAAAGATTTATCTAAATACAAGTGTAAATCAATTATAGCATGCTAATGACACTTGTAAGCCAATTGAACAAGTGTAATTTATTTTCTTTTTATTTTAAATTAAGCTAAGTTATATAACATATTTCTATCCCTCTCTTTCATTTTTTTTCTCATTTATCTTCATTATCAAAAGAAAGAAAAAATAATCGGTAACTTAAAACTTGAGGAGAAAAAAACAAATCAAACCTACAACTATTTCCAATCTGAAGCAAGCAAAGAATCAGTTCAAATCATCAAGCAAGGTTAATTCAATAACTCAGTAAGTAAATCAAGATCAAGAAGCAAAACAAAATTGCCAGTTTCAAAAAGCAGTTTCAGGATTTCAAGCTTGGCTCTGTTATCTTTTACAGGTGAGTAAATCATCAAAAAAAAAATCAATCTGTTGTATGATTGTGCTTGTGATCCAATTTAAGTAGTGATTGCATGTATAAATTAAAGTGCTTTGTGTGTATGTAAATATGGATTATTATGTGCATGTTGAGTAAGTATATTTAGATAAGTCTCTGTATGAATAACAGGGACATGCATGTCCAAATTAATTCAATTCCTCTCCATATATTCAAATTCAGGTTATAATCTTTAAAGTAAAGATGTGTATTTGGATGAAACATCATTTTTAAAAATATTTTCAAGAATATAAATCGAATGATTATTTTGAAAAGGGGAATAAACAGTGATGATAAATTTGAATTAGAAAACCAATCATTTAAAATATAAGTTTTGATTACATAACCTGAATCGCACTAGAAATTGTTGAATTTTGAGATTGATTTCAAGATTTGTAAGTGGGTAAGCCAAGAGATATCTTGAATGGAACGATATTGGGGGTAATGTCAATTCTCGTCGATCGGGGAAGATATAATCATCGAAGTTTTGGCTGGAGCAAGCTTGGATGTAGAGGCTCTTGGGAAAAATGGGTTTAGGATTTCTGGATCACTGAGGAGGTCGAACTGCATCGATGTAGGGTTTTAGGCTGAGTTGTGGATGTGGTTGTTTGCAGGACATTCGCGGTGACATGATAGCATCGGGGTGGATCGGTGATTGGGGAAAAGAAGTAGGAGGCCAAGGCGAAGGATTAGACGAAGTTGTGGGTTTCCTGGTAGTCTCTGGTGGCGAAACGAGTCGATTCATGGTGGTTCAGTTTTGGTTCCAGGAGATGATGATCTGCTCGATTTCGATCTACGGTGGTATCATGGATTTTGGAAGGCCAGTTGGTTTGGGATGGTCGTCGTCGACGTGTCGAGGTAGGCGAGGTTGGTCAGAGACGATTTGAACTCCGGTGTACGTGCACACGTATACGCCTGTGTCTGGGTAGTTTAGTTTGGGGAAGAAGGCTGTGGCTCGGGGATTACTCGAGTTTTTCTCGCGTTTGTCTCAGGATGGAAGGTGATTCGCGTGTGACTCGGGGAGATAGCGTGTTGGATCGGGGAGGGAAATGAAGTTGTCTCGGGTTAAAGTTTTTATTTTATTTTACTAAAAACAGATTTTATTTTTGAAGTCAAACGGTTTTAAAAAGGAAAAGATGTTGTACTTAGTTCAAGTACACATGGGTTAAACCCAAAGTAAAATGTTTAACCAGTCTTTAAATTTAAAATAAAGTAAGTTTTAAATTTTTAAGTTAAATAAATTTCTTGAATTTCATTTCTTTGAAATGAATTGTTTGTATAAATAAATTGTATGATTTGTTTTAAATGTTTTAAGTTAGATCCTTAAAGTTATTTTCAAACTTAGTTTGAAATATAAAAGAAATTTATAAGGAAATGTTTTATCTTAAAACTTAATATAAGTTGATAACAAATGTAATAATTAAAGAATGATTTATTAATTGAATTAGTTAATGAATAACGATTTATAAATTAACAATTAAAGTTTTCAAAATAAAAATTATTAACTTGAAACTAAGGATTGTTAATTTTATAAGTAAAGGAAAGTGAATTATATTTAAAACTTAATTAATGTTTTAATTTAGTAAAGTTAGTTGTTAAGATGCTAGATGATTTGATAATAATTACTTAATGAAACTAATGGATTATAATTACTTAGGGAGGTAATTAATGGATAATTACCGAATATAATAAATTGAATAGGTGATTTATTAATGAGAGTAATTTAGATTAAATTACCTTATATAATTAATCAAGGGATTAATTAGAAATAATTAATTAAGGAGTAATTAAATTATTTGATAAAGTAATTAAGAGTAGTTAATTTCTGGATGTTATTAATCAAGGGTGATAAATAATTAGGATAAATAATTAATTAATGAAGTAATTAAAGGTTAATTACTGTATTTGGTTAAGGATAATTAATCGTGGAATTAATTTAGGGTTAATTAGTTAAATGTAATTAAAGGATAAATAGAATGATATTGGAAGCCTTTGAAATTGTTATCCCTAATATGTGGTTCGTATTGCTATGTGATATGATACGTTTGATTTAAAACTGTGATGATGTGGCTATCTATTGATGATGAATTACTATGACATACTGTATTTAAAGTAGAATTGTATTTCACCTGAATAATTTAAGTTAAGTTGACATTGGTTTCGAAGAGACCGGAGTCGGGTATTAGTAAATACCCGAAACCACTTCGATTTTTTATAGATCGATATGTGAAGTAAGTATTGAGCATATCAAGTAATGAACTCATAGTGAAGTAAGAGTTACTCGGGATTTAAATAAGTAAATTTGCATTGGTATTTTCATATTAGATGGTTTACTCACGCTGGTTTCCAGCCTGACCCGGGTGTTACTTTGATGTAATGCTCGGGTCAGACCGAGTATTACAGATTTCAGGTAAGGACGTTCCGGAGCTCAGGAGGCGAGCTGGATGACAGGAACGTATGGAGTATATTCCGCTGTGATATATTATAGTTGTTAGAGACATGTTAATTCTAACTGTCTAGTATATTTGTGAATGTTGTAACTCTGATGTATTAAAATGTAATTAACAAATACAGTTTTCTTTGTATAACTGATATTATTATTTGATATTGTATTTTGATCCGCTGCGAATGTGAGAATCTGTGTCTTGTTCTGTTTCTTTCTTCTATCTCTTTTCTTTTTCTTCTAACTATCTGGAATTTTCGGGTTCGAAATTTCCGGGTCGTTACATCGGTAGCTTTGCTATGCGATTGATTTGTGAAACAAATATTTGATTTCAAATTCCGAAGTGTGATGTGATATTCGAAAGATATATGTATATATATTTGAAACAATTTGAAATGAGCCGGTGTTTAGTCCTTGAGTTTTGGATTTGATTTGATATAACCCTATTTTTGGAATTGATGTACTGATTTATTTGTGATTTCCAACTCTTGGATTGGAAATATGGTTTCTTCGACTATTTTGAAGGTTCAAGCACTTCCAAATCAAGGTTAACTTTTCAAAGCTAAGAAATTTTGAAGTAAAGTATATAAGTTTGGTATGTGTGTTTAAAGTATGTAGTAATATGATTTAAATAAGTTGAAACTGTTTTGTTAAGTAAATGAATAAGGCTATTTTGTATTTTTTTTTCTAATATGAAATTTAGATTTGAAATGTTTTGAAAAGAATTTGGTCTTCAATATATTTTGAATAAAATTTAGTTTAAATGTTTTAACTTAGTAACATCTTTATAAAATTATATATTTAAAAAGTTGGAATAGATACATAAGTTGTACGTATGTTGTTTTAATTCGCATAATTAAATTGATCCAAATTTGAGTACACAAGTTCGAGGTGAATTACACCATTTTGTGTTAGGATTTTTCATTTGATTCTTGATGGCGAATATTTGATATGGATTTTGGGCTTGATTCTAGAATTCTCTATCATAATATATGGCTATGCAAGGAGATTGATGGCTTCTAGTCGAGAAACCATATCGAAATCCGCATTAGGGAAGTCGAATGGACAATACTAGTTCGAAAACGAACTTGTGTGATCGAGCGAGCGATCGAATGTGATTTTGCGAAATGATGACATATGTACATATTATATTCTAATATCATTGGTATACTTGCCGCTGAAATTGCAAGTTGTTAGGTTGGATATCTTTGTATTTTAATTAGAATTCTTTCTTTTATGAAAAACTACTATCAATTTAAAACCATTTTTCAAAACTATTTTTCTTTTATTATTCTCAAACAAACTGTTTTATTCTATTTTACGTACAAACTATTTTACAAGCTATTTTATATACAAAACTATTCTAAAAAAAATATTTTAGTAAGCAAAGATGTTCAATCCCATATGGCTCTTCATGCAGCGAAATTTATTTTTAAAATTTTGATTTTGATATAAGATGGACCTTATGTAAATATAAGATGATTTTGAAAACCATTGATTTTGGAAATGAATTGGTTGACTTAAATTATATTGATTTAGAAACTTGGATTATTCTCTAAACCTATTATTTTTGAAACTTTGAAACTGAAGATATTTGATTTGGAAGAATAATTTGGTGAAGCGTATATGATTTTGGAAAATTGTATTGATATTGAAACAAATTGAACTTTGAGAACCTTGTGTTACTAAATACTTGATTTGGGAGTTATCGAACTTATATGAAATTTGGTTTGTATAAGTATGATGTTGATTCGAAAACTATGGATTTGAAAAGTGAAATCTTATATAATTGAAGTCTATATAAGTGTGATTTGATATACTATTGATTTTGGAAAGTATTTGATTTGAAAATGAAATCTTATATATAATGGACTTTATATAAGTATGATATTTGAAAGTGATTTGAAAAGGTACTGTATGATAAATATTTTCGAAGTAAAGAGATGGAAAGTGCCTTCTGCTTGATATTCGCTTTGTGGCCACATTGTGGATTCATTCTATCGATATTTTTCTCTGATTTTTGGTTTTCCGGATATGATACTCGAGTTTCCATCGAATTCCATGGCAACCTCCATGGTCTTACGAGCGCGACTTCATGGAATAATCGTCGGATTGGGGGTGGCCTACGGGTACGGATGTTTCCTGGGAGATCCAGGCGTAACCATTGTGTATCTGCGATCTATTGGGTTGCTTGGTAGCGTAATCAGCAGGGGCTGCGAGAGCCTAGGGTACGGATGTTTCCTGGGGGATCCAGGCGTAACCATTGTGTATCTGCAGTACTACCAATCTTCATGGCGTAATCGCAAGGTTGGGGGGCGACCTACGGGTACGGATGTTTCCTGGGGGATCCAGGCGTAACCATTGTGTATCCGCGATCCATGATCGACATGTTTTGTTTTTTTATTGTACTGTCCATATCTGTTTTTAAAATTTTTCTAGTATTTTCACTGGGTGTTGAAACAAGTCTACTATGTACCTGGAGAATTCTAGCTTTACGCCTGATCAACGCACTGCCAGAGTCTGCAGGAACAAGGATAAACTTGTTAAGACATCGAGTTATAAAAGTATTTTGATAAAATATTATATATATAAAGGATATTTTGATCGGTTATTTTCCTTCCTAAAGGATTTTAAAGTGTTTTAAATATTGTTTACCTCTTTAACTAACAATTTGAATTAAATGACTTTTATGGATATAATAAAATGGATTTAACTAAATTATTAAGTATTAAAGAATTCCAATTGAAATTTATATGGTTTTAAATTAATGGTTCATCCTTGTCTTTCGTCCTATTTTCCCTTCTAGCTATTCCTATTCTCCACCTTGTTAAACTTACCAATAACAACAGTTATCAGGTATAATTTTAATCTTTTTGTCATCTTGTCTTAATCCTATTCCATTCTATCTTTTCTGTGTCATCCGTACCTCATTCCTTTTCGAGGACGAAAAGATTTGAGTGGGGGAGAGTGTAACAACCCTGTATTTTGTGATTATTTTAATTGTATATTTAAAAAAAATTAAATTGAATTTCCTAACTTGAAAACTTTATTTTATTTATTAAAATGGATAAATTTTGTTATTTTAAATATAAAGTTTGATTTTTGATATGAATTAGAATTCCAAACATGACTAAATAGAATATTTTCCAGAAAAGTGAATTTTGGTCAATATGATCAAACTTTGACTTTTAAATTTAAAAATTTGAAAGTTTGAAATTTTTAATTTTATATTTTATTATGAAAGTAAATAAAATTATAAGAATAATGCTTTTCGTTTCGTTAAAATCTGATTAATATTGTGAAAGTTATGCATTTTTAGCTATTGAGTGTAATTTGCTGTATTTAACAAAATTGTTTATTTTAAATTTTATAAATAATATTTTATTTGGTCATGTAATGTTCTAATTTATATTTATATGGGTAAAATAACATGTTATGTATATATTTTGGTTTTAAAACATCTTTTCAAAGTGTAATTGGCATTTTCCAATGTCATTTGTATTCTGTGTATAATTTCTAATTTCCAGTTTCATTTAATTAAAGAAATTCTTTGTTTATTTTCTATTTTCTTAAAACTTTATTTTATTTTCATTTACACTTAATTTTGTTCAGCATTTATTTTATTTTACTTGACTTTTATTGGTTTAGAAGTAAAGTTATAATTTTTCTAAAACTGGTGATATTCTATTTGTAATTTTTAAGTCATGTTTTGAATTTTTAAACAATTTCTTTAGTTCTTTTTTCTAATTTCTCTAAATTTAATTATTTATTCAATTTTGAAAATATAAATGAATTATTTTACTTCACATTTTTGTTTTAAAATGAAGTAGATATTTTTCTAAAGCTTGTGATGATTTAATTGTAATTTTGAACCCTGTTTTTCAATATTTAAGCAATTTCTTTAATTCATTTTCTATTTTCTTTAAATTTAATTATTTATTTTTATTTTATTTTACTTTGTTTCAGTTTTTAAATTCATTTACTGAAATTTTATTTTTTTTATTTGATTTAATAGAAATGGAAATTGAAGAGGCTAAAGTTTTAAAACATATGACTTTTCATTTTCTAGACACTTCATATTTTGGCTGTTCCTTTCTTTAATTTTTGCCGTGAGTTTTATTTTCTTTCTCATGTGAAATCACTTCTCATTCATCACAATTTTCGGCTACAAAACATTTCTGAAGTTTGGTAATGGCTTCCTTATTTTATTTTTATTTTTTTCTACTTTTCTTCCTTGAATTTGCCTTGTTTTTCACTTGAATTGGCCTTGATCTTCACCTATGTTGCTCGACCCATAGCCTCACCATCACCACCATCGACCACCATCTCTTCCTCCCCACTAAATCCACGGCCAAACCATCATTCTCCACTTACCTAAAAGTGCCATGGCCTCCCCTTGAGCAAAACTCCACAAAAACATTGAAAACTCTACAATTATTGCCTACCCTAGCCATGTATGCAACCTTCCCTTCATTTTACACCACCACCACCACCATAGGCCGCCACCACCACCTTTTCCAGACCTCCCCACACCACTCCAACCTCTGTCCAGACCTGAGCTTGACTAGTCAAGCCTATAACCCCGTGACCGAGCCCTTTTGGTTGCCAAAAACCATGTTTTAGCCTAAACCCTTACACATCCCTATGTTGTAACTTCCTCCATCATGTTCTACCTTGTAGCCTTACCTTTTCCAGACCCATACCTGATCCAAACCAAGTACAAACCTGACCTAATTGATCCCCTAGGCCATGAAAACAAGTAGAGAAAGCAAGGCAAAAAGTTTCGTATTCAAACTGCTTTTTGTTTCAAAGTTATTCAAATTCAATCGTATTGATTTTTAACTATTATTTTGGTTTTGTTTTGGGTTGTAACACAAGATCTATAACTTGGATCTCGCTCTACACTCAAGTTCATAGCTTTTTCATTGTGTTCTGGTTTGTGTTGTGTCATTTGAACTTGCATCTCCAGCAAAAGAGGTGAGTAAATCTCACACGACATTTTATACTTATACAAATGTGAAGCGATAACAACTGAATGTGTAGAATATTATGATATGTTATAACTGCCTGTGATGATTTATTTATATGATGTTAAACCTGTTAAATTACCTGTCATATCATCTGTTACTGTTATATATTGTATACTGTTCATTTTACATATGTTTATCACACTGCAAGTTCCCTGTAGAATAGAATCACTATGGGTTGAAATGATTTATACCCGAACGGACTTTAGAATAGGGAAAAATCATTATGGGCTGAAATGATAGGCCTGAACGATTTTTATTTTTTTCATTTAACTTGGGATTGCGGGTTTGAAATGATAAAACCCGGATTTTTCCTTTGTAAATTACGGATTGAAATGATATATTATCCATATCATTTGACTTAGGTTAGAAAATTTATATACAGACCCGTGGTTAATATATATATTTTCTTGAAATTATAAAATATGTTAAAAATGTAAATATTATGATAATTTGATTTTTATTTTAATTTAAAATGATTTTATAAAGTGTGATTGATTTTTCTATAAATTAAAAATAGTTAAATAAATAAATGTTTAAAAGTTGAAATTTGAAGTATAACTTAATTTGGAAAATGTGAAAGTGTTTTCAAATAAAAGTTAAGTTAAGAAAATAAAATGGAATTTAAATTAAATTATGAAATGGTAAACTTAATTAAAATGTTAAGTAAATGAAATATTATAAATTTTACATTTATTTTATAAGTGAATTATTAAAGATTTGATAATTGTTTGTGAAACTGTATTGAAAACCCTGAATTTTAATTTACAGCATTTCTAAAATGCTATTATTTCTAAGGTAAAGGATATTACAGCAATTGTAAATGCTGTAGTTGATATAAATGAACCAATGGCTAAATTTTAATAAGGGGATATTATGGCACTTTGTAAGTGCTATAATTGTGGAATTTAACTATGGTTTTATTTGAACTAATGTAACCCTATTACAGTATTTTTAATGCTGTCATTTGTTAAATTGAACTGTTCTGAAAGTAACTTTCTGTAGCATTTTCCAAATGCTGCGGAAGGTGAATTTTCATTGTTTTGATAAGTTTAAGTAAATAAATGGACTTTGAAAGATTTAAATTTTGAAAATATAATAACTTCATTTTTATGATTTAAAAATGAAGTAATTTGTTTGAAATATAAACTATTTTGAAATGTGTGTTGAAATGGTATTTTAAATAAAATGAATGTAGTTTTGAAAAGATATGATATTGTGACAGTTGAAATGGATTTTTGAATGATATTGAATTTTTGAAATGATAATTGATTTCAAAATATAACTTACTATTTTGAAATTTTAGCCACGGATGTATTTAAATTTATGGTTTAACTGATCCTTAGAGGATGGGCGATTTCAAACATCCTTTAAGTTATTGTGCACTACTGCTACAGTTCACTTGAGTTGGTTTACATTATATAATTATATATTGTCCTGGCTCGAGTGTTTTTTGTTTTACTTTACGCTTGGGTCAGCCTGAGTATTTACAACTTAGCTTTGGATTTCTTTCTGGAGCTAGGAATCGCTGGAGATTCCGCTTGTCTAGTTATCTATTCCTTTTCAGTTCAAGTTGTTCTATTTCAGCTCTAGTATTTTTTAAACTTCTATGTATTGGAGATTTCTATTGTATATGTTTTCAGACTGATTTTATGTATTATGTTTTGAGAGTTTGTTATAGTACCTTCATGAACTACTATGGTCTTTTTATTTCCGCTGCGAGTTATTCTGATATTCTGTGTCTGTGATTCTGTATTTGATTTTATTTGCTCCAAATTTTATTACAATCTGTTATTTTGAATTATTCAAGTCAGACATGTGTGGATTATTGTCGATTTGAATGGTCCAAAATAGCGGGTCGTTACATTCTAGCCATATCAACCACGAACTCGAAAGGAGATGCTAAGTGAGCCATCACCTTATGCTCAAGACCCTGCTTTAGACCCCTAATGAACTTCTCATTCTTCTTCATTGGATTATTAATGATCACCCTATCATACTTAGCTAAAAAGTTAAACTTCTGGATGCACCCCTCTACTATAAGGTCACCCTATTTTAGATTAATGAACTCCCTCATTAGCACACTCAATTGAGACTCCGATATGATCTAAGCCTCAAACCTATCCTTAAACTACTCCTAAGTAATGTCTCTGTAATGAACCGGATTTTGCCCGTTCGAAAATCGACATCCATACTTTACATCGTACTCGAATGTCATAGATTCGAGCGTTCAAATCCGAGTCGCTGGAGCTTATAACAACATTAAGTAAACAACACAGCGGAAATAAAAGAATATAGATATACAATATCTGATACAATATCCAGATACAATGATGATACAATGAATATCTATATACATCAGAGATATGATACAACAAATAGCAGCGGAAAAGAAAACGATAACATCAGCAGCGGATAATCTCCATCTTCAAAGCACTAATCCAGAAATAGCTTGAACTCCCAATAACGATACACCAAGATAAGCAAGTGCAGTCCGATCCAAAGACTGAACTAGCTCCAGATAACCTACTAATCTGACTATCTGAAAAATCAAACTCTAGACTGCTCGTGTAGAAAAAATTTGAGCATCCAGAGTTTAGGAAAGAAACAATAAACTCCGGATCAGTCATGGGACTGGTGTGAGCAACAAAAACAGTTTATCTTTAAAACAAATAGTAGAGAATTTTAAAGTCAATTCGCAAATGCTTTTGGAAAATGAAACTACCATAAGACCTCCCACCACACACACAATGCAAACGCAGAATTGGAGGAGATTTCTTCTTATGATAGTCAAAGATGCTTACTACGCAAAATCAAATCATTTGATATTATTACTAGTGCATAGTGTAGAAAACAATTTCGAAAGTAGAATATAAATCTTAGCCAGCATAGACATTTCGCACTTATGCCTACTATAGCTACCATGTTCAATAGCAGGTTACCACCACATTCCATGGCAGGTAATACAACTAATACCGTACAAGGTTCGTATTGTTTTGTTTGGATTTCCAACAAATGGTCAGGCTAAGGAACTTCCTATTCCACAAAAGAAACGCCTCTGGCGGGACGTTCCGAGAACCAACTGTTCTCTGCCAAACAAGGCCGGCAACCCCTTTTCCCAAGGGATAAAAGAAACCTCAGATATGCCACCCCCGGTCCTTTGGGACCTTTAACCGAGGCGCCTCGAATCCAACATCACACGTCATAAATAAAGTGTGTCCACATGAGTAAGTATCTGGGCTCCATACCATGATACTACCCTTTTCCAGAAGGAATGGTCATACCCTAGGGGAGCTACCCCTGAAAACCTTGCCGCACAATTCCTGTTTCGACCATTACCGGGTTGTGAGGTTCGACGAAGTCTCGTCCACAAAGCTACGCTTTTTCAAAAAGCCACGCTTCGGGTCAACAGATGATCAACCTATGATCACAAAGATAAATGATCAAACAAATGATCATATCACAAATGATCAAACACTGATCATCACACAGCAACACTCAGCATGCCACATTACCAAATTGGGATATATCGCTGATAACTTCAACTACATAACCTCTGAGCTCGTACGTCTCAGAGAAGGGTGTTAAGCTAAGAGAATAAATTCTCCGCCACCAAACAAAAATGTATTTGAAAGAAATCGGCTTTATATCTCAAAGTGTAATGTCAGACATGTATCCATACAAGTCTGTTCCGGGTTCGAACAGAACCGAAGGCACTTCTCACGAAGCCCTTGCAATTCCGGATAACTTTCAATCACGTCCGGACTTCCCGTCACAAAAGAGTGATATAAATCTCTATACCGGCGCGACTCAGTGCAGAGACATTCGACAGGTTGTCCTTTCATTTTCGAAAATATCCGATCTTCAACACCGGTCTTCAAATGCGATCCATATACGACGTATCACTATTCTGAATGAGTTATACGACCCAAAGGTCCTTTCCCGGCTAACCCGAATAGTGAGCGCAATATTTAAAAATATATGGATATTGGGATTTCAATTAAGTCACAACTTAAACCCAAACTTTCTTTACAAATGGTTTATCAAATTACCATTTTAATCTTTTTAAAACAAAAAAGATTCAATTCACAAAGTTCACTTAATTTCACAAAGATTCATTCACAGATTTTCCCAAATCGATTTCCATTTCAATTTAATTAATTCGTTAAATCTTTAAATCAAAGATTTAACTAATAGCTTTCAAAACAATTTCATTTCGAATGGGTTAAATAAATCATCATTTTCAATCTGTTAAAAATAAACAGATTTAATTCATAGCTTTCAAAAAGAATTCATTCATAACTTGGAAAATCCATTTTTCAATTCACTTGAAATTCCTTAAATTAAACTGGAATTTCATTTCTTATCTGAAAGCTTTTATTATTTGAAAACAAACAGTTTCATTTCAGAAAATCTAATTCATCCATACGAGTTGAAATCCTTGGTTTAAATTCAAATTCCCAACTTATACTTTTAAATGGTTTAACTTTATATAAACACATTTATATCATCTTTAATCCTTAGTTTCAAATCATAGGATTCAATTTCAAACTTGAATTCAAATTTAAATCAAATTATTTAAATTTTCAAAACTCGATTAAGTTATTCAAAATAACCTTTATCTTTGAAATTCTATTTCAAAGCTTTTCACTTTTTATTTTAAACCCAAATTTCAAATTTCAAAATCAATTGAAATTAAAATTTCAATTTCAAAAACATCAAATTTAAATTATCTGTGACTTAACCGATTTCCACGTGAAATCCATATTGGTGTGTGTATAAGTGTGGTCCAGGGGTTTCACACAATGGTGCAACATCAATCATCACAGATATATCGATAAGCGGTATAACCCATAACGCTTATCTTCATTCACAGATTTATAGATAAAGTAAATTTATCAGTCACAGGGTTCATCATTACAATTCGATGTGGGTTTCGGATAACCAACTGGAATCCGACTCCCTGTCGCATCGAAATTCAAGTGTCGTTTATGGGTCAAGGGTTTCATATTCATAGTAATATATCACAAAAACAGAAATCACAGATATATATATCGCAGATAATCAATTACAGATCACAACATAAATCAGGGTGTATCACAAAGCACTATATATCAGGGATATCAAACAATTTAACATTCAATGGAATCTAAACATTCACAAGTGAATTTATTAATCAACTGATTAATTTAAATCAGATGTATCAATTTATTAATCCGGGTTAATTATCATAATTTAATTCCAAATTATTTGAAAATCTTTCTTTCAAATTTATTAGTTAACCCTTAATTATTAACTAATCATTCTTAAATCAATGAATCAATTAATCTTTAATTATTAAATTAATCTCAATTAATTGCCATTATTAATTAATCCTTTGATTTATTAATTAATAAATTTCCCATTTCATTTATCTCTAATTTATTAGTTAACCAATTATAACCATTAATTAATTAAATTACTTAATTAGTTAACTACTATTTATTTATAAATTAATTTACTTTAAATGGTTAATTTAATTCTTAACTACAAACTGATTTACACAAGATTATTATCATCAATCTTTAATTACAAATTTAATTAATCTTAACTACTTATTTAATTATAAATATAAAGATAAATTACATTCTTAATTAACTTTCAATTTAAATTAACCATCCTACGTTTGAAAACATTTCTTGATAAATTTAAAATCAAGTTTTAGCTTAAAACCCTGTCAACACTAATAACTTAATTAACATCAAATTTGTTTAAAGTTTTAACTTAGGATTTTTATTTGGCTAACCCCTGGAAGATTTAACCTCGAAGAAAACATCGTTCAATGCTCGAGCTAACCTCGTGAATTCCCAGAACTTTTCCCGCGTCACTCTTGCATCCTTCTTCTTCTTCTACTTTGCCTTTCTCTTCTGTTTTAAAACTTAGATTAATTACAGTTTAAAAACTGAAACGTATCACTATCAAAATACTCGAGTACGAACTCGAGTTAATCCCAAAAATCCCGACCTTCGCTTCGAGTCACTCCCACACCATCACGAGCAATCACACGCGAAACTTCTTCTTCCCTAAAATCTCGAACGCAACAGATACGCGACTTGCACGTGTACGTGCACACGAACGCTGGCGAACTTCGATCGAATCGCCACCCACCACCAAGTCGACGATATCCCCCTTGACCAACCTAAACACCCAGATCACTCAAACTCGTCGCCGATCGAAATCGAGTAACTCGATTTAAAAACTGGAACCAAGTAGTTCGTCAAAATCCCCTCGACTTGCCGCCACAGTTCGCCGAAACCCACGCGACTCCGACCCAAGCCTCGCCGTAGTCTCGAGCTTCCATTCCCTTGAACCACGACGAACTCGATCGCCCACCCATGATGAACGAGACGAAATAGAAACCTATGACAAAACTAGGTTTTCGAACGAAAAACGTCTGCCGTTGCCTCCACGGTGATCGTGAGCACCACCGATCATTTTTCGTAGACTCCCCATTCGTTCCTCCACCTCCTGACGAATTCCCGAGGCCTCATCTCCCAGAGATCATCAGTAATTGCCTCGAAACCTATTTTCAGATCAACTGCAACTGCTCTTTGTATACTCAATGGAAAAATTCCATTTTAGTTTTAAAAATCTTATTTTCGAATGACGATTCAAGTTATAAAATTTAATTAATGTCCCATGACATTCAGATTTATCATGTAGTTAAGTTTCCCTGTAAGAATATAAATTTTCAGATGCTATAAAACACTAATTTCTACTGGAGACCATTTTCAGATCCTAAATCAAGTATAAACAACTTGTTTATTTTAAATTCTAGGCCTTAATTTAAGTTTAAACAAACCTACTATGTTTGAAAACCAAACCTATAGGAAATCAGTGAAGAAGAAGATGAATCTTTGGTTTTAAAACTTGAAAATTCTGTAACAGGAACAGAGGAAACAATATTTGTTTGATCAGTAAAGTCTAGAAGGAATTTGAAGATGAGATCTTTGTTTTATTTTATTTTTTTAAAGGTTTGGAAACCTATTTTAACAAGAACAGAAAACATCTTCATCTAGATGTGCACACATACATTTGTATAATATACACAGACATGCAAGAATACATAATCATTTAAGCCCATTTCAGGTCATGCTTCAAGGATTATTCAGATGCATCAAGTTTAATAATTTAAGGAGGAGAGTTGCTCACTTGAAATTATTTGAAACAGAAACAAGATTGTTGAAAAGCTACAGTTTGGTTGATTGTCCCTGAAAATCTGTTTTGCCTTGTTGAATGAAGTTGAGTTGATCAGCTTGCTTCCAGGTTTGCAAATTGATTTTGTTTAAGTGTAAAGATGATGTATTTTCTTTTACTTCTGATCTTTTCTCAGTTAAAATGGTGGACAAAATCGAAATGAGGAAGGTTGATGTATAAAGAAGATTACAGGGTAATAGTTTGTACAGGCTATTAAAATTTTGTACAACATAAGCCAGAGATTTTTTTCATCTTTTGGCGGCTGATACAATTGAACGTGATGGCTTCATTTATTACCTTGTACAAACTTATATATAAATTGTCTATGTCTTCCTTTGTGTTGTGGTTATATATAATTTATGTAAGGTATTTACTTTATACTTTTACAAAGTTTATTAACATGTTATTTGTATTTATCTATGTATTCATTTTATTTTATTTATCGCCTTATATTTTTAATTTATAAATTCAAATTATTATTAACCATTTATTTACAATTTAAACTCAAGTCAAATATATCCATATATTTATTATTTTCAAATTCACTCATATTTGAATCGGGGAAACTCGCATCACTTAAATCGATTAATTTCACAACTTTAATTCAAAAAATCAAATTAATTATCAATTTAAATTTAATAAAATTCGGGGTCGTTACAGACTTCCCCCCTTAAAAGAATTTCGTCCTCGAAATTCACAGGCACGAAAATAACACAGAGATAGACAGAGGTGATCTCCTATAATTCCTCAAACTAACGATACGAATTCCAAACTCAAGTCGGAATATCTCAGAATACATACCAATTGTCCCTCTTCGGGCTTTGGTATTCAAAAGAAATTACAATAGAATTTCAAAATTTGGTTTCAAATGATATCCTTTATTGATATAATTCAATTTTTAGCTTCATATTCTATTAATCAATTTAACTCAAATTTAAAATTTCCAATTTCAAATTCATTAAGGTTTAAATCAAAAAGCTGATAAGAAACCGATGAAATACGAAGTAAGGATTCTCTACAACGATTCATGTAGAACCATCATCATATCGAAACTTCTACTTGTAGCTGGTACGAAGCAATGAAAAGAATTTTGGAAACGAATCAAAGAATATTGATAAGAAAGTTGTTTCCACTGTCGCAGGGTATTGACCATTTATAGTCGTATTCCCTTGTCCCCTATCTCGTCCTCTTCTTGCACTCATACTCACTATCTGTGGATAGCAAGAGAATTTACTGAGACGTTCAGACGGATATCTTAAGGATTACTCATTCTAGAGTTTACTTCACTCTATCTCTAATGAGCTACTTAACGTGTTATACTCCTGAGCTAAAGTTCAACCTTAGCTCTGATACCAAATGTAACGAACCGGATTTTGCCCGTTCGAAAATCGACATCCATACTTTACATCGTACTCGAATGTCGTAGATTCGAGCGTTCAAATCCGAGTCGCCGGAGCTTATAACAACATTAAGTAAACAACACAGCGGAAATAAAAGAATATAGATATACAATATCTGATACAATATCCAGATACAATGATGATACAATGAATATCTATATACATCAGAGATATGATACAACAAATAGCAGCGGAAAAGAAAACGATAACATCAGCAGCGGATAATCTCCATCTTCAAAGCACTAATCCAGAAATAGCTTGAACTCCCAATAACGATACACCAAGATAAGCAAGTGCAGTCCGATCCAAAGACTAAACTAGCTCCAGATAACCTACTAATCTGACTATCTGAAAAATCAAACTCTAGACTGCTCGTGTAGAAAAATTTTGAGCATCCAGAGTTTAGGAAAGAAACAATAAACTCCGGATCAGTCATGGGACTGGTGTGAGCAACAAAAACAGTTTATCTTTAAAACAAATAGTAGAGAATTTTAAAGTCAATTCGCAAATGCTTTTGGAAAATGAAACTACCATAAGACCTCCCACCACACACACAATGCAAACGCAGAATTGGAGGAGATTTCTTCTTATGATAGTCAAAGATGCTTACTACGCAAAATCAAATCATTTGATATTATTACTAGTGCATAGTGTAGAAAACAATTTCGAAAGTAGAATATAAATCTTAGCCAGCATAGACATTTCGCACTTATGCCTACTATAGCTACCATGTTCAATAGCAGGTTACCACCACATTCCATGGCAGGTAATACAACTAATACCGTACAAGGTTCGTATTGTTTTGTTTGGATTTCCAACAAATGGTCAGGCTAAGGAACTTCCTATTCCACGAAAGAAACGCCTCTGGCGGGACGTTCCGAGAACCAACTGTTCTCTGCCAAACAAGGCCGGCAACCCCTTTTCCCAAGGGATAAAAGAAACCTCATATATGCCACCCCCGGTCCTTTGGGACCTTTAACCGAGGCGCCTCGAATCCAACATCACACGTCATAAATAAAGTGTGTCCACATGAGTAAGTATCTGGGCTCCATACCATGATACTACCCTTTTCCAGAAGGAATGGTCATACCCTAGGGGAGCTACCCCTGAAAACCTTGCCGCACAATTCCTGTTTCGACCATTACCGGGTTGTGAGGTTCGACGAAGTCTCGTCCACAAAGCTATGCTTTTTCAAAAAGCCACGCTTCGGGTCAACAGATGATCAACCTATGATCACAAAGATAAATGATCAAACAAATGATCATATCACAAATGATCAAACACTGATCATCACACAGCAACACTCAGCATGCCACATTACCAAATTGGGATATATCGCTGATAACTTCAACTACATAACCTCTGAGCTCGTACGTCTCAGAGAAGGGTGTTAAGCTAAGAGAATAAATTCTCCGCCACCAAACAAAAATGTATTTGAAAGAAATCGGCTTTATATCTCAAAGTGTAATGTCAGACATGTATCCATACAAGTCTGTTCCGGGTTCGAACAGAACCGAAGGCACTTCTCACGAAGCCCTTGCAATTCCGGATAACTTTCAATCACGTCCGGACTTCCCGTCACAAAAGAGTGATATAAATCTCTATACCGGCGCGACTCAGTGCAGAGACATTCGACAGGTTGTCCTTTCATTTTCGAAAATATCCGGTCTTCAACACCGGTCTTCAAATGCGATCCATATACGATGTATCACTATTCGGAATGAGTTATACGACCCAAAGGTCCTTTCCCGGCTAACCCGAATAGTGAGCGCAATATTTAAAAATATATGGATATTGGGATTTCAATTAAGTCACAACTTAAACCCAAACTTTCTTTACAAATGGTTTATCAAATTACCATTTTAATCTTTTTAAAACAAAAAAGATTCAATTCACAAAGTTCACTTAATTTCACAAAGATTCATTCACAGATTTTCCCAAATCGATTTCCATTTCAATTTAATTAATTCGTTAAATCTTTAAATCAAAGATTTAACTAATAGCTTTCAAAACAATTTCATTTCGAATGGGTTAAATAAATCATCATTTTCAATCTGTTAAAAATAAACAGATTTAATTCATAGCTTTCAAAAAGAATTCATTCATAACTTGGAAAATCCATTTTTCAATTCACTTGAAATTCCTTAAATTAAACTGGAATTTCATTTCTTATCTGAAAGCTTTTATTATTTGAAAACAAACAGTTTCATTTCAGAAAATCTGATTCATCCATACGAGTTGAAATCCTTGGTTTAAATTCAAATTCCCAACTTATACTTTTAAATGGTTTAACTTTATATAAACACATTTATATCATCTTTAATCCTTAGTTTCAAATCATAGGATTCAATTTCAAACTTGAATTCAAATTTAAATCAAATTATTTAAATTTTCAAAACTCGATTAAGTTATTCAAAATAACCTTTATCTTTGAAATTCTATTTCAAATCTTTTCACTTTTTATTTTAAACCCAAATTTCAAAATCAATTGAAATTAAAATTTCAATTTCAAAAACATCAAATTTAAATTATCTGTGACTTAACCGATTTCCACGTGAAATCCATATTGGTGTGTGTATAAGTGTGGTCCAGGGGTTTCACACAATGGTGCAACATCAATCATCACAGATATATCGATAAGCGGTATAACCCATAACGCTTATCTTCATTCACAGATTTATAGATAAAGTAAATTTATCAGTCACAGGGTTCATCATTACAATTCGATGTGGGTTTCGGATAACCAACTAGAATCCGACTCCCTGTCGCATCGAAATTCAAGTGTCGTTTACGGGTCAAGGGTTTCATATTCACAGTAATATATCACAAAAACAGAAATCACAGATATATATATCGCAGATAATCAATTACAGATCACAACATAAATCAGGGTGTATCACAAAGCATTATATATCAGGGATATCAAACAATTTAACATTCAATGGAATCTAAACATTCACAAGTGAATTTATTAATCAACTGATTAATTTAAATCAGATGTATCAATTTATTAATCCGGGTTAATTATCATAATTTAATTCCAAATTATTTGAAAATCTTTCTTTCAAATTTATTAGTTAACCCTTAATTATTAACTAATCATTCTTAAATCAATGAATCAATTAATCTTTAATTATTAAATTAATCTCAATTAATTGCCATTATTAATTAATCCTTTGATTTATTAATTAATAAATTTCCCATTTCATTTATCTCTAATTTATTAGTTAACCAATTATAACCATTAATTAATTAAATTACTTAATTAGTTAACTACTATTTATTTATAAATTAATTTACTTTAAATGGTTAATTTAATTCTTAACTACAAACTGATTTACACAAGATTATTATCATCAATCTTTAATTACAAATTTAATTAATCTTAACTACTTATTTAATTATAAATATAAAGATAAATTACATTCTTAATTAACTTTCAATTTAAATTAACCATCCTACGTTTGAAAACATTTCTTGATAAATTTAAAATCAAGTTTTAGCTTAAAACCCTGTCAACATTAATAACTTAATTAACATCAAATTTGTTTAAAGTTTTAACTTAGGATTTTTATTTGGCTAACCCCTGGAAGATTTAACCTCGAAGAAAACATCGTTCAATGCTCGAGCTAACCTCGTGAATTCCCAGAACTTTTCCCGCGTCACTCTTGCATCCTTCTTCTTCTTCTACTTTGCCTTTCTCTTCTGTTTTAAAACTTAGATTAATTACAGTTTAAAAACTGAAACGTATCACTATCAAAATACTCGAGTACGAACTCGAGTTAATCCCAAAAATCCCGACCTTCGCTTCGAGTCACTCCCACACCATCACGAGCAATCACACGCGAAACTTCTTCTTCCCCAAAATCTCGAACGCAACAGATACGCGACTTGCACGTGTACGTGCACACGAACGCTGGCGAACTTCGATCGAATCGCCACCCACCACCAAGTCGACGATATCCCCCTTGACCAACCTAAACACCCAGATCACTCAAACTCGTCGCCGATCGAAATCGAGTAACTCGATTTAAAAACTGGAACCAAGTAGTTCGTCTAAATCCCCTCGACTTGCCGCCACAGTTCGCCGGAACCCACGCGACTCCGACCCAAGCCTCGCCGTAGTCTCGAGCTTCCATTCCCTTGAACCACGACGAACTCGATCGCCCACCCATGATGAACGAGACGAAATAGAAACCTATGACAAAACTAGGTTTTCGAACGAAAAACGTCTGCCGTTGCCTCCACGGTGATCGTGAGCACCACCGATCATTTTTCGTAGACTCCCCATTCGTTCCTCCACCTCCTGACGAATTCCCGAGGCCTCATCTCCCAGAGATCATCAGTAATTGCCTCGAAACCTATTTTCAGATCAACTGCAACTGCTCTTTGTATACTCAATGGAAAAATTCCATTTTAGTTTTAAAAATCTTATTTTCGAATGACGATTCAAGTTATAAAATTTAATTAATGTCCCATGACATTCAGATTTATCATGTAGTTAAGTTTCCCTGTAAGAATATAAATTTTCAGATGCTATAAAACACTAATTTCTACTGGAGACCATTTTCAGATCCTAAATCAAGTATAAACAACTTGTTTATTTTAAATTCTAGGCCTTAATTTAAGTTTAAACAAACCTACTATGTTTGAAAACCAAACCTATAGGAAATCAGTGAAGAAGAAGATGAATCTTTGGTTTTAAAACTTGAAAATTCTGTAACAGGAACAGAGGAAACAATATTTGTTTGATCAGTAAAGTCTAGAAGGAATTTGAAGATGAGATCTTTGTTTTATTTTATTTTTTTAAAGGTTTGGAAACCTGTTTTAACAAGAACAGAAAACATCTTCATCTAGATGTGCACACATACATTTGTATAATATACACAGACATGCAAGAATACATAATCATTTAAGCCCATTTCAGGTCATGCTTCAAGGATTATTCAGATGCATCAAGTTTAATAATTTAAGGAGGAGAGTTGCTCACTTGAAATTATTTGAAACAGAAACAAGATTGTTGAAAAGCTACAGTTTGGTTGATTGTCCCTAAAAATCTGTTTTGCCTTGTTGAATGAAGTTGAGTTGATCAGCTTGCTTCCAGGTTTGCAAATTGATTTTGTTTAAGTGTAAAGATGATGTATTTTCTTTTACTTCTGATCTTTTCTCAGTTAAAATGGTGGACAAAATCGAAATGAGGAAGGTTGATGTATAAAGAAGATTACAGGGTAATAGTTTGTACAGGCTATTAAAATTTTGTACAACATAAGCCAGAGATTTTTTTCATCTTTTGGCGGCTGATACAATTGAACGTGATGGCTTCATTTATTACCTTGTACAAACTTATATATAAATTGTCTATGTCTTCCTTTGTGTTGTGGTTATATATAATTTATGTAAGGTATTTACTTTATACTTTTACAAAGTTTATTAACATGTTATTTGTATTTATCTATGTATTCATTTTATTTTATTTATCGCCTTATATTTTTAATTTATAAATTCAAATTATTATTAACCATTTATTTACAATTTAAACTCAAGTCAAATATATCCATATATTTATTATTTTCAAATTCACTCATATTTGAATCGGGGAAACTCGCATCACTTAAATCGATTAATTTCACAACTTTAATTCAAAAAATCAAATTAATTATCAATTTAAATTTAATAAAATTCGCGGTCGTTACAGTCTCCCTCTATAGTCTCATCAAATACGGCCTCCCACTAATCCAATGGGTATTCTTATTGCTGCCTTGTGTCAGAACCTTGTATTTTGATGCTTTTGATTGTGACAACTATATAAGTAAATATTATGTGAACTAACCATATTTGCAGGAGAAGATGATATTCTACTCGACAATAGATTGCAAACAAAGAATTCAAATAGAAGCTTCAATATTATTTATGGTTTGTCTATTGTCTAGTCTAGAAGTTGATTTTTGTTAAAATCTCTCCAAGGTGGTATATGCACACACATAAGTACTTCAAATTGTTTTCAAACCATACTACATACATCAAGTATTGACTACACAAAGTTCACACACAAAAAGTTTCTCAAAGAACCTCACAATGGCAGAAAATAAGGTATTCAGCCGATTGAAACAGGCAGTTCAGTCGATTGAATATCTATGTACGTGCACAGTGCCTTTGAATGTTCAGTCGACTGAACCACCCTATTCAATTGACTGAACTGTAAAAATTTTGATATATCATTTTCAGTTCAAATTTTTTTAAATTTCAGTAGACTGAAATCTTTTGTTTAGTCGACTGAAAATGCATAACGATTATTTTCTGAATGGTAGCTTCCTTTCATCAAACGGAAATAACCCTTGATTCAAGAGTTGTTTCCATATCTTTTGACCGTAAATTTTCACGATGAGTTGCCACACTTAAACACTATAAAGAGCCTTTAATTCATTTGTTTTGATTACCTAATTTTTTATTCTATTCTCTTATACCTATTATTTAATCATTATTCCATTTGCGCTAAAATTCTCGTTCTAATCACTTGCACATTCAAGCACAAATTCATTTGTGATTAAATTAACTTCCAATCTTCACGAACTATACTATATACCACAAAGGAGAAGATTATAGGAAGGGTGTACTCTAAAGACTTATCTGTGCTATTAAAAGAGCACAATCAGTCAAGAAAATTCTTGGTATTATTGAAGTCATGTTCGGTTGCTCAGGCGGTAGAAGCCTTATTTCGTTGTCTAGGCGGTAAAAGTCCTGTTCGATTGCTCAGGCGGTGTAAGACCTATTCCTCCGGGTTAAGAGAGGGTTGATAGTTAAATTCCAGAAGGAGTCTGGGATTGGACGTAGAACGGGAAGTTCGAACCAGTATAAAATCCCTGGTGTCATTTACTTTCCTATTTGCTTTTTATATTCATATTCCGCCCTAGTAGATAACTTAGATAATATTCCATATTACAATCCTTTATAGCACTTTCATTTGGTATCAGAGCAAGGCTATTATATAACCATAACATAGTTATTTGATATTCAGTTAATTTGGAAAATAACACTAACCCAAGTTTTGTTGAAGTTCAATCCACTGCACGACCACCATTATTTAACGGTTTGAATTACAATTATTGGTCAACGCGAATGAGAATCTTTATGCAAGAAAATGGATACGATACTTGGAATATCACTCAAAAAATACACTGTACCTACTGCACAATATGCAGAGTGGTCAAATACACAAAAGTTAGATGCTACATCGAATGCAAAAGCCATGAATATGCTATTTTGTGCCTTAGATAAAAATGAATTTAATAGAGTTAGCATGTGTACAACTGCTTATGAAATTTGGAGAACCCTTAAAGTCACACATAAAGGAACTAACAAAGTAAAGCAAAGCAAGATTTCTATGCTCAAAATCTATTCCAAAATTCAAGAATGAGACCAGATGAAACTATAAATGATATGTATTCTAGATTCCAAGACATATATCATTCACTATTAGCACTTGGAGAAAAATATTTAGATTTTGATATTGTCTCAAAAATTCTGAACTCTTTAATGGATGAATGGGAACGAAAAGTCTTAGCTATTGAAGAAGCTAATTACATTTCTACCATCGAACATGAAGAGTCAATAGGAAATCTCATGTCGTATGAATTTAATTTGCAGGCAAAGCGAGATCAAGCCCAAGATAAGAAGAATATTGCTTTCCAAGCCGAACAAGAAGATTCAAATTCAGATGAAGATGACATGGGACTGATAGCAAATAATTTCAAAATGTTTTTAAAATTTAGAAAGAACAAGAAATTTGGAAACAAAAGAAGAGACAATTCCAATAAACCACCAGTTTCAAATCTCAAATGTTATGAATGTCATAAGAAAGGTCACATGAAGAAAGACTGTCTTGACAGAAAGAAAGACAAATTTAAGAATAAGAAGGACAAGTACAAAAAGAAGCAAGCATTCTCTATAACATGGGATGATTCGGAATCGTCTTCATCATCGGATAGTGGCACAAACCGCGATTCTGAAAAAGCCAACGTCTGTTTTATGGCTTCGACTAACGATGTAAGTGATCTTACTTTTGATGATTTAATAGGAATAAACTCAGGGCTATTGGATAAACTAAAAGAAGTTAAACGAAAGTATAAAGATGTTCTAGAAAAATTAAACAGAAATGAAATAGAAGTTGATATGCTAAGAGATGAAAAGAATATCTTGGAAGAAGAACTTGTTAAAACACAAGAATCTTGTTCTAACGTTTCTTCTCAACTCACTATGCAAATGAAATAGAAGTGCAAAAAGAAAAGAATATGACATTAGTTTCAGAAAATCATGATTTAAAATCAAATGTCAAAATTCTTGAATTGAAAAATACCAGTCTCAAAACTGAGTTAGATATCGCTAAAAATGTATCTAATTTAATAAAGAAAGAGAAAATCTTTCTAAAATTATCTGTAATTCTCAAACTTCTTCTAATAAAAAAGGAATAGGATATCAAAATTCCTCAAAGACTAGTTCAAAAAAGGATAACATATCATATAAAAATTTCAATTTACATAAGAATTTTGTAAAAGCAAAACCAAAATAAAAGTTTTCACTCAAAAGAAAGAAATTTGCAACACAAATACTGTAAATAATTGCGTATCAAAGACAAATAATAATTTAATTAGAAATAAGTATATTAAATCTTTTATAAATTCAGTTCATAAAAATAAAGAGTTTACTTATAAAGGAAATTCTAAACCCTCGTGGGTTTGGCTTCCTAAGATCTAACTCTAAGGACCCTAATAAAAAGTGGGTACCAACGTCATTCCTATATTTTTTGCAGGTACCAACTAAGAAAAGAGGAAAGTAGATACTTGACAGTGGTTGTTCAAAACATATGACAGGAAACAAAGATATGATGACTAACATTATCTACTCAGATGGATGATCTGTCACATTTGGAGATAATTTCAAAGGATATATCATAAGCAAAGGCGATGTGAGCAATGACGATACATCTAACTTACCTCTTATTACAAATGTTTTACTAGTCAAGAATTTAAAACATAATTTGCTTAGTATAAGTCAACTATGTGATAAATGTTTTACTATAACCTTTTCAGAAAATAAATGCAACATATTTGATCAAAATAAAAATCTTATATTTAAAGGAACCGATGAAAGAAATATTTACATATTAAATATGAAAGTTAATCATAACACAAATATGTGTCTAGTAGCTAAAGAGAATGATCCTTGGTTACGGCACAAAAGTTTTTTCATATAAATTTTAAAGCAATAACCAAATTATCTAAGAATAATTTAGTTAAAGGTTTACCAAAAATGAATTTTAAAGTAAAAAATATTTGTGATGCTTATCAATTAGGAAAATTAACCAAATCTTCTTTTAAATCAAAGAAAATGATTTCTACATTACAACCACTTGAGTTATTACATTTGGATCTTTTTGGACCAACTCAAGTTCAGTCTATAAACCATAATAGATATGTTATTGTAATTGTAGATGATTTCTCAAGATTTACTTGGACAATATTTTTTAAAATAAAAGTGATACTTTTTAAAAATTTAAAATATTTGCCAAAAGAATTCAAAATGTTAAAAATTTTAAAATTTTAAAATATTCGAAGCGATCACAGTGGTGAATTCGAAAACGAATCTTTTGAAAATTACTGCAATAAGAAAGGAATTGTTATAATTTTTTATTTCCTAGAACTCCACAACAAAATGGAGTTATAGAAAGGAAAAATAGAACACTTCAAGAATGTGCTAGAACCTTAATAAATGGAAGTTCTTTACCAAAACATTTTTGGGCAGAAGCGGTAGCAACTGCTTGTTATGTTTTAAATAGAGTTTCCATTAGACCATTAACAAAGCATACCACATATGAACTTTTTAATGGAAGGAAATCTAACATATCATATTTTAAAGTTTTTGGTTCAAAATGTTTTCTATTAAATAAAAAATATAATCTTGGTAAATTCAATCCATTATCTGATGAAGGAATATTCATTGGATATTCGGAACGAAGCAAAGCTTACAGAATTTATAATAAAAGAACTAAAATTATCGAAGAAAAACTTCATGTGTCATTCGATGAAAATTTCAAATTTAATCATAAAATTGAACATGAATAAATTATTTCTAAATCAAATAACTCGAAGATGATTTTGAAAATATTGAAAATAATGTAGACAACAATTTACCAAAGAATAATGAAGTTAGAACACCACCAAGACTTCTAAGAAATCATCCTGTTGAAAATAGATACTAACATAAAAACTCTAAATCAACTAAATCAAATGGGTCATGTAGATTTCTTTCAAATATTGAACCCAAAAATACTAAAGAAGCCTCAACTGATGATTAGTGGATTATAGCTATGCAAGAAGAATTAAATCAATTTGAACGTAACAACGTTTGGGACTTAGTTCCTAGACCAAGTACTCAAGCTATTATCGGTACAAAATAGGTTTACAAAAATAAGGCCGATGAGCAAGGAAATATTATTCGAAATAAAGCTAGGCTAGTTGCTCAAGGTTATAATCAAGAAGAAGGAATAGACTATGATGAAACATTTGCCCCTGTAGCTTGTCTAGAAGCTATACATATTTTATTGGCTTATGCATGTTTTAATAATTTTAAACTATATCAAATGGATGTAAAAATTCTTTTTTAAATGGTTTTATAAAAAAATGTATATGTAGAACAACCACCTTTATTTACACATGAAAAATATCCATATCATGTTTATTAAAAAAGGCTTTATACGGTTTAAAACAGGCGCCTCGTGCGTGGTATGGCCATCTTAACAATTATTTAATTACATCTGGTTTTAAAATTGGAAAAGTAGATCAAACTCTGTTTATAAAACAAGATAAAAATGACATTTTAATAATACAGATATATGTAGATGACATTATTTTTGGTTCAAGAAATGAAAAATTATGTCAAGAATTTTCAGATATTATGACAAGAGAATTTGAGATGTCTTACATGGGAGAACTTTCATATTTTCTTGGTTTACAAATTAAACAATTAAATAATGGAATTTTTATTAATCAAGAAAAATATTGTAATAATCTCATAAAACAATTTGGTATGGGAAACACTTCTGCTAAACCAGTTCCTATGAGTACTACGGTACATCTCAATAGAGATGAAAATGGCAAAAGTGTTGACCAAAAACCATATCGTAGTGGTTCATTACTCTATTTAATTTCTACTCGACCAGATATAATGATTAGTGTATGCTTGTGTGCACGATTTCAAGCAAATCCCAAAGAATTGCATTTGCGGGCAGTGAAGCGAATTTTACGATACTTAAGCAAGACTAAAGACTATGGTCTCTTTTATCTAAAAGAATGTCCTTTTGAATTAGTATCATATAGTGATGCTGATTCTGGAGGATGTCGAATGGACCGAAAGAGTACTAGTGGTACTTGTCATTTTATTGGACGATCTTTAGTATCTTGGTTTAGTAAGAAACAAAATTGTGTTTCACTTTCAATGTGTGAAGCGGAATATATCTCTGCTGCTTTGGCATGTGCTCAAGTAATCTACATGCAGTAAACACTACCAGATTTTGGAATAAACCTTTCTAAATCAACAATTTATTGTGATAATACAAGTGCAATAAATTTATCGAAAAATCCAATAAATCATTCTAGAACTAAACACATTGATATTAGGCATCATTTTCTTTGCGATGATATAGAAAAAAGGAAATATATCATTAGATTTTGTACCTTCAGAAAATCAAATAGCTGATATATTTACAAAACCATTAAATGAAATTATTTTTATTAAATTATGACGAGAATTAGGAATTATATCGTTACATGAATTATAATTTAATAAAATTTTGTTTATAAATTTTTTACAAAAAAAAATTTAAAAAAATGGAGCTGCTTGCACTTGATCTCAAGTCACTAGTGAGGAAGTTGTATGATATTCCAATGTGCTATGATGTTTCTTGTTTTACCAACATACTTCACCTCTAATTTTTTTTGTCTGCCCATTAATCGTTAGTTTTCCTACCTCTCATTTTTCTTGGTTTAGAAAATTCAGACATTCTGCACCTCAACTTGTACAAACCTAAAATAAGTATACAAATAATATAAATAGGCTTCATTTCTCTTCTGTCAAACTCACCTTTTCAATCTTCACTTAATTTTAAACCTTTTTGCACAACCATTTTTGACACATATACAATCTCCACAATGGCATCTCAAGAAGGATCCAACCAATCTTCTATAGTTTTCAGCACTCCAACCTCTGAATCATCAAACAATTCAAACAACTCAACTCTAGTGTATATCCCAGTCAAGATTACACCTTTACCAAAACATCACACTGGGTATACGCCACAAGGAAAAAGAGCTAAACGTAACTTAGGTTTTAGCTCTTCGTCAACTAAAGAAAGGATTGATGATATACAGCATTATCAAAGAGAAACTTTAGAACTTCAACGTGGTTAATGCTAAACGCTTGAGCTTTCTAGAACAATTCGCTTTGAAGATTTACGGTCATCCTCAAAGCAATGCGTGCATCAACCATCACCGCAACGTCCTCAAGTGCCACCAAAATCTTAGGAATGAAGCCCTCAACGTCCTCAGGTGTCGCCTAACTCTTAGGAACGTAGTAATGTATGATCACCTATCCATCAATTCCAAGAAATTACAAAGGTTGAACCACATTCGGATGATTTGAAAATTAAGCCTTCTTATTTATTGTTTTATATTAAATTTTGTATACCTTGTATGTTTTTCTATTAAATAAGAATATATTTTTGTTTAAACAATAGATTAAAATTAGAAAACTAATAAATATATTTACACTGAATAACTAAATTAAAGAAAAACCTTAAGTAAAGCTAAGTTCAGCAATATTAACAGTTTCAATGGACTGAATTAAGCACCCCGGTCAACTGATTCAACTAAAATAATTTTTTAACCCAGATTCAGTCGACTGCACTAATCAAAACAGTCAATTGAAAATCCCTATTTTTCAACTGTAAACTTGCAGCCTATTATTTCCTGCAACTCAGTCGACTAGCCTCTGAAATTAGTCGACTGAATCTTTAAATATAATTGTTTTTTGCTTCAGCACTCAGTCGACTGAGCCTATCAAACAGTCGACTGAATTGCCAAAATTTACACTGAAAAGTCGCGAGTTTGAAAATCATGTATATCAATCGACTGGTAACATCAATTCAGTCGACTGATTCTTATTATTTCTATTTTTTAAAATATATCTACACATTTCCCAAGCACCTTTTCAACAACTCACTATATTAACTCTCTCATCTTTTTTATTTATCCCTTACCCATTTCTATAAGAAACCCTAGCCCCCATTTCCAAAAATCAATTTTTCACTCCAATTGAATCAATGGCTCCCCAAAGCAAAAGAGCTCGCGAATCCACTGCTGGACCTTTAGAAAGCCAAATCCGATCTTGGCTCCATAATGAAACCGTTGTTGCAAGATTCAATTCTATGAAAAGCTCCTGAATCTTTGAAGGCTCCTTTGTCAAGTTGACAAGTTCCCTGATTTCAACAAATATGCCATTCGAGAAATCGCTGAAGCTAATGGGATCGATTCCTTAATTGGGTCACTCGAACAATGTTAAAATTTATCCTCTCCTTATCAAATTGTTCTTTGCAAATATGAACTTGGATTACCAAGATGTAATGACTCGGATTTTTAGTTTGATTTTGAACATTTAATTTATTTTAAATGTTGAATTTGAAATGTAAATGGAATTTTAATATGAAGTTTATCGATTAAATAAGTGGAATAAAACTTAGATTCCAAATATAGTGATTTATTGAATAAATTTTAATTATTGAATTAATGATTGAGAATCGATTAAATAAATTGAATTGGAGTTGAATATGAATCAAAACGATTCCTAATGTTGATATAAATTCTATTGGAATTGTAATTGAGTTAATAAGTTTTTAAAACTGGAATTTCAAGAGATATCATACATTTTTATTTCGTCGATTTAATCGACGTGTTTAAACAACGATCTAAAGCACTGTCTTGGAAATCGACGAAACCAGTTCCATTGGATCCGAAATAGTGTATTATTATTGGATTTCAAATTTTGTAATGTTTGGATTTACTGTGTAGTCGTGCGATCTGAAAACACCCAGAAATAATTTAATTGAATTTAATGTAAATGGTCGGTTTAAAAAGCTATCTTCTCCATACGATCGAATTAGGACTCGAACTTGTTCCATTAGGTTCGAAATAGCGGTATAACATTAGGAACGCGAGGCGGCATGCCTCAATAGGGGTTCAGGAATTCAAGATATGTAAACGAGTTATTTTGGATATAAAATAAATATATTTATAAAAGTCAAATCTTTCTTCGGAAGCCAACTTCCCCTTTTCTTTTAAATATCATGATTTATTTCTTTCTCCTTCTTTCAGAAGCACGAGCTCAAAAACAAAATCAAATTCCTTGGATTATTAAAAAAAGAATGAAATCGAAATCGCCTGTTCATAAAAAATTCAACGCATAATCTAAAAAAGAAATCGAAGTCGAATTCGATCATAATTGTGAAGCCTGGGGACGGAATCGTTCAAATGAGGGTTTGCACGTGCGAGTCTCCGGATGGTGGCGACATCAATGGGCGCGACTGGGTAATGAGGTAGGACAGCGGCGACCATGTGTCGCGGTGGATGTTGGTCGAGATTTGGGAATCGATGGGCACTTGCAGGCGAATTGTGGAGAGGTTCGGTCGTGGTTAGGGCTATGGCGGTGCGAGGCAGTGGGGTCTGAGTGACTCTAGGCGGCGACAAGAGTGGTTGAGGTCGGGGTAGTTGGTGACTGGAAGGTGGCGCTCGAAGAGGAGGTTAGATCGAAGTCTATTCATCTGGGAGGAGCGTGCGTGTCTAGGGTTGGATGTCGATAGTTCAAGTTGGGTTGCTGAAGCGTATTTTGGCAGTGGATAGGGTTTTGCATGAATGGATTAGTGAAAGTATAATTCTGTAACTAATTTAATTATATAGTTAGTTATTTAAATTAGAATTTAAATTTGTGATAGCTAATAAAATTTCATACAAGGTCCAAAAATCAATGAAACAAGTCGTGTTTGGTTCGTAGCTATGAGATCTACGCAAAAGAATTTAGAATTGGAATGGATTGTAATTAAAAATCAAGGTGAGTAAATCTCACTCAGTTTTGGATTACTAGCTTAAATTTAAATAGTTTAAAATTGTTGTCGATTGATTGGATTGAATGGTTTAGTTATCAGTGAATACCATGTTATATATATATATATTATAGTGGTGTATATATATATAAGTATTTGGGTATATTTCCCGCCGATTGGAGCGAATGAGACACCAAGTGCCTCGCATAATAGAAGATGATCCTATATTACCGTGATATCCCACTCGAAGTGGGATTGGTATTTTTATGTTATCTAACATCGGTGGATGCAGGAAAACAGGCTGGAGGGATCCAACTAGATTCCTCAAATATATATTGATAGTTTTCACATATAGTGATATATGATGTGAATTGATAATCTATTATGGATTGTTGTGTGATTTGTTTTATTGGATGCTATAGTAGCACTGGCCTAACTTTTGGTCTTTTAAATACCATAACTATTATTTTGGAATTTGAAAGAATTTAAAAGGAGATTTTGAATATAAAAATAATTATATCAAAATTTGGATTATTTTTAAAGAAATTGATTTGGATAAAAATAATAATTGATTTTGGGTTATATTTAACAATTCGCAAAAATATTTTAAATAAATTTTTTTAAATAATTTATATAGGGGATTCTTCAACGATGGATTTTTAAACGATATTTCTGGAAAATATGAAAGGGAGTTTGAAATAGATATTTTAAATAGATTTGTGAAATATATGCAATTTATTAAGAAATGGATTTATAAAATGAGATTTTATAAATGAGATTAGTTTTATAAACAAGTGAAACTCAAAGGAGTTGTAAATTTATAAACGATGTTCATAAATAAGGGAAAATGAAATCAATTGATAAATTGGAATATAATTTCACAAGGAGAATTTATATCGAGATATGAAAAATAGATTTTTGGGAAAAATAGTGAATTCTATTTTGAAAGTTAGGATGTTTAGGAATCAGAATGGTATCGATGTGTTATGAATCGAGAGGGATTTATAAATTGAATTTGTTATTGGGATTTTAAAAATATATATTTATATCGAGAAGTTAAACTGTTTTAAAAGAGAATTTTTATTTATTCAAACTATGTAATTTAAGGCCGCTTTAGTAATAAAATACTTCGGAAGTAGATTTTTCAAATATTTTATATTAATTGAAATAAATTTCTAATTTTTATAATCAGCTTTGTAAATCGATTAGATTTATTTGAAATGAGTTGGAAATGATTTATTGATGTTTTATTAAAAATGTTTTGATATTTTAAATAGTTACTTAAACTGGTTTTAAAAATAAATTTTTATTCTTTAAAAATACTTATACATATATATATAGAGGTTTGGAATGATTGGAATTTATTTATAAGTTCTCTCGAGATTTGTAAACGGAGTTTATTTAATAGATGAGATTTTATAAGAGAAAATCTTATAATGAAATTCTGGGGGCTTAAGGAAATTTCTGAAATGTTAGAAAACAAGAACTTCAAGATTAAATTTGGATTCATAAAGAAGTTGTAAATGGATAGATGAGATTATAAGAGAGTATAATCAATTTTGGTAAATGTAAAAGGAATTAATATAAATTCCGAAAATGTAGGAGATAAGATATGAAATAATTCCTGAGTATTGATATTAGAAATGATTTCGGATAATGGACTTATAGAATATTTTCCTAAGTGTTGAAATGAAAGGTTTTTGAAAATATTTAGAGATGAAGGATTTATATCGAGATATTTTCTAAGTAATGGATTATAAATCGGAATTGGGAATGTTTCACTAAGTGTTGATGTGAGGTACGGGTGGAAATATCCTATTATGGAAACAAGTATTTGGAAATGTTTTCAAATATTGAAAAATTTGGAAGAGATTTGATATATATCTTTGTAAAGATATTCTAAAATGAATGTTTTAAAGAATTATAAATAATGGCGTAGTGACTGCTTATGGATGTTATTTGATAGTTAAATAACCGACTATCAATTTTGGCCAAATTCGTTGATCGTTTCGAAGAGACCGGGATCGGGTTTAATTATCTGAAACCACTTCGATCCGGTTTGAACGTTACGAATGGTGATACCGTGAGGATGGTGAAGACGGTGACTCGGTTTGTACAGACCCTGGACAACTTGTATGGATGAATTCTATCATTGCATTACTTGCCTGGAAGGAAGTGTTAGCATTCTAAGTATGATTGCTATTCTAAAGGTAAACGTAGCCTCAAGCCTCATCAACCGGGACTGACTAAAACATGGGAGATGCAGCAGGGCTAAGTGGGTCGCACCCAAGTTGGGTCTGTTATCACCTTTCTAGATATCCTCGGAAAAATTATATTAAATTTGTGGATATGGTTGTGCATGGAAAAGAGAGCCCTCGACAAGGGTGGGAACACCCGGGGTGATAACATATTCGGTACTATCCGGTAAGGGGTAGGCCGGTCCTGTGTTGGCAGGGATCGTTAGGTACGATCTCGATACATTTTTCTAGAGGTGTACTGTGATGGGTGGTACCTCCGTAGCCCAGTCATTGTATGGAATCCAATATCTACTACGAGCCTATACGGTTTTGATTGTATACCAAATATTGCTGAAACGTGAGATGCAAGCATTTTAGCTATTTTCTAATTTACTTTCTATAGACACTATTATAATATCAAATGCTTTTGATATAAAATGTTTTGGTTATCGTAAGGTAAAAACCCATCGTGTTTATGTGTGGCATGGTCTTACGAGATACCTTTGTTGTTCAAAGGATTTTGAAAATAGTAATAATTCAAATTGAGTGTTTTTTCTCACGCTGGTTTTCTAGACTGACTCGGATGTTATTTTATTATAATGCTCGGGTCAGGCCGAGTATTACAGATTTAGGTTAGGATGCTTTGGAGCTCAGGAGACGAGCTGAAGAATTTCAGGCATATTACACGTACTTGGTTATTCCGCTGTGTGTGTTATGTATAAGAGGACAGCTTATAATAACTGTCCATATAGATGTATTGATTGTTGTACTCTGATAATTGTATATATATATATATATATAAACAGCTTCAGATTCTTTTGTATAAAAATCTGTTATTATATATATTATATTTTGTTCCACTACGATTGTGAGATTCTATGTTGTTGCTTCTGTTTCTTCTTCTATCCTTTTCTTCTTCACTCCTAATGATTCATATTTCTATTCAATTTCAGTTGGACATGTGTGATTTATTGTCGACTCAAAGGGTATGGAGATACGGGCCGTTACACAAGATCCGAGGAATAAAGACGACTACGTATGGACTATAGTTTGCGGTGTCAAAATCTATCTTCCACTTTAAAGACTTGGCCATATCCTTCGCTATCCATCCGACGGAGTAGATATCAACGATGTAGAAGTCGATATGTATAACATAAATGAGGTCTCCCATCGATTGCTATCCGATGACTTGACAATTCTGAAATCCGTCGCCTTATGACCAAAGGCACGTATCTACATCCCGCTCTTAATCGGTCTTTACAGCCTCGTACTAGGAGTTACGAGAAAGTTTACAAGAGAGATTTCCAAGCTCTCTATGCTATTTACTCTTCTTAGAGGGTAAATTGGGCTAAATTTATCCTAGACGAGTTCCTCACTGTCAACCATAAGTGGAACTATAAGACCATTAACTACGGAGCTTATATAATGCATATTCTTCAAAATTTTGGAGTCTCCTTACCCGATGTCAATTTCATTACTATTGGCAAGCTCAATTCCAAGACTCTAAATCTTATGAATCTTACTAAACGCCCGCAAGCTTAAGAAAACATAAGCTTTCAACAACAGGCAGCCAATAGAGATCAAGGGATTCCATAACCCCGGGATATGCACATTGCCTTTTCCTCAACACAACCTCCCTGTCAAATAGAAGAAAAAGAAGACGACAAGATCCATAAGCTTCACGGTGATTTTACTCTGAAGAAAGCCTTTGCCACACTCTCCCACAACCAAAGCAAGCTCAGAAGACAATTAGCCACCGTCGAGAAAAATGTTGTCAAAACCAATAAGAAGCTAGATTCCATCAAAGGCTTCTTGAATAAGATTTGGGAGAAAATATCATGTATTGGCTTTACTTTTACAGGTATTATCGAGAATCGTGCTCCCTTTACATAGTCTACCTCCGACGAGGAAGAAGAAGAAGAGGGATCAGATGGTGAGGAGGTCGAGATTTTATGTTGCTTATGCCCATGTTATCTTTTAACACATTATTTTGTGTTTATGTTGTTTTTAATGTTATTCTGTGACACTGCACTCAAAATTTCACGTTCATGATTACCTCTGATGCTCATTTTATTGTCCTATGATATATGTGTTTGTCTATATACAAATTTATTATGTTGTCTATTTATTCCTTTTTTGTCGATGACAATGGGGGAGAAATTGTTTAATAAGGAGAGTAAATCATTCGGGGGGAGTAAATCATTCTTATAAATTTTTAAAACACTTACCTAGTTGTCATCATCAAAAAAGCGGAGAATGTTAGAACCTTGTATTTTGATGTTTTTGATCGTGATAACTATATAAGTAAATATTATGTGAACTAACCATATTTGCAGGAAAATATGCTATTCTACTCGACAATAGATTGCAGACCAAGAATTCAAATAGAAGCTACAATATTATTATGGTTTGTCTATAGTCTAGTCTAGAAGTTGATTTTTGTTAAAATCTCTCCAAGGTGGTATACACACACACAAGCACTTAAAATTGTTTTCAAATCATACTACATATATCAAGTATTGACTACACAAAGTTCACACACAAAAAGTTTCTCAAAGAACCTCGAAATGGCAGAAAACAGGGTATTTGAAACGACCGCCCATGACCCCTACACTGAATCAAGAGAAAATGCGCTGTAAAGTGTGCCAGGCGACCATGGACGATTGTCAGGGTAAATTAAAACAACAAAATCTATCGTATTACTCACAGTGCATGGACAAAATACAATAGAACATATGTATAGTGAAGCTTTACAGAATAAAATGCCATCATATAAAACACCATAATAGTTGAATACAAGCATCCAAATAGTCAATACATCAAGCCTCACTACATATCACTCAGAGAATACAAAGCAGCGGAACATCCAGTACATATAGTAAGAAAGAAACAATATGCAATACTCCAACTCGTCTTCGATATCAGCACCGTGAAAAGCTAGAACAGCACCTGTCACCTGCTACCTAGTCTGCCCGTCCCAAAAATGGACGAACAGCCCAAGGCAATAAGAATTAAAACATAAAGCCTTGAGTCAGACAACAGTCTTAGTGAGCAGTAAATTAACTAACAACATACCAAAAGAGCATAAAGGAAAAGGAATAGGAATACAACCCTCCCACTCCAACCTCATTCTACAGTGATAGCCCCCAGACACACACTAAGCAGAAGCAAACATAGCAGAACATACAATTTATGTAACGACCCGTAAATTTCAACTGTTTTAATAACGTAATTAGTTGAAATTTTTCGAAATTTTAAACGATAAAATTTTGAAATATAAATTTGATATTTGGAATGCGTCTAATTAAACATAGCAACTGGTAAATTTTCGTCCGAAAATATGAAAGTTTATTTCGCGCGTAAATTCACTTCAATTTAATCAGTTAAAAAGCAATGAAAATAAAATGTTTCCGAAACCTAAATATTTTTACATAAAAAAATTTTAAACCATCTTCTGAGCAAGATTGCAGTTGGTCGTTTTTCCAAATTCGAACATCTTTGGCTCCGTCGATCTTATTTTTCAGCGTTTTTCTTGCATTTTCCGTAGTAGAAAAATTCGAATTTTTATAATTAAATCGTATCACTAATATCCGTATACCATTTTGATCGTCTCGTCATGCCGATCTCAACGGTATCTTCATTTCTATTTTTCAAACCCCGAAATACCGTGGAGTCAGTAAAACAATTCCGTATCAATACCGATTTTGTGACTTTTGGTTCCCGTGATCTTCTGAATCTCTGGTGCATTTAACTCGTATAACTCAACAGCTATTTCTTTTATTATCTTCATAAATTCTGCTTGTTCCCAGACCATTCTTGTTTAGTTCAAAGATAAAGATACTTAAAGCAATATAGAATACAAAACTTTTCATATTTTACATCTCCTCTGCCTCTTCATATTATCCAAGCCTAAACGTCATTTCCCTGTTTCATTGCTTACCCACTCCACTTTGCCACGTGATGAACCAGAGCACTCAACTTGCTTCTTCATTCCCTCCGCGTGCATCATAAACCGACGCCATCCTTTCCAGATCCACCGAACTCCTCTTTCCCCGACTTAGCCTCCGCATGCACAGCCATCCTCCCCTCCAGCCTGTGCCCAAACTCCAGTGAGCCACTCCTCTGTCATGCATGCGGTCTACCACCGCCCTAACTCCAGCCCACCCCACGAATCCGCCACCCATCCCCTTCCATGCCACGACCCTGACTTGTACCCGCTTACGCCATACAGCAGCTCCAACATCAAGTCCACCCTCCTACCCTTCAACCCGCACCACCCTGCCTTTGTCGCCGGAGCAGTTTTTCCTCCATCATCGACCACTGCCGACCCTTGCAACCATGAAAGCCTCCAACCACAAACTTGGCCTCCACCTTCGCATGCTTCTCTAGCCCACGGCGCCTCTCCTCTGACCGATGCAGCAGCTCTTCATCAACCGATCTCTGCCTTGTCGAATACCCCTCAGCTTGCATGTTTTATTCAAGGCATTATTGGTATATTTATAAAGTTATATGAGTTGTTGTTTTATTAATATATAAATTACGTATATTAGTGTATGGTGTTTGGTATATCATATCATAAAAATTATGATACATATTGGATGGTTTCAGATCTATTAGTTTACATATATATAACTTTTTACTCACATAAGTATATTATCTGTTGTTGACACAAGTCGTTATACGATTGTATGAATATATATATAGTTCTGACTTGATTTTTGAGTATTTATGTATATATATTTTATTTAATTGGTTGTATATTTGTCAGTTATTATGTATACATATATATATAATTTTTACAAAGAACGTTTTAGGTCGTTATATATATATATATATGTTTATAAGCCATATCATATGTTGTTCGCATGTAAGAGTTTTCAACCATATTAGATGTTATATATATGTAAAGGTTATATCAGCTTCTGTTTTATACGAGCCATATGTGGTATGTTTGCTGTTCATATAACATGTGAGTTGAGCTCATGAATTTCGGTCTACATAAAAATATATAATTATATAGTACAGTATTGATAGGTGTATATGGTCAGTATAAATCTTATGTGTAATATACATACGTATGTTTATATATTGTTTAGATGTGTAACGTGTATATACTTATTTTATACAAAAGATAGTTATATAGATTTTATATATGCCGGTTCTATAACGTTGGTTTATATTAGTTGGTATATACACATTGGTGTATATATGTCAGTGAAGTTATAAAGGCTACAGTTATAAGTTTACCTATATATAAGTATGATTTTATATTGTGTCTCGAAATTTGGCATACAATATATTAGTATATATTGTGTTATTACAGTTAAATGTTTATACAGTATAAGTCACATCTGTTGTTTATATAAGAATGTATATACCGAGCTCTACATATATAAATTAAGTTGGATAGGTTTGAATACAATCTATTAGTTCCATGTATTAGTTTATATAAAGTGTTGGTTTAGAATTATAATATATTGTCGCATTTCGATACTTGGATTCCGGTAGAATGTAAGTTTTATTCGGTCAGTTATATGGGAGGATATATTTACCATATGTAAAGGTCATATAAACTATGCTCTGTAATACGTTTTGTTTTGTTTTGTTTTGTTTTGTTTTTTTTTAAAAATAATAATAATAATATTTCTATACTGTTTAAGTTAATATATATTATATAATAGTAATGTATATATTTTCAGTTATATCAAACTGATTCTGATTCCGTTCATCGATTCCTTCTGATCAGCTTTGATCATCGAAATCGTGCTTGAATCCGTATCTCAAATTTCAGTGTCCGTTTTCTCTGTGCATATGTGTGTCATCTTCAGTATTCTTTAGCCTCGAAAGGTGAGCAATCACTCACGATTAACGTTCTTTTATTTATTAAATTTGATTTCAATTGAAACGACAATTGAAATATGCTGCTGTCTGATATTTACACTGTTATTACCTGTATCAGTTCACCTGTGACATCTGACACCATTATCTGTTATATATGAAATGATAATCCAGTTTGGTTGTTAAATGATTGATTGTTTGATGTTTATAATGGACGTTAAATTGTTAATGATGTAAGTGAATAATTTGAAATTGAAATTGACGTAGGATAGTTAGATTTGATATATGTGTAAAATTTGATTAAATGACATTTGTATAATATGACCCCTTTTAACTGTTTAAGTTAGTGACACGTAGGATTTGTTTAATTACACTTTGAACCACTGAATGTATGTTGTTAAATTGATAATGTATGAAATTGTAAATAGATGACAAGTGAAGAACCGTAAAGTAATAATCTTTAATCTACATGAAATGATAGTGTGGATTCTAGAAATAATTATATTAATTCGTACAAATAACAATGCGAATTAATACGGATATTTCGGGATTATTGATTTGATTATTGGATTGATATTGGCTGTTGTTATTGCTTGTTTATTTACTTTGACACCATCCCAGTTATCACACTGCAAGTTTCCTTTGTTATGTTTTGATTTTGAATTGAATTGGAATCGGGTTGAAATGATAAATACCCAAAATTAAAACTTTGACCTTAGATATAGAGAATTAAATAAAAACCCGATTGGTCAAAAAATTTGACTTAAAAATAAAATAAGGATTTTATTTGAGTAAATATTATGGTTTTGAAATGAAATTGAAATCTGAATTTTTATGAAAGGAAATTGTAATATTTAATAATCTGAAACAAATATTTACAATGTAATTGATAAAAGAATGTTGTTTGATTTGAAATTATTGAATTAAGTTTGAAATTATTAAACTTTGAAATGATTTAATAATTAAGTTTGAAATTATAATTAACTTTGAAATTATTTAATAATTAAGTTTTGAATTATTTAATAATTAAATAAGATTGAATTATTTAATGATTAAATTGATTTGGATTCTTTAATAAGAGAAATTGAATTTTTGAATAAGTGAATTTTACTTTGTAATAACTGAAATTGAATTTCTTTATTAATTAAGTTTTGGAAAATTATTTAAGAAAGTAAATAAGTGAAATTGAATTTCTTTAACAAGAAATAAAATGTGATTTATTGAAATTAATGTAAGACTTGAAATTTAAAGAATTTGATTTGACGAATTTAGTTTAATTCAAAATTGTAAATTTTGATTTAATGAAATTGAACTTAAGAAATGGATTTAATGAATTGGAAATTTAATGGAAATTGTTTTGAATGGCATAATAACTTAACGAATATTGAATGAAATCGATAAATGATTTTAAATTGATTGGAATGTTAAATAAGATTTAATTTAAATGTTTTCGAAATGAAACTTGTATTCGAACTTGAATCAATATTTGGATTGTTTTAAATAGAAATTGAAATTGAATTATAAGATTTTGAAATGGTAATTTGGAAGTTTTGAAACGTAAAGTATGGAAACTGTTTTGATAGACAATTGAAATGTTGATTTGCGAATTGAAATTGAAATGGAATTTGATTTGGTTTTTGAAATATATAAACGACCAATCGGTGTAATAATTACGGAAGTTATTAAAGAGACCGGAATTCGGTTATGGATATACTCTCTATCTAAACCGGAAACCACTTTAATAACTATGCGCGGAGTGATGATCCAGAATGAAGTGGATGGAATGATGTACGTGTTGACTGAAGAAAGAGAACGATGATGGATAGCCTTGACACTTGTGTCAAATTGGAAATGACTAAAACAGGAGCTGTGCCGGGCCAATGGAGGATTGATACCTCAAGTGGACACACTTCTTCGAACTACTTATACTTGTTGTCGATTGGTGCACCCTTGATTTTGGGAGTGTTGTTTCACGGTGTTGCGGGCGCTGCGGCGTTGCGTTCTCACCAGTCTGGATCAGGCGAACGGTAGTATCACTACCTTGGGTATAGCCTCATGTGCCTTGTCATACTTGTATTCCATTTATGCGCGACCACTACGATTTTGATTTGTACCTTTAGTATATGGATTGCCCTCTGGTGACTTCCGGTTTTGGGGAAGCTACGGTCTTGTATATGCTTTTGGGAATAAAAATGTGTTAAGGGTGGAATGGGCCATGACTTAACGCTATTTTGATATCTTTATATATTACTGATAGACATTAACTACTTAGCGTATATTACTACCTAGTAGATAGTTTAACGGATCCTTAAAGGATGGTTATTCCAAACATCCTTTGAGTTACTTGTATTTCAATTGCTATTTCACTTGAGTTGGATTTATTAATATAAGAATGTTAATCCTGACTCGAGTGTTTTGTGTTTTGCTTTACGCTCGGGTCAGACTGAGTAGTTCAGCTTTCGAGACTCACCTTTGGAGTTGGAGCTTCGCTTGGAGATCCAGCTATCTACCCAGCTTTCAGATATTCGATGATTCCAGTGATGTATTCTGATTTATATCTGATGTATCATATTACTCTTCCGTTGTATCTGGTTTAACTCTGATGTAACTTATATATCTATATAGTAGCTTCATGAACTACTATCTCTTTTATTTCCGCTGGAAATTATTACTCTGTGTCTGTGATATGTGATTATTTATTTACTGTATATGTTCAGTTTTGCCAAATTTAAATTAACAACGCGGTATTTTGAGCAATTCAACTCTGGCATGTGTGTCTGCCTATGCACCTGGCGGGTGCAGCATGGTAGGGGGTTCTCGCATTTGGTTTGGTAGCGAGCGGATGACTCTTACTCCTACATGTCCCTGCGGGGTTGGTGCAGTCGAGAGGCTTGCTGTAAAGGCAGAACACAGGTACTGATGTATGCTACGGTGGGCGTTACCCCACTGACGCGGTCCGTTACAGTTGGTATTAGAGCTTTGGTAGCTCTAGGCAAAACTTAACATATAGGGTAAATGTATTTACAGAATCACTCTCATTCGAGTTTCAATCTCTTCCTTTGACTCAATTCCTTTGAATTTTTGGAACGTTCTCCTCGATTCCGAAATTCATTCGTGCCCCTCACTATTCGTCTTCTTTCAATTCTGGAGCACCCCATAACTCCATTTTGAATGATATCTATAATAGATCGGCGGTCTCGCCAATCTTCGAATAATTCGTAAAGGAGTAAACTCCTTTATAATAGGCATCGATTTACCGGAAATTTCTGTATCCTTGGTTTACGATGTTATCTATCTTCTGCTATACCTGAATTCTATCTCTTGAGATCGAATGTTGATTTACCTCGGAATTCAGCATCGATCTTATCCTTGAAGTCACGGTTGACCCGGTTAAGGTTGCCCGCGATTTATATAATTTATCAATCTTCCTACTTTGTTAGTTAATCATCTTATCTTTGTTTCGAACCTATCTTCGAAAAAAAAAATTCTTTGATTTGAGTCCATCAAATTGAATCTATATCCTTGCTTTAAAATCCATTCTTGTATCGTCGAGCGAGGAAGTGTATTTATAAATAAATTTTAAAATGTTTTATTTGTGTTTTTTGAGTTGTTGATGTTGATTTGGGTTTTCGATCGATTCGTCTGATCAACGCTATCGATAGGATTTCCAAAACACTTGAGCAGAGCAAACTGACACAATATCGTTTTCAAATTTGTTAAATAAAATAGAAGTTTTGTATGATTATCTTATATATAAATATAAGTTTTTCTGAAATTAAATTTTTAATGAATTGCTGTCTGAAAATAATAATATTTGATTATCATTTATTGTTCTAAATAAATTTATAAATACGGTTTATAAATTGATTTGGAATTTGAAATGAATTTAATTCAGAAACTTGAGAATTTAGTTTCCGGTGATTTCGACTTTGGTTTTAAAATTTTAATGTATATTATTTAAAGTATTTCGAATAAAAATCGTTTTCAAAGGATTTTTAAAAATGTTGAAATCAGTGCTCTTCTCTTTGTCGCTGGAAAATAATTTCGGTGATGGCGGCCGCATCATCGACATTCATTTTCGAGTTTCGAAGTGGAGATACTATTCTGTAGCTTTGCTACGGTTTTGTTTTGAAATTTTTTTTTTAAATTTCTTCAGTATATTTTGATTTACATATATAGGTATCTTATTTTAAAATTTAATTTGATTTGGTATAAATATATTATATATATATCTAAATTGTTTAAAGTTAATCGGAAATCTAATTCTCAAATTTTGTTAAAGGATGATTTTAATTTCAAATAAAACCAAAATTTGGAATAAATATTTAAAACTTGAATAATTGAATTGGGAAAATTTTATTTGTATATTGTTCAACTGCATTCTAATACAACTTAGCTAAATCATTCAGAAGTTGAATATGTAATTGGATAATATATAAGATAAATTGAATTTATAACTAAAATTTGAGTGTTTATAATAAATGTTATACACTAAATTTTGATTATAAAAATGTTAATAGAGATAAATAGAATAATAAGATAATTGAAAATAAATGTTGTTTTGAAAGAATTAATAAATTGAAATTAGATCAACTTATGAAAATACCTTGAATTTGAAAGCAATTAGTAAATATAAATTAATTTAAATCGAAACTTTTATGGTTTAAATTAATTTATATGGGTTAAATATATGTGATTAGATATATTAAGTAAAACAAATTTAATAATAATTTGGAATAAAGAAGAATTTAAATTGCTGAAAAAAAATATGATTATAATAAAAGACTATTCAAATTTATGGTTTAGAAATTGAAAATTGAAGATAATTGGATAATAAGATAATGAATTTAGAAATAGTTGAGATTGATTTTAGTGAAATCAAATGGATTAAATCAATTATTGAATATCAATTAATTTAAATTTGAATCTATATGGTTTAAATAATTGTTATTTTTTTTATTTCAAATCTGTTTTTTTCTGGTTGATTCTATTCTCCTACCTCGTTCCTTTTCGGGGACGAAAAGTTTTGAGTGGGGGAGAATGTAACGACCCGTAAATTTCAACTATTTTAATAACGTAATTAGTTGAAATTTTTCGAAATTTTAAACGATAAAATTTTGAAATATAAATTTGATATTTGGAATGCGTCTAATTAAACATAGCAACTGGTAAATTTTCGTCCGAAAATATGAAAGTTTATTTCGCGCGTAAATTCACTTCAATTTAATCAGTTAAAAAGCAATGAAAATAAAATGTTTCCGAAACCTAAATATTTTTACATAAAAAAAATTTAAACCATCTTCTGAGCAAGATTGCAGTTGGTCGTTTTTCCAAATTCGAACATCTTTGGCTCCGTCGATCTTATTTTTCAGCGTTTTTCTTGCATTTTCCGTAGTAGAAAAATTCGAATTTTTATAATTAAATCGTATCACTAATATCCGTATACCATTTTGATCGTCTCGTCATGCCGATCTCAACGGTATCTTCATTTCTATTTTTCAAACCCCGAAATACCGTGGAGTCAGTAAAACAATTCCGTATCAATACCGATTTTGTGACTTTTGGTTCCCGTGATCTTCTGAATCTCTGGTGCATTTAACTCGTATAACTCAACAGCTATTTCTTTTATTATCTTCATAAATTCTGCTTGTTCCCAGACCATTCTTGTTTAGTTCAAAGATAAAGATACTTAAAGCAATATAGAATACAAAACTTTTCATATTTTACATCTCCTCTGCCTCTTCATATTATCCAAGCCTAAACGTCATTTCCCTGTTTCATTGCTTACCCACTCCACTTTGCCACGTGATGAACCAGAGCACTCAACTTGCTTCTTCATTCCCTCCGCGTGCATCATAAACCGACGCCATCCTTTCCAGATCCACCGAACTCCTCTTTCCCCGACTTAGCCTCCGCATGCACAGCCATCCTCCTCTCCAGCCTGTGCCCAAACTCCAGTGAGCCACTCCTCTGTCATGCATGCGGTCTACCACCGCCCTAACTCCAGCCCACCCCACGAATCCGCCACCCATCCCCTTCCATGCCACGACCCTGACTTGTACCCGCTTACGCCATACAGCAGCTCCAACATCAAGTCCACCCTCCTACCCTTCAACCCGCACCACCCTGCCTTTGTCGCCGGAGCAGTTTTTCCTCCATCATCGACCACTGCCGACCCTTGCAACCATGAAAGCCTCCAACCACAAACTTGGCCTCCACCTTCGCATGCTTCTCTAGCCCACGGCGCCTCTCCTCTGACCGATGCAGCAGCTCTTCATCAACCGATCTCTGCCTTGTCGAATACCCCTCAGCTTGCATGTTTTATTCAAGGCATTATTGGTATATTTATAAAGTTATATGAGTTGTTGTTTTATTAATATATAAATTACGTATATTAGTGTATGGTGTTTGGTATATCATATCATAAAAATTATGATACATATTGGATGGTTTCAGATCTATTAGTTTACATATATATAACTTTTTACTCACATAAGTATATTATCTGTTGTTGACACAAGTCGTTATACGATTGTATGAATATATATATAGTTCTGACTTGATTTTTGAGTATTTATGTATATATATTTTATTTAATTGGTTGTATATTTGTCAGTTATTATGTATACATATATATATAATTTTTACAAAGAACGTTTTAGGTCGTTATATATATATATATGTTTATAAGCCATATCATATGTTGTTCGCATGTAAGAGTTTTCAACCATATTAGATGTTATATATATGTAAAGGTTATATCAGCTTCTGTTTTATACGAGCCATATGTAGTATGTTTGCTGTTCATATAACATGTGAGTTGAGCTCATGAATTTCGGTCTACATAAAAATATATAATTATATAGTACAGTATTGATAGGTGTATATGGTCAGTATAAATCTTATGTGTAATATACATACGTATGTTTATATATTGTTTAGATGTGTAACGTGTATATACTTATTTTATACAAAGGATAGTTATATAGATTTAATATATGCCGGTTCTATAACGTTGGTTTATATTAGTTGGTATATACACATTGGTGTATATATGTCAGTGAAGTTATAAAGGCTACAGTTATAAGTTTACCTATATATAAGTATGATTTTATATTGTGTCTCGAAATTTGGCATACAATATATTAGTATATATTGTGTTATTACAGTTAAATGTTTATACAGTATAAGTCACATCTGTTGTTTATATAAGAATGTATATACCGAGCTCTACATATATAAATTAAGTTGGATAGGTTTGAATACAATCTATTAGTTCCATGTATTAGTTTATATAATGTGTTGGTTTAGAATTATAATATATTGTCGCATTTCGATACTTGGATTCCGGTAGAATGTAAGTTTTATTCGGTCAGTTATATGGGAGGATATATTTACCATATGTAAAGGTCATATAAACTATGCTCTGTAATACGTTTTGTTTTGTTTTGTTTTGTTTTGTTTTTTTTTAAAAATAATAATAATAATATTTCTATACTGTTTAAGTTCACATATATTATATAATAGTAATGTATATATTTTCAGTTATATCAAACTGATTCTGATTCCGTTCATCGATTCCTTCTTATCAGCTTTGATCATCGAAATCGTGCTTGAATCCGTATCTCAAATTTCAGTGTCCGTTTTCTCTGTGCATATGTGTGTCATCTTCAGTATTCTCTAGCCTCGAAAGGTGAGCAATCACTCACGATTAACGTTCTTTTATTTATTAAATTTGATTTCAATTGAAACGACAATTGAAATATGCTGCTGTCTGATATTTACACTGTTATTACCTGTATCAGTTCACCTGTGACATCTGACACCATTATCTGTTATATATGAAATGATAATCCAGTTTGGTTGTTAAATGATTGATTGTTTGATGTTTATAATGGACGTTAAATTGTTAATGATGTAAGTGAATAATTTGAAATTGAAATTGACGTAGGATAGTTAGATTTGATATATGTGTAAAATTTGATTAAATGACATTTGTATAATATGACCCCTTTTAACTGTTTAAGTTAGTGACACGTAGGATTTGTTTAATTACACTTTGAACCACTGAATGTATGTTGTTAAATTGATAATGTATGAAATTGTAAATAGATGACAAGTGAAGAACCGTAAAGTAATAATCTTTAATCTACATGAAATGATAGTGTGGATTCTAGAAATAATTATATTAATTCGTACAAATAACAATGCGAATTAATACGGTTATTTCGGGATTATTGATTTGATTATTGGATTGATATTGGCTATTGTTATTGCTTGTTTATTTACTTTGACACCATCCCAGTTATCACACTGCAAGTTCCCTTTGTTATGTTTTGATTTTGAATTGAATTGGAATCGGGTTGAAATGATAAATACCCAAAATTAAAACTTTGACCTTAGATATAGAGAATTAAATAAAAACCCGATTGGTCAAAAAATTTGACTTAAAAATAAAATAAGGATTTTATTTGAGTAAATATTATGGTTTTGAAATGAAATTGAAATCTGAATTTTTATGAATGGAAATTGTAATATTTAATAATCTGAAACAAATATTTACAATGTAATTGATAAAAGAATGTTGTTTGATTTGAAATTATTGAATTAAGTTTGAAATTATTAAACTTTGAAATGATTTAATAATTAAGTTTGAAATTATAATTAACTTTGAAATTATTTAATAATTAAGTTTTGAATTATTTAATAATTAAATAAGATTGAATTATTTAATGATTAAATTGATTTGGATTCTTTAATAAGAGAAATTGAATTTTTGAATAAGTGAATTTTACTTCGTAATAACTGAAATTGAGTTTCTTTATTAATTAAGTTTTGGAAAATTATTTAAGAAAGTAAATAAGTGAAATTGAATTTCTTTAACAAGAAATAAAATGTGATTTATTGAAATTAATGTAAGACTTGAAATTTAAAGAATTTGATTTGACGAATTTAGTTTAATTCAAAATTGTAAATTTTGATTTAATGAAATTGAACTTAAGAAATGGATTTAATGAATTGGAAATTTAATGGAAATTGTTTTGAATGGCATAATAACTTAACGAATATTGAATGAAATCGATAAATGATTTTAAATTGATTGGAATGTTAAATAAGATTTAATTTAAATGTTTTCGAAATGAAACTTGTATTCGAACTTGAATCAATATTTGGATTGTTTTAAATAGAAATTGAAATTGAATTATAAGATTTTGAAATGGTAATTTGGAAGTTTTGAAACGTAAAGTATGGAAACTGTTTTGATAGACAATTGAAATGTTGATTTGCGAATTGAAATTGAAATGGAATTTGATTTGGTTTTTGAAATATATAAACGACCAATCGGTGTAATAATTACGGAAGTTATTAAAGAGACCGGAATTCGGTTATGGATATACTCTCTATCTAAACCGGAAACCACTTTAATAACTATGCGCGGAGTGATGATCCAGAATGAAGTGGATGGAATGATGTACGTGTTGACTGAAGAAAGAGAACGATGATGGATAGCCTTGACACTTGTGTCAAATTGGAAATGACTAAAACAGGAGCTGTGCCGGGCCAATGGAGGATTGATACCTCAAGTGGACACACTTCTTCGAACTACTTATACTTGTTGTCGATTGGTGCACCCTTGATTTTGGGAGTGTTGTTTCACGGTGTTGCGGGCGCTGCGGCGTTGCGTTCTCACCAGTCCGGATCAGGCGAACGGTAGTATCACTACCTTGGGTATAGCCTCATGTGCCTTGTCATACTTGTATTCCATTTATGCGCGACCACTACGATTTTGATTTGTACCTTTAGTATATGGATTGCCCTCTGGTGACTTCCGGTTTTGGGGAAGCTACGGTCTTGTATATGCTTTTGGGAATAAAAATGTGTTAAGGGTGGAATGGGCCATGACTTAACGCTATTTTGATATCTTTATATATTACTGATAGACATTAACTACTTAGCGTATATTACTACCTAGTAGATAGTTTAACGGATCCTTAAAGGATGGTTATTCCAAACATCCTTTGAGTTACTTGTATTTCAATTGCTATTTCACTTGAGTTGGATTTATTAATATAAGAATGTTAATCCTGACTCGAGTGTTTTGTGTTTTGCTTTACGCTCGGGTCAGACTGAGTAGTTCATCTTTCGAGACTCACCTTTGGAGTTGGAGCTTCGCTTGGAGATCCAGCTATCTACCCAGCTTTCAGATATTCGATGATTCCAGTGATGTATTCTGATTTATATCTGATGTATCATATTACTCTTCCGTTGTATCTGGTTTAACTCTGATGTAACTTATATATCTATATAGTAGCTTCATGAACTACTATCTCTTTTATTTCCGCTGCAAATTATTACTCTGTGTCTGTGATATGTGATTATTTATTTACTGTATATGTTCAGTTTTGCCAAATTTAAATTAACAACGCGGTATTTTGAGCAATTCAACTCCGGCATGAGTGTCTACCTATACACTTATAATGGATGCGAATGGTCCAAAATAGCGGGTCGTTACAATTTAAAGTAAAGTAATTATCACTCGAGTCAAGGGCGATGTTTTCCAAGCACAAACCCCCAAGGCCTAAACCAAGATCAGATAAGCACCCGGAAAATACTGCTCTTGAGACCGAATGACGATACAACCAAACATCCATGACTCTGGCTATCACTGTTATCATTGCTTCGATATCACCGTTAATTGAATGACCGGCACATTCTTTCAGTCGTCCGTCAAGGGCTAATGGAAACCCCGGTTCTAGACATAACTCCCGCACGTCGTCGCAGCCCGTGCCTAGGACTATCGAATCTGCCCAGAGTACTCGACCATCAACAGTTAGTCGTTGGGACTATCGAATCTGCCCAAACGTACTCTTGCTTAGAGCATGCTAGAACCTTCAACAACGATGCTATCCAAGCCTCCTAGTCATCCTCCTTGACGACTATTTCCATACTAGCTCAAGCCTCTCTCAAGCATCCATTACCCTTAACTCGAATCATATCACCGAGTTACCAACGTGCTTGGAATGATCCCGTCTGGATTAGACCAAGACTATCTCATATCATACTTCGCTTCATCACATCCTAGCAAAGTCTCATCTCAACATCATCATCATCGAATCTATGCATAAGAGCTTCATCATCCCGCTACATATGCCACGAGCAGCTTTCCCAATTCAAGAGCCTTTCCCTTAGCTTTTGAATCATCTTCGGTCTAAAGCAAATCATCAATCATCTAATTCATAGCAATCAATCAAGTCAAACATTAATCCAAGCAATCAAACATTCAAATATGATCTAAGTAGACAATTATCACAATAATGGCAATTTCGTAATTAAAGAGTTGAAAGTCTAACAAGCATGAAATCATGAGAAATATCTCTACAGTCTTGATGAATGAACTTGCATAGGTCAACACTTAGTAAAATGGTTGTCAAATCATCATGAACAATGGATCTACATGGATCTACACTTAGGATGAAGAAAATGCATGGAAATCACTATTTTAACACCAAATCGAGCTAATAATCCGATATACTCCTTTGGATCCGTGTGAGAGATAATCACCACTCACCAAATCACCAAAACAACCTCAAAACAACACGCTTCAGATCTGGACAGCGAAGGATCAAGCTTGATCTATCACGAATCCGCTTCAAACGAAGAAATCTCACTTCAATGGATGAAGGTCTTCAACTTTAGCTCTTGGATATTCGATCTTGATCTTCGATTTGGATGAAAGGAATCACTAGATTAGAGTGGAGAAAAGAAGTGAAGAAGTGTAGAAGTCGAGCTCTCAAAATGGCAGCACTTCGTCACTTCGAAATCCGGATCCCAAAAAGTGAGAAAAACCCTTCCTATTTATAGCTGAAAATTCACTAAGTCGTAACTCGGCTATCTCCATAGGTCGTCTCCGACCTAAGCCTCTCCGACCTAAGCCTCTCCGACCTAACAGATATGCACGTGCGCCCCAACTCCTACGACCTAACACTTCTGCGCATCCAAGCACCCAGCGACCTACGACCTAACGCAACGCGCGACTTAACACATGCGCTTCCACTTGTATACGACTTACGACCTAACACAGATCGCGACCTAACACTTAGACGCGACTTAACAATAGGTACGACCTAACACTTAGACAAAACCCAGCGACCTAACGCAGACTGCCTCTACGACCTAACAACTCACTGAGTTACGACCTACGACTTATAAAACCTTGCGACCTAACAACTTAGCAATCCACGCGACATAATAGTGTTACGACCTAACACTTAAGCGCTTACGTGACCTAACACTCAAGCCAATACGCGACCTAAGACTTAGCCAACCACTCCGACTTAGTCCACACGACCAGATACTTAACCCCTTAGGTCGTCCAACGACTTAACTACTAAGTCGTTCACTAGCTTATTTCTTAGGTCGGTCAATCCCATAGGTCGCTCACTCTACTAAGTCGCTAACCTGCTACCCCAGCTCCTCTAGGTCGTTGTCGACCTAACTATGCTAACCCGGTAACCACTAGGTCGCTAACTCCACTAGGTTTGCCTACCCTTGAGTCGCCATCTCCTTAAGTCGGTCAGTTCCTTAGGTCGTTAACTCGCCCTGCCGACCTAACACTTAACTCATCAAAACTCTTAGGTCATCAACTTCCTTAAGTCGCTACCGACCTACCCCTTAGGTCGCCAATCCTATAAGTCGGTCACGACCTATCACTTAGGTCGTTCACGACCTAGGACTTAGAAAAATTCTGCCAAAAATCTGAAACGACTTAAAATGCTGAAAATTCCAGATTTGAACGAACTTTTCGATCCGTAAAAATACGGGTCGTTACATTCTCTCCCCCTTAGGAATTTCGCTCCCGAAATTCCAAACAAACAAAGCAATCAAAGACTATTCTGCATGCCTACCATCCATAGCAATCAACCAACCATGCATCCAATTCTAGCTTAGCATGCAGAATTCTAAAACTTAGAACAAGTTACAATATCGTGAGATGACACGACACCTTAGGGTCATACCTTGAAGAGTTCGGGATGAGCTGCTTTCATCCTCTCTTCCACCTCCCATGTACAGTCGTTATCATCGTCACTCCATTGTATCTTGAGCAACTTAACTACCTTCCTCCTGAGCTGTTTCGTGTCGGTTTCAACAACACGAAGCGGCTTACGAGGTCTTCTATCGACTGGATCGACTTCAAAATCTTCACAGCTATCAGCAGAAACCACCATACTCGAGTCGTGCACATACTTCCGTAGATATGATACATGAAAAACATTGTGCACACTCGACATCTTCTCAGGTAACTCCAGTCTATAGGCGAGCTTTCCAATTCGCTCGATGATCGGGAATGGTCCAACAAATCTCGGAGTCAATTTTCCTTTCTTCCCGAATCGGATAACATTCTTCAGTGGAGAAATCTTCACAAAAACCATATCTCCTACGTCGAATTCCAAATCCTTACGACGCTTATCGGCATAACTCTTCTGACGGTCTTAGGCTGCCTTCATTCGTTGCCGAATGATCTCTATACACTCCGTAGTCTGTCGAATCATCTCTGGCCCAAGCATCAGCTTTTCTCCAGTCTCTATCCAACATGTCGGAGAGTTACACGGTCTTCCATACAATGCCTCATACGGTGCCATACCAATGCTTGACTGGTAACTATTGTTGTACGCAAACTCCACCAAATGAAGGTGATCTTCCCATGATCCTCCAAAGTCCAAAACACATGCTCTAAGAAGATCTTCCAAAACTCGGTTGACTCTCTCGGTCTGACCATCTGTTTGAGGGTGATAAGCTGTACTCAAACACAACTCGGTTCCCAAAACTTCCTGGAAGCTCTTCCAAAATCCACTAGTGAACAATGGATCTCGATCGCTCACTATACTCTTCGGAATACCATGGAATCGAACTATCCACTTAACATACAACTCATCCAACCTTGATGCAGTCCTAGTCGATCGAACAGGAATAAATCTTGCACTCTTAGTCAGGCGATCTACAATGACCCAAATCCCTTCATTTCCCGTTCTGGTTCTAGGCAATCCATCAATAAAATCCATCGACACTTGCTCCCACTTTCATGTAGGAACTTCTAATGGCTGAAGCAATCCACTTGGCTTCTTCTGCTCGGCTTTTACCAACTGGCAGTTCATACACTTGGAAATAAAATTTCCAACATCCTTCTTCATACCTTCCCAGTAGTAGGTTCTCTTCATATCCCGATACATCTTATTTCCACCTGGATGAATTGTCAGCTTCGAGTGATGACTTTCCTTCAGAACTTCACTCCTCAATTCATCTATATCGGGAACAACTAGCCGTCCTTGCTTCCGAAGCCAACCCTCTCGATCGACCTCGAATCCTTTATCCTTTTCTGGATCCAATCCAGATTCCAAATCACGGATAATCTTGACAAGCTTATCATCTCGCTTTTGGCTCTCGCCAATTCTTTCCACAAGAGACGGTCTTATTGATAAGTTTGCCAACATCTCAGGTTCCAATTCACATCTAGGCCTGAAGTCAAATCCGGCTAAATACTCGAGACTCTTCCATTCTGAAAACATGGCTCCCAATCCTGCATGTCTTCGACTTAACGCATCTGCCACTGCGTTACCTTTTCCCAGAGTATAAGCTATACCAAAATCATATGATGCCAAAAACTCTAGCCAACGTTGCTGCCGAAGATTCAAATCTTTTTGGGAGAAAAGATACTTCAACGACTTATGATCCGTAAACAACTCGAATCGAACTCCCAATAGATAATGTCTCCACATCTTCAGAGCAAATACAATCGCCGCTAATTCCAAATCATGAGTCGGGTAATTCCTTTCATGCGGCTTCAGTTGTCGACTGGCATACGCAACAACTTTATCCCTCTGCATCAGCACTGCTCCAAGTCCAGTACCACATGCGTCGGTGTAAACCACCATCTCGTCATTCCCACTAGGAATAGTCAAAACAGGAGCACTCGTCAATCGCTCTTTCAGGATTCCGAAAGCTTGCTCACACTTAGCTTCCCATCTGAACACTTGGTTCTTCTTCGTCAATCCTGTTAACGGTGCAGCCACCTTAGAGAAGTCTCTGATAAACCGTCGATAATATCCTGCTAATCCAAGAAAACTTCTCACATCAGATGCATTCTTAGGTCTAACCCAATCCTGGATTGCTGCCACCTTAGCGGGATCAACCGCTATTCCATTTCCAGAAATCACATGGCCTAAGAACCTCACTTCACTCTTCCAGAAGTGACACTTCGAAAACTTAGCCTTCAGTTGATGTTTCCGCAAGATCTCCAAAACGATACGCAAGTGTGTCTTGTGCTCTTCTTCAGTTCTGGAATAAATCAGAATATCATCCACGAACACAAGTACGAACTTGTTCAACTGACCTCTGAACACTCTATTCATAAGATCCACAAAATAAGCTGGCGCGTTAGTCAATCCAAACGGCATTACCAGCCACTCAAAGAAACCGGATGGTGTCCTGAAAGCAGTCTTCGGCACACTATCCTTAGCCACTCTCAACTGGTGAAATCCCGTTGCCAAATCCATCTGAGAAAACACCTTAGCCTCGTGAAGCTGATCAAACAAGTCATCTATTCTCGGCAATGGATACTTGTTCTTCTTAGTCACCTTATTCAGCTCACGATAATCCACACACAATCTCAATGATCCATCTGCCTTGGTTGCAAACACAACTGGTGCACCCCACTCGGACACACTACGCCGAATGAATCCTTTCTGTAAAAGATCATCAACCTGCACCCTCAACTCCTGTTGTTCTCTAGGCGCCATCCGCCTAAGAGGCATCACAACCGGTCTGACTCCTTCAACTAGATCTATACGAAACTCGATCTCTCTATGCGGCGGCAACCCTTTGACTTCGTCAAAGACATCCTCGAATCCATTCGCGATTGGCACTAATGACAGTCCATCCCGTGGAACAACCAGCGAATACATGAAGCTCATGAAGACGCCTTCTTCATGCTTACATCGTATCACAACCTTTCTCCCCTCCACATTCTCGACTATCACTTCCAACCTCTCGCAATCAACCTTTGCCGCATACTTCCTAAGCCAGTCCATACCCAAAATAATTCCGAACCCCGCAAAGTTCAGAACAAAGCAATCACAAACAAAAGAGCAACCATGACTCGATACAACTAGACCACGGCATAACATACACAAACAAGACGAACCCCCAACTGGATTAGTCACAACCAATGGCCTATCAACAATATCTGGTTCCAAACCCAACCGGCCTACAAGTTCACTACAAACAAATGAATGCGACGCTCCAGTATCAAACAGAACTCTAACTGGAACACCACATAGGAAAAGAGTACCTTGAACCACCACACTCTTTCCCTTCTCTTCAGCGGTAGGAGCTTTCGAAGATGACGGAACAGCTCCCAAAGCATAAGCCTGCACAATCTGCTTGTCCCTCCTCGGTTCTGGACAATTCTTCCTGAAATGCCCCGGCTTGTCACAATTGTGACACTTCATCGGTACCTTCGGATTCTTACAATCCTTCGAGAAATGGCCCTTCTGCTGACAATTGTAGCAATTCACCTCGCCTTTTGGCTTCTTCTGGCCATCCTTACCCTTCTGCTGCTACTGCTTCCTCTTCCTGTTTCCACCCTGCTGGGGTTTAGACTCTTCCCTGGTCACAGCAACAACAGATCCTTCCTTAGGAAACAGACTCTCATGCCTGAGAGCTTTCTCCACAAGCTTCTCAAATGAATCGTCCAAATGATCCACTAACTGTCTCCCAAGATAACTATCCAAGCCCGTCACGAACTTCTCATTCTTCTGATAAGCAGATTCAATATATGACCGGGCGTACTTGGACAAAGCTTCAAACTCAGAAACATACTCAAGAACTGGTCTTCCACCTTGCTTGAGCTCCACGAACTTCTTGAACAGAACAGACTTCTGAGCTGTAGAAATGAACTTAGCCTCAAATCTGACTTGGAATTGCTCCCAAGAAATCTCTTCCTCCGGAGTATTGATGGTAATAGAGTTCCACCAATCAGAAGCTCTCCCTTGAAGCTGTCTTGATGCTAACTTCCTCTTAGTTGCATCCTCAATTCCCAAATCACCAAAGATCCTTCTACAAGCATCTATCCACCTCTGGACCTCAATAGTTGATTCTGTTCCCAAGAAAACCTTCCCTCCAAGAGCAGTATAATCCTTGCACAACTTAGCAAAATCCACTGGTTTCGGAGTTTGGACTTGAACTCCAACATCTACTGCTGTCCCCGGAACTGGTATCCTTCTCATGATCGAAGTCATCATAGCTTCGAACATAGCTGCATAATCAGCAGTTCCTTCAGTAGCACGGCCTTCCCTAGCAGCTGGTCTCCCTCTTCGACTCATTCTCAATATCTATAAAAAGGAATGATCAGAACATCTTAGAGAAACAACTGCATAAAGGACTCAAACTCTACTAATCTGCTATATTATATATAGTAGTCATCCATCAAAATTACAATTACGTCTCTCATACGTAGTTATGTCAGCGAGCGTTGGGTAAAATCGATTAACCAATGCTCTGATACCAAATGAAACGACCGCCCATGACCCCTGCACTGAATCAAGAGAAAATGCGCTGTAAAGTGTGTCAGGTGACCATGGACGATTGTCAGGGTAAATTAAAACAACAAAATCTATCGTATTACTCACAGCGCATGGACAAAATACAATAGAACATATGTATAGTGAAGCTTTACAGAATAAAATGCCATCATATAAAACTCCATAATAGTTGAATACAAGCATCCAAATAGTCAATACATCAAGCCTCATACATATCACTCAGAGAATACAAAGCAGCGGAACATCCAGTACATATAGTAAGAAAGAAACAATATGCAATACTCCAACTCGTCTTCGATATCAGCACCTTGAAAAGCTAGAACAGCACCTGTCACCTGCTACCTAGTCTGCCCGTCCCAAAAATGGACGAACAGCCCAAGGCAATAAGAATTAAAACATAAAGCCTTGAGTCAGACAACAGTCTTAGTGAGCAGTAAATTAACTAACAACATACCAAAAGAGCATAAAGGAAAAGGAATACTAATACAACCCTCCCACTCCAACCTCATTCTACAGTGATAGCCCCCAGACACACACTAAGCAGAAGCAAACATAGCAGAGCATACAATTTAAAGTAAAGTAATTATCACTCGAGTCAAGGGCGATGTTTTCCAAGCACAAACCCCCAAGGCCTAAACCAAGATCAGATAAGCACCCGGAAAATACTGCTCTTGAGACCGAATGACGATACAACCAAACATCCATGACTCTGGCTATCACTGTTATCATTGCTTCGATATCACCGTTAATTGAATGACCGGCACATTCTTTTAGCCGTTCGTCAAGGGCTAATGGAAACCCCAGTTCTAGACATAACTCCCGCACGTCGTCGCAGCCCGTGCCTAGGACTATCGAATCTGCCCAGAGTACTCGACCATCAACAGTTAGTCGTTGGGACTATCGAATCTTCCCAAACGTACTCTTGCTTAGAGCATGCTAGAACCTTCAACAACGATGCTATCCAAGCCTCCTAGTCATCCTCCTTGACGACTATTTCCATACTAGCTCAAGCATCTCTCAAGCATCCATTACCCTTAACTCGAATCATATCACCGAGTTACCAACGTGCTTGGAATGATCCCATCTGGATTAGACCAAGACTATCTCATATCATACTTCGCTTCATCACATCCTCGCAAAGTCTCATCTCAACATCATCATCATCGAATCTATGCATAAGAGCTTCATCATCCCGCTACATATGCCACGAGCAGCTTTCCCAATTCAAGAGCCTTTCCCTTAGCTTTTGAATCATCTTCGGTCTAAAGCAAATCATCAATCATCTAATTCATAGCAATCAATCAAGTCAAACATTAATCCAAGCAATCAAACATTCAAATATGATCTAAGTAGACAATTATCACAATAATAGCAATTTCGTAATTAAAGAGTTGAAAGTCTAACAAGCATGAAATCATGAGAAATATCTCTACAATCTTGATGAATGAACTTGCATAGGTCAACACTTAGTAAAATGGTTGTCAAATCATCATGAACAATGGATCTACATGGATCTACACTTAGGATGAAGAAAATGCATGGAAATCACTATTTTAACACCAAATCGAGCCAACAATCTGATATACTCCTTTGGATCCGTGTGAGAGATAATCACCACTCACCAAATCACCAAAACAACCTCAAAACAACACGCTTCAGATCTGGACAGTGAAGGATCAAGCTTGATCTATCACGAATCCGCTTCAAACGAAGAAATCTCACTTCAATGGATGAAGGTCTTCAACTTTAGCTCTTGGATCTTCGATCTTGATCTTCGATTTGGATGAAAGGAATCACTAGATTAGAGTGGAGAAAAGAAGTGAAGAAGTGTAGAAGTCGAGCTCTCAAAATGGCAGCACTTCGTCACTTCGAAATCTGGATCCCAAAAAGTGAGAAAAATCCTTCCTATTTATAGCTGAAAATTCACTAAGTCGTAACTCGGCTATCTCCATAGGTCGTCTCCGACCTAAGCCTCTCCGACCTAACAGATATGCACGTGCACCCCAACTCCTACGACCTAACACTTCTACGCATCCAAGCACCCGGCGACCTACGACCTAACACAACGCGCGACTTAACACATGCGCTTCCACTTGTATACGACTTACGACCTAACACAGATCGCGACCTAACACTTAGACGCGACTTAAGAATAGGTACGACCTAACGATTAGACAAAACCCAGCGATCTAACGCAGACTGCCTCTACGACCTAACAACTCACTGAGTTACGACCTACGACTTATAAAACCTTGCGACCTAACAACTTAGCAACCCACGCGACCTAACAGTGTTACGACCTAACACTTAAGCGCTTACGCGACCTAACACTCAAGCCAATACGCGACCTAAGACTTAGCCAACTACTCCGACTTAGTCCACACGACCAGATACATAACCCCTTAGGTCGTCCAACGACTTAACTATTAAGTCGTTAACTAGCTTATTTCTTAGGTCGGTCAATCCCATAGGTCGCTCACTCTACTAAGTCGCTAACCTGCTACCCCAGCTCCTCTAGGTCGTTGCTGACCTAACTATGCTAACCCGGTAACCACTAGGTCGCTAACTCCACTAGGTCTGCCTACCCTTGAGTCGCCATCTCCTTAAGTCGGTCAGTTCCTTAGGTCGTTAACTCGCCCTGCCGACCTAACACTTAACTCACCAAAACTCTTAGGTCATCAACTTCCTTAAGTCGCTGCCGACCTACCCCTTAGGTCGCCAATCCTATAAGTCGGTCATGACCTATCACTTAAGTCGTTCACGACCTAGGACTTAGAAAAATTCTGCCTAAAATCTGAAACGACTTAAAATGCTGAAAATTCCAGATTTGAACGAACTTTTCGATCCGTAAAAATACGGGTCGTTACAGTATTCAGCCAACTGAAACAGGCAGTTCAGTCGACTGAATTTCTGTGCACATGCACAGTGCATTTGAATGTTCAGTCGACTGAACTGCCCTATTCAGTCGACTGAACTGTAAATCTTTTTTATATCATTTTTAGTTTGAAATTTTTTAAATTTCGGTAGACCGAAATCTTTTGTTCAGTCGACTGAAAATGCACAATGGCTATTTTCTGAACGGTCGCTTCCTTTCATCAAACAGAAACAACCCTTGATTTAAGAGTTATTTCCATATCTTTTGATCGTAACTTTTCACGATGAGTTGCAACACTTAAACACTATAAATAGCCTTCAATTCATTTGTTTTGGTTACCTAATTTCTGATTCTATTCTCTTATACTTATTATCTAATCATTCTGCCATTTGCGCTCAAATTCTCGTTCTAATCACTTACACATTCAAGCACAAATTCATTTGTGATTATAACTTCCAATCTTCACGAACTATACTATATACCACAAAGGAAAAGATTATAGGAAGGGTGTACACTAAAGACTTTTATTTGTGCTATTCAAAGAGCACAATTAGTCAATAAAATTATTTGTATTATCGAAGTCCTGTTCAGTTGTTCAGGCGGTAGAAGTCCTATTCAGTTGTCTAGGCGGTAGAAGTCCCGTTTGGTTGCTCAAGCGGTGTAACACCTATTCCTCCAGCTTAAGAGGGAGTTGATAGTTAAATTCAAGAAGGAGTCTGGGACTGGACGTAGAACGGGAAGTTTGAACCAATATAAAAATCTCTGGTGTCATTCACTTTACTATTTTCTTTTTATATTTATATTCTGCACTAGTAGATAATTTAGATAATACTCCATATTGCGACCTTAGTAGCACTTTCACCTTGATGCCAACATTCTTTTTTGTGGATCATTCAGCTCTAAGTCCCCAAATATGCGCTCACAAACCCTCAACCAGTTCAACATTTCAATCGTAGGCTCCTTCCCCATAAAGGTCATCTCTTCCAAATTTCTACAGTCTTTGTTCATCTTTTGGAACTCCTTTCTCGCTGCTACAGGCCTTGGCTGAACAGCCTTTGGGGCAACTCCCTTCATAATATGAGTCATGAACTGTCTAAACTAGACACTCACATCCATGCTCGACTCATTTCTTGGCTGTGCAGCTTCCTTTTCTACTACTCTAGGAACTTCTCCCATATTTCCTCCATTAGTCTGTGTATTTTCAGTCTCCCTTCTTACACTTTGCCCTCCTACCGTAATTCGCTCTCACTAGCCAGAATATCATAAGTGAAACAATCATAGTTCTGACACAAATAGTTCTTATTTACTACTACGCCTTTATGTGTTCCTAAGCGGTTCCCATTTACTACTGCGCCCCCACGCAGTCCCCATTGCTCAACTGTCATAAGAACCACTCATACGAACCATACTTCGCTATGAATGCAGTTAAAGAATTGCTTCCCTCCACAACTCTCAGGTGATGGAACTCTGCAGCCAAATCCAACTGTAAAAATACCTTAGCTTCACTCAACTGATCAAAAAGGTCATCAATTCTCGGCAAACGATATTTATTCTTCACCGTCCTCACATTCAGCTTTTGATAGTCAATGCACAGCTTTAATGAACTATCAGACTTCCTCACAAATACTACTGCCACCGCTCAAGGGTAACTACTTGGCCTTATAAAACTCTTACCTTCTAACTCTACCAACTGCTTCTTTAACTACTCTATCTCCTTCAGAGGCATTCTATTAGGAGGTCGACCATATGGTTCGCCCCCTGGTAGCATGTCTATACGAAAATCTACCGCTCTTGGGGGTTGTAACCCCTGAACCGGTTCAAACACATCTCAGGACAACCTTATAACACGTGCTACTCTAAGATCCTCTTCTTCCAAAGCTAAAGCAAATAAAATGTCTCTATGACTTGCTTATATTCTTCTAAGACCATATACACTCTATCTCTACAGCTTGAATGATTCGTTGTAATTATCTTTTTGGTGTAGTGCACTCTCATGTTATAGTTCTCCAAATAGTCCATCCCTAAAATAACTCCAAACCTTATGAAGTCAAACACGTAGCGATCAAAAGAAAAATTACACCCTCCTAAGTCCTAACTCAATATCTAGGTCAGTGCACCTCAACCAGAGAGTAGCATACCCTCTTATTGGATTTGCTACATGTATAGAAGTGATTAAATAGGTAAATCTTAACTCATGTCTATAACCCAAATCTTTAACTATAAATGAGTGTGTAGCACCAGTATCAGAGAGTACTCTAACTGAAATATCAGAAATCAAAGCCAAATCTTCCAAGTCCTTCCCTTTGCCTATTTCCTCGATAGATGGTCCTTCCTTTGGTCCCTTCGAAGCATAAACCTGTGCTTTAAGCTCTGTGCAGTCCTTCTTCAGAAGTCTCAACTTATCACACCTGTAGCACTTCATTTCCCAACATTCTTAGGCATGGGGTACTTTGAAGCATAATGCCTTTTCTGTCTACAGTTGTAGCAGACCACTACTGCAATGGCAATCTCTCCCCTTTCCCCTTAGGCGCTCCCTTCTTGCCTTTTGTATATGAAGTAAACTTATTCCTTTGCTCTGCTTTGGGTCTCGTCTCCACACTTCTCTGCCCATGGTATATCCATTATACCTTCTAGCCATATCAACCATGAACTCGAAAGGAGATGTTAAGTGAGCCATCACCTTATGGTCAAGACCCCGATTTAGACCCTTAATGAACTTCTCATTCTTCTTTATTGGAGTATTAATGATCTCCCTACATTCTTAGCCAAAGAGTTAAACTTCTGGATGTTTTCCTGCACTATAAGGTTACCCTGTTTTAGATTAATGATCCCCCTCAGTAGCGCACTCGGTTGAGACTCCGATATGATATAAGCCTCAAACCTACCTTTGAATCGCTCCAAGGTAATCTCTTACTCTAGGGTCTCAACAATTACGTCCTCCTACCAATCCAATGCGTCTTCTTGTAGCTGCCTTGATGCAGATCATTCAATCCTAAGACCCCAAATATGCACGCACAAACCCTCAGCCAGTTCAACACTTTAACCGTAGGATCCTGACTCATAAAAGTCCTTTCTCCTATATTTCTGTAGTCTTGTTCATCTTTTGGAAGTCCTCTCTCACTGCTACAGGCCTTGGCTGAATAGCCTCCAATGTAGCTTCCCTCATCATTTGAGTCATGAATTGTCTAAAGAGGACATTCACATCCATGCCCGACTCATTTGTTGGTTATGCAACTTCCTCCCTTACTGCTCTGGGAAGTTCTTCCTTATTTCCTTTATCGGTTTGTGTATTTTTAGCCTCCCATCTTACACTTGCCACTCCTACCGTAATTCTCCCTCACTAGCCAAAACATTATAAGTAAAACAATCATGATTCTGACGCAAAAAGTTCTTATTTACTACTGCGCCTTTATATGTTCCTAAGTGGTTCCCGTTTACTACTGCACCTCGGCTCAGTCCCCATTGCATAACTTTCATATGAACCACTCATATGAACCATACCTCGGTTTGAACGTAGTTAAAGGAATGCTCTGCAACTCTCAGGTGATGGAACCCCATAACCAAATATAACCACGAACATACCTTAGCTTCATTCAACTGATCAAAAAGGTTGATTATTCTTGGCAAAGGATATTTAATCTTCACCGTCCCCTCATTTAGCTTCCAATAGTCAATGCACAACCTTAATGACCTACCGGATTCCTCAAAAATAAAACTACCGCCCCTTAATGTGAACTACTTGGCCTTATGAAACTCTTACCTTCTAACTCTACCAACTGCTTCTTCAACTCCTCCATCTCCTTTAGAGGCATTCTATTAGACGATAGACCAAATGGTTCGGTCTTTGGTAGCTAGTCTAAATGAAACTCTATTGCTCTAGGGGGTGGCAACCCTAAACGGCTCAAAAACATCTCGGAACTCCCTTTCAACACGTTCTGCTCTTAGATCCTCTTCATCCGAAGCTAAAGCAAATAAAACGTCTCTACACCATATTCTACGTTCTTCTAAGTTGACATAAAATCTATCTATGCGGTCTGAATGATTCGGCGTAATTATCCTTTCGGTGTAGTGCACTCTCGTGCTATATTTATCCAACCAGTTCATCCCTAAAATAACTCAGCGATCACAAGAAAAATTACACCCTCCTAAGTCCCGACTCAATATCTAGGTTAGTGCATCACAATCCAAAAGTGGCATTACCTCCTATTAGATAATGCTACACATGTAGAAGTGACTAAATAAGTAAATCCTGACCCAAGCCTATCAACCAAATCTTTAACTATAAATGTGTGTGTAGCACAGTAACAGACAGTACTCTAACTGAAATATCAAAAACCAAAGCCATACCTTCCAAGATTATCCCTTTGCCTATTTCCTCGGCAGATGGTCCTTCCCTTAGTCCCTCCGAAGGATAAAACCGTGTTTTAAGTTCTGTGCAGTCCTTCTTTAGATGTCCCATCTTATCACGATTGTAGCACTTCATTCTCCCAACATTCTTAGGCATGGGGAACATCGAAGCAAAATGTCCTTTTTGTCTACAGTGTTAGTAGACCACTTCTGCAATAGCAACTTCTCCCCTTTTCCCCTTGGTGCTTCCTTCTTGCCTTTTGTATATAGGGTAAACTTCTTCTTTGCTCTGCTTTGGGTCTCGTCTCCACTCTTCTCTGCTCCTGGTACATCCATCATACCTTCTAGCCATATCAACCATGAACTCGAAAGGAGATGCTAAGTAAGCCATCACCTTATGGTCAATACTCTGCTTTAGACACCGAATGAACTTCCCATTCTTCTTCATTGGATTATTAATGATCTCCCCGTAATACTTAGCCAAAAACTTTTGGATGTACCCCTCTACTATAAGGTCACCCTGTTTCAATTAATGAACTCCCTCATTATCACACTTGGTTGAGACTCTAAAATGATCTAAGTCTCAAACCTATCGTTAAATTGCTCCCAGATAACGTCTCCCTCTACGGTCTCACCAATTACGGCCTCTCGCCAATCCAGCGTGCCTTCGTGCAGCTGCATTGATGCCAGCGTTCTTTTTTGCACATCATTCAATCCTAATCCCCAAACCTGCACTCACAAACCCTTAGACGGTTCAACACTTCAACAGTAGGATCCTTCCTCGAAAAGGTCATTTCTTCCAGATTTTTGTAGTCTTTATTCATCTTTTGGAAGTCCTCTCTCAGTGCTATAGGCCTTGGCTGAATTGCCTCCGGTGTAGCTTTCCTCATAATCTGAGTCATGAACTTTCTAAACAAGACATTCACATCATGCCCAACTCATTCGATGGCTATGCAACTTCCTCCCCTACTGCTCTGGGAACTTCTTCTCTATTTCCTCCATTGGTCGATGTATTTTCAGCCACCTTTCTTTTACCTGCCCCTCCTACCGTAATTCGCCCTCACTAGCCAAAACATCATAAGTGAAACAATAATTATTATTACACAAATAGTTCTTATTTACTACTGCGCCTTTATGTGTTCTTAAGCAGTTCCCGTTTACTACTGCGCCCCGGCACAGTCCCCATTGTGCAACTCTCATAAGAACTATACCTCATTCTGAATGCAATTAAAGGAATGCTTCCCTCCTCAACTCTCAGGTGATGGAATGCCTTAGCCAAATCCAACGGTGAAAATACCTTATCTTCATTCAACTGATCAAAAAGGTCATCAATTCTTGGCAAAGGATATTTACTCTTCAACGTCCTCTCATTCAGCTTCCGATAGTCAACGCACATCCTTAATGACCTATTGGACTTCCTCACAAATAATGCTGTTGCACCCCAAGGTGAACTAATTGGCCTTATGAAACTCTTACCTTCTAAATCTACCAACTGCTTCTTCAACTCCTCCATCTCCTTCAGCAACATTCTATGAGGAGGTCGACCAAATGGTTCGGCCTATGGTAGTAAGTCTGTACAAAACTCTACCGCTCTTGGAGGTGGTAACCTCTAAACTAGTTCAAACACATCTTGGGACTCCCTTATAACACGTACTGCTCTAAGATCCTCCTCTTTCGAAGCTAAAGCAAATAAAACGTCTCTACACCCTGCTCTACATACTTCGAAGACCACATACACTCTATCTCTACTGGCCGAATGATTCGGTATTATTATTCTTTTAGTGTAGTGCACTCTCATGTTGTATTTCTCCAACCAGTTCATCCCTAAAATAACTACAAACACTATGAAGTCAAACATGTAGCGATCACAAGAAAATTTACACCCTCCTAAGTCCTAACTCAATATCTAGGTCAGTGCACATCAATCCGAGAGTGGCATACCCTCCTATTGGATTTGCTACACGTATAGAAGTGACTTAATAGGTAAATCTTAATCCATATCTATTCAAACCTTTAACTATAAATGAGTATGTAGCACCAGTATTAGGCAGTATTCTAACTAAAATATCATAAATCAAAGCCATACCTTCCAAAACCTTCCCTTTGCCTATTTCCTCAGCAGATGGTCCTTCCCTTGGTACCTCCGAAGCATAAACCTATGCTTTAATCTTTGTGCAGTCCTTCTTCAGATGTCCTATCTTATCACATCTGTAGTGCTTCATTCGCCCAACATTCTAGGCATGGGGCACTTTGAAGCATAATGCCCTATCTATCTACAGTTGCAGCAGACCACTTCTGCAATAACAACCTCTCTCCGTTTCCCCTTAGGCGCTTCCTTTATGCCTTTCGTATTTGGGGTAAACTTCTTCTTTAGCTTTGCTAGGGTCTTGTCTCCACTCTTCTCTGCTCCTGGTACATCCATCATTCCTTCTAGCCATATCAACCACGAACTCGAAAGGAGATGTTAAGTGAGCCATCAACTTATGATCAAGACCCTACTTTAGACCCCTAATGATCTTTCCATTCTTCTTCATTAGATCATTAATGATCTCCTTGTCATACTTAGCTAAAGTTTAAAACTTCTAGATGTATCCCTCCATTGTAATGTCACCCTGTTTCAGATTAATGAACTCCCTCGTTAGCACACTCGATTGAGACTCCTATATGATCTATGCCTCAAGCCTATCTTTAAACTACTCCTAGGTAATGTTTCCCTCTATGCTCTATGCAATTATGGTCTCCCACCTGTGATAGTAGTTACAATGTGTTGTAACTGTAAGTAATTTGAAACAATATTATAAACATATTGGTTTAAATATTCCTAGTCAAGATGTATCAAGACTGTATATTGATACATTTGTTAAGATTAGAATATATAATGCTCCCCAAATATTGGGCAGTGTATAACTCATGAATGTTGAGGGCACAAAGTGGTTACGTACTAATAGTTATTGGATAACCGTGGAATGATTCACTCGATAGTTTTCTATGGTTAATACTACTAAGGTCAAACAGAGAATATCGATGTGATAATATTACATAATTTCCTCGACTTAAGAATATTGTCTAGCTTCAATATGGAAACTCTGCTTTGATTATAGTTGAATTGTGGCACGACGTCCATTGAATGATAATGGTTGGGTAGAGTGAAAGCATTGAAAGTGAAACATTAATCAAGAGAGAATTCTTCAATTCTTCTCCTCGGTTATATGGGGTTAGTATCATGGGGCAACTAAGTCAACTAAAAGTTTAAGTCTCTAGCCAGAGAATTTCGGTTAATAATAATTATTATTATTGAACTAAGGAGTTCTTTGTTTGGAGTATAAAGTTGAATGTGGACGATATTGGAATTTTGACCACTACCAAATTCCATAAGTCCTAATGTGATATGGTTTGACAAAGAGAATTGGTATAAATAATTGTCACTACCAAATAACGCTTAAATCACTACAAGAAATTGTGCTTTTAGCTGCATTATATAGCATCATCTGAACGTTAAATGCTACTATTTATTTGACCCCACTATAATTGTAGCATTTTAGTTTTAGATACGTTCTAGGCAGGCTTTGTTTTCTCCTTCCCGCTTACCATGCATTTTCATTCACTTTTGTTGCTAGCGCTAAAACAAATAAAAACCTTAAATTTATCTAATTCCAACTCCTCTTCTCAAATCTCTAAAACATCTACTATTTAGAGATCATCCCCACCAACAAAAAAAATAAGATTGTTATTTATTACTCAAAACATTCGCCGCTTAACTCAAATGTTACTTCAAAAATTACGCCTCAAAGTCAGATCCTGCTACGTTGGATTGGAGCCACCTACCTTCAAATTGGAGCCTAGAAAAGAGAAATTCGACCTCGCTTGAAGCCGCTCTACCTTGGTTCGAATTGTCGCTGTCACCATCGATTTTGAGATGCCGATGTCACCATCGATTTTGGGCATTATATAGTCACATGAAATCAATAGCTTGTTTCATTATTCTTCCATGGCTTTCATTTATTTTACTTCTGTTTATGTATATAGATTATAGATTGTCATTAAAACTATTTTTGATCAGTATGTAATTTATACTTATTGGAATCAGAGATCCTACGATGCTGCTGCTAGAACCAAATAATAAAGTAAATGAAACAGTATTCAACAGTTATGTTATCATAATGCAAAGCGGGCAAAAAATAAGAAACCCGACCCACTTAGATATCTAACCGTTACTTTATTTCCCCACTATAAATAAGATGTACAAATGAATGTATCATCAACTTTCTTTTGTATCATCTCTTCAAGTAATAAAATAATTTCAATTTCATCAATCTTTTGTACAAAATACTATCAAATCAAAAATATAGTAGTTTAATCAAATTCTTAACACCAAACTTCCATGTTATTACCAAATTGTTAGACTTAAGTTGAGTTGAGTTATTATTAGTGATGTTTGAAGACCTTTTGTCTGATGTAACTAGAGTTATAGTTGTACTCCCTATTATAACAAGAGTGGTCAAGTGGATTTTATCAAACCGACCGTTAGGGAGGTTTGCTTACTGTCATTGTCCAAAATCAATTACTCTGAAGCTCGAATAATATTCCTCCTTTCTCGAAATTGCTTTCTCCGTTGCTTCAGTGACTTCAACTTCAGATTCCAGTGACTTCAACTTCATATTCCAACGACTTCAAATTCCGATACCTAATATTTCTCCTAATAATCTATTTCTACTTTAGTGCTAATTCATATTCTATTTCTAATACAATCTCCTTCGCTTCGATCTCCTTCAACTATCGCACCATCACAGCCAACCATTGCCCCAGTCCAAATTGTGACAATTTATCCAACTATCAACCGCTAGCTCAGATCTAATACCATAGCTCCGGTTCTTGCCATCACAGTTTACTACATCTACATCACCAGATTCTCACAATTTTATACATTAATATTACCATGCTCGAATACGAAAGAACTTTTTTGTTTTTTGTTTTCGAAAAGTATACTAATTAGGATTTAGGATTGTGTTCTTTTAATTAGGTGAATAGTGATCAAAAATGATTTTCCTAATCATATGCCCTTATTAATTTTGAATGTAAATGATTTTCCTATTCATATGACAAATATATATTTTTCATTAGGAAGAGAATAAATTCAGTACTTTACTCATTTTTGCGTGCTGTAAAAGAACACTTTTACTAGTATTATTTCTTAAAGAACCACGATTCACTTGTAATTCATTCGGCATTATGAGATTTTTAGTTATTTGTTTACTACGGACATGGTATTTGTCAATGAACACTTAGATAATGATGTCAAGCTTTAATTAATCTAAAAAAAGTACCACTTTATTATTTCTATATCAGAGCATATGAAACTGTAGTTTCAATTTCAGCCGCTTAAACTGCTCCTGCTTCCACCAAAAATGTAATAGAAATTAAATTTGGATGGAGGTAACATATAGCATCAGGCATTGTTTGGGTGATTAATGCGGCTAAATTTTGACAAACTCTACTAAGATTCTGTTACTGATTTTCGTTACTGATTTTGGTTACCGATTTGATAACATTTAAGATGTATGATTATATTTCTTTACATGCTTTCAGTAAATACTAATTTACTTGATTTTATCAGGGAACTATATGCATTTACTTTTGTGTTAGGTGTAGAGAGTAGTTCAAGAAATGGCTGCAATAGTAACAAATCACAGCATATTATTTTGATTAGTGAAATTTTATGATTTTATTATAAATAACTAAAAATACTATATTTAGTGTTTGAGCCGACTAAAAATAGTGGTTGAATGAAATCAGTGATGTAAATGATGACTTAAACATGTCTTTAAAAAAAATCCTTCTTTCACTTATCATTTTGTTTGCTAGCTTTTTCCATATTCATGCATATATGACAAATAATGTGTATCATATACATTTAAATACATCACCTTTACCGAACATTAATGAGGAACAATTTGAAGATCATATCGACGATATGCATATGGTATCAACATCAGTCTTTGATACGGTAATCATTTTCATTATCAACTTTTCATTAATTACATGTTTTATGTTTACATTATCAATCTTTTATCATTTGTTTACTAACTTTTCAAGCAATGTTAATATCGACGAACGAGAAAGTTTTGGTTTAACGTTTGTTGCATTATCAAGAACTAGAAAATTAGAGGATCTTGCTTTTAATCTTATGTTTACATTTGAAAGACTTGCACAGATCAGAAAATCCAAAGGTCTGCCTTCTAGATTATTAGAGGAAGAATGTTTAAATGCAATGTCTCTTGAATAAATAATAAATAAATACAACTATTATTATCTTCAAATAAAAAATTTCTTTTATTTTAAATTAGATATTTATAAAAATTAATGTTAATGCGTATGTTTTGTTTTAAATTAGAACGTTTAACCTGATACCATAGGTGTTTAATAGTTTAAAACCCAAGAATGCTAATAAGTTATGAATGAATATGAGAATACTGAGCAGTCGAATATAGCTGAGAATAATTTGAATGGGTTGTATTTGTCTGGGCTGAACCCATAGCCCATTATATCATGAGTGTATTATAAATACATTTGTAATGAAGCAACTGTATTTTGTATCAGGCAAAACACAATAAAGCAAGTATCTCATTTCTTTTACATGGTATCAGAGAAAAATATATTGCTTAGCAGCAAGTGCCATGCCAAATCCTCATCAGAAAACTTTCATCATCTGAGAATTGGCTAAACATTGGCCTCATCAAAAGTGATGTCATCATCTGAGTACCATTGTAAGGACCCAGAATTTTTGATAATTAAAATTTGAATATTTAATTAATTTTAAATATTAATAAATGAAATTTAGAAGTCGAATGATCTATTTTTCGAATATTGGATTTAATTTGATAATTTAATCGATAAATTAAATAGTGAAATTCCAGAGATAATTGAAAAACGAGTTTAATATGATTGAAAACGATTTGGAAAATTTTATTTAATCATACTGGAGTTATAGAAAGGTTATAGAACTTTTAAAATTGGAATTGGAGTTAAATTGTGAAAATTGAATATTTTAATATTTAATTATCGACTGTAAAAATAGTCAATTTTCGAACAGTCTCAGAATTGAACAAGACCAGTTCCATTGGATCCGTAGTAGTTTATTATTATCGGATTTCAATTTTCGTATCAATCAGAGTTATCGTTTGACCGTGGCAGCTCGAAACGCATCGATATCGTTTTAATTTTAAATCGTCGAGTTAAAATAGTCATTTTTCAAAAAGTCTCAGATTTCGACAAAACCAGTTTCATTGGATCCGTAATGTGATATTATTGTATGATTTCAAATTTCAAGTCAATCGGATTTATCGTTTGTCCGGGGCAACCAAAACGCCTCGAAATCGATTTAAATCGGTTTAATTTAAATTGATCGTTTAATTCCATATCTTGCACAGACGATCGAATTAGCTTTCGAAACCTGTTCCATTGCGTTCGGAACGCGGGGTAAACCTTAGAAACGTCAGCCGGCACGTTCGATTTGGAGTTCGTAAAATTTCGATGAATAGTAAATTGGGCAATTTTCTATAAAAGGACTTGTTATTTCACTTTTGCAAAAGAAAAACAACCCTAGGGTTTCTTCTATAGCCAGCCGCCACTCTTAGATATTCAATGGCCAAAAAGCAATCATCTTCTCCCACAAATTTCTTCAAATCCAAGCAATGATTCGCAAAACTTTCTAAACGAGAGTTGTAGAGGGCAAAGAGACGAAGATATCCAAGGGTCACGATCACAAATAGAGCTGCCGATCGATGGCAAACTCCATCCAAATGTCGTACGTTCGGCACGAATTTCGGGGCCAATAGGGAGGCCGAGCTCCTTGATACTCGAGCCGAAGGTGGAGCTCGTGAAGCTCGTTCGAATGGCACTTGCCGATCGTCTCTGAAGTTAGAGGGGTGGTCGCGTGAATTAGGGCAAATAGGCGGTCGTGGGTTCAATTTCACGTTCGAACGTGATTCACTTACCTGGGAGAAGAAAGAAGCACATCGGCCCAGATCTGGTTGTTCAAAACGAAGGGCCCTGATGGAATCTAGGTTATAAAATGTGTATAAAATGTTAATTATTATAATTTGTTCGATCTTTAAAAAGCTATAACTTGTTCATACATTATCAGAAAATTACGAAACAAAATGCGTTGGAATCGTCTCGACGTGTACTTCGCTATGGAACTGAATTGGAGCCATTTGAAGCTAGTTTGAATTTCGGGTAAAATTAAACGCCGTTTAATTTTATTCGAAAATAAACGCTGAAATCAGAATTAAAATCACGGTGAGATCTTCTCACTCAAATGAAAGTGGATTTTCTTTTACAGTTATTGATTTGACTGATATGATTGCTATTGGATGTGATATTAGATATGATAGGATATATCTATATATATAGCAATATATACATATTGGCATATGTATATATTGGATTGATTGATTTCCCGCCTCGTATAGCAGATGAGACCCTATTGCGCCGTTAGTAAGCGGATTTTTATAAAACCCATATACCGCGATAATTCCGTACTGGAGCGGAATTGGTATTGTGCTAACATCTTTGGATGTAGGGAAACAGGTTGGAGGGATCCAACTGGATTCCTCAACTGTATTTACTTATTTACAGATATTGATGTATATTCTGTTATCATATTGATATATGATATTGACTATTGTGATGGACTAATTGGTGTTGTTGCATCATTCAGTTTTGAAATGTAAAAATAACGACTTTTACTTTAAAAGGATTTTTAAAGTGATTTTTGAAAATATACGTTTTATGGAATTTTTGAATCGATTTATAAACGTAAAATTTTAAAGTTATAAAAGTTATAATTTTTAGTGAAATATAACCGAAGTGTCGTTTTTGAAATAAAAGTCGATTTATTTATAAAATGGTTTCAATAGAGATTTTTGAATTTATTATGAAAGTTCTATATATAAGATTTATAAAATTTGATTTTTATAAATCAAAGTGATGAAATTATAAAGGAGTTTTAAAGACGTTTTAAATGATGTTAAAATGGGTTTTATAAAGGACAGAATAAATGATTTGTGAAGTCCTAAAAGAACGATTTTTGTAAATAAACGAATTATAAGTGTTTAACTTATAGAATGGACTTTTGGTAGAAAATTGAGTTATAAATTGAATTGGATAATAAAAGGAATTTATAAGTTGAAGTAGTTATAAAATGTAAAATTGTGATTTATAAACGTTGTTTATAAATCCGAAATCACTTATTTTGATAAGTGAATTGTAGAAGTTAATTAAAGGAATTATATTCACGATTTTGGACAGTGAATATATTATTAAATAAAATGGATATGTTTTGGGAAAAGTGATATTACGAAATGAAGTAATTGTTTTAAAAGATGTTTTAAAACGTGTTGAGTGTCGAAACCATAGATTTCAACATTTATTGTTCAAATAGACGTATTCGAGGAATTTAAGGAAATGATGGACTATAACACTGTTGTTATAGTAAATGATTTCCGAAAGGAAATGTTTTATGTAGTATTGGGATTTATATATATCTATCTAAATTTCGAATCCCTATACTAGCGATTTTGAGTTGTCGTAACGATGTTTTACGTAACATTCGTTTTGACTCAAATAAATGTATTTAGAGAATGATTTCCTTAAAGAATGAAATATATACTTAACTTTGATTTAAGTATATCAAATATTTTCTAAGTGTTGAAAATAAATGATTTGTGAATTACTTATTTTTAAATAAGTATGGGAATGCTTTTCCAATATGAAATGAACTGTTTTGAGATTTTATCTTTTAAAGATAAATTGAAATGTGGAAGTTGATTTGAAATTATTTTCAAATGATTGAAGTGTGGAAATTTTATATCTAGTAAAGATATTTTTGAAGATGAAATAATTTGGAAAATTATTTGGAATCTGATGATGTTGCGCATCTTTATTGATAGTTAAATAACCGACTATCGATAATTACCTTAGATAGGTATTTGTTGTGAATTGGATGAAATTGAATGCCACACTTATTTTTGAATAATCGCTCACTATTCGGGTTAGCCGGGAAAGGACCATGGGGTCGTATAACCCATTCCGAATATGTGATACGTCGTTATGAATCGCATTTGAAGACCGGTGTTGAAGACCGGATATTTTTGAAAACGGAAGGATTACCGTCGAGTTACTCTACATCGGCTGATCTCCGGTTTAGAGGTTTTATCACCCTTAGTGACGGAAAGTCCGGACGTGATTAGAAATTTATCCGGATATGCAAGGGCTTCGTGAGAAGTGCCTTCGGTTCTGTTCGATCCCGGAACAGACTTGTATGGATTGTGTGTCTGACGTTACAATTTGAGATATAAAGCTGATTTCTTTCAAATACATTTATGTTGGTGGCGGAGAATTTATTCTCTTAGCTTAACACCCTTCTCTGAGACGTACGAGCTCAGAGGTTATGTAGTTGAAATTTATCAGCGATATATCCCAATTTGGTAACGTGGCATACTGAGTGTTGCTGTGAAATGATCAGTGTTTGATCATTTGTGATATGATCATTTGTTTGATCTTATATCTTTGTGATCATAGGTTGATCATTTTTGTTTGACCCGAAGCAGGGCTTTTTGTAGAAAGCGTAGCTTTGTGGACGAGACTTCATCGAGCCTCACACCCCGGAAATGGTCGAAACAGGAAGGATGCAGCAAGGTTCTAGGGAGTAGCGCCCCTTAGTGTATGTCATTCCTTCTGGATAGAGGTGGTATCATGGTATGGAGCCCAGATACTTAACCTATGTGGTTGCTGCATTATTATCTATGTGGTTTGTTGGAAATCGAGGATCCTCGGGAAGATCGGTTACGATCGGGGGATGGCATACGTGTGTCAGTAGTTACCTATTTTTGCAGAGGTAACCCGGCCTTGTGTTGGCAGAGATCCGGTTAGGTTCTCGGATCGTCTATTCAAGGGACGTACCCATCGTGGATAGGAAGTTCCTTAGCCTGACCATTTGTTGGAAATCCAAAGAAACAATACGACACTTGTACGGTTTTAGTTGTAGAACCTGCCATTCACTTATGGTGGTCACCACTGTTTGGATGGTAGCTATAGTAGGCATAGTTCAGAATGTCTATGCTGGCTAAGATTTATATTATACTTTCGAAATGTTTTCTACACTATGCACTAATAATAATATCAAAAAGAATTTGATTTTTCGTAGTAAGCATCTTTGACTATCATAAGAAGAAATCTCCTCCAATTCTGCGTTTGCATTGTGTGTGTGGTGGGAGGTCTTATGGTAGTTTCATTTTCCAAAAAGCATTGCTAATTTGTTTTATTTTCTTTGTGAAAAATAACTGTTTTACGATCTCACACCAGTCACCATGACTGACTCGGAGTTTATTGTTCCCTTCTAAACTCTGGGTGCCCACCAATTTCCACACGGGCAGTCTAGAGTTATGTTATCAGGATATTCTGGATATTCTGGAGCTTTGGAGATAAGCTGGATGACGAGACGTAGTATTTGTATCTGATAGTATTTATTCCGCTGTGTATTCTGTATGAGGACAAGTTTATATAACTGTCCATTGTTGTATATTGACTCTGATTGATGTATGTATAAACTGATATAGTTCTCTGTTTTAAAAGACTAGTAATTATCTATTGTATATTGTTCCGCTGCGATGTGTAAGATTCTGATATTGTTTTCTGTTCTGATGTTGTTCTGTTGTTCTTCTTTCTTCTCTATTTTCTTCTTCTCTTCTTCTGTTTTCTTCTTCTTCTGCCTTTTTCTTCTTTCTTAAACCATCACTATTAGAGTTTCCGGCAGTCGATAAAGTGAGTATCGATGTCGAATTTTCGAAAGTCGAAAAATTCCCGTACGTGACAGCGTGGTATCAGAGCATATGGTTAAGCGACAACCCTGCTCTGTTGGGTGTTACTCATTAGAGATAGAGTCAGTAGTACTCTAGAATGAGTTGAGTGTAATAATAGATACGAGTGCGTATTTGTTAGTGAATATAAAATTGTTTTATATTGTGATGATTGGTTTGTTGAGTGGTATATGGATTCTGGTCGGTATTGTCCGTACAACTCTATCGATAGGGATCTCTAAACACTTATATAGAACAATTCGGCACAATATTGTTTTAAATAGGGTAAATGAGATAATTTTGCCCAAAACTATTTTTGTATAGAAAATAAATGTTTTTCTATAAAGTACTATAGTATATGGTTGCATGGATGTTAGGAAGTAATAATAGTGAATTATCATCACTGAAATTGAATAAGAAATAAATTCACATGTACAAAAGAAATTTAAAGAATATAAATTATAAATGTGAATTGTAATTTAAGACGGAGTTCCAGAAAAGTTTTTGGAAATGTTTTAAAAAGAATTTGAAAATTTTGGAGATTTAGAAAGTTTAAATCATTTTTGATTTGAAAATGAATTTTAAAGGTTTTGGGAAGTATTTTGGAAAGATAAAAGCTCTAAACTCTTTTCGGTCGCTGGAAAATAACTTCGATGATGACCGCGGCATCGTTGGTGTTCATTTTCGGGTTTCCAAAAGAGAAATTGCTGCCAAATTGTTTTAAATGGAAGTTGTTTTGAAAATTTGGATTTTGTTTTAAAAAAATTCAAAGGATAATTTGAACTGTTTTCAAAAATGGTTTTTGAAATGTTGGTAAACTCTGGAATACTATGTAGAAATATTTATGAAATATTATTAAGTTGATAACTTATACAATTTGAATTGATAGAATAAATTCAATTTAAAGGATGGAGTTAAATTAAATTAAGTATAAGTGAATCAATTAAATAAAGTGAAATGATTACTTAAAGAAAAGTAAATTGAATTCAAATGAATGTAAACTGTAAAATTGAATGAAAATGAGTATGTAACTTCAATAGTAAAGTGAATATGTATAAGACGTAAGTGTTGAAAATTTTGTAATCGAATTTGCAAAATAGTTGAATGCTGTAACTAGATATAATGGCTAGTAGGACGTACCGGTGTATAAAGGAATTGGAATTTGATTTCAAAGATAAATTTGAATTGCTCGACAAAAGGTAAGTATTTGAATTATAATATGAAATTTGATGATTTCTTGTCTAGCCGCTTGGCTTTTTCTTTTTCTTTTTGAAATCTGAGAGTCCATAGGGACGTTTTGTAGTCGTGCCATATTAGCCGCGCAAAGGAGACGTTGGCGAAATTTTTCGAAAATTTCGGGTGTTAGAAAATTTTTGAGAAAATTTTGAAAGTTTAAAATTTGAATTTAAACTTAAATTTGAATTGTTAAGTAAACAATGTTGTTTGAACTTATGATTGAAGTTGAAAATTTAGTTGAATTAGTAACGAATCTTTAGTAGAAAGATTTGTTTTGATAAATTGATAAAACTATTAGATTGTGAAAAATAGTAGACGAATTAAGGACCATTTTTCCTAACTTGTAATTTCGAGGACGAAATTCTTTTAAGGGGGGAAGTTTGTAACGACCCAGAATTTTTGATAATTAAAATTTGAATATTTAATTAATTTTAAATATTAATAAATGAAATTTAGAAGTCGAATGGTCTATTTTTCGAATATTGGATTTAATTTGATAATTTAATCGATAAATTAAATAGTGAAATTCCAGAGATAATTGAAAAACGAGTTTAAAATGATTGAAAACGATTTGGAAAATTTTATTTAATCATACTGGAGTTATAGAAAGGTTATAGAACTTTTAAAATTGGAATTGGAGTTAAATTGTGAAAATTGAATATTTTAATATTTAATTATCGACTGTAAAAATAGTCAATTTTCGAATAGTCTCAGAATTGAACGAGACCAGTTCCATTGGATCCGTAATAGTATATTATTATCGGATTTCAATTTTCGTATCAATCAGAGTTATCGTTTGACCGTGGCAGCTTGAAACGCATCGATATCGTTTTAATTTTAAATCGTCGAGTTAAAATAGTCATTTTTCAAAAAGTCTCAGATTTCGACGAAACCAGTTTCATCGGATCCGTAATGTGATATTATTGTATGATTTCAAATTTCAAGTCAATCGGATTTATCGTTTGTCCGGGGCAAACCAAAACGCCTCGAAATCGATTTAAATCGGTTTAATTTAAATTGATCATTTAATTCCATATCTTGCACAGACGATCGAATTAGCTTTCGAAACCTGTTCCATTGCGTTCGGAACGCGGGGTAAACCTTAGAAACGTCAGCCGGCACGTTCGATTTGGAGTTCGTAAAATTTCGATGAATAGTAAATTGGGCAATTTTCTATAAAAGGACTTGTTATTTCACTTTTGCAAAAGAAAAACAACCCTAGGGTTTCTTCTATAGCCAGCCGCCACTCTTAGATATTCAATGGCCAAAAAGCAATCATCTTCTTCCACAAATTTCTTCAAATCCAAGCAATGATTCGCAAAACTTTCTAAACGAGAGTTGTAGAGGGCAAAGAGACGAAGATATCCAAGGGTCACGATCACAAATAGAGCTGCCGATCGACGGCAAACTCCATCCAAATGTCGTACGTTCGGCACGAATTTCGGGGCCAATAGGGAGGCCGAGCTCCTTGATACTCGAGCCGAAGGTGGAGCTCGTGAAGCTCGTTCGAATGGCACTTGCCGATCGTCTCTGAAGTTAGAGGGGTGGTCGTGTGAATTAGGGCAAATAGGCGGTCGTGGGTTCAATTTCACGTTCGAACGTGATTCACTTACCTGGGAGAAGAAAGAAGCACATCGGCCCAGATCTGCTTGTTCAAAACGAAGGGCCCTGATGGAATCTAGGTTATAAAATGTGTATAAAATGTTAATTATTATAATTTGTTCGATCTTTAAAAAGCTATAACTTGTTCATACATTATCAGAAAATTACGAAACAAAATGCGTTGGAATCGTCTCGACGTGTACTTCGCTATGGAACTGAATTGGAGCCATTTGAAGCTAGTTTGAATTTCGGGTAAAATTAAACGCCGTTTAATTTTATTCGAAAATAAACGCTGAAATCAGAATTAAAATCACGGTGAGATCTTCTCACTCAAATGAAAGTGGATTTTCTTTTACAGTTATTGATTTGACTGATATGATTGCTATTGGATGTGATATTAGATATGATAGGATATATCTATATATATAGCAATATATACATATTGGCATATGTATATATTGGATTGATTGATTTCCCGCCTCGTATAGCGGATGAGACCCTATTGCGCCGTTAGTAAGCGGATTTTTATAAAACCCATATACCGCGATAATTCCGTACTGGAGCGGAATTGGTATTGTGCTAACATCTTTGGATGCAGGGAAACAGGTTGGAGGGATCCAACTGGATTCCTCAACTGTATTTACTTATTTACAGATATTGATGTATATTCTGTTATCATATTGATATATGATATTGACTGTTGTGATGGACTAATTGGTGTTGTTGCATCATCGGATTCAGTTTTGAAATGTAAAAATAACGACTTTTACTTTAAAAGGATTTTTAAAGTGATTTTTGAAAATATACGTTTTATGGAATTTTTGAATCGATTTATAAACGTAAAATTTTAAAGTTATAAAAGTTATAATTTTTAGTGAAATATAACCGAAGTGTCGTTTTTGAAATAAAAGTCGATTTATTTATAAAATGGTTTCAATAGAGATTTTTGAATTTATTATGAAAGTTCTATATATAAGATTTATAAAATTTGATTTTTATAAATCAAAGTGATGAAATTATAAAGGAGTTTTAAAGACGTTTTAAATGATGTTAAAATGGGTTTTATAAAGGACAGAATAAATGATTTGTGAAGTCCTAAAAGAACGATTTTTGTAAATAAACGAATTATAAGTGTTTAACTTATAGAATGGACTTTTGGTAGAAAATTGAGTTATAAATTGAATTGGATAATAAAAGGAATTTATAAGTTGAAGTAGTTATAAAATGTAAAATTGTGATTTATAAACGTTGTTTATAAATCCGAAATCACTTATTTTGATAAGTGAATTGTAGAAGTTAATTAAAGGAATTATATTCACGATTTTGGACAGTGAATATATTATTAAATAAAATGGATATGTTTTGGGAAAAGTGATATTACGAAATGAAGTAATTGTTTTAAAAGATGTTTTAAAACGTGTTGAGTGTCGAAACCATAGATTTCAACATTTATTGTTGAAATAGACGTTTTCGAGGAATTTAAGGAAATGATGGACTATAACACTGTTGTTATAGTAAATGATTTCCGAAAGGAAATGTTTTATGTAGTATTGGGATTTATATATATCTATCTAAATTTCGAATCCCTATACTAGCGATTTTGAGTTGTCGTAACGATGTTTTACGTAACATTCGTTTTGACTCAAATAAATGTATTTAGAGAATGATTTCCTTAAAGAATGAAATATATACTTAACTTTGATTTAAGTATATCGAATATTTTCTAAGTGTTGAAAATAAATGATTTGTGAATTATTTATTTTTAAATAAGTATGGAAATGCTTTTCCAATATGAAATGAACTGTTTTGAGATTTTATCTTTTAAAGATAAATTGAAATGTGGAAGTTGATTTGAAATTGTTTTCAAATGATTGAAGTGTGGAAATTTTATATCTAGTAAAGATATTTTTGAAGATGAAATAATTTGGAAAATTATTTGGAATCTGATGATGTTGCGCATCTTTATTGATAGTTAAATAACCGACTATCGATAATTACCTTAGATAGGTATTTGTTGTGAATTGGATGAAATTGAATGCCACACTTATTTTTGAATAATCGCTCACTATTCGGGTTAGCCGGGAAAGGACCATGGGGTCGTATAACCCATTCCGAATATGTGATACGTCGTTATGAATCGCATTTGAAGACCGGTGTTGAAGACCGGATATTTTTGAAAACGGAAGGATTACCGTCGAGTTACTCTACATCGGCTGATCTCCGGTTTAGAGGTTTTATCACCCTTAGTGACGGGAAGTCCGGACGTGATTAGAAATTTATCCGGATATGCAAGGGCTTCGTGAGAAGTGCCTTCGGTTCTGTTCGATCCCGGAACAGACTTGTATGGATTGTGTGTCTGACGTTACAATTTGAGATATAAAGCTGATTTCTTTCAAATACATTTCTGTTGGTGGCGGAGAATTTATTCTCTTAGCTTAACACCCTTCTCTGAGACGTACGAGCTCAGAGGTTATGTAGTTGAAATTTATCAGCGATATATCCCAATTTGGTAACGTGGCATACTGAGTGTTGCTGTGAAATGATCAGTGTTTGATCATTTGTGATATGATCATTTGTTTGATCTTATATCTTTGTGATCATAGGTTGATCATTTTTGTTTGACCCGAAGCAGGGCTTTTTGTAGAAAGCGTAGCTTTGTGGACGAGACTTCATCGAGCCTCACACCCCGGAAATGGTCGAAACAGGAAGGATGCAGCAAGGTTCTAGGGAGTAGCGCCCCTTAGTGTATGTCATTCCTTCTAGATAGAGGTGGTATCATGGTATGGAGCCCAGATACTTAACCTATGTGGTTGCTGCATTATTATCTATGTGGTTTGTTGGAAATCGGGGATCCTCGGGAAGATCGGTTACGATCGGGGGATGGCATACGTGTGTCAGTAGTTACCTATTTTTGCAGAGGTAACCCGGCCTTGTGTTGGCATAGATCCGGTTAGATTCTCGGGTCGTCTATTCCAGGGACGTACCCATCATGGATAGGAAGTTCCTTAGCCTGACCATTTGTTGGAAATCCAAAGAAACAATACGACACTTGTACGGTTTTAGTTGTAGAACCTGCCATTCACTTATGGTGGTCACCACTGTTTGGATGGTAGTTATAGTAGGCATAGTTCGGAATGTCTATGCTGGCTAAGATTTATATTATACTTTCGAAATGTTTTCTACACTATGCACTAATAATAATATCAAAAAGAATTTGATTTTTCGTAGTAAGCATCTTTGACTATCATAAGAAGAAATCTCCTCCAATTCTGCGTTTGCATTGTGTGTGTGGTGGGAGGTCTTATGGTAGTTTCATTTTCCAAAAAGCATTGCGAATTTGTTTTATTTTCTTTGTGAAAAATAACTGTTTTACGATCTCACACCAGTCACCATGACTGACTCGGAGTTTATTGTTCCCTTCTAAACTCTGGGTGCCCACCAATTTCCACACGGGCAGTCTAGAGTTATGTTATCAGGATATTCTGGATATTCTGGAGCTTTGGAGATAAGCTGGATGACGAGACGTAGTATTTGTATCTGATAGTATTTATTCCGCTGTGTATTCTGTATAAGGACAAGTTTATATAACTGTCCATTGTTGTATATTGACTCTGATTGATGTATGTATAAACTGATATAGTTCTTTGTTTTAAAAGACTAGTAATTATCTATTGTATATTGTTCCGCTGCGATGTGTAAGATTCTGATATTGTTTTCTGTTCTGATGTTGTTCTGTTGTTCTTCTTTCTTCTCTATTTTCTTCTTCTCTTCTTCTGTTTTCTTCTTCTTCTGCCTTTTTCTTCTTTCTTAAACCATCACTATTGGAGTTTCCAGCACTCGATTTCTCGGCAGTCGATAAAGTGAGTATCGATGTCGAATTTTCGAAAGTCGAAAAATTCCCGTACGTGACAACCATCAACTCAGATTAGCATCCGAGTTAAAGAATCTTGCAGGAAGATTCGGTTATTTTCCTCATTTTACCATAATGCCATGCCTAGACAATGCGTGTCAGATTTATTCATTATTCAAACACCTCGCGGGCTGCATCTACATCATCAGAAAATCCTTGTTCAGTAACTCACTTTTCAAGTTGCAATCAATAAGGCAGATTTGTTTTTCTAATCTTCATTTCTTGATTCTTGATTCACTGCTCTAGCAACATGACCGAAGAAGGTAGTGATAATGCCATATCCCCTAGTTCAGATTCAAGAACCACTCAAAATTAGTCAAATGTCACCCAAGAACTCATTAAATCCATAATTAAGCCACAGAGTCAAGTCATCACCATCCAGTTAGATGAATCAAATTATCTGCTCTGAAAATTCCAAATTGAAACAACAATCAGAGGCTATGGGTTGCAAGAATATATTCTTGGCACATTAATTACTCCATCAAGATATACTACAGACAATGAAGGGAAGTTAGTCAGCAATAAAGATTACATAACACATGAAAGACAAGATAGCTTGACCAGTTCTTGGTTATTGTCATCTATAAGTGCAAACTTATTACCACAATTAATAGGATGCAAGATTATCCATGAGATTTGGCATACTATTGAACAAATATTCAGTTCCTAGTCTGCAGCAAGAATAATGCAATATAAAAGGCAGCTACAAAATTTGAGAAAAGATAATACAAGCATGAGGGAGTATCTGTCAAAAGCCAAGACCATATGTGATCAACTGGCCTCTGTAGATCACAAAATATCCGACATAGAGCAGATACTATGTCGGTTAAGTGGATTGGATGAAGAGTATGAGGCGGTAGTGGCCATAATATCCTCTAATGAAAAACTACAATCCCTACAGTATGTTCATTCTTTATTAATTGCTCATGAGGAAAGACTGGAGCAAAAGAAACCAACTAATTGGGGAATATATTGCTAACCATAACACAATCGGCAAAAACAAGAATCAAGAAAGGAATTATGATAGCAGAAATCAGTCAAACAGTTCCAAAGGTGGTCAATCAGGTAGATTTAGATGAAGAGGTGGTAGATGGAATCATAACAACAACAGTAACAGACCAAGATGTCAAATATGTGAAAAATATGATCACACAGCAAGCAAATGTTATTTTAGATTTGATGTGAAATTTACACCAGCACAACAAGGAAATAATAGTTCAAGACTGTAGAACCCAAGTGCAAATATGATTAATGTGCAGCAAGAAATGAAATCAGAAAATGCAAATGCAGACATGGCAAAGGTTGAGAATATACATGATGATAGCTGGTATCTAGATTCTAGGGCAACCAACCATGTGACCAACAACTTAAGCAAACTAAATCTTGGCAACAGAGAATATAGAGGTAAACAATTACTATATATGGGTAATGGTAAACCAGTTCAAATCTCTCATACTGGAAATGCAAGTATTAAAGGTGTCACACAGCTTTATCTCAACGATCTATTAAGGGTTCCATTAATTAGAAAAAATTTAATGAGTGTGTCACAATTTGCTAAGGAAAATAGTGTTTACTTTGAATTTCATTCAAAATATTGTTTAGTAAAAGGTAGTCTAACTAGAGAAATTCTTCTGCATGGTAGAGAGTATAAGGGATTATACAAATTTGTTGTTGCAAGTTTAAGAAATTCTAAATGGAAGAAAAAATGGTGTAACATTTTTAAAACAAAAGATGTTGAAAAATATGATGTTTGGTATGAATATTGTTAAGCATGTTTTAAGTAGAAGTGATAACATTCTTGTTGATAAAATTCCTACCTCTTACACCTGCACATACTGTCAAATGGGCAAAAGCTACAAACTTGCATTTCCAGATTCAAAGACTGTGTATAATAAACCACTTGAGCTGGTTGCCACAGATCTCTGGGGACCTGCCCTAATAAATACTAACTATGGTTATAAATATTACATTTCATTTATTGATGCTTATTCTAGATATGTGTGGATTTATTTCTTGAAATCAAAGTCTAAGATTAACAATGCAGTGATGCAATTCATATCAAATGCTGAAATACAAACAAATTTTCAGGTGAAAATAATGCAGACTGATGGTGGCAAGGAATCTCAACCACTTAAAGATTACTTTCAAAAGAAAGGAATAACATAAAGAACCACATGCCCATACACTTCATAGCAGAATGGTCTCATTGAAAGGAAACATAGACATATTGTTGAAACTGGTTTGACTTTACTAGCACAAGCATCTCTACCACTAAAATTCAGGCCAGATGCTTTTTCTACAACAGTCTATTTAATTAACAGATTGCCTACAAAGGTATTAGAGTTCAAAAGTCCAATGGAGGTGATAACTAAAGTCAGACCAGATTATCAAAGTTTAAAGGTGTTTGGATGTCTATGTTTCCCTTGTCTGAGACCATACAACACACATCTTGTCTGAGACCACACAACACACATAAGCTAGAATATAGATCCTCACAATGCACATTTCTAGGTTATGTAACAAATCAGAAAGGATATAAGTGTTTAGATAGCAATGGAAGAATATACATATCTAGACATGTGACATTTAATGAGCATGAATTCCCTTTTAGTAAAGCAGATATCAAGACAACACAGAAGGTATATAACTCAAAATACTCTATACCTCCAATATTACCTTCACCAGAGATAATAATGCCGGCTCAGAATGAAAGTAATCATGGTAGAAGTGACTTCAGCCCACAACACACGGTATCCACAAGTGAACCAGGTTATGAGCAAATTGAAGCGCAGGCAAATATTGAAATTATTGAACCAAGTGTCCGCCATCGTTCAGATCCATGTTAAATATTGAATGATTTAAGTCATCCAATACTCAACATGAGACAACTTTGGATGAAGATAATCAGCCTCCCACACCTGCAAACACTGGTCATCATATGATAATAACGGCAAAAGGTGGTATATTCAAACCAAAAAATTTTACTGTTAAATTTGAGGTTGTTGAACTAAGTACATATTAGCAAGCAATTATGGATGACAACTGGAAAAATGCCATGAAGGAAGAATATGATGCATTGATAAAGAACAAGATATCAGATCTTGTACCTTTACCAATTAACAAAAATGTTATAGGATATAAATGGACATACAAACTGAAAAAAATCTTGACGGTTCAATTCTTAAGTACAAAGCAAGACTGGTGGCAAATGGGTATTCACAACAAAGTGGCTTTGATTTTAATGAAATATTTTCTCCTGTAGAGAAACCCTCTTCTATCAGAATTATTTTAACAATTGTTTTACACAAAAATTAGACCATCAAGCAACTAGATGTGAATAATGCCTTTCTAAATGGTGTGTTGCAGGCATGGAACAGCCATATGGATTTATAAAAAGGGGCAATGAACAGCTTGTATGCAAACTCAATAAAGCACTCTATGGACTCAAGCAAGCACCAAGAGTTTGATTTGACAAATTGAAAGAAACTTTATCAAGACATGGCTACAACTCAACCAAATCTGATAATTCTTTATTCATTAAATTTCTTAATAATACTGTAACTTATGTACTAATCTATGTTGATGATTTTATTATCACAGGAAACAGCAAGTCAGAAATCAAAAACATCACACAATGCTTGAAGGAAGAATTTTCAATTAAAGACTTAGGAGAATTAAACTACTTCTTGGGCATTGAAGTTAAAAGAATTTCAGATACAGAAATACATCTAAATCAGAGAAAGTATATCAATGAAATACTGATGAAAGCCAAAATGGATAAGGCAAATCCACCGCCCACTCCAATGACAAGCAATTTACATCTCTCAAAAGATAAAGGAGAACAAATATTAAATGACAAACAATAAAGAAGTATAGTGGAAGCACTACAATATGTCATAATAACCAGACCGGATATTTCATTCAGTGTGAATAAAGTGAGCCAGTTTATGTAGAGACCACTTAACGAACATTGGAAAGTTGTAAAGAGAATTCTAAGGTATCTAAAGGGGTCAATCAATCAAGGTTTAATTCTACAATCAAGCATGACACTATGCATCAATGGACACACTGACTCTGATTGGGCTACTAGTCAAGATGACAAAAGGTCAACAATAGGCTATTGCATTTTTATAGGAAAAAATCTAATATCATGATGTGCAAAGAATTAATCAACAGTATCAAGGTCTAGCACTGAATCAGAATATCGAAGTATTGGTAGTGTTATAGCAGAAATCATGTGGATAGAGTCACTTTTAAGTGAACTACAAGTTAAATTTAACGACAAAGCAATTATATGGTGCGATAACCTAAGCGCAATTTTACTTACTGCCAATCTAGTCTTGCATTCTCGAATAAAACATATGGAACTTGATCTCTATTTTTTTAGAGAACAAGTCATCAAAGGAAGATTAAAGGTTAACTACATATCTTCAACTTACCAAAAGGCAGACATATTGACCAAACCTCTCTCGAGACCGAACTTCATTAGATTCAAGTATGAGCTTAATGTTGACGAAGCTGACATCAGACTCAGATCTCATGCCCCAATTTATATTCCTGTAGCTATTCAAGATGAGAGAGAAGCCGGTAGAAAATCGACTCATAAACTAAACATCGGAAAGCTAGCGCCTTCGATCTAGTTAGTAGCTTGAGATTCAATTATCAATCGAAGCTACTGGAAGAAAGGAAATCGTTTTTATCTGGACAATTTTTTGCAATCAACGATAGTGACTAGATTTGGGGATCGCACGCAAATCTTAACCCTAGTTTGGGTTTGAGGGGGCGGTATGAATGAATACGAGAATATAGAGCAGTCGAATATAGCTGAGAATAAAATGAACGGGTTGTATTTGTCTGGGCTGAACCCATAGCCCATTATTATATCATAAGTGTATTATGAATACATTTGTACTGAAGCAACTGTATTTTGTATCAGGCAAAACATAATAAAGCAAGTATCTCATTTCTTTTACATATGTACTACTTGGTTGTAGTATTAATGCTAACATTTGCAGCACTTCACCAGCTTTTTATATTCTATGCACACTAGGTTTAACGTTTGGCACGATGACACTTCTGAAAAAACTGAAAGCAATGCATCTCTACTCATTAAAATAGATACTGAGAAAGGAAAGAGTTATCCTCATGTTGAGGCTTCTGATGACAAAATGCATGGTATAAATATCATAATTTTGCATATCATTCTTATGATATTTCTTTAACTTGTAGCTGTGTGAATTAAAGATATTACTGTAGATATTCAGCTTTCCTTATTCTATTGCATTTGTACGGGCATGAGAGAGCAAGAAGAGTGAACCCGAATACAGTTTGCAGTTATGCACTTTCACTGATCCCCTAATAAGAAAAGACTGCGAACTGGCAGCGATAAGAAGATTAACTGATTTCACATTGGTGTATTCATCTTCAGCTATTAAGGACCCGCTTCCCTTTTCCTGATTATTAAAATAATACTCTATAACCATGTCGGATCGACGGCCGTGGTTTCTGTGGTGTCCGATAGTAAGATTATTGTAGCTAAGTGTGGTGATTCTAGAGCTGTGCTATGTAAGTGTAGAGAAGGCCCGATTGCACTTTCAGTTGATCACAAGGTATTTGTTTATTCTTCAAATTACCTCAGTTTTCTCATGGCGGTGATGCTGTCAAATAAATATTTTGCCCTTGTTCCTTTTGTTATGCAGCATGATCGACCAGATGAGCTAAAAAGCATAGAGGAGTCATAAGGGAGAGTTATATACTGGGATGGAGCAAGAGTTTTAGGTGTGCTTGCTATGTCTCGTGCCATAGGTGTGTTAACTGTTCAGATTAAGTTCACGATGCTCTCTTTTACATAATTTATACTAGTTGTTAACGCTATGGAAAACGGAACAGGTGATAGCTATTTGAAGCCATATGCGATAGTAGAACCAGAAGTTACAATAACAGAGAGAGAACTGAATACGATGAATGTGAGATAGTACGATAGTATGGTTCACTAGCTGGTGATGGTCTATGGGATGTCGTGAGCAACGAGATGGCTTCAGACATTGTGAAGATGTGCTTACGTGGTAGTAGATCTGGAAGAGACAGTGATGATGCGGCACCGAGATCTGCAAGATCAAAGAAGGCCAGTTCTGATGCAGCTATGTTGCTAACTAAGTTAGCTCTGGCTCGGAATAGTTCTAATAATGTCATTGTAGTTGTGGTTGATCTAAGAAAGATTTTGTAGCCAATTCTTTGTATTTTTTTCTTTTAAATTTTGTTTAGTTTGGGTGGTTTGGTTCATAGGTGAAATTGTATAAATTTTGAGGGTCGTCTATGAAGTGTAGTCCCGAGGAAAAACAAAAATAAATGTACAGAAGTAGAGTGGAAATGTTATTGGAATCAATGCTAATTTGTGTTCATGCTTTGCATCCAAATTTTCTTTGTTGCTTTCTCATTTTGCTTCGAAATATGGTAAAGGAAAACATGATGCATTGGTCATATATCAAATTTTGCTACGAATAGTACAATAGTATGGTTGTATCAATTTTCTGTTCATCTAATGCATATATATCAGTTTATGGAGGTTGTCACCGTTCCATACATACTGGAGTAGAGTTGATGCACAATTACATTTTAAAATGGTGTTTACATCTAGTTAGTAACCTTTTTACCATATATGCCATAAATTCTGCTTTGACCAGATAGTAGAATAATTTAGTGCATGAAATTTATTTTCAGCAAACGTTGAAGTTACGTATCAAAATGCTTACAAACTTTGATCTTTATATATAATAATTATCCAAATTATCCTAGAACCATTATTTACAAACTCGACCTTAATATGATTAATATATAGTAGGCATGTCAAATTATTTTATTTTGCTTACAAGACTATATACTGACGTTAAACACTAAGCAAATAGTATAACAGGATCAAATATCATATATAACAGAGCCAAATTTATGTATTTTAGAACAATAAAGAATACCAGAGTGTGACTACTTCTGGTAAAAAACAAAACATTGACATATTATGTATATCAATCCTTGTATCATAGAGAAAGCCTTTTAAATGCCATGATTTTATAAGGATAAGAAAGGCATTTTGACTGCACGGACGAGGAAGCTCTTGACGCCTCGGATAGGGGCAGTCCAATTAATATACAGGAGTAGTTCGCCTAATCGAAAATGACAAGCATACAATACATACCGTAGGCAGAGGCCCAAAGCCAACCCAAGGAAGTGAGAGATAAAGAACGAGAGTTTAAAGCGGTCGTGCTTCTAGCGAGGCTTCACCTACGCTTGAATTTGACTGGACAAGTGGTATTTCACTTCGGGATGCCTATCGGCTCGGGTGTTGCGCCAAGGTTTGATGAAGCAGGGGGACACGGATAGGACTCGTCTCGGGTAAGTTTCAAGATCCTAGGATTAGAAATCCACAAAGGTGCCCCAAAAATTTGGCTATAAACCCAAATATGCTAGACGCTAAAATGCTTAGAATTTGGTACGACAGTGAAAGCAAAAATGCAAAAATATCATCTACTAATTATAACAGGGTTGTGCTTTCTCATATAACATTGGGTCTGGGTAAAGTTATTCCTCATCATTTTAATAATTTCATGTTGATTGGTTATTAACTTTCTATTTTTCCCCCTACCTAGCATGTATTTCTCAGTGTACACATATATCACTTTAAAACCTCTACAATCTTATAATTTTTCCAACATATTATCATTTGATATTTAACCAAAATTAATGCAAAACTATATTAAATATATTATTTTTTTGAAATTTTGTGATTGGACGATCGGTCCCCACCGTTGTACGGTTGTACTAGTAGATCTTACTAGAGTTACGGTTGTACTCCATATTATCAGTTTTGAATGGTCCTTGGAAGGTATGCATGTCAATGTCTAGAGACTGAAAGAATACACTGCGAATCTTCTCGTCTTCCTTAGACGCCCAGGGAAATTCAAGGTAATTCTTTTGCTGCTATCAAGTTTTACACACATTCACAATCATACTACAATGGCTAAAGAAAGGTTCATTATATGAAACATTTGAAATTTTGCAATATTTGAAAATTGAAATGTGTTGTGGCAGAGTGGAGATTCTACTACTAAGGAGCTTGAATCTACGACTCAAGTGAAAGAAGCATTCATGCATGTTCCTGTTAGAGGCCCTTTATAGTGAATGAGATATTTTCCTCTAACCCATATTTGCCCTTAGGGTGGGGTAATTTTATGCGAGGAGGAGGACCTATATGGCCATGAACTAACACGCGCGCGCGCGCGCCGCCCGTTCCGTATCGGGCCGGTGCGGGTGTAGTAAAAGTGGACCGTGTTATAATTTTGTTGCACAGAAGTAAACAGTTTTCTACTGTTTAAATTCAAATAGAAGCGACTAGTGGATTGGAAATGCACGTTGTGAACTGTCTGACCGGAAGCATTAGCCTATAAAAGGAGAAGGAAACCTGATCGGTGAACTACTCCGAATTTTCTCTTCTTCCTCTTCATTTCTTAATCTCTACAATCCGTGCGCTTTTGCATATCACACAAAAGATCATATACATCACAATCTCGAGCAGATCACGTCTGTTGTATCTTTAGAGACTTTGAATAAAGTCTTAAGGAAATTGTTACGACAACCCTCGGACAAAATTTCCTTCTTCATCCGGTTAGATTTCTGTTTACTTATATGTTTATATACATCGTTTTGTAATCTGTCCATTTCAACGTTGTCTTGTTTCTGCGAAGTAGTACAACGCTTGTTTATCAATATAGTTTAATACAGTAATTTGTTGTTGTTGTTGCTATAGTTTTTTCTTGTAAATTAATTACAACATAGTTATTGTTCAAAATTACTAATACAGAATTCCAAAGTAGTGGAAATCTGATTTGTAAACTTGTATGACGAGTTTATAACATATTGGTCTCTGTTTTGGTATACTGATCGTATAACATCTTAAGACTTTCCTGTTTTCACTAAAACAGAGATGGCGACAGTTGAACTATTAGCAAAAACTGCTGCCCACAACAGGCCTGATCCGTTTAAAGAAGATGGTGATTACTTCATAACATGGCAGACTCAAATGTTGTTTTATCTCACCACGTTAAGGATGCAGAAGTGCATTGAGGAGGATGAACCAAAGCCTAAAGACGGACAAACTAGAGAAAAAGACGCAGCTGTTTTCTCGGAATTGACTCATGGAAGCATTCGGACTTCTTGTGCCGAAATTGCATTCTGATCTGTCTGAATAAAGTACTATATAAAGTATATCAGCCACACCAGACAGCAAAATCCCTATGGACTGCACTTGCAAATAAATACAAGACGCAGAATGTCAGTTTGAAGAAGTTCATAGTAGATAAATTCATGAAATACAAAATGGTGGATTCCAAATCCGTAACTAGTCAAGTGCAGGAACTCCAACTTATAATTCATGAACTTGAAGAAGAAGGACATCAAGTTGAAGAATCGTTCCTTGTTGAAGCGATAACAGGAAAATTACCACCATCCTGGAGAGACTACCGCAACTATCTGAAACATAAGAAAAATGAGATTTTCTTAGAAGATCTCATTGTCAGATTAAAAATTGAGGCAGATAATCATGGAATAACACAACCCAAAGGCGAAGAGGCACTTGTTACAGAAGGGTCAAAGAAGAAAGGACACTTCAACAACAAAAAGAAAAAGAGAAAGGCACCAGATAATCAATCCAAAGATAAGCAAACCAAGAAGTTCAAAAGCGAATGTTGGGTCTGCGGAAAGACTGGGCACGCAGCTAAAGATTGTAGGCACAAGAAGACAAATGACAAATCGGTGGCAAATATAGTGGAAAATTTGAGTTCAACCATTGAGGAGATGAACCTTTCAGGAGTTATTTCATAATGCAACTTAGTATAGAACCCTGCACAGTGGTGGGTAGACACAGGCGCTACTCGTCATGTCTGTTTTGATATATCTATATTCTCCACTTACAAGAAATACGATCAGGAAGAAAAACTCTACATGGGTAATTCTGCAGTTTCCATGATCGAAGCTAATGGCACCGTCGTCCTCAAATTTACATCCGAAAAAACTGTGACACTAAGTGAAGTTCTTCATGTTTCGGATATCCGCAAGAATCTTATCTCTGGACCTGTGCTCTCAAAGAAAGGCTTCCATATGGTCTTCGAGTCGGATAAAGTAGTTCTGTATAAGGCTGAAATTTATATAAGAAGGGGTTATTTATGTGATGGCCTATTTAAGGCAAATGTAGCCGTAGTCGGCAATAAACTATGTATTCTGATTGTGCTATTAATAAAAATGAAGTTTCTTATTTGGTTGAGCATGAAATTTTACTATGGCATGATAGATTAGGACACATAAATTTTCGAAAAATGAAAAAATTGGCAAATTTGGGATTAATTCCTAAATTCCAAGTAGAGAGACATGTGTAGAAGCAAAATTGGTTAAAAAACCATTTCATACTGTTGATAGAAGTACAAAACCACTAGGTTTGGTTCACACTGATTTATGTAATTTTAAATCATTACCTACAAGAGGTGGGAAAAAGTAATTTATCACTTTTATTGACGACTATACATGATATTGCTATGTATATCTTTTGAATAGTTTCGTTTATAAAATATAAGGTTGAAGTAGAAAATCGATTAAATAAAAAGATCAAGATATTAAAATCTGATCGAGGTGGAGAATATGAATCACCATTTGAACAATTCTGTGCAGAAAATGGTATAATTCATCAAACAGCAGCACCATATTCACCACAACAAAATGGTATTGCCGAGAGAAAGAATAGAACATTAAAAGATATGATACATGAAATGCTATTGACCTCTGGTCTACTGACGAACTTGTGGGGGGAAGCCTTAAATATGTCTAATCACATATTAAACAAGATTCCTCACAATAAAACAGGAACAATTCCATATGAGTTATGGAAAGGTCACATACCAAGTTTCAAATACCTCAAAGTGTGGGGGTGCTTGGCAAAAGTTCTAGTTCCGCCTCCTAAGAAAGTCAAACTTGGACCAAAAACTGTAGACTCTTACTATCTAGGGCCAGCCCAAAATAGTAGTGCCTACAGATTTTTGATATTCAAGTCTGATATAGCTGATATTAATGTCAATACAATCATAGAGTCTCGAGATGCCTCATTTTTTGATGATGTGTTTCCGCACAAAAGGAATGAAGGAAATTATGTCCCTAAAAGGACAAGAGAAGAATCAAGCAAGCCACATGACGATGAAACTCATCGCCAAATTGAGGAAGTTGAACCAAGAAGAAACGTAAGAGCAAGAACGTCCAAGACGTTTGGTTTAGATTTTCTAACATACATGTTAGAACACGAACCTCAAACATACAAGGAAGCAATGTCATCTTCTGAATTTTCATGTTGGAAAGGAGCAATCAAAAGTGAAATTGATTCAATTCTAAGTAATCAAACTTGGGAAATAGTTGATCTTCCGCCTGGAATAAAACCGATAGGTTGCAAATGGATCTTCAAAAATAAGATAAAACCAGATGGCTCTATTGACAAATATAAAGCAAGATTGGTAGCCAAAGGATATCGTCAAAAGGAAGGTATAGACTTCTTTGATACTTATTCACCGGTTACACGTAAGAATGTTAATAGCAATTGCATCCATATATAATCTAGAGATTCATCAAATGGATGTAAAGACAGCATTCTTAAATGGAAATCTTGATGAGGAGATTTACATGGAGCAACCCGAGGGTTTTATTTCCAAAGGAAATGAAAACAAAGTATGTAGATTAGTAAAATCATTATACAGACTAAAACAAGCTCCAAAATAATGGCACGCAAAATTTGATAGTGTCATGATGAAAAATGGTTTCCGTATAAATGAATGTGATAAATGTGTTTATTATAAACAAGTTGGACAATCATACGTAATGATTTGTTTATATGTAGACGATATGCTAATCTTTGGTCCAAATAGTAAAGTAATAGAGACCATAAAGAAAATGTTAATCAACAATTTCGACATGAAAGATTTAGGAGTTGCAGATGTTATTTTGAAAATCAAAATAATAAAACACCTAATGGAATTTAACTATCTCAGTCACACTATGTGGAAAAAGTGATTGAAAAATTCCAAAATTACGGAATTAAAGGAGTAAGAACACCTTTTAATCCATCGGAAGTACTGCATAAAAACACTAATGAGAGTGTAATGCAACTGGAATACTCTCGTATAATAGGATGTCTAATGTACCTCATGAATTGCACAAGACCAGATATAGCTTATGCAGTAAGTCGACTGAGCAGGTATACAAGCAACCCAGGAAAGGAGCACTGGAAAGCACTAATGAGAGTGTTGGGATATTTAAAGAGTACCACGAACTTTTCCCTACATTACGGAAAATATCCTGCCGTCTTAGAAAGATATAGTGATGCAAACTGAATTTCTGATTCAGAGAAATTTAAATCGACTAGTGGTTATGTCTTCACCCTAGCAGGAGCAGCAGTGTCATGGAAATCTACTAAACAAACATGCATAGCTCGATCCACTATGGAATCAGAGTTCATCGCTTTAGATAAAGCAGGTGAAGAAGCAGAATGGCTTCGTCAATTTTTAGAAGAAATTCCATTTTGGCCTAAACCTGTACCGGCCATATGCATACACTGTGATAATCAAGCAGCATTAAGCAGAGCGCAAAACTTTTGTGTATAATGGAAATTCACGACATATTCATCGATGTCATAACACAGTTAGGCAGTTACTCTCAAATGGAACTATTTCCATCGATTATGTGAGAACCACTGATAACCTTGCAGATCCATTTACTAAAGGGTTATCAAGAGAGAAAATTGACTGCGCATCGAGGGGAATGGGTTTAAAAGCCTAAACCAACAAGAGTTATCTTATACGGAAACCTATCCTAGCAACTGGAGATCCCACGGACTAGGATCAATAGGCAAACCAGTTTTGAGTAACTCAAGAGGTAATGCATTTATTTGGACTTAGTCCTACTCTATTCCTATGGTGCACAATAGAATGCATGCCTACAGAAGTATTAAAAGGATAAAGCTATGCTTTTTAATGATGACCATATCTTGAAAATAACAAGTGGAGTATATGTATGATACTCTTAATGGTTGCGATCACCTATGTTAGTGTGAGCTGGATCGGCTCTATGAGAATATTAAAGGCTTAAATTCTCTAAGACACTCGCAGAACCAATTTGTTCAGGACCAAAATGAACACAACCAAGAGATTGGATGTGAAGGGAAACAATGCTTCGTAAAGCTTATTGTCTGGTTATGCATAAACGGCTGACGATTCAAGATGAAATAACTCACTGATTAGCCAAGTATATCCGATAAGTTTTAACTAGGAAAAGTTCAAAGTGAAATATCTACTCATCCTCGATATAGCATTATTTTCATATGAACTATGTGATATTACACTTTGTGTGGGGGAGACATATATCATCATTCATGTGGGGCATTGTTAGAGGCCCTTTATAGTGAATGAGATATTGTCCCACGTCGCTAAAAATAAGTTAACGTTCATGCTTATATACTACTTTCCTCAAACCCATATTGTCCCTTAGGGTCAGGTAATTTTGTGCGAGGGGGAGGACCTATATGGCCATGAACTAACACACATGCGCGCACGCCCCCGCCCATCCCGTACCGAACCGAACCGGGTCGGGTGCGGGTCTAATAAGAGTGGACCGTGTTATAATTTTGCTGCATAGAAGTTAACAGTTTTCTACTGTTTAAATTCAAATAAAAGCGACTGGTGGATTGGAAATGCACGTTGCGAGCTGTCTGACCGGACGCGGCTTTTCAAACAGAAATAGGCGTTGCAAATGAAGAGACGCAACTATTGCAAACCACGGTTGTTTTTAGACGTTGAAAATGAAGAGATGCGACTGTTGCAAACCGCGACAGTTTTTGGCCGTTGCAAATGAAGAAACGCGACCGTTGCAAACCGCGATAGTTTTTGGCCGTTGCAGATGAAGAGATGCGGGTGTTCCCAACAAACATAACCGTTGGGAATTAGCCTATAAAAGGAGAAGAAAACCTGATCAGTGCACTCTAGGGAATTTCTTCTGTTGAGGCTTCAGTAGACATCAATTGATTGAATTCTAGTGAATTATGAGAAGAGTAGAGCAAATCATTTAATTCAGAAATGTATTCATCTTCGTTAAAATTGAAATAAAAATGATCTAGGCACATGTTAAGAAACTATGTAGTATCAATAAATCATTTTCTACAATCGTTTGGATCATGTTAATTTCTTCTATTTTAAGATCCTTTGGTTGTATGCTAAGATTGAAGATATTTATTTCGATGGTTAGGTGTCCAAAGGAAAGTCTGAGTTGGCCATTTCTACAGTTTATGATAGCATTTGAGATTGCTAGGAATGGATAACCTAATATCAAAGGGATCTGATCGTTGGAATTTGAGATGGGTGCAGTCTCCAGGACTATGAAATCGATGGGGAACTGCTCGATTTGTATCAAAACATCTTTAACTGTGCCCAAGGGCTTTTTGACAAATCGATCAACTAGTTGAATTGCGATGTTCGTAGGCTTTAGTTCCCTTAGTCCCAGTTGACAGTACATGATATAAGGCAAAAGATTAACACCTGCTCCAAGGTCAAGTAGGCCATGTGTAACGACCCCGGATTTTATATATATTTAAATTGATAATTAATTGAATTTTTGAATAAAAATTGTGAAATTCATTGATGAATTAAAGCGAGTTTCCCCGAATTCAAATAAATTCTATATAAATCATTTGAATTTAAAATATTGTATATATATGTATATGTGTGTGTGTGTATATATATATATATATATTTGGGCATATATGAGTAAATTTGAATTTTTATATATATACATTAAATTTGAATTTAAATCTTAAATATAAATGGTTTGAAAATAAATATAAAAGTATATTCATTGACACAGGTATAAAATAAATAAATAAGTAATTTTAAAATTTAGAATTGATGGTTAATAATAATTTGAATTTATAATATATATATATATATAGAAATACAAGACAATAAATATTAAAGTAAAATTTATAATAATAATTTAAGCTAGAAATAAAATATAAATATGTAGATAAACTATAAAAATATAAAGTAAACATTAGATAAATTATAACAACATATTAAAATAGAAATTCATTTATATTATAAAGTAAAAGACAAAGTTAAAATAAAAGAAAAATAAATATAAAATATAAACTATTAAAATAAAAATATAGAAAAATACAAGACAATTTGTATGAGGATAAAACAAATACTTAAGCTAGAAATAAAAAGTAAATAAATTAGCTAAGTTATAACGTAATAAAAATACAAACAAAGTATACTATAAAATAATAAAACAAAATGAATAAAATAAATACACATAGTTAAAATTCAAATAACATGTTAAATAGAAGTTCATTTTTATTTTCTAAAGTGATAAGGCCAAAGCAAAGACAAAAGAAAAGATAAAAGTATGTTCAATTATAAGTATATAGGCTTGAAAACAAAATCAGGTTGAACATGACAAAGCAAAGAAGATATGTATATAATCATATATGTACATACGAAAAAAAAAGAGATAGGCATGAAATGAAAATAAGTACATGGCAATTAATGCAAGTTCATTTCAGCCACCATATGAAGAGAAAAATCTCTGATCAAAACATTAACAAACCATTTCTAGTACAAAAGAAATAATCACCTGTACAATTATATTTACCCTATAAACTCTTTTCTATATCAAATCTTCCTTATCTCTTTCGTTCATCAAAAAGACTTAGCATACCAGAAAATACATTACAACTGAAGCTTTACAACAATTCAACTCAACAAATATGAAGATCAAAGGAAAAAGATTTCAACTTGTATTTTCAAAAACCTGTTTCATCAAAAGCTTTGTTCTTTCACTCTGGAATCAAGGTGAGTAAACAGACTTTACTTTTAAAAACCAGATCTTCTTGATTTGTATGCCTGTGATGATGATGACTTGGAAATATTGTAGAAAAGTAAGTATATCTACAAGTATATATATATGTGTGTGTGTGTGTGAATGGATGTATGCATGTCTGTGTTATACATGTACATCTCTCTGTTTAAACATTTACAGGCTACAATTTCATCAAGAAAAATTCATATCTTCATGTTTAAATCATTTCAAGCTATGATTTCTGAAAGGAAAACGCTTATAACAATGTAAAGTTATTTCTACAAATAATACTAGGTAAAAATATTAAGTAAATATTTTGGAAATAATAATTTATAGTAAGATCATTATATATCAGAAAAATCGAACATTTTAACTTTAAGATCTGATTACATAATCATGTTCGTATTACAAAATGGTGATTTTAGGTGAAGATCTCGTGATTTTTAAGCAAGTAATGATCGAAAAATTTGAGGTTGAACGAAAAAGGTTCACATGTCGATTTCTGATGATCAATGAAAAATTGAGCTCCGAAATTCATGCCAGAGGAAGCTTAGAGGTTGACGAGTCAGGGAAAAATGCTCGTTGATTTTCTATTTCATCGTGGATGATGAACGAGAACGATTTAGGGTTTTATCCCTTGTTTTAGTCAGGGTTGGATTTCGCAATACCGTAACTTCATCATCGCACCGGAGATGATCGCACCGGTGGAGATCGACGCATTGAGGTCAGGCGAACCTCTGACAGAAGTCGCGTGGTCTCTGATGATCTGTGGAGTCAGAGCGTGGGGATTTTAGGTTGATGGTTGGGTTCTAAGAAAAATCGATTAACTCGATTTTGAATTCTGGCGTGATCGATCGATTCTGGGTGTTCGTCGCGACTATGGGGAAGGCCGATGACTCGCCGGCGAGGTGACGATGATCGGAGCGGCGACCGATGACGTGTGCACGTGCACGTGTTGGTTGTGTGTCAGGTTGATGGTTTGGGAAAGAAGACGAAGTCGAACTCGAGTTTGTACTCAGGTAAATGGGGTTATGGCACGAGTTCGAGCTCGTGTGTTTTTAGGTTCATGCCGGGTCAATTTTTAACACTTAAACAAGAAATTGAAGTTTGAAAAATAATGGCATATGGGTTGTTTTTGGGAAAACTCGAAGCAGGTTTCGAGTAAGACTCGGGTAGGACCCGAAGTAGGCTCTAAAACCAGTTTTAAAAGTTTTAAATCAAAGTTCTGAAATTTAAATGAATTTAATTTAAGACTTTTCTTAAAATAAAAAATTCATTTGTAAATGTATTCTTTAAACATTTGATTTAAGAAGTTATGTAACTTAAATTTGTTAAGTTAAAATTATTTTATTTTAATTTAGTAATATAATTAAGTGTAAATCAAGATAAGATATTAAATCTAGATGATAATGGAAATTAAGAAATTAATGGAATAAATGATTTATCCTAAAGTTAATTTGGTTTAAATGATTTAAGATTTAATTAATTAATCAGATAATTAAGGAGTGAATAAATAATTTAATTAATTAATGATTAAGGATAAATAAATTAATAATTAAGGAATTAATCAAATGTGTTTTAATTTGTTAACTTAAAAGTTAAGTTAATTTATATTGTTAATGATAATTTAATAATTAGAGATTAATTAATAGGTAATTAAAGATTAATTAACTTGTAATTAAAAATGATAAATCTAAGATTAATTACTTAGGAGAAGTAATTAAAGGTTTGTTAATAGTAAATGAAGATCATTAACTTGAGATTAATGTGATTAATTTCAATAATTAATTATATTAATTAATTAGAGGTAATCATTGTGGAATTACTCAAGTAAAATTACTTAATAAAAATAATTAAGGAATTAATTATCCAGCGTAATTAATTGAATGATGATTAGTAACTTGAGTATAATTATTTGTTAGTAATTAAAGGATTAATTAATGAATCTGATTAATTAAGATTTATTAAATAACTAAAAGTTAATTGATTCAATTAATTAAGGATGATTAGTTAATAATTTAAAGCTTAACTAATCAATGATGAAAGGGAAACTTATTTCGGATAATTGGTGATTAACTTATGATAATTTAACCCGGATCTGATAATTTGTTCATAAGTAATACATCTGATTTAAATTAATCAGTCGATTAATAAAAATTTACTTGTGAATGTTTGGAATTGACTGAATGGTTGAATTGTTGATATTTCCTGATCTGTGATGCTTTGTGATATATTCTGATTTGTGTGTGGCCTGTAATGTAGTTCATTTATTTGGGATGAATGTAATTTATTATCTGTAATTTATATATATGTGATATGTGAATGAAAGATAAGCGTTATAGTTATACCGCTTATCAATTATATTTCTGTATTCTGATCTGTGATGATTGAATGATGTTGCACTATTGTGTGTGAAACCCTTGGACTACACCATACACACACAAATATGGATTTCATGAGGAAATTGATTAAGTCACAGATAATCTGAATTTAATGTTTTTAAAATTGAAATTTTAATTTCAATTGATTTTGAAATTGGAAATTGGGGTTTAATATGGAAAGCTGTTGAAAAGAGTTTTAAAGGTATTTTGAATATCTTGATGAGGTTTTGAAAATTTAAATAATTCAATTTGAATTTGAATTCAAAATAAGGAATTGAATTCCATGTTTGAGATTTATGATTTAAAAATGTTAAACAAGTTATAAATGTGTTACATAGGCTTGAACCATTTCAAAAGTATGGTTTTGAGAATTTGAATTAACCCAAGGACTTTAACTCGTATAAATGAATCAGATTTTCCAAAATGAAAACTGTTTGTTTTCAAATAATAGAAGCTTTCATATAAGAAATGAATTTCCAATTTGTGTCAAAAGAATTTCAAATTGAAATGAAAATGGTTTTCCAAGTTATAAATAATTCTTTGTGAAAGATTGTTGAACTTTGTTTTGAAATTGGAAAGGTGTACCTTTTGTATAAAAGATCAAAATGGAATTGTTTTGAAAGCTATCAGTTAAATCTTTGTTTTAAAGATTTAGCGAGTTAACCCAAATTGAAATGGAAATTGATTGGGAAAATCTATGAATAAATCTTTGTGAAACTAAGTGAACTTTGTGAGATGAATCTTTTTGTGTAAAAGATTAGAAATGGTAATGTGTTTAAACCATTTAAAGAGAAGTTTTGGGTAATAATTGTGACTTAATCGAAATCCCATATCCATATGTTTTTAAATATTGCGCTCATTATTCGGTTTAGCTGGGAGAGGACCTTTGTGTCATATAACCCATTCCGAATAATGATACGTCGTATATGGATAGCATTTGAAGACCAATGGTGAAGACCGGATATTTTTGAAAACGAAAGGACAACTCGTCGAATGTCTCTACATCGACTGGTCCCCGGTATAGAGATTTGATCACCCTTTGTGATGGGAAGTCCGGACGTGACTAGAAAATTATCCGGATTTGCAAGGGCTTCTTCGAAAGTGCCTTCGGTTCTATTCGAACCCGGAACAGACTTGTATGGTGGTATGTCTGACACTACACTTTGAGATATAAAGCTAATTTCTTTCAAATACATTTCTGTTTGATGGCGGAGATTTATTCTCTTAGCTTAACCCCCTTCTTTGAGACGTACGAGCTCAGAGGTTATGTAGTTGAAGGTTATCAGTGATATACTCCCAATTTGGTAGTGTGGCATGCTAAGTGTTGTTGTGTGTTGTTGATCATTTGTTGATCAAAGCATGGCTTTCGTGTAAAGCGTAGCTTTGTGGACGATACCTCATCGAGCCTCATAGACCGGTAATGGTCGAAACAAGAAAGGTGCGGCAAGGTTTCAGGGGTAGCTCCCCTAGGGTATGTCCATTCCTTCTGGAAAAAGGTGGTATCATGGTATGGAGCCCAGATATTTACCTGTGTGGTTGCTCCAATCTCATTTACTCTGTGTGATTGTTGCTTAGTGATCGAGAGCTCTTGGATAAAGGTCGCAAACGACCGGGGGTGGCATATCTCAGGTTTACTACCCGGGAAGGGGGTAACCGGCCTTGTATTGGCAGAGAGCCAGGTGGTTCTCGGGGGGTCCCTCCAGAGGCGTTCCCATGTGGTAGTAGGAAGTTCCTTAGCCTGACCATTTGTTGGAAAATCCAAAGAAACAATACGAGCCTTTTACGGTTTTAGTTGTATAACCTGCTATGGAATGTGGCGGTAACCTGCTATTGAACATAGTAGCTATAGTAGTCATAGTTCGGAATGTCTATGCTGGCTAAGATTAAAATTATACTTTCGAAATTTTTTCTGCACTATGCACTAGTAATAATATCAAAAGAGTTTTCTTTTGCATAGTAAGCATTTTTTACTATCATAAGGAGAAATCTCCTCCAATTCTGCGTTTGCATTGTGTGTGTGGCGGGAGGCCTTATGGTAGTTTCATTTTCCAAAAGCATTGCGAAATTCTTTTATTTTCTTTGTGAAAATAACTATTTTTGTTTACTCATACCAGTCCCATGACTGACCCGGAGTTTATTGTTCCCTTCTTAAACTCTGGGTGCCCACAATTTTCCACACGGGCAGTCTAGAGTTGGGTTTCTTTTTCAGACAGTCGGGTTTAGTGGATTATCTGGAGCTAGTTCAGTGTCTGGAGTCCATGACTGACGTTGCTTACCTTTGTGGATGGTGATGGTGGTTCGAGCTAGATGTTATAGTCATTGGACTCAGCCTCTATGATTGATCATTTGGAGTTATCACTTCTGTTATTTCCGTTGTATCATTATTTATCTCTGATATTGTTGTATCATATTGATATCATTGTTGTATATCATTCTAGATATTGTATTCATTGGAGTTGTATATGATATCATTTATTTATTCCGCTGTATTGTTATACTTACTGTGTTATAAGCTCCGGCATGACTCGAATTTCAATGATTGAATCTGTGGCATTCGAGTACAAGTGAAGTACGGGTGTCGATTTTCGAACGCTGAAATTTGGATCTTGACACCATGACTTATGTGAGTGCTACTAATTTTACAACCGATTGTAGGACAACTCTCTAAGGGATTTATAAAAAATAAAACACATTATGCACGTCTAATTTGTTTATAGACTATCAATATTAGCATTATATATCAATATTATGCACGGTTAGTTAATCATATAAGATATATTAGCATTTGTACAATAGTTTATTTGCATTTTACTGTTTTATTAAATATATTCTATGTTATATGATTTTTACTATTTCGAAAATATATATTATTCATGTCTTCAAATTTAACGAATTACATATATAGTATTATATTTTATTTAAAATTATATTAAACTATTGTATACACTAGTTTATATCATGCCACACAATATTGTACCAACTTGATTTTATATAAACGGTTAACTATGATTAATATATTTAGTTATCATTTTCGGAATTTTACAAACCACAAACACAATCATACACATCAATCCTAACTAACCAAATGCTAGCTCAAATGCGCATATATACTAAATAACCAACGTATATATACATTAACTGGTTAATGTAAATAAACTAATCAAATTATTAATTAGGGTTTAGAAAATTACTAATTAGGATTTAAGGTTTATGTAAATAAACTAATCAAATTACTAATTAGTTAATGTAAATAAACAATCAATCAGCAATTATAAACAACAAGAATTACAATTTAACCCTAAATTAACAAATCAAAATCAATTAGGGTTTAGGAAAAACCTGATTTGGAGATGGATGGAGAGGCTGGAGTTGTTGGGAGTGATGATTGATGATGTTGGAGATGCTTCGGAAGACGTGGAGGGCTGGCTGTCGCGGGGAGGAGGTGTCGGAGTTGGGGATTTTGATTGATTTGGGTGAAAGGGAGATAATGAAGTAGCTCTCCGCCAATCTGGCCTGTAAACACATTTATTTCTGACGGCTGTCGACAGCCACTTACGGGTGAATTTGCGTCGGTTTTCGACGACTTGTAACGATTACTGTATTTTAATTACAGAAATGACATGAAGATGACAGGCCGTCGCTAGCAGTCGAAAATTTCCATCAGCGGCCGTCGAAAGTGTGTTGTCTTTATATACTATTATTCTTGTAGTTTATACTTGATTATAGAGAGATTCGAAAGAGCAGAGCAAGTGTTTGCAGTTAAAATGCAGTCTAGGAACGTTAGTGGCAAGTTTTTGAGTACATAGCTCTTTAAGACTTTTGGCATATTAAGGAATTTTCACTAGGTATCAAGAAGTGGAATATTGACTCGAAGTAGTTTGAAGATTTCAAGAATTTGGTCAAAATTAGCGGACTTCTTTTGTTGAGTCTATGAGGAAAAGAAGCAATGGGTTTATAGACTCGTTCGACAGTCTTTTCGTTCGAAGAAGAAGGTGCCATATTAGACAGTGAAGATAAAGAAGCTGGACGGTTGGGGTTGCCAACATCAGAAGGTGAAGAGTGGTTGGGACTTACAACATTGGATGAAGAATGCGAATTGATGGGATCGACAACAGTGGGTGTCAACTAAGTTTCAAAATTTTGAACATGTGTAGGCTTAAGAAGGATGTCGGGTTTGCCAATGTAGTTGTCTACCTTCTTTCCAGGCCTTAATGTGGTGGCAGCATTAATCGGATTTGCATTTTCGCCCTTACAAAAATTCACTCCTCGAGTTCACTTCAGGTTGACTAAGAAATTTACTTTCTCATTGTTTTTCATGAGGTCCTTCGTCATAATCAAATTTTGATCATTTTGTTTAGTGATTTGCTCAATTCTCTCATCTTGGTTAGTGATTTGTTCATTTTGTTTAGTGAGTTGTTTTTCCAATCGAGCAATTTCTTGTGAAGGTTGAGAAGGTTGAGTTGATGGATTGAAATTAGGATGCCTATATAGTAGATTCGAAGATTTTGTTTGAGGTGTAGGTTGAGAATTTTGAGCATTAGTGGCTGAGGCTCGATAATTCGGATTTGGTGTCATCGGATACATATGAGATGGATAGCTAAATTGTTAGGACTTGGCCACGAAAAATTGGGATAGTGCTTCCAGTTAGGATTATGTGTGGATGAGTAAGAACTGTTTTGAGCTATAGCATTGATTTGGTCTTGTGTGTAGTAATGGGGTAGTCCTTCTCCTTCTAGAGGAGTTTAAGCTTCTATAGGAAGATGTAATGGGTCAATGCATGTACTCCCTGTTAGTAGTATGAATTGGAACACAAATTGTTTCCCGTTGCATGTCCTTTTCCGAATATTCTTCTAAAGATTCCCAAGCTTCCTCGTCTGTTTTTGCCATGAATTCTCCTCCGCACACTGATTCTAGTTGGGATCCTGTTTGATAGTTAAGCCCTTCATAAATGATTTGGCACAAAACGTGTTTAAGGATTGCATGATGTGTGCAACTATAAAACAACTGATTGAGCCTTTCAAAATATTTTGAAAAAGTTTCTCCTTTATTCTGAGAGAATTGATTGGTTTCAGTTCGAATTTTAAGAGTTTTGCGAAAAGGAAAAAACTTTTTCAAAAATATAGCAACGAAATCATCCCAACTTTTAATTGAATTTTTAGGAAGAGAATTATGTCATCTTTTTGCACTTTCTAGAAGTGTGAATTTAATAAGCCTTAGCTTGATGGATTCATTAGAAAGTTGTTGCATTTTAGTTGTAGATGCGTATAACTCAAATTCACTAAGAAATTCGTACGCATTTTCAAACCCAGTAAATTTTGGTACCCCTTGGATAAATGAATATTTTGGCTCAAAATTATTTCCTTCGGCGGGTGGAAATGAAATAACCGAAGGTTGAACTATCCTAGTTGGATAATACCGGTCTCTAAGGGATAATGGTCTGTTATCATGAAATTCATTATTTTCAACACGTGATTTAGGTGACGAGTTTGATGAACTGTAATTGCTCATATACGTTTGACTTGAAATTTCTGTTGATTTGTTTAATGAGATATTTTGGCTTTCTAAACAGTTAAAATTATTTCTTGACCAAATGCGCATAAACAAATCAAGGTGTAGTCAAATATTTTGAATAGCTTTTTAGTTGGGCACCTATAGAGTAGAAAAGTACTTAGTGGTACGGCAGTCCATCCAGTGCAACTTGGTAGAGCTAGCGATTCAAACTCCACTATTTGCAATCGGTCGACCCCTAGATCCTTGTTGTTGAATGGCTGAGATTTACTAAGTTGGAGCTATTTGAATTGCTATGTTGTTGCTAAGAGTTCAGACTTCTAAGGGTTGATAACCTGAAAAAGTGAAACTACAATCATGTGTTGTTGATGTAATTGAAGCACTGCTAACAAAGTGTGTAGCAAGTGAGAAAAAACAAAACGTGCAGCAAGTACTGCTAACAAAAATATAACGTGCAGCAAATGATGTGGATGAATGCAATGAAAAAATGTCTTCTTTATTAATGAAAACTAACGTATGCTGCTAATGTGAGTTTGAAAGCACGAAGTGGGCAGCTAGCGTATGCAAACTAATGTATGCTGAAAATAAAGAAACTAAATGAACATGTTTGAATGCTTGTGCTAAACAGAAACTAAATGAACTTGAAAATATGCAGATTGTGATTTTGAAAATGTGAGAACGTGAAAACGGGTTACGTGAAAAATGATATGTGAAAGTGGTTGACACGTGATATAAAATTAAAACGTGGATGAAAAGAACGAATATAAAATGAATGTAGACACTAAAATGATTACGTGAAAATAATGCAAGCAGCAAGTAATATATGCGAATGGTTAGAATTGAAACGTGAAAATGTGTGAATGGTTAGAATAGAAATGTGAAAATGCAACAAGTATGGTTACGTGAAAATGTTTATTGGACTAAAACTTATTGCGACTTTTCTATTGATTAGAAATATACAAATTTTAATAAATTCTACAAGCGCACAGGCATGTAGTATGCAGGTCGAACACAGGGAATTATGTTTTAAAAGTTATGAAATTCATATTCAAATCTTAGGCGTGTTAATCGAATTCGATGGTGGTTTTGAATAGATAATAAAAACAATAATATATTCCGATTCGATCTTGAAAAATTGAAATCGTAAATCAAAATATAAAATTGTAAAGAGCAAGCAATCTAAAATTCCAAAGTTTACTGAAACTAATTAACGAAATTTATTGTAGAAATCAAAGAAGAAATAAAAAATGCTGAAAGGGAAATAAATAGAGTAAACAACTGAAATAAAATAAACTGAATTTACTAAATAACTGAAATGAATACTGAAAAGAACTACGAACAAGAATAAATAAACTGCTAAAACTATTAACAATTCTATGCATTCTGTCCGAAAATAAAAACACTGATGAAAATAAACTAAACTAGAAGAAGAATGATGAGGAAAGTAGATCTATTCTTCATTGTTATCTGCTCTTTATATATAGAATTTCAGCCTTGTAATGCCAGTCCAGCTATTCACAAAAGAACGGGTCCACATCACTTGCTTTGTCGAAATATATGTACTGACCTATTCGCACTTAGACTTTTTTTCTTTTGAAGCTTCAATTGGTGAAAGTAAATAATGTGGCCACTTGGTCATTGCTTGAATTGGTATGCACGTGGCATTGCTTTGAAATTAATGTATGCTTGAGCTTTGAAATATGCGATAGAAAGAAAATGTGAGCTGATCCTTGCAATGGTCCTACCTTACTTGAAAAAATGACCATACTTTAATCTTAAATGAAGCCCAATTACACATGTGAGCTGCTCCTTGAATTTGTCCCATTTTTTACCAAACGTGGCCGCGCTTGAACAAAGTATGAAGGTGAGCTGGCACTTTTGAAATGATATGTGTTTTTGCTTTGATTTATTCAGTGCTTAAAATGTTGCCCTCTTTGATGTGTGTCTTTTGAACTAGTGGATGCCACAACCTATTAATTTCAACATTGCATTTCAGAATCTATAATCTGCAAAACCACAACAAAATAGTCGTATAATACCATTTTATTAAAATAAAAATATATGAAATGAACGGTTTAAAATGTAAAAAAATACATTCATCAAATACCCCCATATTAGAAATTTTATTCGTCCTCGAGTAAACAAGAAAATAAAACTAAATAAATCCTTTTTCATATGAAACACGATTGCATTGAGCGTATGCAAACAAGCCGTTAAACCTCTAGGTGTCCCTAGTAGGACAAGTGGTGTCTCGTGAGGATTTTCAGCGGATACTACCCACAAAATCCAAATGCAGTAGCGATGATTTTAATGTACTACATGAATGCAATTTTTTTTAAATAAATGGAGACTCGATTTATTTCAGAATAATTGCAACAAAATAATGTAAATAAGTTTTAGTCACCGTCAAGAAATGTTTGGTTCCTCACTAATCACAAATTACAATATAACCCAAGTTTTTATACATTAAATACTAGTTTGGTCAGTTTTTTCAGTTAGTAACATAGTACGGCCATGAAATAAATTCTTTATTGTTCATCACAGTTTTCGATGTGATATTTTCATTTCCTCTTGTATAATAAGCCAAATTATCAAAGTCAAGAAGTGTTTGGGTTTCAATTTCTTACTCTATCTTTATTAAAAAAATATTAAATACATCTAACTTGTGGACCAAGGTATACCACTCATGCACTACCTTGAGGACTTCCGTGAGCGTTGGGGAAAAGCTTGGCGGATTGTGCAAACCGAGACTATGTCAGAAAGGTCGGTAATCCTTAAGTGATTATTTTTTAATTCTTTTACACACCTATCTCAGAATGCTGAGGATAGATATATCATCCATGCACTGTCTTGCGGGTTTATGTGAGAAGAGTACAGAGCGTAGCGAGTGCACACACTTCCATAAGTGTGCACACCTATTGACTCTATGTGTTTCTTATTTATTTATTTTATTTCTTTTGAAATAAAAGTAAGGAAAGAGAGTTATGCAAATCTACCTAGCACCACTTAGCTTCAATGATTTGAAATGTCCACGCATGTACTTGAAATCTACCACTCTTTTAAACAAAGACTACAATTTAGAAAAGACGTCATAACCATCACCTATGAGTCTCCCTATATATTAACCTCACTATTATCGCTTGTAATTCAACTTTGTATTACATTTTCCATTTGAAATTAGTGATTCGCAAAAAAATTCATCAATTGACTTAAACTGTTTACATACTTTGTCATGATTGTTAAAAATAAATCAAAGTCTTGACAATAATGGAAAATGAGATAAAAACGAAATGAAACTTAAAAAAGATTGGGATGAAATTTGTAAATAAATGATGAGATGCTTTTTTGTGATGTAATAGTATGAAATATGAATAAACGGTATGAGATATGTACCCATAGTGGAATGAGACAGTGTCCCAACCATAAAAAAGAATGCAAATTCCCAACAAATGAAAAAAAACTAAAAGAATAATAATAAAAATACAACCTGATATGTACAAGATAGTGAGTGGCTCATGCCGAATATTTGGGTTCATAGAACACACGAACTCTTCGTCCTCATGTTGTTCAAACTCTAGAAACGGCTTTAAGCGCTATCCAATTATCTTTGAAACGGATTGATCCCTAGGATTTTCAATTTCAATTACACCATAAGGGTACATTGTTTTCACAATATATGGATATGTCCATCGAGATTTAAATTTGCCCGGAAATAAATGAAGTCTAGAATCATATAAGAGAACTTTTTGACCTACTTCTAATGTCTTATGAAGTATGGAATTATCAAGATAAAATTAAGTTTTCTCTTTATAAATTTTTGCATTTTCATACGCTTCATTTCTTAGTTCTTCTAATTCTTACAATTGTTATTTACGATGTGATCCAGCTTTTTCTATGTCAAAATTAAGGTATTTGATTACCCAAAGTGTGCGTTACTTAAGCTCAGCGGGAAATGACATGGTTTTCCAAAGATTAACCGGTATATATGACATTCCTAGATTGGTTTATAAGCTGTGCGAAATGCCCAAAGGACATTTATCAACTTAGATGGCCAATTTTGCCTTTTTAAGAATTTGTTTTATTTGTCTGTTGGAAATCTCGACTTGACCGTTGGTCTGTGGATGATATGAAGTAGACAGTTTATGAGTGATAAAGTATTCCTTAAGAAGAGATTCGAAAGCATGATTACAAAAATGAGAACCGTTATCACTTATAATAGCACGAGGTGTGCCAAAACGAAAAAAATATGTTTTCTTTCAGAAATTTGACAATAACTTTATTGTCATTCATTCTAGTGGGAATGGCCTTAACCCATTTAGACACATAATCTACTGCAAGTAGGATATAGAGATTTCCAAAAGAATTAGAAAAAGGATCGATGAAATCGATGCACCAAACATCAAAAATTTCGATGACAAGGATTGGGTTTAGGGACATCATGTTGCATTTGGAAATATGGCCCGTTTGTTGACATCGAGCGCATTTGGAGCAAAACTCGTGAGCATCGCGAAAAAGTGAAGGCCAATAAAAACCGCACTATAATACCTTGGCAATGGTTTTCTTTGCTCTAAAATGTCCTCCACTTGCTTGATTATGTGAAAAAGAGAGGATGCTATGGAATTCATGTTCGGGGACACATCTACGAATGACTTGGTCGGGACAATATTTGAAGAGATACGGATCGTTCCAATAAAACTTTCGAACATTGGAGAGAAATTTTTGTTTATATTATTTTGACCAATAGGAAGGTGTTTCGTTTATAACAAGATAATTTACGATGTCGTCATACCATGGTGCACTGGAAATGGAAAGAATTTGTTCATTGGGAAAATGATCGTTGTTTTGAGTGTTATCGATGTTTTCATGCAAAATATAAAAGAGTAGATCGGCTACGACATTTCACAACCATTTTTATCTCATATTTCTAGGTCAAACTCTTGAAGGAGGATCCAACGGATTAAGTGGGATTTAGCATCCTTTTTCGTAAGTGAATACCACATGCGGCACGATGGGTGTAAACTATGACCTTAGAACCTATGAGATATGATCTAAACTTATCAAGGGTGAAGACAACTGCTAAAAACTCTTTTTCTATGGTCAAGTAATTCAATTGAGCATTGTTTAGAGTTTTGCTGGCATAATAGATGACTCGAGGAAGTTTATCGATTCATTGACCTAAGATGGCTCCAATGGCATAATCGAAAGCGTCACACATTAAGTCGAAAGGCAAAGTCCAATCCGGAGGTTGGATGATAGGTGCAGTAGTTAAGGTCAATCTAAGGATTTCAAAAGACATTTTACATTCACTATAAAATTCAAATTTAACGTATTTAGCCAAAAGACTCGAAAGAGGTTTTGAAATTTTTGAAAAATCTTTAATGAACCTCCTATAAAATCTCGCATGGCCAAGAAATGAGCAAATATCCTTGACAAACTTTGGAGGAGGAAGGTCAGCAGTAAAATCAACTTTAGATTTTTCAACTTCTAGACTATTTTTAGAGACAACATGGCCTAAGACTATTCCTCTCTTTACCATAAAATGATATTTTTCCCAATTAAGCACGAGAGATTTCTCCTTGCATCGCTTTAAGACACATTCTAATAAAAGAAGACACTGATCGAAAGATGACCCATATGAAAAGTCGTCCATGAATATTTCTAAGAAATCCTCCACCATATCAGAAAATATACTCATCATACATCTCTGAAAGGTGGCGGGAGCATTACAAAAACCGAAGGGCATGCGATGACAAGCGATAGTTCTGAAGGGACATGTGAAGGTTGTTTTGTGTTGGTCCTCTAGCGCGAGGGAGTTTGATTATAGCAAGAATAACCATTAAGAAAACAGTAATATTCATGACCGGCTAAGCGTTCGAGCATTTGATAAATGAAAGGGAGGGAAAATGACCTTTTCTTGTTGTTGTGTTGAGTTTTCGATAGGCGATGTCGACACTCCATTTTGTTTTGACTTTTGTGGGAACAAGTTCGTTATCTCATTTGTGATCACAGTGATTCCAGATTTCTTCGGTACAACTTGTACTGGACTTACCTAAGTACTGTCAGAGATAGGGTAAATAATGTCATTGTTAAAACATTTGATAATCTCTTCCTTTACCACTTCTCTTATATCAGGTTTTAATCTCCTTTGAGCTTCGTGAGTGGGTTTAGCCTCTTCGATTAAATGTATTCGATGTTCGATGATGGATGGACTAATTCCCTTAATGTTGGCGACTACCCATCCTAATGCCTTTTTATTTTCCCTTAAAATTTTCAAACGTTGTTCTTCTTGGTCCTTAATGAGATTGGAAGCCAAGTTTACATGGAAATTTTCCGTTGAATCTAAGTATGCGTACTTAGGATCGATTGGAAGAGGTTTGAGGTCTAATTTAGGGCGTTCTTTTGTTGAGGCTTTAGTAGACATCAACTGATTGAATTCTAGTGAATTATGAGAAGAGTAGAGCAAATCATTTAATTTAGAAATGTATTCATCTTCATTGAAATTGGAATTAAAATGATCTAGGCACATGTTAAGAGACTTTGTAGTATCACTAAAATCATTTTCTACAATCGTTTGGATCATATCAACTTCTTCTATTTTAAGATCCCTTGGTTGTTTGTTAAGATTGAAGATATTTAGTTCGATGGTTAGGTGTCCAAAGGAAAGTATGAGTTGACCATTCCTACAGTTAATGATAGCATTTGACGTTGCCAAGAATGGACGACCTAATATCAAAGGGATCTGACCGTTGGGATTTGAGACGGGCAAAGTCTCCAAGACTATGAAATCGATTGGGAAATAGAATTGCTCAATTTGTATCAAAACATCTTCAACTGTGCCCAAAGGCTTTTTGACAGATTGATCAGCTAGTTGAATTGTGATGTTAGTAGGTTTTAGTTCCCTTAGTCCTAGTTGACAGCACACAGTATAAGGAAAAAGATTCACGCTTGCTCCAAGGTCGAGTAGGTCATGACTTATGTGAGCGCTACCAGTTCTACAACCGATTGTAGGACAACTGGGGTCGTTATACTTGATTGGAGAGAGATTCGAAATAGCAAAGCAAGCATTTGCAGTCAGAAACGCAGTAATAGGAATGTTAGTGGTAAGTTTTTGAGTGCATACCTCTTTAAGACATTTGGCATATTGAGGAATTTGCTCTATGTTATCAAGAAGTGAAATATTGACTCGAACTTGTTTGAAGATTTCAAGAATTTGGTCAACATTAGCGGACTTCTTCTTTTGTTGAGTCTATAAGGAAAAGAAGAAATGGTTTATAGACTTGTTCAATAGTTTTTTCGTTTGAAGAAGAAGTCTGTCATATTAGGCGGTGAAGATAAAGAAGCCAGAATGTTGGGGTTGCTAACATCAAAAGGTGAAGAGTGATTGGGATTGCCAATCTTGGATGAAAAATGAGAGTTGATGGGATCGACAACAGTGGTTGTCGACTGAGTTTCAAAATTTTGAACATAGGTAGGCTTAAGAAGGATGTCGGGGTTGCCGATGTGGTTGTCTACCTTCTTTCCAGGCCTTAATGTGGTGGCAGCATTAACCTGATTCACATTTTTGTCCTCACAAAAATTCACTCCTCGAGTTCACTTCAGGTTGACTAGGCAATTTACTTTCTCATTGTTTTTCATGAGGTCCTTCATCATAATCAATATTTGATCATTTTTTAGTGATTTGCTCAATTCTCGCATCTTGGTTAGTGATTTGTTCATTTTGTTTAGTGAGTTGTTTTTCCAAGCGAGCAATTTCTTGTGAAGGTTGAGAAGGTTGAGTTGATGGATTGAAATTAGGATGCCTATATAGTTTATTCGAAGGTTTTATTGAGGTGTAGGTTGAGAATTTTGAGCATTAGAGGCTGGGGCTTGATAATTCAGATTCGGTATCATCGGATACATATCAGATGGATTAGCTGAATTGTTAGGATTTGACTACGAAAAATTGGGATAGTGCTTCCAGTTAGGATTATATGTGGATCAAGGTTTTAAATCTCGGATTTCGGTCATGTCTTGTCTCGAAGAATTTAGATAGCTTATCTCGTATCGGGTGAGATCTCGAACGAGATGAGTGCATCTCGGTCGTCCATCTCGGATTTACATCTCGGTTTCTAAAATTCATTTCGGAGTTATCTCAGAGTATATGTCATGTCGAAAATTAGTTTGCATACACCTAAATTTATAATACTAGTCACTACCTTAAGGAAAACACTATGCACTTACCTTGAATATATCACACGCTTATAATTAGTAATTTAGTATGGAAAAATATCACTTGTATCATGTAAAATAAACAAATAACTAGATTTAATGAATAATGTTCAATATAATATCATATGAGATAAAGTATATAAGAAACAAACCATAACATATGCACCTTTACTTTGTTTGATCATTCACTTAACTTTCCTACACAATATAATGTCTCATTTCTACCTTTTATGAATTATAGTGCTGCAAGGGAAATCTTAATTTTATAACTTCAAATACAAAAGTCTACAAGTAGAATTAAGATATTCTATGTCTGATTATAGTATTTAATTATTAGCAAACAAAATCTCATTAAGCAACTAATAGCATAGATATTTCAAACAAACGTAGAAAAAAGCATACATAGTACAAACAATTTCAAACATTTAGTAATATTATAAGAAAAGCAAAAAAATGATGTACGAATGAACATGTAATCATCAAATGAAATTAATAGATGAAAGAGAATTCCTTTATTGCTTAAAAATAAGCCTTGAGGAAAAAAATTATAGCAGCAAAGACTAAATGAAATCAAATTGGGAATCCATTTAGAACATAAAGTTAAATAAGTGAAGCCCAAAATTTATAGCCACAAAAAAGATAGAGTTAAAAAAAACTCAAGAAAGTGTCGAAAAAAGAAAAATAAAATCGGATGTAAATTAATTTGGATCAGAAACCTAAATGAAAATCATAAAGTGAAATACTTACCATAATCGATGTAGGTTTTATCATCTTCTTACACTCGTCACTGCCATAAAATAAGAGACGAAGATTAAATGAGATTTATATAATAAATAAGGGTTAAAAAAAGTACAATTAAGAAGGCTTAAATTAAGGTAAAGGATGAGCTAGCCCAATACGAAAAAGAGTTGATTTTTTCCAAAATTCAAAAATTCGACCGATATCTCGCTATTAAATCTCGTCCGAGATACCGGACGAGATATTGAAATCTCGTCCGAGATTTGGGTCAGACGAGATTCAAACGAAATTAGTTGTTTCGAATCGCCCAGGCTTGAAAACGAGATCTCGGCCGAGATGAGCGAGATTTAAAACCTTGATGTGGATGAGTAAGAACTGTTTTGAGCTGTAGCATTGATTTAGTTTTGTGTGTAGTAATGGGGTAGTCCTTCTTCTTCTATAGGAGTTTAAGCTTCTATAGGAAGATGTAATGGGTCAATGCTTGTACTCCCCTGCTAGGAGTATGAATTGGTACACAAATTGTTTCCCATTGCATGTTCTTTCCCAAATATTGTTATAAAGATTCCTAAGCTTCCTCGTCTGTTTTTCCCATGAATTCTCCTCCGCACATTGATTCTAGTTAGGATCTTGTTTGATAGTTAAGCCCTTCATAAACAATTTGGCACAGAACATGTTAAGGGATTGCATTGTGTGTGCAATTATATAACAATTGATTGAACCTTTCAGAATATTTTGAAAAAGTTTCTCCTTCATTCTGAGAGAATTGATTGGTTTCAGTTCGAATTTTAAGAGTTTTGTAGAAAAGAAAAAAAAATTTCAAAAATATAGCAACGAAATCATCCCAACTTTTAGTTGAATTTTTTGGAAGAGAATTAAGCCATCTTTTTGCACTTTCTAGAAATGCGAATGGAATAAGCCTTAGCTTGATGAATTCATTAAAAAGTTGTTGCATTTTAGTTGTAGAAGCGTATAACTCAAATTCACTAAGAAATTCGTATGCATTTTCAAACCCAGTGAATTTTGGTACCCCTTGGATAAATGAATGTTTTAGCTCAAAATTATTTCCTTCGGCGGGTGGAAGTGAGATAACCGAAGGTTGAACAGTCTTAGTTGGATAACATCGATCTCTAAGGGATAATGGTCTGTTCTCATGAAATTCATTATTTCCAACACGTTATTTAGATGACGAGTTTGGTGTACTGTGGTGTGAACTGTGATTGCTCATATTCGTTTGACTTGAAATTTCTATTTATTTTCTTATTTAGATATTTTGGCTTTCTAAACGATTAAAATTATTTCTTGACCAAACGCACATAAACAAATCAATGTGCAATAGTCAAATATTTTTAACAGTTTTTTAGTTGGGCACCTGTAGAGTAGAAAAGTACTTATAGCACGGTACGACAGTCCGTCAATACAATTGAGTAGCACTAGCGACTCAGACTCCACTATTTGCAATCCCTCAACCCCTAGATCCTTGTTGTTGAATGGCTGAGATTTACTAAGTTGGAGTTATTTGAGTTGCTATGTTGTTGCTACAAGTTCTGACCTCTAAGGGCTGATAACTTGAAAAGGTGAAACTGCAATCATGTGTTGTTGATGCAATTGAAGCACTCCTGACAGAGCGTTTAACAAGTGAGAAAAAACAAAACGTGCAGCAAGTACTGCTAACAAAAATACAACGTGCAGCAAATGTTGTGGATGAATGCAGCGAAAAAATGTCTTTTTTTCTTAAATGAAAACTAACGTATGCAACTAATGTGGGTTTGAGAGCACGAAGTGGGCAACTAGCTTGTGCAAACTAACGTATGCCAAAAATAAAGAAACTAAATGAAAATGTGTGAATGCTTATGCTAAACAGAAACTAAATGAACATGAAAATGTGCAGATTTGTTATTTAACTATCGAACAACAGACATTCAATCAGGGATTTAATTCCATAGGAAAAGCCAATATTTGGTTAAGCACCAAGCAACACTAAGCTTCCTTAATTAATCTTTTCATTAATAAAACCATCTTGTAAATGCTTATATCAAAATACTTTTACAAAGATATATTCACAAACCCTTCTATTTTCAATACTTAGAAAATATAAGTATACTTATCTCAGGTATAAATATATTTGCTAAACATTGAGAAAGATCGCCATTTTACAAAATTCTAAAATCATCTATAAACCCCATTATAAATTTCTAAAACCATTTATAAATTATTTCTCAAGTCACTTCTAAACCCTTTATAAACCATGCAATTATTTATAAATTTCTTTTTATAAATCCATCAACCCATTTCTAAAATTCGTTTATAAATATCCATCTATTTATAAACCTCTTTATCTTGTAAATAATCTCCCTTTAAATCTTCAAACAATTTTATAAGCTCTTCTTATAAAAATCCAAATCTGTTTGCAAAACTCTATTTATGAATATCAAAACCATCATAAATAAATAATTATTAACTTTTAACCTCTTAAAAATAATAATTAATAATTCAAACCACTATGGATAAAACAATCGTTAATCTTTACCATATAAATAATAATAAATTACAAAAATATTATTAATAATCATTATTATTAATTTCAAACCATATTAATAATTTAAATAGTTAACCTTTCAAAATTATTTAAATATTTATAAACAACTTTAAGCAATATTAACCAACTCTAAAACAATATATATTTCCTTGGTAAGAATCCATTTTAAAATCTTCAACCTTGTCATTTCTAGATTTATAAAACTATATTTAAGAATCTCTTTCCATTTTATAAAAACTTCCTTTCATAAAGCCCATTTATTTATGAACTCCATTTATAAATTATTTTCTTTATGAATCTCATTTATTCACAAATCTTATTTAAAATGCCAATCACCATCTGTTTTAATGTTACTTCCATATGGATAAATTCCTTTTATAAATTCCTTTCTATTTGCAAAAATATCGTTTAACATTCCAAATTTATCCTCGCCTTCAATTTTCAAAATAGAGTTAACTATTTCTAAAAATATCATTTCGTATCTTAAAATAAATCCACCGTTTGATTTATTCTCCAATTTATTAAACGATGATAGTTCCCTTTAATTTATAAACACCGTTTATAAATTCATACTTTTGTTAACAATATATGATTTTACAAAATCTTTACCTCCTTTGTAAAAATATCACCCTTGTAAATTATCTAATATAAATTTCATATTTATAAATAAATCATAATATATGTACCTATATACATATATATCACTTATACAAAAATGATTCATATATATTATATCAATATTTCTAATTTCTTTTTAAAACATGTCTCTTTGTTATAAAAGACGGACTTATTCTCCAATATTTAAAAATCTATATTTATAGTACATAAATCTCTATTTATAATATTTTATAAAGCCATAAATTTATAATCTCTAAAAATTAAACTTTTATTTTAGAAAAATTATTAAACATATAAAATTTCCAAAATCAACTATGAAATCTCGTTTAAATCAAATCATTATTTATAGTATTTAATATACCAAAAATAGAGCCTAGTGCTACTAAAGCACTAAATAAACAGAATCATATTCATGTCATCTAATATAACATCCAACATATCATATATCACAATATATATATGAAAATAAAATCAACAGTGTGAGGAATCTCGTTGGATCCCTCCAACCCGCCCCTTGCATCAAATACAGTATATAATCAAATAATATAAAAATCAACCGCTTCGAGGCGGGACTCGTTTACAAAGGGTCATTCACTCTTACATGTAACGTAATAGGGTCGCATCCACTCCAGTGGCGGAACATATCCAAACCAACAATATAATTTAGTATATTATCCAAACAATCAATAACGATATCCAATAAATAATATTCATTGACTATATAAATTGTTTGATTAACCAAAAAGGTGAGATTAACTCGTTTTGATTTTTAATAGTCACCAAACGTTCTGTTTTGATTTAAAATTGAACGAACGTCTAATTTTAACATAAAATTCTCACTAGCTCCGAATCTGTCCAATCCAACTCCATAGCATAGTGCTCGCTGATAGAACGCAATGCAACTTGTCGCGCACGAATGGACCTCGTATGAGTTACGAATTATTGAACATTCGAGATAATTACTTATAATTAACTTACTTAATAAAAATTAACTTATCTTCCTTGTTCATGCGTATCACCAGGTCGCACTCTCGTCTCTTTAAAAAAAACTTTGATCGCGCCACGCCAACCACCGCGACCGCCGCCTAACCACGTCGTGCCTCACCTCACGCTGCTCCGCCACCCAACCCCTACTCCACGTGCTGCCACTCGATCGAACCCCAAAACTCATAGATGATGCCGACAAACACGGTGGATTCCTGACCACCACGCGATGAAATTTGGCAATCCAACCGTTGAATCCCTTCGTGGAGTGGAGCTCTACAATTCTCTAGTTGAAGTCGAAGGCTAATTCGGCCCCTAGAGGCTCCGATCAATCTTGGCCATTGATTTCTAGGTTTCTAACGGCGGCTGTAATTTAGGGTTTGAAAATGAAGGAAGTTGAGGGCTATTTATAGAAAATTTTCATGGCACTATTCATCCGTGAAAATATCAAACTCCAAACGAGGCGTGCCGCCTGACGTTCTATATGTAATACCCCTATTCCGAACACAATGGAATATATATCGGGAGCCAATTCCATCATATACAGAAGTTAATTTTTCAAAATCGAATTACATTAATATAAATCCCTTTAATTAATTTTCGATCTCGCACGCCCAAACGATACGTCCAATCGCCATAAAATTCGATGGCATATAATAATACACTATTACAGATCAAATGGAACTAGTTTCGTCGAAATCTAAGACAGTGCTACGGAAGCCTATTTTTACACGTTCAGTAAAATGAGCAATTTCCAAAATTGGTTAAATCACTTTTTAAATCCAATTTAAAAGCTTGCTGTTATTATCTTCATTCTTATTCAAATAGAAATTAATTCAACCTTTGAAATCATTTTCATTCATATTAAATTCAAGATTCAACTATTTAAACAATTTTGAATATTAAATTCAACAATTTACTTATTAAATAAATCATTATATTTGAAATCCAAGTTATTTAACTTATAAAAATAACTTTTCAATGTTTAAACTAAATTAAATATTCTAAATTTGAATGACTGAAATTCTAGGTCGCTGCATCTAGATCGTTGTTGTTGAATGGCTGAGATTTAATAAGTTGGAGCTATTTGAGTTGCTATGTTGTTGCTACAAGCTCAGACCTCTAAGGGCTGGTAACCTGAAAAGGTGAAACTACAATCATGTGTTGTTGACGCAATTGAACCACTACTAGCAAGTGTGTAGCAAGTGAGAAAAAACAAAACATGCAATAAAACCTGTTAACAAAAATATAACGTGCAGCAAATGATGTGGATGAATGCAGTGAAAAAATGTCTTTTTTTAATGAAAACTAACTTATGCAACTAATGTGAGTTTGAGAGCACGAAGTAGGCAACTAGCATATGCAAACTAACGCATGCTAAAAATAAAGAAACTAAATGAACATGTGTGAAAGCTTGTGCTAAACAGAAACTAAATGAACATGAAAATATGTAGATTGTGATTTTGAAAATGTGAGAACGTGAAAACTGGTTACGTGAAAAATGATACATGAAAATGCTTGGACACGTGATATAAAATCAAAATGTGGATGAAAAGAACGAATGTAAATGAATAAAAACTAATGTAAAATGAATGTAGACACTAAAATGATTACGTGAAAATAATGCAAGCAGCAAGTGATACGTGTGAATGGTTAGAATAGAAACATGAAAATGCAACAAGTATGGTTGCTTGAAAATGTTTACTGGACCGAACATGAATGAATGCATGCACTAAACCGAACACGAATGAGAAGAACAAATTAAAAATTAGAGCAACAGTAAATTAAATTAACACGAATAGACATAAAAACAGAAAAATCAAAAAAAATCAAAATAACAACTCCCCGGCAACGGCACCAAAAACTTATTGCAACTTTTCTATTGATTAGAAAAACACACAATTTAACAAATTATGTAAGCGCACAAGGGTGTAGTATGCAAGTCGAACATAGGGAATTGTGTTTTAAAGCATTAGAAATCCATATTTAACTCTTAGGCATGTTAATCGAATTCGATGGTGGTTTTGAATAGATAATAAAAACAATAATATACTCCGAATCAATTTCGAATCTAATCAAAATAGCAAATCAAAATATAAAATTGTAAAGAGCAATCAACCTGATATTCCAAATTTCACTGAAACTAACCAACGAAATTTATTGTAGAAGTCAGAGCAGAATTAAAAAAAATGCTATAAGGGAAATAAACAAAGTAGACAACTGAAATAAAAATAAACTGAATTTACTAAATAACTGAAATGAATACTAAAAAGAACTAATAACAAGAATAAATAAACTGCTAAAACTAATTAACATTTCTATGCATTCTGTCCGAAAATAAAAACATTGATGAAAATAAACTAAACTAGAAGAAGAATGATGGGGAAAGTAGATCTGTTCTGCATTGCTATCTGCTCTTTATATATAGACTTTCAGCCTTGTAATGTCAGTCCAGCTGTTCACAAAAGAACGTGTCCACATCACTTGCTCTGCCGAAATATATGTACTGACCTGTTCTCACTTAGATTTTTTTTTCCTTTTTGAAGCTTCAATTCGTGAAAGAAAATAATGTGGCCTCGTGGCCATTGCTTGAATTGGTATGCACACGACATTGCTTTGAAATTAATGTATGCTTGAGCTTTGAAATATAGGATAGAAAGAAAACATTAGCTGCTTCTTGGAATGGTCCCGCCTTACTTGAAAACATGACCATGCTTTAATCTTAAATGAAGCCCTGTTACACACGTGAGCTGCTCCTTGAATTTGTCCCTTTTTTTACCAAAAGTGACCGTGCTTGAACAAAGTATGAAGGTGAGCTGGCATTTTTGAAATGATATGTGCCTTTGCTTTGATTTATTCAGTGCTCAAAATGTTGCACTCTTTGCTGCGTGTCTTTTGGACTAATGGACGCCACAACCGATAAATTTCAACGTCACATTTCGGAATCTATAATCTGCAAAACCGCAACAAAATACTCGTACAATACCATTTTATTAAAATACAAATATATGAAACGAACAGTTTAAAATGCAGAATAATACATTCATCGATGCTACTAAAATAATTTGTTAAAGTGATAGTACTTTTTTGTGGCGATCATAAGCCTTTGGTGGCGTTTTGTAAGTGCCACAATAAAAAATTTGATTGCATTTTATGAACACTACAAAAAGATGTTTTTTGGTAGCCTTTGGGTTACCCGCAACAGGAAGTCCTGAATTTTTAGTTACATGTCATATAATAGCGTTCTCTAAAACGGTATCAATAATTATGGTAGCGTTTTTGTGTGTTAACAAAGACTAATTTTCTTGTAGTGAATGTAAAATTGGATTTTACTAAATCTATTTAAGTGATAGAGTTAGCCAAAATTCACACCACAAACTAAAGTAACACGTGAATGTTAATATTTGAATTGTTTAATATTTATCGCTTACCGAATTTGCACCTAAAGTGTCAATACGACTGCAATTTTGAATCCTTCATCTACCACCCGCTTTAATTTAATTATATATGTTATAATTAATTAAATTATTTAACATTTATGAAATATTAATTATAATTTTTATTTGAATTGTGCTGATCATTATTAAAAATAGTGCGTATATAAAAGTTATATACACACTTGTTGATATACAATGTCGATATACGTTTAAATTTGATTTAAATGTAAAATATCAGGTTTGGCTTAAAGTGATTTGACGCCCAATAATGAGACATGTATGGACGACCATGATGGAGAGGAATTAGCTTGGAATTTGATTCCAAAAGATGTGTAAATGGCTAAGAAATAGAAATATATGTTTCTATCTATGTTCCTCTTCATTCCTATGCTATTTAAACATCTCTTGGCATTCTTTTCTCATAATTTCTTTCCAGATTTTGTGCATTGTCTTCTGTGAGTGTTGAAATCTAAAAACAATACAAGAGTATGAATATTCGATCCATATTCGAGCATATACAAAAGGTTATATGGTGAACTCTCGCATTTGTGTTATATGAAATATCGTTGATCTGGTTTCATTCAAAATGAGCAAGTAAAACAAAATTTGAGATCGGGTATTTAATACGATTAATTACAATAGTTATCTTGTTTTATTAGATATGACAAAACCTACAATATGTATCTAGGAATTTCAGTTGATTTGATTACATAAAGTGTAACTTATTTGATATCCTTAAATGTTAAGGACAACCGAATGTAATTTTGTAAAGAATTTGGTATGGACTTGTAGTAAGGATTTCCTTTTGAATGGTTTAACAATTTGAAAAGGAAAGCGAATGCCCGAGAATGAATGTAACACATACACATTTAGGATAAGGGGAGTAAGTTGTCACCTCTACTTCAAAGAATCATCGGATTCGAGAATTGAATAAAATACCCGTGAATATTTAATACGGAATGCGAAATGTGATTTCTATTCCAAATGTATTTCATATAGAAAATTATTTTCTGTGAAAGTTATTTCTTCGAGTTCAAGATATTTGATCTAAAACTCCCGATTGCAAACTAATTATAGCTTATTAAATAAAATCCTATAATAAGTGGTTGAATAGAGCTTTATATTTCGTAAGTATAGTAATGACGGAAATAGTAGGAGCATACCATATAACATTTGTTAGTGGACGCATCGAGATATGAATGATTGTCTTCGTATATATACAAATTATTATTTATTAAATGATATACATACAATTATTTTTCAGTATTGTTTGAAAATAAATATATTTTTATTTTAATGTATGAATATTATGAATAATAAGATAAATCTATAATAATGATATTTGTTTTATGTCAAATGCGATACATTAAAAAATACAGAAGTATCTAAATTTCTAAAAAAAATTAAGAATTATAGAGTAAGCTGTAATATTTCAAAAATAATTCTTTGCTCATATGATTATGAAAGATTTCGTATTAGCGAACAAAATCTTAAACAATTAAGGACAATACACACATTTAGTGGAAGTGAAGAATGCGGTAATAAACCCTTCAGGTTGATACATATAGATGTATGCAGCTCAAAGTTTAATAAAACCAAAACAAATCAAATTGCATCATTAAATTCATATATGAAGTATCATAGAAATTAACGTATGTGTTAGATAAATAAGCAGTGTATTTATCATATATCTATTTAATACATAACGGAAGCAGAAAATGAAACATATAAAGAAAATAAAAGAATTCGATTTATGCAAGTGTATTACGAGAAGGTGTCAAAATTACCTAAAACAAACAAGTTCAATCTCAAAAGTCACTCCTTGTAATACATTATGATGTATCGATAAGAAGTAATTGGATTTTGTTAGACAAAGCATGATTAAGGATTAATGATTAGCTGAGTTAATTTCTTTCTATAAGTCCATGTACTTAAAGGCAAGTATATAAAGTTTAAGTTAATTTCATCTAAAGCATAGTTTACCAGATCATACAATATAAAGAGTTAATGAGAAACTCATACATATCTTAGATCAAGGAGTTAACAGGTTGTGTGAGTTGAGAGCTTGCATGTAATATTTTCTCATCAGGGATCTTGTGTGGACTATCCCAAGAAGTTTGAAAACAACCAATACTGATTGACTAATTTATGTTATGAACGTAAGTTCTATAAACTCAAAATTAGATCAGTTCGATACATATATAAAGACAGCTCATAAAATGTTTCTAAATGCCTATTTCATCTTACTAAGAAATAATTATTGCAAAAATCCAACTGCGTGATGCAGGAATTTCTTTTAAAAATTAGTGATTATATTTGGATATGATCCAAAGACACAAAAATAGAAACTAATTACATAAAATAAAACCAAATTAACAAATCCTAAAGTAGGCACAACTCAATAGAATGTCTAATAAGACTTTCACACATTAAAGAGAAACTACGAGTTTCTTATCAATGTCGAAAAAGGATTTTCATCAGTTGTTAATAATTCATGAAGAGCGTTGACTTTGCCATATGGCACGATGCGCAAACTTTTTTTGAGCGACACAGTTGTGTAGCGTGGCACTACACAGCCGATTAAATATCATATAAATAGGTAAATAGTGTGATCAACAAGCCTGATCGCTGGCCAAAAGGTAGTAAGATACAGCAAGCAAGTCTTTGCGAGACAGAGTTTTATATACAGAATACATATTGCGAACAACAGGAATGAAAAAGGCCAGAACTATATCGCGGTTAGTGGTGCCCACGATGCCTGCCAGGAGGAACTGCTGATGTGCTGCCCGAGGATTCAGCTGGTGGGGAGCTGGGGTGTGGCAATCTCAGCCTAAACGGTGCGGAGAAGCTACGACCTGATACAGATGAGAAATAGTGAATAATACATCTACAAGTTCCTTCAAAGTTTGATATGGGCTTGCGGAATACACGTGCATTACGCTCGGCCCAGATGCACCAACTGAATATAGCTATAATGAGATCTAAGTGATAGTTGGGGGGGTTGTTCTGCCAGTGATCGAAAAACGAGGTGAACGTGGGAATGTGTCCAAGAATGTGAACCGTCGTCGCCGCCCAGACCCTAACAGCAAAATCACATTCAAAGAAAAGATGTTGTAAACTTTCTGTTGTGGTATAGCATAAGGCACAGCAGGGATCGACTACGATGTTGTGGCGAAGGAGCCTGTCTCTTGTGTTGATTCGCCCGTGAATAAGGCACCATTGTAGGAAAGCGAAGCGGGGCTGGATCCTGCACTTCCAAAGTCTGGGGAAGGTGAAGAGGCGTCCAGGGTTGGTCAGGTGAGCATAGCAGGAGGCAACAGAGAAGCCGGTTGATGGGTTGGGGGCCCAGGTGAAGGAGTCAGGCCGGGGGTTGAGGTGGGTGATACTGAGAATAGAGGTGACAAGGTGAAGCTCGGTGAGGGTGGTGAGGTCGAAGTAGGAGGTCGGGAGAAGCTGAACTGGGCCCGAAATAGAAATGTCTAGGGTGGAGGCGAAGATGTTAGTTGTGTGAGCGAAGAGGTTGGGCAGGATGGAGGGGAGGGGAAGCTGGTTATGCCATGTATCCAACCAGAAGAGGCAATTAGCCCCGTTGCCCAGGTTGACGTGGAAGAGCCGTTTGACACGTGGTAGGGTTGATACGACCCCAGACCAGAAGGGGGATGGTTTGATTCCGGTGGGGGCATGGAGGACAAGGTGAGGGTTTGAGTGATAGTGGAGGGAGGTAATCCAAGATTTCCAAAGGTAGGAGCCGGGGGTTAGGAACCGCCAGATGAATATAAGTGCAAACTTAAAATAGATTAGAAGTACATTATCAAACTATGATTTTGATAGTTGCACCCAAATGAATATGGTCCATGGGCCTCAAATGTGTCTTCAAAAAGAAGACCAATGCTGTTAGAACGTAGTAAGCAACATTGATGACAATATCATCAAAAATTTCAACTGTTGAAATAAATATAACAGATTCATCATTTAAAGTCCTTAAGTTAGCTTGGATTTTACTCAAAAAATTGTCACGGGGTATAATTTTGATTTCGGGAACATTTATGTTGAAACAAAATTTTCGATAATAATTTAGAACAAATAGTTTACAAAACAACCACCTAAGTATTTCAATGTAAGTGAGAGAGATAACCGAATTTGTGGGTTTCAAATAAGATCCAAAAAATTGTAAGAATGTATCCTTCAACAAACTTTAGAATTAAATAACTATTTTGATAGAAAATCCAACCAGTTTGATCTTCAGCTAAGATGCAAAGAAAACATGTATCTATAAGGAATACTAAAAGGTACTATGGTATTTTTCAACTATAAATAAATAACATACTACTGATTATTAACAATGTACCTATGTTCATATCAATTTTAATCCAACCATTTAATACTCGACATTAGATTCGAAAATGACATCTTTTATAATCAATATAAAAGAATGTTGGAACTGTCCCAAATGATATGTAGATGTCTTATTAATATGTTTTCTACGGAGCATATAAGATAGATTTCTTATGTATCAACAATATGAATCATCGTATATTTATGCTTGCGACTATATCGCATTTTGTTCATGCATTTGGTACATTGAGTGAATTAAATCCAAATTAAGATCGCATAATTTATCAACATTTGTTATACCAGACTACAAAATGCCCTTCAAAATGTTAAGCAATGTATTACTCATGTCTGTTGGAGGTAGAGCTATTAATTTTGTACGAGTGTCCGATGTATGTTGAGTTCGTGGCCAAAAAACGTCCATTCGAGTCAGTTCGATTTTCATTTGGGACAACAAAATTTATACGAGCAAAAATCTCATCCGACCCATGTCCGTTCAAATTTGTTCGAATTTTCTTATAATTTAGTATACCCATTATGTTCTTCAATATATTTATGATAATTATTTGGTTGGATGATTGAGTAAAAATTCATAAAATGCTTATATTTCAGTACATACTGATAAAAATAATATAACTGATAGAAACTCTATTAAAAAATATAAAATGTTATGTAAATAGCAATGTTTTGTCTGTGTCCGTCCGAGTCTGTAGCCGAAAAAAGTCCATCCGTGTCCGTTCGAGTCTATGGTCGAAAAACGTCAGTCCGTGTCTGTCCGATTTTAATTAGAACAACAAAAGTTGTACGAGCATAAATATCGTCTGGTGCGTGACCCGTCCAATTTCATTTAGAATATAAATTAAACACACCTCCTTTCGTTCCAGTCCGATTGATTTACACCCCTAGCTAGAGGCATCAAGAGTTGCATACTATATATTAATGAAGGTGGGAAAAGCTATATTGAGAATACGGCGATGATATATCATGAAGCAGTAGAGATGTAAAAATATTTACTAAAGATAAAATCTAAAATCAATTTTGTGTTAAAAAAAGAAATATTATACACTCTTGTATAATAAAACCAAAGAATATTATGATTCATGCCGTTCAAACTTAGTAAATATAATAAAGTTTTAATTTATGTCGAGCGCTTAAGACTTAAACTCAAACATGTATCCTAAATTTACTGATTTAATTTATAAAAGGACGTGTCAAATTAATCTCTTTATATTAATATTGCTAAAGCGAATGCTAAAAACTCAATTTTTTTAGCAGAAACTTAAGTGGATCTATTATTTAGGAACGCTAATTGAAATGCAAAGCGATCAAAACACGCTAATGCTTTAGTGGGGCATTAAGGCTTTAACTGTATATTTACAAACTTAATCATATCCTTTCAAACATGCTCTAAAATTTCACATAAATCTTTTGAATTTTTCGATGGTCGACCACCAAAATACAATGAACAAAATATGAAATAGTACAAAATAGGTTAACTCTAACTGGTCAATCGGTTGTGACAACCGCTCAACCGACTAAGACCAACAGGTCCAACGATTAAGTCATTGCTTTTTTTAATCGGATCTGTTCGTTTTGTTCCTCTTCAACTTAGAAACTCTTCTAACAGCTGCAACACTTCATTCACATCCACTCGACTCTATCCAAACCTCCTTCTGATTACACCATACACTCAAAGCCAAGCTACAACAAGAACAAGTACGCACGAAGTACGTACAACCTGAGCTTGAGGACAAGGTCTTCTCTGAGCGGATTTCAACTAGACCTCAAAGGAACATCAAAGCCCCAGCCATACTATTGGACCAAACAAAATAATGCACGCATATTCCATGTATCCGGTAGGCTAAAAGCACGAAGGATATGAATAACAATTTCCTCTCTCCTCTTGTTGATTCTTTCCTTCTTCACTTTTCTTTCCATATTTCCTCTCTTCTTAGTTCTTACCGTGCTTTTCAAGCAAATGAACTGTGCATTATTTTCAAGCAAACAAACCGTGCATTATATTTTCAAGCAAACAAATATAGCATCACACAATATATATACGGCATCACATAAACTTATAAGAAATGAATTCAAATAATACTGTAAAATGGTGCAAAATATGAAATAAAAAAGAAACAAAAGAGAATGGAAGAGAAGCAGAGACGTTAGAGCAGGAAAAAGAGAAGGTGGAGGAAGTTTTAGTTCATTTTTTATTTGCCCAGAATATTACAACTTCATCTGCTTTTATAATAAGCTTTGTTTGGCCAATAAGCTAGCTCTCACACCACCCACTCTTAACAGAATTCCTATTTTTAAAAAAAGAAAAACAAACTTTGAAAATCCAGAAAAAGACAAAAAAACTAACAAACTTTTCCTGCCAAAACATACTAAATTTGGCTCCAAATTTTAGTTTGATCAAACTCCTATATCATACCCTCCCCTTGTAAAAAGACTTGTCCTCAAGTCATTAGTTGAAAAAACCTGGATACTGAGTTTCAAAGTCAACTTTGTTCATCCAAGAAGCTTCATGAGTAGGTTTACCCATCAAATGCACCAAATATTGGTCCTGAAGAGAGTTACCTATCTGCATAGACCTGGTATCAATAATAGCAGCAGGCATGGGTACTGTTGCATCAGTCTGATCTGACCATGGAGGAATGACTGCTACTGTAGGAAGTTCACCCCTGAAAGCCTTCAACTGTGATACATGAAACACACTGTGGATTTTAGCTTCACTAGGCAGCTGGAGCTTATAAGAAACTTTGCCAATTACTGCTACTACTTTGAAGGGGCCAAAGTATTTTGCAGCTAATTTGTGATTGCTTCTGTATTGAACAGATTGTTGCCTGTAGTTTTGAAGCTTAAGCCACACCCAATCATTCACTGCAAACTCTCTTTCTGGCCTCCTTTTATCAGCCTGCTGTTTCATTCTTGACTGTGCTTTAGTCAGGTTTCCTTTTAACATCTTAATCATTTCCTCTCTCTTTTGCATACTCCTGTCCACCACTTCATTTGCCGACTCTCCAGGTAAGTATGGTAAGTGAAGGGGAGGAGGTTGACCATACACTATCTCATAGGGTGTTTTCAAAATAGAAGTATGGTAGTGAGTGTTGTACCACCATTCTGCCATGGGTAAGTACTTGCACCATTCCTTGGGCTTTTCACTTGTGACACATCTTAAGTAAGTTTCAAGGCATCTGTTTACTACCTTAGTTTGTCCATCTGTTTCCGGATGGTAAGCAGAAGACAACAGGAAATCAGTGCCATGAAGAGAAAATAACCCCTTCCAAAATTGGCTAAGGAATATTGAATCTCTGTCGCTTACTATGCTTCTAGGCCATCCATGCAATTTGAAAACATTATCAAGATAACATTGAGCAACATCCACAGCAGAAAATGGGTGTTTCATAGCCATGAAGTGAGCATACTTACTGAGTCCGTCTACCACAACAAAAATCACATTTTTGCTCATGGACATAGGTAGACCAGTAATAAAATCCATTGAAATATCAGTCCATACTTCTTCAGGTATTGGCAGAGGTTGCAATAGCCCAGGTCTAGCTGATGTGTCATACTTTGATGCTTGACATACCACACACTTCCTCACAAATTGACTAACATCTCTTGTCAATCCCCTCCAATAGAAAATGCCTTGCAATCTCTTCAAAGTTTGCTCCCTGCCTGAATGTCCAGCTTCTAAAGAAGCATGATGTCACTGCATCAACTTTCTTTTAAGGTTATCATCAGGTCCAATCACAATTTTTCCATGCCTTCTAAGCAAACCATCTTGCACACTGAACCCAGGGACTGATTCACGTTGCTGTAATTTCTAAAACAAGGATAAAGTGTTGTCATCCAAGGCATAACTTGCTTTAATGGTTTGTGCTAAGTCAGAATCCACCACAGAAACAGCCATGAGAAAAATCTCTGATCCTTGGACGCGAGAGAGAGAGCATCTGCAACTGTATTTTCTTTTTCTGATCTATACTGAATCTCATAATCGAACCCCATCAACTTGGAGAGCCAAAACTGTTGAAAAGGAGTTGATATTTTCTGCTGTAGAAGCCACTTCAAACTTTTTTGATCAGTTTTTACAATGAAATGAGCTCCCATTAAGTATTGCTCCCACTTTTGCACAGCGAACACCATAGCTAACAGCTCTTTCTCATAAACTGAAAGTTTTTGCCATTTTGGGCCCAAAGATCTACTAATGAAAGCCAATGGGTGGTTATCCTGCATCAATACCGCGCCAATTCCAGTCTTAGAAGCATCAGTTTCCACCACATATAGTTTTGAGAAGTCAGAAATTGCCAACACAGGGGCACTAATTAGCGCCTTCTTAAGCTTTTCAAATGCAGACTGAGCAGATTCAGACCAATCAAAGGCTCCTTTCTTGAGTAAATCTATTAGAGGCTTACTAATTATGGCGTAACCCTTAACAAATTTTCTGTAACACCCTGCTAATCCAAAAAAAACTACTCAAATCTTTGACTGTGGTAGGAGTAGGTCAAGAACTAATTGCACTTATTTTGCTAGGATCGGTCTCCACTCCCTTTTCAGAGATGATGTGACGACCGCCCATGACCCCTGCACTGAACATAGGAATAGTGCGCTGTAAAGTGTGCCAGGCAGCCATGGACGGTTGCCAAGGTTAAATTAAAACAACAGAATCTATCGTATAACTCACAGCGCATGGATAAAATACAATAGCAAGTATATATAGTGAAGCTTTACAGAACAGAATCTCTATTAAACCTCATAATAGTTTGGTACAACATCTGAATAGTCAATACATCAAGCCTCACTACATATCACTCAGAGAATATACAAGCAGCGGAACATCCAGTACATATAGTAAGAAACTAATACGCAAGCCTCCAGCTCGTCTTCGTCATCAGCATCGTCGGTCACTAAGAACAGCACCTGTCACCTGCTACCTAGTCTGCCCATCCCAAAATGGATGAACAGCCCAAGGTAATAAGAGTGGAACATAAAACCTTGAGTCAGACAACAGTCTTAGTGAGCGGTAAATTAACTAACAACATACCAAAGAGCATAAAGGAAAAAGGAATAGGAATCCAAACCTCCCACTCCACCTCTTTCTACAGTGATAGCCCCCAGACACACTAAGCAGAAATAAACATAGCAAAGCAGACATTTAAAGTAAAGCAATTATCACTCGAGTCAAGGTCGGTGTTTTCCAAGTACAAACCCCCAAGGCCTAAACCAAGATCAGATAAGCACCCAGAAAACATCGCTCTTGAGACCGAATAACGATACAACCAAACATCCATGACTCTGGCTATCACTGTTATCATTGCTTCGATACCACCGTTAATTCAATGACCGGCACATTCTTTCAGCCGTCCGTCAAGGGTTAATGGCAACCCTGGTTCTAGACATAACTCCGCACGTCGTCGCAGCCGGTGCCTAGGACTATCGAATCTGCCCAGAGTACTCGACTACAATCATAGTCTTTAGGGACTATCGAATCTGCCCAACGTACTCTTGCTTTGAGTCTGCTAGAACCTTCAATAACGATGAAATCTCAGCCTTCTAGTCATCCTCCTCGACGACTATTTCCATACTAGCCCAAGCGCCTCTCGAGCAAACCATATCCTCAACTCGAACCATTTCACCGAGTTATCAACATGCTTGGAATGATCCCGTATGGATTAAACCAAGGCTATCTCATACCATGCCTCGCTTCATCTCATCATAGCAAAGCCTCATCTCAACATCAACATCATCAAATCTATCCATATGAGCTTCATCATCCGCCACATATGCCACGAGCAGCTTTTCCAATTCAAGAGCCTTTCCCTTGGCTTTTGAATCATCTTCGACTAACTTGTCCAAATCAATTCATCAATCAACTAATTTACAACAATCAATCAAGGCAAACATTAATCCAAGTAATCAAGCATTCAAACATGATCAAATAAACAAATTTAACAATAATGGCAATCTTGTAATTAAAGAGTCTAAATCTAACAAGCATGAATCATGAACAATATCTCTACAACTTGATGAATGAACTTGCATAGGTTAACATATAGTAAAATGGATGTCAAATCATCATGAACAATAGATCTACACTTAAGTTTATGAAAATGCATGGAAATCACTATTTTAACACCAAATCAAGCCATCAATCTGATATACTCCTTTGGATCCGTGTGAGAGATAATCACCACTCACCAAATCACCTAAACACCTCAAAAGCAACACACTTCAGATCTGGACAGCGAAGAATCAAACTCGATCTATCAAAACTCCGCTTCAAACGATGAAATCTCTCTTCGATGGATGAAGAACTTCAATCTAAGCTCTTCGATCTTCGATTTGGATGGAAGGAAGCACAAGATTAAAGTGGAGAAAAGAAGTGAAGAAGTATAGAACTCGAGCTCTCAAAATATCAGCACTTCGTCGCTTCAAAATCCGAATCCCAAAAATGAAGAAGAACCCGACTATTTATAGGCAGTTTCTTAGGTCGTCCGCCCCCTTAGGTCGTCCACGACCTAACTATCCACGACCTACGACCTAAAAACACTACGACCTAACACATGCGCGCGTCCTACCACATATGCGACCTAACATATGCGCGCGACCTATGACCTAACATATGCGCGCGACCTATGACCTAACACACTCAAGCGGCTTAGCAACAGTGCCGACCTAACGAAACAGAAGCCACGACCTAACTATGTCACGACCTATGACTTAACACACATATGCGGCTTAGCGACTTAACGCTACACGACCTAACTGAGATGCCGACCTATCAACTTAACAGAAGTCGCGACCTAACAACTCACGACCTAACATTCTTAGGTCGTCTAGTGACCTAACTAACACGGCATAGACTCAACGACCTAATCACTTAACTTGTCCACGACCTAACTACCTTAGGTCATTAACTCACTCAACCCTTAGGTCGCTAAACCCCTTAAGTCGCCAACTGCTACCACTAACTCCCTTAGGTCGCTCGACCGACCTAAACTACAACACGACCTAACCCCTTAGGTCGTCTAAACCCTTAAGTCGTCTACTCCTTAGGTCGTCTACTCCTTAGGTCGGTCAAATCCTATAGGTCGTCCCAAACTAGCATACGACCTAAACCAATACGCGACCTAACTGTCATACGACCTAAGCCTTACCTCGTCCAGTCCTTAGGTCGTTAACTACTACCACTATCTTCCTTAGGTCGCCAACTCCTATAAGTTGTCTACGACCTAACTACAATACGACCTAAGCTTCGAACGACTTAATCATACTACGATCCAATAACAACTATTTTACAATGTTTTGATCCGTAAAAATACAGGTCGTTACATTCTCTCCCCCTTAGGAATTTCGCCCCCGAAATTCCAAACAAATAATAGCAATCAAAAACTATTCTGCATGCCTACCATCCATAGCAATCAACAAACCATGCATCCAATTACTAGCCTAGCATGCAGAATTCTAAGACTAGAACAAGTTACAATGTCGTTAGATGACACGACACCTTATGGCCATACCTTGAAGAGTTCAGGATGAGCTGCCTTCATCCTCTCTTCCACCTCCCATGTACAGTCGTTATCATCATCACTCCATTGTATCTTGAGCAACCTAACCGCCTTCCTCCTAAGCTGTTTCGTGTCAGTTTCCACAACACGAAGCGGCTTACGAGGTCTCTCAACAACTGGATCTGTTGAGTCATAGATTCTACGAAGTTTTGATTTCTGACAAAGAAATAAAGGCGATCGACAAAAAGAAGACATCATGGCTATAAAGATTCCCAAAAGAGCTCATATGGTACTATAGATTATAGATTGATTATTTGATGTTGTAATAGTATTATACTTGTTAAAATCTATCCTCAAATAATCATGCATCTCAATATAATCGATGTATATACGTTATAATATGCATTGCACATTCATTGTGCAAGTTATCAGTGACCGGTCGACCGGTAAGTTTTTGGGCGGTCGACCATTCCTGTCTAAGT